>CM076071.1:15942500-16542500 GCA_038088235.1 Zacco platypus | reverse complement strand
TTTTGTCCTTTTACATGAACTTGAATATTAAAGGATACATCTTAAACGCATTAATGTAGCAGGTTTTAATTAACAATCATGTGACCAGGTGCTTCCCAATCTGTTTGGGGTTTGATTAAAGCGATCAGCTCATTCCACGCCCTGCAACCGAAATAATCGATGCGTGACTTAATTAATGATTTACTAATTAATTGTGCATGCTCTGCCTAGAACAGAGGATGACTTTGTGCTCGATGATAAAGTCAGTCATAGTTGTTCATGCTTGGGTTTTTGCTTGCGGAAAAAGCGATAACACAAAACACTTCAAAAAATGGCAATGGTGAATCAGTAGCCTACATTTTTTTTCTATACATTTATTCACTGTTATTTACTTTTGTAGTTTAGTCAAAAATCCAAATGATCTAGTCAATTTTTGTTTTATACAAATGTAGTTCTTTTACTTGTGCAAGACCCACTGTAAAAATCAGTATTTTTATCTTATAGTTTCAGTAAAATGTTTAAAAAAAATCTTAAAATAATTAGATGCTAATTTTTCTTACATTTTTATATTTTAATTCTAAAATAAATTTTAAGATTTGTGCTTAAAACAAGAAGAAAAACATTGCCAATGGGGTAAGCAAAGCAAGTCGTTATATCTTATGCAATTTTGCTTCTCATGTGAATTTATCTTGCTTTAAGGATGTTTTGATCCTTTTAATGGAAAACAAGACACACATACTAACTAATAAAATAATTTTATGTAGTATGTAAATGATTCAATATTATTTTATGTTGTTTTATCACAGCAAAGTTTATATCACAACAAGAAGCGTGCATCTGTGCATAAGACCCAGGTGTAAGACAGTTCTTCCGAGTCTGTGCGATCTCCCACAGGTGTCTGTATTCTCCACCTGTTGTGTGAAAGCTTAGGTAGGGATCGTCATCATTTCAAGCTAACGCTGCTCTTAGCGCTGCCCCAGTCTGGGCTGCATGCCACGCGACGACCGGGCAAACGTATGCCAGGGGGCGGCTGTGCTATGCTGTGCCCTGCTACGCAATGGCGAAGAACTGGCTTTTATGCCCCGAAGGTCTGGTCAGCTCTGGCATGCAGGGCGGATTTTCCGATCCCCTGCACTGCTCTCAGATGCTCCTTAATCTGCCTGCTCTATTTTTAAACCTCCCTCCCCTCTTTTTGCTCTATCTGTCCATCCTTCACTTCCTCCTACTCTCCCTCCCTCCCTCAGGCTCTCCCCGTTCCCAGGGAACTTGGCCCGGCTCGCCCAGCAGCTCCAATTAGAGCTCGGTCCAAGGGGATGGAGCACACTATCTGGCTGCTCCCACCTACAGGCCCCCAGGGGCCCCGGCTCATTTTCCGTGCCCAGTCTACCTCTCTCAGGTTAGGCTAAAGCTCCAGACGCAGCCCCTCCCTTCCTCCCTGGTCCCTCTGGTGGGTGGGCATTCCACAGGGAAGCAAGCGGTGAGAGAGGCCTTCTGTCACCTAAGCGTTGGCTGTAATTATGGCAATGCTCTGTTTTTAGAATATGAATGCTGGGCTTCCATCATCAACAATGTCTAATTTAGCTAATTTCTTGATTTGAAGACAAAACATTAAATGTTTAGTCAAAAATTAAAATTCTGTTATTTACTCACCTTATGTCATCCGTTTTTTCCAAGGACCACCAAAGGAGAATTTTCGAAGAATTGTTACAAAGCTCTTTTTCATATCACAACATTGTATGGAAAACAATGATCATGTCAGAAAATCTCTGCTACAGCTTTCAAATAGCATACTCTCTGCTGTAACTTTCCACATACTCATACTGGCACATCAATTTCAGTTATGACATGCAACAACCAATGGGGGTTTAGGAATAAAGATGTCAAACTTTGTGTGACATTTGGGTGAAGATTATCAATTTCAGTCTGTTACTCACACAGATATATTGTACGACTTCAGAACACACTGAATGTAGCATGTCAGTTGTGTAGAACCCTTTTATGGTGTTTTGTAACAGATGTAACTGGAACAACATGTGGGTGTGTAAATAAAGATTCTAATTTTTGGTTTAACTAAGAGAACAACACGAACTCAGATAATGTTTTACTGATCAAATTAATGCATAAAATACATTGTGTATTCATCAGAAATAATGTTATTAGCATCATTATCATGTATTAGGACTGTTCGATCCTATAATTTCATATTGCTCCATTCTTCACATTACCCACTCCTCTCTCTGCTCTCCAGTGTTCCCATTAATCGCCTGTGAGTTCTTTCTTTTTCCCCAAACAGTCAAGCACCGCCCGTGACATCACTCACAGGAAGTGCATCTTTAGCGTTGGCTAATTTCCATCGATTGCCTCCAGACAGGCTTAGCAGACGCGCCCTGTTCCCACACAGAACTCTCATTTTAAGTCTCCTCGCCTGCAGGAGTCCTCTCTCGCTCTCTCCCTTTCGCACAATGAACGCAGTCAGCGCTTTTATCTCCTACCCCACTTGTGCTTATTATCAAATAAATGCGAGGCAGAGAGATACCCATTGACAGTAGCATGCATAATGACTGCTGGCTGTGTGAAATGGATTAATAAATAATGGGTGAACGCGGCTGAAAACAGCTTTTCCAGTCCTGCGAGCGCACAAGAATGCTCGACAGAACAATCCCCCAACACACGATCCGTGCGTTCCGAACCGCATCGAATAGAACACTGGGCAGAATGTAAAACAGAACACTGCCTTGAATACTCGGAGGAGTCTGCTCAGTAAATTAGAACGCTCCTTAAAATGAGAAACAGATCGCTTGGCAAATGCTGCACTGAATAGTTAGCTAAAACTTAGAAGATAACGTCTTAAACATTGTCTTTTCTTTTGATTGAAATATAGACACTACCATACCTATGGCCTTTTGTACTGCTCGGATATTGAATAAAATCTTAGGGACTTATGTGACCTTGCGTGAAAAATGAGCTGTGATCCTTCCAAATCCCATTCATTGCCCATAGTGAAGTTGATCCAAGGGCCCTAATCCAAGGCCTATATCAATGAACAGTGGAATAAAACACCATATCATAGCACAATTTGATTAAAGCTCCTTTTTGGATCCACTTTTGGGAGAAGATTATCTGACTAGGAATCTTTCTTTTTCAGAGTTATTTACTATAACATACTTGTACACCCTCTTTTAAAACATTTTTTCTCTCTGTCTGTAACACATATTACACTTATATTTACTCACATTTTAGTTTCTGGATACAAACACAATTTCTCTCTGATTTCTTCCAAGACTTTCCATGAACATGTAGATCCAACCACTAAACAAACCACTGTGTTAATGTAAATGTTGAAAACATCCCTTTCTTGCCGTATGATATTTTGTTTTTGGTGTGTCAGGGCAATTGTTAAGGCTGAACTTTCCATGTAAAAGCAGCATTTTTTATGACTTGTCGTGGGCAGATGTGCCTAACACGAAAACAAGTGGGCAAAGGCGACCAATGGCGCCAGGCGGTCAAATAGGTAATGATCTTGGTTCATAAACCTCAATTTAACAGAAACCATAAATATATATATAAAAAGAATCTTTAATTGTGAACAATGCCATTTAGTTGCCTCTTTCTAAATATAGGGTACAATGCTTGAAAGATGAAACTATTAAAGTTAGTTGTTTTTATTATTTTCTGTTATAAAATATTCCAGAACGAGTTAAACAGTTGCAAGTAACAAGTTAAATTGGCCCTAATGTTGATTTTTAATGAACCAAAGTTTACCCTATCTGTGGAATGTGCCAGTTCGTTCAAGGAAGCATGAGTACCCTGAATCTAATCTATAGTCTATGTAATTATGTAATGAAACTCCCCTCATTTTTTTCCAATTTGATCTCAATGCCAATTATTATGCCCGTCATCACTCTTTCTCTACACACCTCATGCCTGGCCAACATATGATCCATTCAATCCCTGTTACTTTGTTGTGTTCCAGGGGTTATAATCAGCTAAGGGGCCGCCAGATTTAACCAGGATTAGCCCTAGATTTCTCTGGATTATGCAGGCTGGAGTGGGATTAAACCTGATTGCCAGATTTTTCCGGGTTGCCGGGCATATTTGAAAGTGTCTGTATATGGTTATGCTTGACTGTATAGTGAGTGTGTGTATATGTTTGCACATTTATTCCACTAAATTCTGTTTGGTAACTCAGCCTTCATGTGTGTATATGACTAGCAGGGTGTTTAAAATGCTTGTGATTAAAATTCCGGACGTCACTGTTGCCCACTGGTAGACATTACCTGACTGAATCAGGTGGCAGTGAGCTTCACTGACTGCTTTGGTAGTTGTTACTTGTGGTGAGAAAGTATCATCTAAGTTAATAGTTGCAGATGTGACAGTGTGCAGAATAGTTGCAGAGAGTGTGTTTTTGTGTATCAGAGAGAAAAAGCAGGTCATAAGCAGAAGGCTACTTTGCTGGCCAACACATGACTCAGAGGCAGAAGAGCTTGAAGGTGTCCAGGTCAAATTCCAAACCATAGACCTGCTATTTATAACGCTCACCACAGGCCACACCACCACAGCAATTGTGACTTCATGAATAATCTGCTTTTACCAAACACCCGGTGCTCTACCTCTTCCCCCATCTTAATGGAGCCACTAAGGGCAAAGAGTGGATCTTTTCACAGACTAAACGACAACGTGTGGCCTTTCAAGTCTGAAAGTTGTCATGTTTTAAAAATGCAAGCTTTCTTCAACAAGCTCATGTGTAGACGGCTGTTTGGTGAGCTGATCTGTGGAGTGGCGGGGTGCTGGTAGCTACTGTGAAGTCATGCAGCCTATAGTTGACTTGCTAATCACTGTTCCTCTGAGACAGCTCAAGCGACGGTGTGACTGCTGATGATTGAAGCTCTCTTGCGAGTTGGGCGAGTCGTCTGACTGTCAGAGATGAAAGGCTGTTTGCAGTTTACCTGCAGCATCAAACGGCATCTGCGTCTCTCTTCCCCCCGCTTCTCGCACATAGCTCCTCTCTTCCCGTTTCCACAGTAGTCATGGTTACCCCTGCAACAGAGCACACTTGCCGGAGCTGTCAGGGCGTCGCGCTCAGATCACCTCGCGCAGGTCGTTTCGGCGTGCAGTTCCCATTCGTGACACCGTGCTTCAATTTGGCTTTGATTAAGTCGGCCCAGGAAGCATCTGGCTCTTTCACCAGCACGGGGGCTTGTGTAATTTGGCAGAATAACCGGTGGAGAATAAAGCCCCTTCCTGGGGGGTGAGAGGACGTAAATACATCTTGCTTATCCAATTTCTCACCGCTCTGAATGGGAGCGGTGCAAAAAGCAGCAAATCTGCCACTGGTGTTGGGGGAAGAATTAGCCCCTCAGGTGTGAGGTGACACTGAAACAGCACGCTCTCCAAGATTAGCCTGCTTTACAGTCGATATCCAGCTGTAGTGTAAATTTTGCCAAGGTAATTGGCTCTTTTCAGTGACTGATATCTGACCACTCATGTGAGCGGTAATGGTTCTCAGAATCACTACGGAAAACAAGAGGCTGCTTTCCGTAAGGGGTGCGATGGGGGATTATGGAGTATAGATGGGCTGATAGACGCACTTGAAGCGTAATTGTATTGTGGATGATTGAGGGACAGGAAGTAGATTTGTTTTGTCTTATTTGAATTTTTTCTTCAGTCAGAGCAGGTGAATGAAATTAGTGGTGTGATTTGTTGCGGGATGGAGAGCGAGTGAAAAGAGAGTGATAAACAGATGCGGGACACAGGGAAAGAGATGAATGAGTGTGAGAACGAGGGAATCTGAGTGAAGTAGGGTGTGAAAAGGCTTTGTAGCTTTGAGAGGGAGAGACGCTGTGTGTTTGTAAGGAGTGGAGCTCTCACTACATTACTGTTGCTGTGTACACATGTCAACACATTATATGGATTGTTGGTAATGTTGAGAATTTGATGGACAGATTATGGTTTTCCTGCTGAAGAAAGAGCAACTGAGAGGGATATAGAGTTCAGATTGGGTTCTCTGAATGAAGCATACCAGACTCGTTGTCAGGGATGGACAACTAGGAACATTGTCCTGGGACCTGTAACGAGGGCTCTCTATGGTATAGCCTATTTATTGAATCTGGGCGAAAGGGTCCAAGCATAAATATTGTCCCAGGAATTTTAGGCATGATCATGGTGTGAACACAAGGGTACTGTGATAAGAGCATGCAACAGAGAGAAGCAGATTGAGGGATTTGGCCCTGTTGCTTTTTTCAGGGATGGGTAGGAACATGCTGTTCCAGTCTGTTCTGAGTATTGATGCTGCACTGTCTCGGAGTTGTTGGCCTCATTCTTTTTGTCTGTCTTTCTTTGTCCTGTAAGCCTATCACCTCATTCTCTCCAGCTAATCAAAAATTAGCTATTTTCAAAGCAATCCATTGCAACCTCAGTAGAAACAAATCAATAAAAATGTTTGATTGCAACAGATTTCTCATAACATAAAAATCTTGTTGATTATAATTATTTCTACTATTTATGTGTGAACGTAGCGGATAAATACTTTTAACATGATATTGAGAGTGCAATCTTTACACTGAAATAATGAAGCTATAAGATATGGGAGACCTTGCCATATTGTGAATATATGAAGTGCATTATCAGACATGATGCACAGCGGAATGTTTTACGAAAAGCTTTTGCTGTGACATTTACAAATGTGACTGACTTTATTTACAATATTGCACAGCCTTGAGTGTCTTATTGGTTTATTAAACTGCATAATAATGAAATCAAGTCCACATAATTTCATTAAAATTGTATTTATGAAATCCAGAAGACATAGTCATGTGAAATAACAGAGATAATCGTGGGCTTCTGTAAGTTCTGTGCAATAATATACACAACAGCTATGTGAACAAGTGTTTCACATCATAGTTGCTATATTGCACTGTTGGAACAATGCATTGACCAATTCACATTGAGACTGTAACTATTATTAACATTATTGACACCATTGTTGTTGTACACCAAATTAATAGATGCATTTCTCTGTTGCATCTGTATCACTGAAGCCTTTCTCTCTCTCTGGTTTTTGTTTCCTTTGTCTGGTGCTTCTCCAGGATCGCTAGCGTGCCAAAATCACGCCTCGCTCTTGCTTTCTCGTCTCACTCTCTGGCTTTCCCTCATATTTCCCCAAGACTGCAATCGATAGAGGCGTCTGTGATCAGGTTGCCACGTGTGATTCATTTGGGTAACCTTGACTACGGTTTGATGTGCGTGTGGACTTGGCTTGGCTAGCTGCAGCGTGAGTCAGAGAAAGCGTGTGCCGTGCAGGAGCTGGTCTGCTTACAGTATTGATTTGCCTGAGCAGCCAAGAGGGGTTTCACCTCTTCCTGAAATGAGTGCCCTGAACTGCTATAGAATTTTTATAGGAACTTGCATAATTCTTGTGAGAATATCTGTTGGTTTGAACAATGCTTTTGAATACATCTTAAAAAATAATAATGATAAAAAAGTTACCATTAAACATTTCTTAGAATAATCTTTTTAATACACCGTAGTTCAGGGGTCTTCAGCAGGGGGTGTCCATCAATTACTGTTTATTTTGTGGAAAAAGTGTAACTATATGCATTAAACAATGACTTTTTACATCATCAATGAGTATTTTGGCTCTGCAATGTATATATCATAATATAAACGTAAATATATGGTGCATTATGTTATTATAGGCTAGGCCTAAAATGTAACACTACATGACATTAGTGTATACAATACATAGTTTTATACAATATGTAAAAGGGGGTCCCTGCTCAGTCTCTCTTATCTACCAGGGGGCCTTAGCCTGAAAAAAGGGTGTTTAAATATCTTAATCTTCTACATAGGGTGAAGACACACAATGCTAACAATCCTCAAATCAAAATCACTAATGCCTCAATCTTATTTCTTCCTATTTTCTCTTTACAGAACTCCATCAGACACAACCTCTCCCTACATACTCGCTTCATCCGTGTTCAAAATGAGGGAACAGGAAAAAGTTCCTGGTGGATGCTTAACCCAGAGGGAGGAAAGATGGGTAAAGGACCCCGCAGACGAGCTGTATCAATGGACAATGGCACTAAGTACCTGAAGAGCCGAGGCCGAGTCAGCAGGAAGAGAGCGGGAGCTGTGGGAATGAGCAGAGAGCTTGGAGGACCTGGAATACAAGGTTCGCCAGAACATGGAAGTCCAGCGGGTAAGGGAGTATTGGGTGTTGGGGGTGAAGAGTTTGATGCCTGGACAGACCTCCACTCCAGAACAAGTTCCTCTGCGTCAACGTTAAGTGGATGTTTGTCTCCTATTCTGGCTGAGACAGAACCTGATGAACCAGAGGAAGGAGGACTATCTTGCTCTGCCTCCCCACGGCTCTACCCTAGTCCCACCAGCACAAGATCTCCAGCCCTGGGAACAGGTGGACATTGTCCATCTGTTGAGCTACCACACCTAGCTGATCTAACTGGAGCCATCAGCTTGGAAGAGGGCTACTCTCAGCCTCTGCCCCTTAAGCGCAATGGCTTTCACTATGGCCCTGGACCCAAAGGAGAGACCTCCTACTGTGGAACAGTCTATGGCCAACCATCCATGGGCATGCTTAGGCATCATACGCCTATGCAAACGATTCAGGAAAACAAGCCTACCAGCTTCCAGCGTGCCCTTAGGGCATACTCAGAGAACAATGCCCTTGAAAGTCTACTTGCTGGAGGGCCACAATACTGTGGTAAGGACATGGTTGTAGGGCAAGGAGGAGCGTCCCATTCACTTATGTCACAATCAAACAGTGCTGTGCACTCTCATGGCCATAATCAGAGCCACAATCACAGCCAGAATCACAATCATAACCCAGAGCATGGCCACAATCGCAATTCCAGTCAAAGCCTACACAATGGTCATGGAGTAACTCACGAGCAAAACCCAAGCCATCATCATAATCCCAATCAAGCCCATAATAAGCATCACCCAGGTCTTGACTACAATCACCACAAACACCACCGTGGCCATGACTATGTTCAATCTCATGACCACAAACTCAATGCTAGTCCCAATCCCAACCACATGCACAATCACCTGCAACACAGCAACTCCAGACAACCAGACCTTTCTCCCAGGGTGAACAATGACATGTTGCAACCCTACAATAACAAATCACCTAGCCTTTATGGGTCACGTGCTCACCTCCCTTCCACTGCTCTGCCTCCTAACCCTGCCAGTGTCTTGGATGTACCCCAAGATCCCTGTCGCTTGGCATCAGCCCCCCATCCTCGCCATCAGTCCTATCCAGGTTCCCACCTCCATCAAGGTATGACAGAACCCTGGCAGGGGTATTACCACCTCACTTCACAGAATCCTAATTACCATGGCAACCATCAAGCTAACCATCACCAGGATCCTCACAACCGGTTGCAGTCTGAGCTGGAAATGGATGTGCACCAGAGCAGTCTGGATTGCGATGTGGAATCCATTCTCCTGAATGACTTCATGGACTCTACAGAAGGAATGGACTTTAACTTCGATGGGTCGCTATCACAGGGCGTTGGCATGGGAATGGGTTTGGGGATGGGAATGGGGGTGTTTGCAGGACCTCAGCAATCACACAACAGCCAGAGCTGGGTGCCTGGGTGAACTCTGGGGGCATTGCGGACCTACACACAGGCAAACATTCAACCATACAGCCTTCTGAAGGGCAGCAGGTCAAGTTGGGAACTCAAATGAACAAATTGACCAAGATTCCCTTTTGGTGATGTCAGATTCTGGACTCATATTTATCCCTTGCCCATCCCCTTAAAATCCCCACCCCCCTCCTTCTACTCCATTTACCCTGCTGTGGAATAATGTCATAGCACCCTAACAGTCCTTTCTGTGGTTCATGTCCTTCAGTTTGTGCTCAATTCATCACTTTGAAGCACTTTACATCGCCATCCATTCCAATGCTGTAACGACCACCCGCGACCTGGGAGGAATCACATTGTCCGCTGGCCTGGGTTTAATGTATGCAAACGACTTTGTTATCCTTCCTGAACAAAAAAGTAAATAAATAATTAAGCGTTGGTGTTGTTTTACTAAACATGAGTACAGGATTGAGCAGTTGCTATAGCTGTCTGAGTGTCTGTGCTGTCATTTGTGCATTTGTCAATGTGTGCGGGTGTATGAGCGTCTGAGTGTGGAGCTGCTTTTCACTGGTAAATGTACGCACCTCCTCCCAAGGAGGTCTATTGGATGTCCCTTTATTGTGGGCCAGGACAGTCATCCATCAGACACACTCTATTGATATTCAGCATATCCTTTTTAATCTCCAAAGTAATGCACCAGCTATGCATCACTGTTGCAAATAGAATGTGATGCTTGGAGTGCGCAGGGCTGTTTTTCCCCCGGACACACAACGGCTTAATGTGTTTTGGCGAAAGTGATGATTAAAGTCACTCTGCAGTAAGTGGGGGGCAGGGGGAGGGGGTATTAGAAGGAGGTAGGGAGGGCAGAGATAGAGAGATAGAGGGGGAAAAGGAGAAATGCAAATATTATCACTATGCCCCTTTCCTCTCCATTCCGTGAATTTATAAAGCTTTCCCTCTAATGAAATAAGGAACGATCCAACACTACCGCACATCCTGTGCAGAGCTCTTTCCTGGTTCACCTCGGCCTAGCTACTCTGTGTAAACCTTTCTTGCTCTTCAGCCAATGCACTGGCTTTATTTTGGCTACAATGGCATCCTTCATTATTTGTCTGTGTTACCCTAGGTAATCAATGATGAGTGATCAAATTTGATCTCATTAACTGTGATTTGGAAATTTATACTTAATGAGTTAAAGCTTGACTAACGTGACTCTATAAATATTGGATGGTAGTGCTACCTTAAGGTTGCAAAAAAGAAGGTGTCTAATATCTGGTTTGTGGTCATAAATTGAGAATCCCACCATCTTCCAGAGCTTTTGTGTCCTACACTAGTGAACTGCATGTTGATTAATCCAGTCAGCAAGCAAAAAATGGGTGCTATCTTCTCTTTGCCGACTTCCCCTATCATGTTGTCCTTATCCAGTGATCTCGCAGACTCAGTAATTAAGTCCAAGTGTGTATTTTCTCATTCTGAATTCAGGATTCAGAGGGAAAGACTCCTCAGATTATGCCATGACTTGCTGAGGTTGAAGGAAACATATGAGACACATTTATGCATACAATGGAGATCCAAGTTCCAATATCCTATTATGGCCACTAGATAGGGGTAGATAAAGTAATGGAAACACCACATGGAATAGGACCAGAATGAATATAGCTACAAAGGAGAGTCTATTAGGTTGATTGCCAGTTACAAAACATGTCAGGTATAAAAGAGGTCTGACAGTTAGCACTTTGATATGAGACATTTTGAAG
Organism: Zacco platypus; assembly: GCA_038088235.1. NCBI lineage: Eukaryota > Metazoa > Chordata > Actinopteri > Cypriniformes > Xenocyprididae > Zacco > Zacco platypus. The sequence goes on along the minus strand of CM076071.1, from coordinate 16,531,156 downwards.
CAACATGAGACAACTAACAGGCTTTCAAAGCTGAATAGTCTGTATGAGAATTGCTGATGCATCCATCAACAATTGCTAAATTATTTGTTTTGTCAAGGGAGAGAGGATCAAAAATAATGATAGCATATGCCAAACATAGTAAAACTGCACTTGCAAAGACAAACAGAGGTCGTAAGTCAGGGCTCTCTGAGGATTGAAAACACACAAAGTACAGCATCGAAAATTGAAGGCTATATGAAACTGCACTTCTCTGACAATGTCTCCACATAAGGCATTTTTCTAGAATTAGATTGTAAAGCACTGTTCACACTGCAGTGTTTCATAATTACAGGATTATAATTGCTCCGTGCACACTTCTTAACAAATTCAAGAGTGGTTTCATGGCTGCAACGGTAAAGTCGCTCTGAAAATTTTCGAATTCGCATGTAATGTTCTAGAGCACAAAGAGTAGGTTCCACCCCCATCATTATTAATGAATTGGAGAAGTCTGTTCCTATAGAATTCCAACAAGAACTGAAGTTGTGGAAGAACATTTATTAGGTCCTTGATATTAATACTGTGTTTGGTGTTTCAAGTTATGTTGTCCACTCTTTGTCTCTTTATTCACTTTTGTCTACCATTATTGACGTTACATAAAGTGCACCCACCCCAACCCCCCGTCCTTTTTTTCTTTTTAAAAATATGTTGCCAGGTGCTTTCTTGGAGGTTGAAACTGTCCACAGATACATGACTTGGATTCAGCTTTTTGTTCTACTTAAATTTTGATGAGGAAAAACGTACATGGAGAGAGAAATGGAGAGTGCGGTTAAAAAAAGATAGAAGAAGCTGACAGAGAGCGAGTTGAAAAGGACGGCACTAGGTTGCTTGAAAGAAAAAAAAAAGCCCTCACAGATAGAGATGGTGTGCGTGTATGAGAGAGAGAGTCTGTCAGAGTAGCTTCCCTCAGCAGAGCTGTTTGAATCAGGCCAAATGTCAAGTGGCTCTCTACAGTGTTTCTCACACAGCCCGATCAGATAGCCATTCCTCTTTCTCACTGTCTCTCTTCTCTGCCAAGGACAATGAGCCCTGTCTTCATCTGCTTTCATTCCCATCTTTATGTTCTTTTCGAGGTGGCCAGGAATCTGTTGTTATCCAACTGTGTTTTTGATTGCTGGCCCACGTCTGGTTCAGTGCTCAGCTTCATGTGTGTGTGTGTGAGCGTGTATGTGTGTGTGGAGCACAGTGACGTACCGGAAATAATATGAAAATGAATTGAAATTATGCCCTGGTATTTGCGATGCCTGGCTATCAATAATATAATATACACAGTTTATATTTATTGGGTATAAAGTTGGGCTTGTGGATGATGGTATGGAGCTCCTGTATCCCATTCATCTATATTACAAAATCATGATTCTATTACAGTTCATTTCTGTTTCATGCTGTACAAAAATCTGTATTGAAAAAATTGTATAATATTTTTTGACAAGCAAATATCAGTTTTATTTCTTTTTTTAAATGATGTATCTGCTCATCTTGTGGCCTGTAAAATAAAACAAAAGAGAACTTGGAAAAACTTGGGAAAATGCCTTTTTCTGTCTGTGTGTCTAAAGAATCATGAATAAGAAAAGAAGAATCACAAATGAGAAGTCTAGTTGTTTCTTTTAGATAACAATGCATTTAAAGTCTGTATGAACTGGAAGTTGTGACCGACTTTACAGTATTGTGGTTTTTTGAGTGAAACTGAATGAGAATAATTTGAGGGCAGGGCTTGATTTCAGCACACCTTCTTTTAATTTCTGGTTCACAGCAGACTGGCAATTGGAGAGGAGTGGTTAAGGGTGTTCTGCTCAAGCTGTACAACTTATGTCATTAGAGAAGGAGCATCATTCCAAGAAAATATTGTGTAGAATTTTTTTACCCCCCTGTAAATTAACTTGCACTGATAAATGGTTCACCACTAGTAATGTGCTAATAAAGTAAATAGGTTAAATTATGATTTCATGCGGACATCAAATGGATATAATTTTTCCTCTCAAGTTTCAGAAGAGATCTGAACAAAGTCTCAAACTGTGCTTAGATTTACTAAGATACTAAAGTCTTAGATTTCAATATGAACCACAGGGTTATGCACCCACATTTATTTATGGCTCTCTAATTAATTATTATATTTATTATCCAATTGTCTCTAACTTTATTCTTATACTCTTACTGTATGTCAACAAATTGCTCATTGAAATTTTTTTCAGTATGATTATTATTTAGGGAAAAAAAAGAAACATAGTAGATATTAAAAATAACAACAGAACTCAATTAAGTCTCTTGAACTATAAAAGAGTGACCCCTGAGCAATACTTTTTTTCCCTCGGGGATGTAATGGAGGTCAGTGAGAATAATGCTCATTATGCATGTTTCCATGGGTGTCATGGGAATTTTATATGGTTACAACAGGAAATGTAGTTAAGAATCAGCTTAATCTGTACCTGCATTCCTGCTGTTACTGCCTACATAGGCAGCTGCCTTTTAAGGGGACATGGCTGCTTTGAAACTCCATACAAAATTGGCTACTCACACAAAGTTGATTTTAGTAGAGTTTGAAATGTTGCTAAGCTAACACTATTCTGTAATAACTTAAAAAATACATAAAACACGAATATAGTGGAGAAAAATACACTTTATTTACACATAATTATTTATGCATTTCAGTAATGAATAAAATATACACTTGTTTAGAATTTACATTCTTCAAAAACCCTCATGAAATTTAATAATTCATTCTGGGATTGACTTTTGCACAATGGATGCTGCCTTAGAATTTGGCTAAAATGACATAATTATGCTACCTACCTTTTGGAACAGCCTTCATATTGGAAGCACATGTATGATGAAGGCAGTTCACTAGGTTTTGGAACAGAATGAGTATGCGCTAATGTAAAAGTGCATCAATTACTATGCACGTGTGTGTGTGTGTGTGTGTGTGTGTGTGATAAGGCTCGTTAACACCCCTGATGCTATTCCACAGCTGTCCTTGTCCCTATGGAAGCATTCTCACTGAGGGAATGCCGGCATCTGCAGTGCCATACTGTTCCACATCTTTCTCTGAGATTCACACACACACGCACACACATTGCTGCTCGTCTAATTGACTCCGCTCATCTCTGGCTCTGCCTCGCCTCCACAGGCGACTGTGCGTGAGCGAGAAACGGACAACTGAGTCGTGAGAGAAAAAGAGAAAAGAGAGAGGAAAACAGTACTTGAAACACATGCTCACTCTAAACAAGACTCCTCCCCTCTTCCCTTGGGAAAATGATAACCATAAAACCAGATTATTTTAATTTAGCTTTAAAGAAATAGTTTATCCATGAAAATGCTGTCATTGTTTATTTACATAATTAACCTCTTGTTGTTCCAAACCTGTTTGACACACAAGTTCCAAATTAAGCTGACTATAGGCCTACGCTGTAGGGTATAATATGCACTCTACCCATCTAGTACAGGTGCTGGTCATATAATTAGAATATCATCAAAAAGTTGATTTATTTCACTAATTCCATTCAAAAAGTGAAACTTGTATATTATATTCATTCATTACACACAAACTGATATATTTCGAGTTTGCTGGCCAATTAAGAACAGGGATACCATGGTCCTTAAACCAGGTACTGGTTGCTTTGACACTGTGTGCAGGTGCCAAGTCCTGTTGGAAAATTAAATCTGAATCAGCAGCAGGAAGCATAAAGTGACGTCCTAAAACGTCCTGGTATACGGTTGTGTTGACCTTGGACCTCAGAAAACACAGTGGACCAACACCAGCAGATGACATGGCCCCCCAAACCATCACCAACTGTGGAAACTTTACACTGGACCTCAGGCAACGTGGATTGTGTGCCTCTCCTCTCTTCCTCCAGATTCTGGGACCCTGATTTCCAAAGGAAATGCAAAATTTACTTTCATCAGAGAACATAACTTTGGACCACTCAGCAGCAGTCCAGTCCTTTTTGTCTTTAGCCCAGGCGAGACGCTTCTGACGCTGTCTGTTGTTCAAAAGAGGCTTGACACAAGGAATGCAACAGCTGAAACCCATGTCTTGCATACGTCTGTGCGTAGTGGTTCTTGAAGCACTGACTCCAGCTGCAGTCCACTCTTTGTGAATCTCCCCCACATTTTTGAATGGATTTTATTTCACAATCCTCTCCAGGGTGCGGTTATCCCTATTGCTTGTACACTTTTTTCTACCACATCTTTTCCTTCCCTTCGCCTCTCTATTAATGTGCTTGGACACAAAGCTCTGTGAACAGCCAGCCTCTTTTGCAATGACCTTTTGTGTCTTGCCCTCCTTGTGCAAGGTGTCAATGGTCGTCTTTTGGACAACATTCAAGTCAGCAGTCTTCCCCATGATTGTGTAGCCTACAGAACTAGACTGAGAGACCATTTAAAGGCCTTTGCATGTGTTTTGAGTTAATTAGCTGATTAGGGTGTGGCACCAGGTGTCGTCAACATTGAACCTTTCCACAATATTCTAATTTTCTGAGATACTGAATTTGGGATTTTCCTTCATTGTCAGTTATAATCATCAAAATTAAAAGAAATATACATTTGAAATATATCAGTCTGTGTGTAATGAATGAATATAATATACAAGTTTCACTTTTTGAACGGAATTAGTGAAATAAATCAACTTTTTGATGATATTCTAATATATGACCAGCACCTGTATATAATAGTTGTAAGGTTATTTTGTGATTTAACATTAGAATCTAGTCCCTCCCCCTCCGGTACGTAAGGAAAGCTGTGACATTTGACTGCATGAAGTGTCCAACATTCCACACTTTGCTTTTTCGTTTAATTAAGGGCATCATCCAGGTACTTATATCTGTCAAGCTTCACCTTCACCAAACCACCATCAAAAAGCTATATAAGTAGATGACTTGTGCATAAAAGTATCCTAAAGTCATGCCATAACTATCTGAAAATCAGACTGAAATTTCACTAGTTCACACTTACATATAAACAGATAGGGTGTAGAATATGCATATTTGGCATACTGTCCAAGGAGAGGGCTTCGAGCTTGGAATTTGGTCCAATCAGAGTACTCCCCCATCGCTGACTGGGATAGGAATAATCGAGAGTTAGGAGTTGGGGTGGAGGAGGGATGCAGGAAAACTGTCCTGAGGTAAGTCGGCTTTATATATATATATATATATATATATATATATATATATATATATATGTGTATGTGTAATTTAAATTTGAGAATTGCTGCAGCAGGGAATGAAAAACGTCCTTTTTTTCCTCACACAAAAGCCCCTGAACACTCAGAATATTGTACAAGATCGAATAAGCTACTTTTATGGTGCTTTATGATTTTTATTTAATTAGTTTGAAAGATTATGGTCACTATGAGCTATCGTATAAAAAGAACTGTGTAAACATTCTTCAAAAATTCTCTTTTTGTGTTCCATGGGAAACAAGATGATGGTGAGTAAATAAATGATAGAATTTTTCTTTTTAAGTAAACTAATCCTTTAAAACCACTACCCCACATAGGACAAACAGCTGTTCCTGTATCAGATCCTGTACCATTCCAAACATCAGATAAATTTAATGCTGGAATATATGCATGAAACCAAAAATCAGCAATGTGTCCAATCTTACATGCGAGGCACTATTACAGACCTCTGTCTCCACGTATCAAGAGCACCCATTAACGTCAGACAATAGAAGCTTCCGGATTCATGGGCCCTTTTCATCCCTGAGAGCAGGATTTGTCAAAGCAGCATGTGTTATTGAACCCGGGTTTCTCACCATGCTCAATGCAAATGAGAACAGCCTGATTTATTCCTAGTGTTTGATGGATTTATTCTGACAGAGGAAGTGACAGCGCTGTGACAGCCAAGCCCCCCCAACCTTTTCTATTTCAATTCTTATTCTATAATGCATTCTATTCTGAAATTCTTTCTCAGCTCTCTGGGCATTTTCTCAGCATTGTGTTGTAGAAAGGGTTGCATTATTCATGATCATATATTCATTGTCATTTCATATACCACCTCTGATTTGCATTCAATTCCATCCTCATACTCTCTGATAACTGTGGATACTTTGTAAATACTGTGTGGAATAGGCTATTTTCAATGACTTTATTCATGTTCATGATGTACAGACCATGAAGTTATATGGACTTGTTGAAATAGTGTTTAATATGGCATGGCACATAAGCCTAGAATTATATTTGACTGAGTGGAGGGTTGTTCAGTGTTCAGACCGGCAGTGATTTGCAGTGGCAAAGCAACCAGAAGTCATTCATTTTTAATGAGAGCTGGTGATTTGGGGTGACTAGCAAAAAAGTCCAACAGTTTAATTTTATGTAAATTAGTAGTAATGTAGGTAGTATGTACAATGACGCACTTACACTGACAGGGGCACAACAAAGCGACTGAAAATCATTCTTTTCCATTGGGAGTTGGTGATTTGACATTACAAATGCAAAAGACAAAAATCACTGTTGACGCGACTTTGCGCTCCAATTCATGCATATGTGTATGTGAGAAACTGGAAACGCAAGCTCATACAGAACATTCTGCATTCTGCTGCAGGTTGCGAATTCATAAATCACATATGGCATGCAATCAAAACAAGATCTAAACATCACAGATTAGCCTCTTGTCTGAAACCAAAGAACACAAAGTAAAGAGTAGACGTAGGCCTATACTTTTTGACTGAATTGTTGTCTTTTTGACTGAATTATTTGTGATTTCTATTAAAAACAGAAGCCCTAAAGCATGATATCCTGATCATTCCAGTGTCCAAAAAAATATTTTGCATTCTCAAAGCCAAGATTTGATCATGGCATGAAGGGATAGTTCACCCAAAAATGACAATTCTGTCATCGTTTACACATTTGGCTCGTAAACTCTGGAATAGCCTTCCTGATAATGTTCTGCACTCAGACTATCTCCCAGTTTAAATCCAGCCAAGCATTCACATAACGCATCTTATATCAGATCAATTGGACATGATTGTCTTTGCTTAACGTTATGAACAGCAGCTATGCTTTCTGTTTTACCTTGGGATGCCCATTTCGAGGTGACTAGAGAGTACATCAACTTCAGTTTGGATCCAGCCTCTTTTGAAGACTTCAGATGACCAAAACCTGTGAAAAGAGAGTCCTGCGAGGACTTCAGACGACGCAAACTCTGGCTCAACATACACATTCCATATATATAACCTAATTATTGTTAACATGTATTCATTACTTTCATTAACACATTGTTTCTACCTTAAATCTGCTAAATCTGTGACTGTAAATAAAATTGCTTAAATTATTACATTGTTAAATAACTGCGTGATATATATATATATATATATATATATATATATATATATACACATTTATGAAATTTCTGAAAAAATTGGACACAATCAACTCTGATAACAGATTACTATAAATTGTAATGCTGACATAAAGCTGCTTTGAAACAATATGTATTGTAAAAAGCACTATGTGAACTGAATTGAATCATTTACTCACCCTCATTATTGTCAAACCCTTCATCTTCAGAACATGAACATAATTTAAATACTTTCTCATCATTTTTGTCCATCCATTGAAAGTTCAGAAAAACAAAATTGTCAATCTTCAAAAATTAGTTAAGACATGGTAAAAGTAATCAGTGTGAATTGAGCAGTTAAATCCCAATCTTTTGAAGAGACACAAACTCTTAATAAGATGAGCAGATTTAATTTAAGTTTTCATTCATGTATAAACACTTATTAACACAGATACATAAAATAGAGCACAACAAATATGGTGAACAGAAGCTCACCCGTGCATACCTGATACACAAGAACACACCTCATTGGTTCTTGCGGAATCTCAAACTTGCATGTGTAACATATAACAACAACCTCATTGGTTTGTCACCAAATCTGTGATATTGTGTTTGCTTGATCACTGGTTTATGAACAATGTAGCATTTCAAAGTTTCTGGCAAGTGACTACATCAGCTTTTTAATAAAATAGACTAGATGAGTATCTGAGAGCAGTGAATGCTCAACTCTTACACAGCAAATACACCTATCCTCAGGCCTGCAGAGGACATCAATGCTGAACTCCTGCTCTTCCTGTAGGCCGCTGGACTGTCTGCTATGATAATGATGGTGATGGGTTGAAGGTGATAATAACTGTTGTCTGCGTGAATTCTCCAGGGCCATGCTATGATGGATAACATCGGAGGTGTTTCGTAACATGCTGGACGTGGGTGGAGGTCATCCCTGCTGCACTGATATTGCTATGTGGGATCAAAAAATTCATCATCTATTCATGCGGTTGCCTTAACTTGTCCATACCGATTTTTTTTCTATTGGTATCAGTTTGGCGATGCAGAATAGCTGTCGGTGAGGGGTGTGTGGTCCCCCGCTGGCTGGGGTCCCGGCTGTTTGAAGCACATCGGCCGCAGCGCTGGTTTTGATCAGCGTTGGATCTGGGAGATCAGAAAGTGGATCAGGAGCTCCCAGGGGAGTGTCATTTACACGTGCCTCCTACTGAGGGGAGAACGCGCAATTATGCGTTTGTTAAGATGCTAATGCTTATCGTTGCCCCTCCCAACACACACTCATTTTTTTTTTTTTTGGCCCACACTTTGCAATAAAGAAATATTATGGCTTCAACTTTATGTTTTAAATTTAACATTACCAGCCTTGTCTGTCCAAAGTCACACTTCTGGTCAAAAGTTTGGAATAATTAAGATTTTAATAAATAAGATGTTTTTGAGAGTAAAAACAGTAACATTGTGAAATATTATTACAATTTATTATTACAACTGTTTTGTATTTAATATTTTAAAATGTAATTTACTCAGGTGATGACAAAGCTGAACTTTCAGCAGCAATTATTCCTGTCTTCAGTGTCACATGATTCTTCAGGAATTATTTTAATATGCTGATTCACTGCTCAAGAAACAGTTCTTATTATTATTAATGTTAAAAACAAATGTGTTTGCTGATTAAGGGTTTTTGGGAGACCATGATACAAGTTTAGGGTGTACTTTTTTTTTTTTACTTTTAGTGAGCAAGGGTGCATTAACTTGATCAAAGTGACAGTAAAGACATTTTTATGTTACAAAGGTTTCTAAAGGTTATAAAGGTTTCTATTACTCAATGAATCCTGAAAAAAATACTCATGAAAACTGTTTTCAACATTGATAATAATAAGAATCATTACTTTACTATTAATTGAGCATCAATAATAATTGAGCACCAAATCATTATATGAATGATTGTGGAAGAATATTTTAAGACATGGAAGCGCAAGTTTCTTTCAGATCAAACATATTTTCTGTTAAATTATTTGTTTGTTTATTAATTTATTATTTATTAAAAAGGTGGAAATTATTTATTTGATGATAATAAAATATTCTTATTTTTTTATTTAAAATATTTCATTACTTTGTTTGTTTTGGCATTTTTGCTATGTTCGTATAGGTCCTTTGCACTTTCACAACAACAACAATAACTGGAAATTTATTTAAAAAATATATGTGTTTGTGTTTTCTTTTTTTCTAATATCCTTTTAACTAACTCAAGCCAGTTCCATGAAGTCATCCTCCTCCTACAATTTACACATTTTTTGGAGAAAAAACAACAGTCCATATTAGAAATAAGCAATGGATTTGATGAAGTCTGTGATGTTGTCTTTTCATTGTGTAAATAATCAAGCTATAATTAGATTATTTCTGAATAATATTTCTGAAAGTGTTATATCGTTATACATACAAAATGTTCACAAGCATAATTAATTTTTTTAAAAGAAAAAAATTTAATTCTGACAAACCTAAATTGTTTGTATATATTTTTTATCCTATTGATGAAGAATAGACATAACGCTTGCCACAGATACTAATTATCTGTTCATGAAGCAAAAAAGCCATAACCTGATCTTACCCATGAATCTAGTTTTATTGGTGTAACCTAGGTTGATTCAGTAATGTTATATATATATATTTTTATAATTCAATTAATCTAGATGACACCAAATGAAGCAGATTTTTTTGGTTACCATTTTTTCAGTGTATAACCGCTGCCCCTGGATATACTATAACACAGCCTCCAACAGACAGACACACGTCCACTCTCAGCAGCTAATAATGAGCTGTAATGGATGCTCATTCCTGCTCACTGGATCACTGGTCCTGTTCAAGAGTCATTTGCTCAGATGACACAGCAGCCATAGGCTGAGCTCAGGAATGAGTCAGATGATCTGTCAATCACTGGTCATGTGACTACTGACTGACTGCCCATTAGTGTCCATCACTGTGTCTGCATGTGCTCGTCACATCAGAAATTGTGTGTCTTACACTGTGTATATGTGTGAATGTGTGAGCCTGCTTGAATTGATAGTGTTATTAATGATTTACATTTTAACACTCCTATCAATCATAGCGTGTGAAGCCATGTGTGAAAGTACAAGTCAAAGCCTCCGTTTTTTTTTTCATACATGTCTGTCGGTGTACTTAAGAGAATTCCCCTGTAGACTGCAGGGGTCTTTTCATAGCCATTGTTTATTAACTTGAGGATAATTATATTTGGGTAATTCTTAGGAAACATTTTGCCTGGTGATTTTTAGGAGGTTTTTTTTTTTAAAACTAATTTTATTAATAATAATAATTTCTTATAAAAACAGTATTGGCACTGTTATTAATAAAACAGTGTCAGTGCTGTATTTATGGTATCATGAGGATACGGCCCCCAATATTAAGATTGTCAACACACACACACAGGTTTGTTTTGCTATCAAAGTGAGGACATTCCATAGGCATAATGGTTTTTATACTGTACAAACTGCACATTCTATCCCCCTACACTAACCTTACTCCTAAATCTAATCAGAAAACATTCTGCATTTTTACATTTTTAATAAAATATTGTTTAGTATGTTTTTAAAGCTATTTGAAATATGAGGACTCATGAAATGTCCTCATATTTCATGTTTACATTGTAACACCACAGTAATACCCATTTCATAATACAAATTTGTGTCCTCATAAATCACAAATTTATGCACAAACACACACACACACACTCTCTCTCTCTCTCTCTCTCTCAAGTCAATTAAATCTTTCAGAATTCTTTGAAGAATATCGTGTTATAAATATAAGTTCTTTCTTTCTTAAACAAAATAAAACAAACGAAACAATAAAAATGTTTCTTATTGACCACAAACTTTTGAATGGTATATTTAATATACAAGTATTGAGCTTTGCAATCAATCAATCAATCAATCAATCAATCAAAGTAGAGAAAGTGTAACTATAATGAATTACTTACTAAGACTGAGAAACTTTGAACCATGTGATTATGTTATCTTGATGTCATGCCTGCAAATATGATGGGATGATAAGACGATATTATGCTATAGCATAACAGAGTTAAACTGTACAGGACAAAACAAATTCTGTTTAGAAACTGTATATATTTTATTTCATAGAGAAAAAATAACAGGCAGTGAAAACATTTTAATCTTTATAAAAGCAAGAGTTCAATATAATTATAATTGTATATAGATAGCTAAAAAGTAATGATGATAAAAGCCTACCACTTTACAATAAGGTACCATTTGTTAATAGATTTTTTTTTTTTAAGTATCATGCATTAACACTGATACTTCTACAGCAGGTTAATGTTAATTTCTACATATACTACTATCTTTTTACCATTTCAAGTAATATTAGTAGTATTAAGTACATTACGTTACTATATTAAGAACAAACATGATTTAACAATGAACAGTAAATTTATAAATTAACATAAATGTAGATTAATAAGACATTGTTGTTCATTGATTGTGATACCATGTGTTGACGAAAATTAAGTAACTGAACTTTGTAAATTGCTACTAACAAAATTAATAAACATGTTGAAATCAGTTGAACATTATGCAGTTTAGAAGACACTAGCTCGGATAGCATCGTCATTGTATCTTTATTACATCTTTATTACAACTTTCAAATGTTTTGTCATGGAGTGAAAGCGGTTTTCATAAAAGGAAATGAATCATACCACAATCAGACTTTCACCAAGTCTTTTCCTCCTTTTTTCAATCTTAAGAGGTATTTTGCTATTCCCCAGTTCTCAGCATTATCATATCACTGCCAGATTTCATTCATGGCCCAACTCACAGAGAGAGAGAGAGAGAGAGAGAGAGAGAGAGAGAGTCTAAAAAGGTGTCATAGACATCTCATTACATTTTCATGTGCCACTAACTGCCCAGTATCCAGCGGCAGGTCACGTGGCAAGAGTCACAGTATCATCCATGATTTAGGCAACTGTTTTGCTAGAGGCAGACGCCTGTGCTCATGCTCCTGAACGTTAATTAATTTCCCACTCGTCACTTCACACTTCCTTCCCTGCAGCCATCTTCCTCTGCTCTGTTTCAGGTAGCATCTTGTGTGCCTGGGATTATATCAGAGTGCTTTAATATTGACAGGTCAGATCCAACAAAAGTCTGGGGGCATTTAATTGCCTTGTTAGGGCTTCAGGAAGCTAGTCTAAAGATGAGGAAGTAATCCCTGGCCAGTCCATATGTTTGATGGTGCAAGACGTTTTAGAGTGACTTTTCTTTATTCTTGAAAAACTGCACGTGGAGATTTTCATGTTACACAATGATGCAGAAGAAAATGCGACTTTTCTTTCATAGTTCAGGAGACTCAGTTATGTTTCACTTAAAGGATTAGTTGAGCCAAAATGAAAGTTTATTGAATGTAAAATCCTTTACTAACCCTTCCGTAACTGTTTATTCCTTTCTTCTATAGAACATAAAAGGAATGCTGACGCTGCTCTGATACAAATGAAGATGATATGGTGAAGCCACAAAAATCAAACAAACAAACAACCAAACACAATAAACATAATCTACATGACTTGTAAGCTATATTAAAAATTTCATACAGTATGACAGCTTTGTTTGAAGAACAGATCCAAATTTATTTGTAGTTCCAACACAGGCTTCAACACAAAACTCCAAAAATGTACCTACAATCCACTGCAGTTGAAAATGAGCAGTAAGACCATCAACTTTTATTATTATTATTATTTTTTCCAAAAATTATGATTAATGGAGCAGATTATTGATTAATAAAGACTTATTTAAAGAGGTTCCTTGTGCAAAAAAAAGAAAGACCATACGTAGGCCTATGGCTTTTTCAAGTGCCTTGAAATGAGCAGCATTATTCAATGTGTTGGCGTAATATCCACTGAAACAGGAAGGCAGGGCGGGGCATATCATGAAGCACCTCCCCCTTTTTAAAATAGCCAATAGCGTTTGGTTTATATCACAGCTCGGCCAGAGCCGTTGAGTTCGGTAAAGCCGCAATTTCTCCTCCTAATCTCTTCCATATCACTCTAAAATATAACATTCTATGTTTTAATAAAATGCCTCCAATATGTTTTCTGGTAATGTGCCAACTCGCACATGTGCTCTGTGCTATCGTGTGTTTGGACTGGAGCAGACTTTGTGCGTTCTGTGGCGGTTCACCTGACACTAACATGAAACCATACTTCATTCGCCCCAATGGAAAGCATATTCACACTGTCTGATTTGTTCAATATCCCCCTGCAATATATATTCTGCAAAATATAATGCGATATATTACATAATACATTTCCATATATGGGAAACTATTTTGCAATATACTGTATCGACCATGTATGGCTATATGTCGATACATATAAAATATTTAGAAATTACAATAAAAATAACATAGCTTAATATTCATAAAGTTTTATCCTTTATTGTGTACATACAGTACTACTTGAAAGTTTATGAACCCCTTGCAGAATCTGCAAAATGATATTTTAAAAATAAATAAATAAATAAATAAAGATGGATCATACAAAATGCATGTTATTTAGTATTGTCCTGAAGATATTTTACATAAAAGATGTTTACATGTTGTCCATAAGACAAAAAACTAGCTGAATTTATAAAAATAACCCCGTTAAAAAGTTGAAATACCCTTGGTTCTTAATAGTGCCAATACCTGGATGATACACAGCTGCTTTTTGCTTTGTGATGGTTGTTCATGAGTCCCTTGTTTGTCCTGAGCAGTTAAACTGTCCAGTGTTCTTCAGAAAAATCCTCCATGTCCCGTAAATTATTTGATTTTCCAGCATCTTTTGCATATTTGAACCCTTTCCAGCAGTGACTGTATGATTTTGAGATCCATCTTTTCACACTGAGGACAATTGACGGACTCAAACACAATTTTTAAAACACCTGCAAACATTCACTGATGCTCCAGAAGGAAACATGATGCAGTAGAACCACATATATATACACACACATTCACGGAATGACTTACAATCAATGGTAACAATGGTAACAACATATTTCTAGTTCCCAGCATGCTTTGATCTGACTATTAAAGGAGAGTAAATGTTAAAATTAAGTGTTATTTCATGTGTTATGCTCAATATTAATATAGGAGGAGATTTGTTAGTGTTTAATGTTCTATTATTTTGGAATTTAAAAGGTTCTCTGGTATGTCTGAGGTTCTGGGTTTACCATTATGCTGAATAGTAGAGCCTGTGGTTAGGTTGACAATTGGCTGAAAACCAACAAGACTAAAATTTCTTTAATTAAAAAGTAATGGCTGTATCACCTTTGGCAAGTGATAGTCCCTTTGCAAAACACTTCAATACATGCAGGTGTGCTTGTGCTTTTGTTGAAAATATGAAACATTTATATTGTAAATTATTATAAACTATGAGAAATATATTACATTATATATTTCATTATGTGTTTATACTGCAGTACAATATCTGATCAAACGTACATCTATATAATATGAAGTGTATTACTGAATATAAATTTACACACATTATGACATATTAAGTGGCAATTATTATGTAGTATTTTTCAATATATTGTGATATTTAGCAATATATTATTCTGTATATTTTCAAATATACCGCTAATCATTTAATATATTGATTATTCATATATAGGGAAGTACATTTTCTTTGTGTAAGGGCCTATGTGCCATTCACCATGTAGAAAATAGTAAATGTGTGCCGCAATCTGATGAGAAGCTGAAGTGCAGAGTGATGTCATCAAAATCATTGATCCATATTGGTGGAAGTGAGAGACTGTAAGTTTTGAATGCTTATGTCTTCTAAATGTAATTTTTTGTCATTGTTTTGGAGGACACTAGCTTAGGCCTAAGTTTGATTTCATATGGACTTTAACGTAGCAAACATGCTCATTAGAATCTGTCTGCAGACTACAAGAGGGGGGTGTAACTTAAAGTTGTCCAAATCACACAGAACCACACGAGATCAAAAAGAGATAATGCAAGAGCTCCTTACTTGATAAAGACTAGAAGGGATATAACGCATATGAATATTGCGTCATTTAATATTTATTTATTTAAATCGATAACTGTATTTGCAGTATTGTAAGGGTAGCTTTAGTGTTGGGGTAGGTGTAGATGTCAATAAAACACAGTTTAATGAGTAGCACATTTAATTTACTGTTATTTATCTTAAAATATTGCCTCTCTTCTGGCTGTAGCTGTATCCCTTTTTAGACACAATTGCTGAGTCGTGACTAGTACTGCTTTTCTTCTACTTTACTTTCCTTGATTTTTAAGCTTCACTATCGCCACCTAGTGAAAAGGCATCGGATCGTATAACAACTACAACGCGATAGTCAGCCTGTTTGTTTTCGTCAAGTGTAACGGGGTTAAATGGAAGGAAGGAGGCAGGAACCGGCAAACGTTCACAAAGTTTAATCAACTCAAAAACAAACAATAAAACGAAAGTAAAAGGGCAGCAGTTCCTCACGGCGACTGCCGCCCACACAAACAAAATAAAACACAACATAACTTCCAGGCCTGGTCCTGTCTCGTCCTTCACTGTTGTCTCCTCTTTTATGCTTCCGGAGCTCCTCCGTGAGAGATACGAGACCGGTGCACCGAGCAGCTGAAGCTCGTTATCTCTCGCGTCACCAGCCTCACGCCGTTCCCTCACGGCTCTCGCCCGCCCTGCTCGTCACATACCCCCATCGCCCCTCGCAGGCCGGGGGGTACCCACGAGACTGCGCTTACTCCCCCCCGGGGCCAGTCTCGGCGGCCGCAGCACCTGGGGGTAAGGACAGACGAGACGAGAGAAAAGGAGACGGAAGCACAAGGAGATACAAAGACGAGAGAGTGGAGAGAGGAAAAAAAACAAAAAAATCATGGTCCGGTTCCCAGACACACTGCCACTCAGTCCTCAGCCAGCCGAGAGGCTCTTCCTCGCGGTGCCATGCGATGGTACTGGACGCTCGGTGGATGGCCCGATCCTCCTCCGCTCCCTGGCGGCCGGCGATGGCTCCTCCGGCTGAGGGCAGCCGGCAGCGAGTCCGCCGTTCCCTGCTCCTCCCCATCATGGCGGCAGGCAGCAGGCAGCAGGCTCCGGCCCACGGTGAACGGCGGCGACTCCTCCGCTCCCTCCTGGACGGCAGCCATCCCACCTCGTCCCAGGAACACGGCAGCGAGCTCTCCGTCCCACCGGTTTCTCACTCGCTCCAGCACCACCGCCTCGGGCAGCAACTCGCGGTCTTCTCTCCCGCGCTGCCCGACCTCCTCAGCACCGCGATCCCCCTCAGCAGCGAGGGCTCTTCAGCAGCATGTCCCTCCTTCCTCCTGGGTTTCGGCACCAATGTAACGGGGTTAAATGGAAGGAAGGAGGCAGGAACCGGCGAACGTTCACAAAGTTTAATAATAAAATAAACAAACAATAATCCTCACGGCGACTGCTGCCCACACAACCAAAACAAAACAAAACAAAACAAAACACAACATAACTTCCAGGCCTGGTCCTCTCTCGTCCTTCACTGTTGTCGCTCCTCTTTTATGCTTCCGGAGCTCCTCCGTGAGAGATACGAGACCGGTGCGCCGAGCAGCTGAAGCTCGTTATCTCTCGCGTCACTGCCCTCACGCCGTTCCCTCACGGCTCTCGCCCGCCCTGCTCGTCACATCAAGTATTTGTAACTATGAAACTCTGCTGTAAATTTTATTTTTATGGAAGGGGTAGGTTTAGGGTAAGGTTTGGGTGTGGGGGGTAGGGTTTTTTTGAGGAGTTTGTATTAATTTGATAGTATAATTTATTTTGTTTTACTACTAGCTGTTGTTTCATACTTAAGATTCTACAGCAACAAGCTAATCTTATGCACATATAATTCATGAAATAATTTACTTTAAAAGATTGTTTTAGTCAATGATGTCCACGCTTGTTTCTTCGCGGAAGGCGTAACTTGAAGGGGCGTAACTTGAAGTACGTTGTAGTTGAAGGGGCGTAACTTGAAGTACATTGTTGTACTGTGGGTTGCAGACAGACCCTTCTCAACTTGCTTGGTAGCTCACTGTAGACCTTTGAAACAGGAGTCACGGCACTCGATTAGAGTTCAAAGACTTGTAGAAACAAGCTAAAATGGTGTTGTCATTTTTATTTCTCATTTGCTTTTGTTAACTTAAATGACCAGAATGTCGTTTAAGTTTAGGGTAGGTTATAATGGCGGACCACTCTTAATTGGGATCTTAATTCTTTGACAAGCTTTCCAAACCATAGAAACTTAAGTTGTGCCTTTTTTGAGGTGGATGAGATGGGTTCTAGCCGATGGATGAGCAGGGCAGGTGAGCAGAGCAAGACGGGCAGCAGACAGGTAAGTAGGTTGGTAGTAGCAAACAAAGTATGAACTCCAGTAATCCAGCAAACGGTAGGGATGGCTGAAGCGAAACTAACGTTTCGACACAGTGTCGAGATCCCGAAGCATAGATGTTTCGAAACACTGCTCCAAACTGTGATTCAAAACACCCATGTCACGTGACTATGGCTAAACGAAGCTTCTGCGCGTTTCGACAGGTGGTGTGCTTGCTGAGTCTGCGTTTGATTGACAGGGGCGGGAACAAATCAGACAATCGCACTTCTGCATCAACTCCCACAAAGTTTAAAAGAGGAGTTAATGCACCTTCACCTTGTGGGTTTTTGTGAGAGGAGAAAGATTTTGAGATAGCGTTTACGATATAGTGACATTTATAGTGCGATTTGGTTAGTTATATTTAGGCTACATTTAAATTAAATAAATTTACTGATAGACTAGAGACAGTGACAGATAGATAAGATAGCCTATATGAATGTGTCACTATATCTAAGTTAGATATTGACAGATAGCACAGTATTTAAAGATTTAAGTTAGGGTTAGATAGATAGATAGATAGATAGATAGATAGATAGATAGATAGATAAATATTTGTATGTCCTTGCTAAAAAATATCTGTGCATGCCAGCAACAAGTGTCCCTTGTGCGAGGATTTTTTTCAAAGGCTGGAGAAATTATCTGTAAAAAAAGAAGTAGGCTAAGCCCTTCCACAGCAGAGCAATTAATATTTTTGAATAAAAAAATCTGTAAAAAACCCAAAAATGAGCCCATTGTGGATTGATTTGTTTTATTAATTTGAATTTTTCATGACCAAAATAACCTAGTTATTATTATTATTATTATTATATATTATAGTTATATAGTGAGGATGTTAAAAACTCAACACACTAACAAAAACACAACATTTTTATTTTTTTAAAGGGCTTGTTGTCAAAGTTGTTTCAGATAACGTGCAATTGACCACTAGATGTCACCGTGGAGACAGGTCTCGGTATAGTTTCGAAGCCTCGACACAATATGTCACATTTGCTTCAACTGTTTCAGTGTTTCATGAAGCCTCGCTCTGCCCACCACTAGCAAACGGTTGAGCAGGGTGGTGGTTAAAGAAGGCACAACTTAATATCAAAAAATAATATCCAGATTGTGTTTAACAGCGATTCAATTAGCGATATAAAGAACTGTTTGCTTGATACGTTCCAACTACTTCCTATGTTCCTTTGTTTTAGAAAAGGTGAGAGGCGGCCATCTTTATCTTCAAAAATTGCGCTCTGCCTGTCAAAATAAAAGTCCCTACAAATAAAGGACCCTAATCTAACAAACGTACCCATGCTCAAATAACAAAATAATTTAGATTAACCTAGTATCAAAATGGCTCCTACATAGATGGTATTTTCAAACGTAATAGAATATTCACCTTTTAACTCCACTTACTTACTTACTTATTTTCGGACTGCCGCGATACAACAGCCAGCATATATAAATTTAAACATTGCCAGATTCACGTTACCAGATATATGCAAGACGCTAAGCTAAATATTTATAATCCTACCCAACTAAGGCTATGCCAAAGGACAATTTTCACAGTTTGTAATGAAGCATTTTAACGGTCATCAGCATTGTAAATCCAGCAAAGTTTTTTATATTTTCATTTTTTAAAAAAAATGTATTTACATTTATAAGACTCTACTTTGTATTATATTACCTTTGCATCGAATTCAAAAAAAATAGTTAACACTGGTGTGAGGGTGTTTCTAATACAGAGGCTATGGGAGTGATGGTAAAATCTCTCTCTATTTTTTTCTTCTGTTTGAAAGTTGTGAAACCCTATTGTGGAATTTTTCTTTTGCTATTTGAGCAAATGAAAACACAAAAAATATATTTAATGTAGTCTAACATTAACATCTATATAAGTTTACCCAATTATGACAACTTCCGAGTCTGAGAAACCCAGAAATGTGATTTGCTGCTTCCTGATTGGTCACAGGACAAATGTGTCTCGGATTGCAGAAACGGGCCTACCAGACCTTATGATGTCTAGTACAAATATAACATACAAAAATACATAGGCTATAGGCCCATATACATGCACAATTAATCATTAAAAGATTGCAATCTCAATTAAAACACACACGCGATCTTATTCCTAAATGACGATCACACTGGAATATTTAAAGGGTTAGTTCAACCAAAAATGAAAATTCTGTCATCATTTACTCACCCTCATGTCGTTCCAAACCCGTGAGACTTTAATTCATCTTCGGAACACAAATGAAGACATCTTTTAATGAAGTCAGAGAGATTTTTTTCCCTCCATTAACAACACGCAACAACTACTTTAGCGCTTTAAAAAGTTCATAAAGAGATTGTAAAAGAGATTGTAAAACAATCTAACTAATCCATTTTTTATTGTTTTTTTTCTGTTTGAAACTTGTATAAGATTACTGGAGTCTTTTCTCTGGAGAAACTTCTGAAACATGAAAAAAGAAGTCAACATGAAATCAAAATAGAATATTTGCTTTCTAAAAACACATTTGTGGGCTTATTGTGAATGAGTCTTTGGTGCACATTCCACTGAACAACATTCCTGTTTGGCTTCCTACTCCCACACTGACAATCCAGTTTTTTCGGACTAGAAGAAAAAAATCATCACAGCCTACAGTTTTCTCATTGACTATTTTTTTTGTTTGTAAATATATCACATAATGCAAGTATATGCCATTTATGTTGACTCAAAAGTCTCAATTTCCTGTCTATTTAATCTTAACGAATTCTAAGAGAAACATTTGAGCTAATAAAGATATCATTTGTAATTTTTCTCTTCTACGGGGAGGTGCTTACCATTCATGATGCATTGGAAAGTAAAAGCTGCCTTTCTTGTGCAAGATATCACGGAGACACGAACAGACATGCACATGCGGTGCCCTGCGGGAGGTTTGAGGAGACGGTAGAATCAGACCCCCCACTTGCTTGAGGGGTTGAGAGAGAACTGGGGGAAATGAGGGAGGTGTATCCACACCTCCACTCATCTGCCACACTACATCAGTTACTCAGGCTTTCAGTCTACAGGGTCCCAGGACCACATCCCCACAATGTCAGCAAATTCAACTTATGGATGTCCCCTTCACACACACACACACACACACACACACACACACATTAGAGGGCTAACATGACATTCTTAAAGGGATAGTTCACCCAAAAATGAAAATGAAACTCATACAGTTTTAGAACAGACTGAGGGTGGGTAAATGAATTATTTTCATTTTTGGGTGAACTGTCCCTTTAAAGTCAGTGTGTATAGTGATCTGTGATCTGTTACTTTAGAGTAAATTTTAACAATGTTGAATGTCAGACAAAACTGACCAAAAAAATCTCACAAAACCTTTTGCAACTCCTCAAATAACGTTTTTTTTTATGTTCTATGCATTATGTATGTTAATTAAAGCTGCAGTCTGTAATTTTTGTAGTTTTGCCTCTTTGTCGCCATCTCTGTTTGAAACCTGCAATTGCAGTTGTTTGCGGAATTGTTATCTTTACATGCGTTGTGCCTTGATCCTCAGCGTGGATTAATCGAATGTTTGCTGTCAATCACCACATCGGTGTGGAAACTGTACTTCAGAATCACAGATTGTAGTCTGGGAAGTATGACCAAAATAAGAATTTTCACTGAAGAATGTCATCTGAACAAGTAACATGTCTGCCACTTTTGTTCTGACTAACTGAGGGAAAAAAAGCATTAAAGTAAATCGTGCTTCCAATGGTGATTAAATCTCACGATGACTTAGCTCATATCACGTGCAAATTATTATTGTTATACTTTGTTCTCAAAATGTTAATGTTAACATCAGAATTCTGTGACTATGTGTATTTAGTGTATAGCGTTACCAGTAGATTTCAATTTCTGTACAGTCTATTTGTCATTCCATACCATCCGCCATCAAAATGATAAGTTTAATTTTTGCAGCTGCTGTGAGAAAAGGCTATAAATGATCCGGCTCACATACGATGTGGTAGCTGGGACTTGACGCAATGACGCACAGACAAACAGCGACATCGCGTTGTGAATCGGCTAAGGTAAGGAGATAGTTCTGAATACTGGCTGGTTACGTA
Organism: Zacco platypus; assembly: GCA_038088235.1. Taxonomy (NCBI): domain Eukaryota; kingdom Metazoa; phylum Chordata; class Actinopteri; order Cypriniformes; family Xenocyprididae; genus Zacco; species Zacco platypus. Next base: position 16,509,372 of record CM076071.1, on the reverse strand, counting down.
CATGCTCAAAAAATGATTTAGGATCATTTTTAACCAAAAAAAGCTTTAACGTATGTTTAATTTTATGTTATATGCATTATGTAATATGCAACTATAGGTCAATTATATATTTCTAATAGCAATGTCTATGTATTGTGCAGCAATACAATTTAAAAGGTTGGGGTTTGTAAGATTTTTTCATGGTTTTAACAAAAGTCTGTTATGCTCACTAAGGCTCCATTTGTTTGATGAAAAATACAGAAAAACAGTAATTTTTAAAAATTTTACAGTTTAAAATAACTGTTTTATATTTTAATATATTTAAAATGTTATTTATTCTTGTGATGGCAAAGCCATTACTCTAGTAATTCAGTGTCACGTGACCCTTCATAAATTTAGTATGCTGATTTAGTGATCGACAACTATTTCTAATTATTATCAATGTCAGAGTTGTGCTGCTTAATATTTTGTGGAAACCGCTTTTTCCCCCCAGGAATCATCTGTTTATTCAACAAATATTACATCTATTTTGCTTCATAAAGTACGCAAACACCTTATGAGCGTCACAACGGGAAGCAGAAAGTGTCCAACTTCACATCTACATTTTCAACTTCTCCCGAGTGTCAAATCTCGCCAACCAGTTACATAGCCACAGTCGAACACATCTTACAAGCATTCTCAACAGAGCAACATTTACTCAAATTGACCTTTAAATTTCCTTATAGAGTGGTTAGGGCTAATTTGTAATTGTTATTGGCTACAAATCATATTATTATTATTAAAACATTAATAGTCTTTATCCTCAGGTTGATAATTATCTAGGTAAATTGGTCAATTTGTGTGTGTGCTCCAGATAAAAGTGACATTCAGTGGTCTCGGCTGCCATCATGAATATGAAAAAAATAATAATAATAATTTGTGATTTGCGTGTGTGTGAATGAGGATTTGTGGTGTTTTGTGTGGTAAAATTTGCATGTTTGTGTGTGTGTTACTGGGTGAGTGAGGAGGTGTGTAAGAGAGTGTGAAGAGAGCTGAGGTTTCAAGCCTCTTCTGAATTCACACACAGCATACAAATACATTCAATTAAAGACAGTCTATGAATGCTGAATCTGAATGGAAGCTGACTTTTAATTATCCTGTCGTTTATCTGTATGTGTGTGTGTGTGTGATCTGTCTGTGTGTGGGACAGTGTGTGTTGTCTTTGTTGTGTGTACTCTCTTCTGGTGCTGTGATCGCCTCTGATGAGCTCTGGGCTGAATAATTGATTGGCGGCTCTGAAAGTTTGATGCTTTTGCCTGCAGGCGGGATTAACCTGCAGTCTGTCTGTCACACACACATAGCAGACGCCGACCCGGTCGTATCACCACCATCTTGGTGCTCATCTACAGAAGCTATATCTACACCCTGTGGCCCTCATTGAGAATGCACCTGCTGTTCACAAACTGATGTTTTTATCATTTATTTACACCTTTTCATCCAGAGTCTCCACTGTATATATATATTTTTTCTTTAGTTCAGTGAAATTCATTTCAACTTGTTTAGTATTGGTTGTCATTACTTAAATTCAGCTACATACAGTGGTCTAAAACTTATTTGGACACATAAGTGACAATTACAAATGAATTATTGAGAAAAAGAAGAACACTTTTAAAAAGGGTACTTAATATATAAATAAAATACTTAAAACAATAGACATAAGTGTGAACTGAATGTAATGTTTTCAGAACTGCATGTTATTTACAATAAAATGAAAGGTATTAGCTATTTATATTAAATGCAAAACCAATGTAAGAGTGCTTTTTTGACCCAATTAAGTAGGACTTTAGTACATATTTATATGTAATTTCATTACTACTTTAAAATATGGTTAAAGTGTACTACTGAATGTCAAGCATTTATAGTATACTAAAATATATTGTAAAATGTCATCTCTATTGAAACTTGCATGTCATGTATTTAAATATATTTGCCATTACACATATGTAATGATGAAGTTGCCATTCCGAACCTTTACAATATTTGAACTTTAAATATAACACACTACAGTTTAAATTATAACTTTATATGAACTTTACATGCACTTTACAGTACTTTACATGTGCTTTAGTATGTTAGTCAACACATCAAAATTGTGCACTTCTTTAAAATTAAAACAAAAGAGATTTAAAATGTACTTAAAGTAAAACTTTTAATTTGACTTACAAAGTGCACTTTTTTAAAAGTGGTACTTTCAGCTATAGGATATGCAGGGTATACAGCAGAGCTGTAGACAGATAGTCATCGAGTGCCACAAACAAACAGCAGCCACCTTTTACAGTTCCTCCTGAACCAAAGCAAAAAGCTTATGCGATAATGTTGTAACTGTAATTACGAGATGGCAACCCGTGATGTTCTACCTGGAGCTGTTTCTCAGCCAATGAGTTTCTACGTCAACACTATCAACGAAATGAAACTGCACCAGGTGATACAAGTAAGAGCTCTGTAAGTTGTTTACATTCATCATTATTCTAATTCTGTGCTTTGAGACATGGTAATTAAACGCCGTCTCTCATTTTGTGATGCTTTGCAGACTCTGATGTGTGCATTCAAGTGTTTTGTAGGAAGCATGGCTTTGGAGAGTGCTCTGAAGGGAGGGTGGGATCTCAGGCTAGCATGCTATTGCTAGTCTCTGCAGATTTGCCTACCCTCACTTTAAAAGGTTAGTTCACCCCAAAATGAAATTTCTGTCATTAATTACTCACCCTCATGTCGTTCCAAATCCGTAAGACCTTCGTTCATCTTTGGAACACAAATGAAAATGTTTATTTTTTATTTTTTATCCCCCATAGAAAGCAACGAAATTACCATCATTCAAGGAAAATTAATAAAGACATTGTTAAAATAGTCAACGTGACTATAGTTATTCATCCTTAGCTCAGTAATGGCTGGCTCCTGCGTCAGCATCACACACATGCATCGTGGTGCTCACGTTTTCACACAAAAAGTATTCTCGTTGCTTAATAACTTTAAGGTTGAACCACTGTAATCAGGTTGACTATTTTAAAGATTTCTTTACTACATTTCTCGACCTTGAATGACAGTAATTATGTTGCTTTCTATGGAGCATAAAAAAACACCTGTGGATTTCATCAAAAATATCTTAATTTGTGTTCCGAAGTTGAATGAAGGTTTTATGTGTTTGGAACGACATGAGGGTGAGTACGTAATGACAGAAATTTAATTGTTGGGTGAACTAACCTCTTAAGTATAGTCATGGAAGTGTACTTTCTTTAATTGGCCATATTTCATTAATATTATATTATATGCAAGTAAAATATATACTTTTGAGGTACACTACTTCAGTTTAAGTGCACTTTTCAATACAATGAAGCACACTTCTTTTTCACAAGGAGAAAAATGATCCACTAATGTTTCACAACCAAATTAATTGTGAATAATCTTCTTTTTATGGTGTTAAAACATATTTAAAACAGTTCATGTGGGTACAGTGGTTCAACCTTAATAATATAAAGCAACAAGAATACTTTTTGTGCGGCAAAAAAATCTAAATAACGACTTTTCAAGAATATCTAGTGATGGCCGATTTCAAAACACTGCTTCGAAGCTTTACAAATCTTTTGATTTGAAACAGTGATTCCGTTCGCGTATCAAACTGCCAAGGTCACGTGAACTATTGAAATTGTGAAACACTTATCACGTAACGACTCGTTTACTGAAATCATGTGACTTTGGCACTCTGAACCATTGATTCAATTTAAATGTAAAGCTTCAAAGCAGTGTTTTGCAATCGGCCATTACTAGATATTGTTGAAAAGTCATTATTTCGTTTTCTTGGTGCACAAAAAGTATTCTAGTCTCTTTATAACATATAGGTTGAACCATTGTACTCACATTAACTGTTGTTATATATGTTTTAGTACCCTTCTGGGCATCTGAAAATGTCAGTTGCCTTGCTGGAAATGGAGGCCTCACCGAGCCATCGGATTTCTTCAAAAATGTCTTTTGTGAAATATAAAATATAAAAATATTATATTTGTATTCCAAAGATGAATGAAGATCTTACGGGTGTAGAATGACACGAGGGTGAGTAATAAATGACAGAATTTTCATTTTTGGGTGAACTAACCCTTTAACACTGTTCCTATTTTTATAGACTTTTCTTATAGTTTATATTAATATGTTGCCTCTTTATAGCTGAAGTCATTTTTGTGCAACTAATTGCAAATAATGATTGTTAAAGCTGGGATATTGGAAAATATTTTTTTAAAAACACACACTGCAAAATTACACTTTAAGTAACTTTGGGGTTAGTAGTTTGTAGTAACTAGGCTACTTTATCAGACGTGTAGATTGACTGAATTATTTAAAATTATTAGTTTGTAGCTTGACAAGCAATGGTTTCAAAGTAGCTTCCCCAACATGGACTGATGTGAACACATTTTATTTCACATGCACATAGTTTTTGGAAACTGTCCTTGAAATATCTTTGACTTTAATGCTGCTTGCTGGTTATCTTCCTCGTTTTTTTTGTTTTTTGTTTTTTTTTGTTTCCTTTTCCTCTTTCCCTTTATTCCGTCCCCCATCCTGACCTCATTCTGCCCATCGACCTTTCTGCTGCTTTAACTGCCCTCACTGTAACATTTGCCAACGTGTTTTGAAAAGTCTCTCTCTCATTGTGTGTATTTGTCACTTCACTGATGTACGTCTGCTGATTTATTCATGATATGACACTTAATATTATTCACCATGAAAGGATTCTGCATTCCAGAGTATCCTCTGGGCCGTGTGTGTGTCTATGTTTGCATATACATGCATCAGGTTGTTTGTAAATTTGTATTGAAAAATATAAGAAATTTAAAACAATCATAAGTAAATGCACAGAACATTATTATGACTTTGAACATGAATCAATTTTAGAATGATAGGGAATAGCATTTCTGGAGAAAAGTCACAAAATTTTTAGCACTAGTTTTCGACTCATTGAGGGTTTTTCTCACCAATGAGAGATTTGAGGAAGAAATCCACTGACACAAAAATTCTTTACCACAATTTTATTTTAGTCTTTAAATTAATGTAATGGATGATTTGAAGCAGGGTTACTGTCATTACCTGAAACTAAAACAAAATAAAAACCTTTCACTTCTTGAAATAAAATAAATTTTAGTTGAAATACAATACAATATTTTAAATATACTTGATTTATTACGGCTAGTTTTGTTTCTCATTTTTGCTTTGTTCAAGATGAAAGAATAAAACAACTAAATCTAAATAAACTAAAACTAATAAATAAAAACACAGATCAATTTGTCTTTTGACACTTGCTATGATACAAAAACATAGGAAGGTTAAAATTAACCAACAAACATAAACTCACATATATATTTTTAGCAGTTGAGGAGAAGGAGTTATAAAATGTGTACCAAGTACATGTGAACAAATATGTATGAAGTGTGTCAATGAATCAGTCATGACTGTTAGCAAGTTTAAAGGGAGCACTGAAACTGTGATATGAACTCACACGCAAGTGTAGCTGTACCCTCACTTTCATTTCAACATGAGTGTGTTTGTATGTGGGTTTGTGTGTGATTGTAAGACAACCTGTGTGGGTGGATGGGTGCTTTTCTGAAGTGTTTTTATGTTTAATTGAGCAGGCACTAAATGCAGCATTGATGTGCATGTGACAGCAAGTGTGAGCTTACATGTGCATATGCATGTAGAGATACTGTTTGTGTGGGAGAAACAGTTTATGTGAGTTAGCGTGACCCCACTGTATCCATTTTGAGGTCACGCTAAGACAACACACCGACCAATCAGAGCCCTCCTCCTTAAGTACCTCACTTAAACATGTCTTTCTTCATTTATGTTTCATGGTTTAGATTTACATCATTACTACGATTAGTCTATACTACCTTTAGTATATTAAAAACAGAACAAACATGCTGTACAAACAGAATTATGCTGTATGAACAAAATATGTCACTGAGAACCTGTATGAACACAGAAGTACAAAGCTCCGCACAATACATACAAATAGACATCCTTATCATTTAAAAGATATTGTTGACACAAATTAAGAATTCACTCCCAGTCATGCACGACTTATTAATTATTGTTCATTATTATGAATTCTTTCCCTCTTTTTAGCTAAGATCATCTTTCCTTCCCTATTGTGACGCATATCTAAGTGAAACAGCTTCTCAGATAAGAATAAAAATGTAGGGCAGGGCATGATTTTCCAAATCTTCTGAAGCCTCATGATAGCTTTATGGGACTAAACAGATCAAAATTTAAGTAATTATTCACTGAAAATCACTTTGCTGTAGTTGCATAATATATAGACCGTTTCATCGCATACACGCTCGTTACCACGGTTATGCGCCAGGCCCGAAGTTAACTTCCGGTCTCTGTTTGCTATAGGCATCCAAGCTGCGATATGCCTTAAATGCCTCCCTTGTATACTCATTCCTTCTCGACTAGGTATTCAAAGGCACATCTGTATAAAAACATTCTTGTCTTGACATTTTGTTGAACGAGTCTGGCAGAGTAACTTTGTCACATTTAAGTTTGGTCAAGTAATGGTTCTTTTCTTCTTCTGGTAATACTGGCTAAACATTTGCTTGTTAGCTGAAATAATCTACTCTAGAGGGACTCTGTTGTTATTGATTCTTTGCAGAAGTCTACCGGAAGTTAAGTTTGGGCCAGAAATGTTCGTTTATGTTGCTGCCGTTGAAACCATCTAATGATCCAACTCATGATTATATATATACACACACATACATATACAGCTGCTGGTCATATAATTAGAATATCATCAAAAATTTGATTTATTTCACTAATTCCATTCAAAAAGTGAAACTTGTATATTATATTCATTCATTACACAGAGACTGATATATTTCAAATGTTTATTTCTTTTAATTTTGATGATTATAACTGACAACTAAGGGAAATCCCAAATTCAAGACCCACCCCCTTTAGTTACTGTTGCTTTGTCCGACAAGCCATGCTCTCTCACGCCACACATCATGTTCTCACGAAGTGAAAAATACATCCTAGAGCAAAGCGGACACTGACAGTGCGTCGACAGACATATGAAACAGATTCATATTTAATATATTGTAATTTTTTAAAGAAGTATAAACAACAAATACAGTATAGTGGCTCTTTAATGTATCTTGACAGATCCTCCTTCAATTGGCTCGTGAACCAACCATCTCTTCATACTAGTTAATTTATAGTATCAAATAAACATAAATGGACATCAGAAGGAATGTTGTTTCAAGCGCGGAAAGACGTGAGTACACACAACTTTTGAAGTTCAAGTTCACCAAAGTTTATCTACTAACTCCCCTGACTGCTTTGTCAGTTAAAATGGCGGATTCGGGGTTATAATTGGTCAGATCGCCTGTCAGTCAAAATGTTTGCGACAGGACAATTGGGCCCAATTTGGACATTTTTACCTAGGGGTGTACTCACTTTTGTGGCCAGCGGTTTAGACATTAATGGCTGTGTGTTGAGCTATTTTGAGGGGACAGAAAATTTACACAAGCTGTACACTCACTACTTTGCATTGTAGCAAAGTGTCATTTCTTCAGTGTTGTGACATGAAAAGATATAATAAAATATTTACAAAAATGTGAGGGGTGTACTCACTTCGGTGAGATACTGTACATAGAGGGAGAGAGTAAATGATGACAGCATTTTCTTTTTGGGTGAATTGGTGTGAAAATGTTTTCCTGCTATGTGAACTGGAATTGCACATTGACCTTGCAAAACTTTATTTGAGCTCATTGTCCACAACACTTACTGTCAGCAGGATTAAAGGGATAGTTCACCCAAAAACAAAAATGATCCCATAATTTACTCACCCTCAAGCCATCCTAGGTGTATATGATTTACTTTTTTCAACCGAACACAGTTCGGAACACAGAACACAGAAGTTGTATTTTTTTAAAAATATATCCTATATTTTCCCAACCGTATAACTTTTTTAAACTGTAATCACTATCTTCTGGTAGCGTCTGTCAAAGCGTTCATGAGAAAGTCAAGTTCCGGCTTTATCCTCTGTACTTCTGCATTCGTCACGTCATGTGTCAGGTCAATGTTCACTCTTCCGCCGAAACACGACTTGTGTACGGCTTTTATTAATTCCCTGGAGCCATATGGATTACTTTCATGATGGATAGTTGTGCTTGTTTGGGCTTCAAAATCTCAGTAACTATTCACTCCCATTATAAAGCTTGAAAGAGCAAGTATACTTTTAAATATAACTCTGAATGTGTTTGGCTGAAAGAAGAAAGCCATAAACACTTATGGCTTGAGGGTGAGTAAATTATTGTAAGTTTTATTTTTGGGTGAACTAACCCTTTAACAGTCAGATTCTATTAAATATTTAGGGAATTTTTGGGTGCAAAATAAGAAAGATCAGCCGTTATTCACTGAGACAACTGTCAAGCCCTCATCATCAATCATGCCACTGAACTGGCATGTGTTAACAATTTAGTCTCTATAATGTAGCCTCTAAATTCAATTTTCCACAGTCAAAACAATGGAATGGGAAGAAACCGACAGACCAGACAAGACACCCTGCCCAGAAGGAAACTAGAAGACCATATCGGGGCAGAGGAAGCTAAAGCCATAGTCTGTGTGTGTGTGTGTGTGTCTGTGTGTGTACTGTATATCAGAAGTAGTTTGAGAAGGACTGAGTGTGTGTGAGTGAGTTGGTATGATGAGACGTGAGGCTTCGCCCTCTGTGTGTGTTTTGATGTTGATGTTGAGCATGCACACAGAAAGAGTGAGAGAAACGCTTGCCTTTTAATGTTATGCAACTTTGAAGACTGTGCGTTTGAAGTTATGCATGAGTTGGACTCATTTCCAGCCCTTCCTGATTTTTTCCCCTTTTTTGTTTTGTTTCTCATTCCTTCGATTTCTTTCGGGGTCCTTTTACTGAGCATCATAAGTACAGCGTTTGAAGTATAGCCGTTTTTCAAGGATATCTGCCTATGTGCATGTTCTCGTAATGGTCTGATTCCTGTTCATAACTTAATTGTGTCTCACAACTATTTTTTCTTCTTTCACACATCTAGCATTTTATAACTCTTTTTTTATTGCTTTTGCTCATGTTCAGCGGTTTATAAATTAATATGTTTACAATCTTTAAAGCTGATGTGTCTATTTTTTTTTCAATATTAAAATATAATCCCCTATTCCAGTTTAATTTGCAGAGACAACTATAACTAAAACATTAGTGGGTTGCGCCTCTGTGGCACTTTCAAAACATTGCTGTGTTTATTTGACCAGCCCTAGATCTGCTCATCATTGACTCAACATTGAGGTGAAGTAAGTGATTTCTGAGAAATGCTGTTGAAAGTGGATCGGATCGAGCACCAAAACTCGCTTGTAGCCAATCAGCAGAAATGGGGCATGTACACTCATTAGGGGGGAAGTGCATGTGTTGGATAGCATGTTGGTAAATTAAAAAGGTAAACACCTTTAATGGCTCTGAATTTGCTGTGAGACTGTCTGGTTGTCCAACCAATGAAAGATGTTCATTCAAGAAACCTGTTTGAAAATAGTGGTAAAGCAAAGCACAGGGGGAAAAAAATACCATAGATTTTAATTGAAAATGGCTCAACATATCTCTAGGGATCAGAATATCATAGGTTTCATTTCACAAAGCCAGTTATAGCCAAACATATGTGATTTTCAAATCGTGTCATATTCATACAAGAGCTAACAGAAGCGACTTAAATAAGGCCTTGAATGGTCTATGAATGAATAACTTAACTGAATGACTCTATGTAAACGCATTAATGCATTATAGACATAACAGTATCCCAGCTAGCAGAGAATGTTCTCAGAACTAAGAATGGTCTCAGACTTTTCCAACGATATGTGTTTTTTCAAGATTAGAATTTTTTTTAATATAAAGTAACATAGTAAATTTTGTGATATGAAACATGACAACACCCACTAGGGGGCGGAGCCCACTAAAAGGCTTTAAAGTGTCATTTTCATGGTAAAGTCTGTTTTTCACAGGATGAATATTGAGGATTTATTTATTTTTATTTATATTTTATAATGAAAATTAAAATATGTGATAGGAAAAAAGGCAACAAATGCTAGACTAAGACACGCTTGTCCGCTTCTCAAATACATAGTGTTTCTTGAGTAAAGAAAATACTGTACTTATTCATAGATCCAGATCTTTATTTACCCTTGCATTGCAAACAAGCAGAGAAGGTCCAAGCTGCGTGCACCACTTCATTCAAGATTGAGGAGGGTGGAGTTTTGAGGTTTGACAGACAGTTTGAGGAGCCAACGGAGATATGAGATTCAGTCACAAGTTCATTTTAATGCGCTCCATTGGTTAAATATTTGCTAAACCCACAGACAGACGTAAAGGGTGACCAATAGGAATGATTTATGAAAACAAATATGGGTTTTACTAGCGTTTTACTATTAGAGTGAAATAATGATAATAATAATTCATAAATAATTTAAAATATATATTATTTTGAAGTTGAATCAGTTGGTGAAATTCAGTTTGCTCAGTTTGTTTATAAGAAAAAAAACATTTTGTTTATAACCACACTTCGAGTAAGTTTCTGTTAGCCATTAAATATCCATTGTAGAATGTTAAAAAATACCAATGTTTGATAAAATTATAAACTGACACAATGTGAAATAAAAATATTAACACAAAGCAGACATATAGTAGACAAAATACATTCGCAATTGCACACTTAAATAAGGTCTGATTGGTTCGCTGTTACATCCTTCTACTTGCGTAGTTTGCATGTGTGTGCATTAGGGATGTGCATCTCCATAACTGAGGCCGATACGATATGCATTTTGATGCATAGCCAATGATACGATACATTAAAGATACATATGAAGCAGCAACCGATGCAATGCGATACGATTTGATTCAATTCAATACAATGCGAATGCAATATAATGCAATGGAAAAAATATGACGCAATTCAATAGCCTATAGGGCTCTAAACTTTTTATTTTTTCTTAAATTCTGTTCATCATGCGTGCTTCAATGTCGTAATAATATTCGCGCTTCCATCCGTGTTTTCTTCATCTCGGAAATCATATGGCCCAGAAAGTGAAATATGAATATGACTTCAATGCATGGCCCTTTCACAAACAGTCTTTGTAGTGCCATGTTAAAGGGTTAGTTCACCCTAAAATGAAAGATATGTCATTAATTACTCACCCTCATGTCATTCTGCACCACCAAATCCGATGGCTTAGTGATGTGTATTAACAGCAAGACAATTAACACTTTCAATGCTCAGAAAGCTACTTAAAACACATTTAAAACAGTTAATGTGAATACAGTGGTTAAACCTTAATATTATAAAGCGACGACAATACTTTAAGTGCGACAAACAAACAAAAAAAAAATTACGACTCAAAATTTCAACAATATAATTTCTGATTTCAAAACACTGCTTCAAATATTTTCGAATCTTTTGTTTCAAATCAATGGTTGAGAGGGCCAAAGTCCGTGATTTCAGTAAACGAGGCTTCGTTACATCATAAGTGATTCAAAATGTCAATAGTTCACGTAAATTTGGTAGTTTGATAGGCAATCCGAACCACTGAATCAAAACAAAAGATTTGTAAAGCTTCGAAGCAGTGTTTTGAAATCGGCCATCGATAGATATTGTTGAAAAGTCGTTATTTTGTTTTTTGTCTCGTACAAAAAGTATTCTTGTCGCTTAATGATATTAAGGTTGAACCAATGTACTCACATTAACTGTTTTAAATATATTTTTAGTAGCTTTCTTGGCATTGAAAGTGTAATTGTCTTGCTGGCAATGGAGGCCACCCTGAGCCATCGGATTTAATCAAAAAAATATCTTCATTTGTGTTCCGAAGATTAGCGAAGGTTTTACAGGTGTAAAACGACATGAGGGTGAGTAATAAATGCCAGAAGTTTCATTTTTGGGTGAACTAACCCTTTGATCTATTCTATGTAACTTGACACGCCAGTCTCCGTAGTGTTGTCATACATCATATTCACGAAGCAGCGGTGGTGATGAGAGAACGCGGTTGAGAAATAGTTTAGAGAGGAGAAATCAATATACATTTAAAATACGGGTCACAAATTATTGTTCACTTAGTAAATAATACAATAATAGCACATCTACTAATAATTATATATAAATAAATATTATATTATTAATATATTATATTATATTAAATATTATTATATATAAATCGTTTGTTAATATGTTAGAAATGATGCATCACATTACAAATGCCAACTTTTATTCGATGCACTTTTTTAAATTGATACATCGTATCGTTAACTTTTATGCCGATGCATCAATGCAAATCGGTGAATCTTACCATCACTAGTGTGCATGCATTGCACATACCGTAGCTAAAACTTTACAAGACAACACTGCATGCAATAGATCAAAAAAACTAACAAATATGTCTTAGCTTTTTTAGAATCCAACTGGTACACAGCAGGTTGACGAACCCATGTAGTCCATGATATGAAAGTGTTTCTGCTGAGAAGCAGAAATCTTGAACATTTAGGCCTGGTGGGAAAGAGATATTTCCATGGTATGTGACTGTTAAGAATGAAAAAAAAATGCAAAAACTGTGCAAGTTTGCAAGGCAAGAATGGTTTTCATTGTTTGGTGCAGCTTGTGACACAGAAATTGCACACTTCACCTTTGGTATTAGGCATTAACGTATTTAGTATTTGCTCAAATATCCATTAACAGTGTTCACAGGACCGCATCTTCTCCACTCCAGCTTCCAGACGTCTTATTACGTGTTCCCTTATGCTCTGGTCCTCTGAAGTTGTGTATGCATATGTGTGTGTCAAGCTGGGAGAGGCTCTATATGTGATATGCACTTTTAATGAGCCCTATTAAATCAAGTGGCAGTTCCCCACAAGACAAAAAAGAGGGTTGCTTAGTATTTAATAGTTCCACCACAAGCTTACATAAGCCTTTTAATTCCGCTGCGTTCTCGCACTCACTTTTCCGGGCAGCAACAGGAGAGAAGTTTCCCTCGTTTCACGGAGAGGCACGCAACAGCAATTAGCAGCTCTCTGGAGTCTTAATTAGTCGACCCAGAGATGTGGGCAATCGAGGACCACGCTCACGTTGGTCAACAGCCAAACAAAAATAGATAAAGAAAAGAGTAGCAGCTCCAATTAATGGGCAACATCAAATGATCTATGCGGGAATGTGTGAAAGACCTCACGTGCTAACCTGATGGGTGATATCAGAGTAGTGACAACATGACAGACAGTACAGTCACTACGACAGCTGTAGTTACAAAGATTGTATTGAATAGTTATTCTGGTGAAACTTCACATGGTCAGCAAGGTGAATGGAGTAAAATAAAGCTATTTTTGGACAATATCAGCAACACTTGTGATGTCAAGGGGTCAGAAATAAACAAAACATGGAGCTGAATAAGTAATGTTTTATTTTGCCAACGCGTTTCGTCACATAGGCCTTCATGGCTTTCATTTAAATACAAACAGACATATTTCAAACTTGCAAACAACCAATGGAAAAATTAGATAATATATCATCCACCAATCACAAAAGTCATGAAGCAAATAATCATGCATCAACCAAAGATTTGCTTATGTAACGGAGGCCAGCTAGTAGTTGCTGTGCGAGTAAACCTCACTCCTCTGACCTCATGAGATGCTCGGGAGTGGGTCGAGTAGGACCCGGGTGGAGGGGTTACACTTACACTCAATACTGTTGAAAAAAAAAAAAAAAAAAAAATATATATATATATATATATATATATATATATATATATATATATATATATACATATTAGGGCTGCAACAACTAATCGATAAAATCAACAATAATCGATAATGAAAATCATCGACAACTATTGTCATTATCAATTAATCTGGTCTGCGCACCGTGCACGCAAAACTTCTGCCAGTCTTATCAAATTACAGCAATTTCTTCAAAATTACAGAATTTCTATGGACAAAATGCATTTAAAAACAATGAAGGAAACAGAATGAGCTGCTGTGGTAAAGGTACGTGATCCAAACTGCCCAAAACATGAGAACTCTTTATTTTAAGCTTCAAGCTAATGCATTAGCTCTGTGTTTAACATGGCTTGATCTGTCAGGTGCTGTGACAGATGCGCGCCTCAGCGTAAAACGTTCATTCTAGAGCTATATCCTTATCAGTAAATGTTTAAAATTCACGCGTGTAACATGTATTCCAGTCTTGTTTCCTGTCATGTGTTCCTTGTTTTGATTCCGTCAGTTCTTGTCACGTGATCTTTGTTTTGGTTCCCCATGTGCCTTGTTATTAGTCTATTGTCACCAGCTGTGTTTGTTAATTAGTCATACCTGTCACCTGTGCCCTGCTTGTGTTCAGCTGTATATATTCCCTCTGTGTCTGTCCAGTCCTTGTCAGTTCATATCATTCCATGTGTGGTGTTAATCCTTGTACCCTGTATATTAAAACTATGTTTCTTGTGAAATCCGTCGTACCGCCTGTTCCTGCCTACACCAGCGTGACAGATGAACTGACCCCTCAACGCGAGGAAAATTTAAAGATGGACTCACCCGCTCTGGAGTACCTGATGAGCCCGGAGGCTCGACCGCTCCTGGGCTACTGGGCCTGGATGAGTCGGAGGGATGAACGCTCCGCCTCAGCATGGCAGCCCGGGGTGCGCTCAGAGATCGTCGCCGAAGTGGATGACTTCGGAGCCCCGGTGGTGAAGCGCGCTGGTGGGTCCATCGCAGAGCCAGGAGCCAACCGGAACTCGATCATCTGGTGGGCCGCGGATCCTCTCCCCACCCAAATCCCCCCCCTTGAATCTGTACCTCCACTTCCGGTTCCGTCCGGAGGCCATCTGCCTGTTCCCCTGCCTGTCCTCCCTGTCCCGCCATCTCCGCTGGTTACAGCCAGCCCCCTGGATCCGTGGCCACCGCGACTGCCATCAGTAAGCTCCTCGGCTCTGCTACCGCCGCTCACTCCGTGCGGCTCCTCGACGGCGCCTCGGGCTTCCCATCCAACAGCCCAGCTCGAGGCAGAGTCCCCGGCTCCCATTCAAACCTCCAGGCCCGTGACTCCACCCCGTCCCTTCAGCCTGCCACCAGCGCCTGGTCCCACGCCTCCTTCACAAGCTCCTCGGCCCGGCTGTCCGGATGCTCAGCTGGGCTCCCTCGTCCCTCCTGGTCGGCCTTCGGGGGTCGTCGCCCAGCTGCCGCTTCGGACATCCGGGACTACGGGTTCGCCTCCACCCGTCACCCCTCTGGCGTCATCAGACTCCTCCCTCCTCACGACCTCCCCGTCATCCTCGGTCCCACCACCTTCGCCCCGGTCAGCTAGAGCCTCGTCGCCGGTTCAGTCCCGTGTGCCTGCGGCTCGGCGTCAAACTTCCGGTCCGGCGGTGTCGCCCAGGTCCGTCGGCCGGAAAGTTCCGCCGGATTCCCCTACCTGCGCCATGGTTCCGCTGCCAGCGATCGGCCCCAGGAAATCGTCCCGCCCCGCAACCTGGACTCCTCCCTGGCTCCTCCCACCGTCAGCGCCACCATGGGTTCGGGACCCAGCCGCTCCAGGGGACTGCCCTCCTCCAGCTCCACGCCCTTCTCCGAAACCTCCGCCCTTTATTTGTTTCCTTTTTTTTTTCTCTTTGGACTTTGTCACGGCGCGAGGTCGTGCCTTTCCGGGGGGGGGTGTAATGTAACATGTATTCCAGTCTTGTTTCCTGTCATGTGTTCCTTGTTTTGATTCCGTCAGTTCTTGTCACGTGATCTTTGTTTTGGTTCCCCATGTGCCTTGTTATTAGTCTATTGTCACCAGCTGTGTTTGTTAATTAGTCATACCTGTCACCTGTGCCCTGCTTGTGTTCAGCTGTATATATTCCCTCTGTGTCTGTCCAGTCCTTGTCAGTTCATATCATTCCATGTGTGGTGTTAATCCTTGTACCCTGTATATTAAAACTATGTTTCTTGTGAAATCCGTCGTACCGCCTGTTCCTGCCTACACCAGCGTGACAACGCGAGCATTTCCATTTTGCAAAAAGGTTTATCCTGACAGTCTGCGTTAAACTTCAAACTTTATGTAACTGAATGAGCGCCAGCGTCAGCCAAACGGAATGCGGTAGAGAGGGAGACAATTCATATTCAATGCAAAAATATTAATTTTGCTGAAATATCTGTTGTTGAAAGTTCAATTTAGGTTTAAAAGTCAGTATGTCATTCAAGTATTTAATGGTATTAACTGAAGGGATAACAGCATGTAATTGAATAAATGTAAGACGTTTCTATTATTTACACAGGATAAAGAAATTACATCAAGAGGTCATGTGTGTGTTCCTGCTGAACATGTCCAACATTAACACTGAGTTTGTATTTTTGATTCTCTTTATAGTCACCTTATTTTTTAATAGAGATTAAAAGAGAGTAGAGATTTAGTAGAGATTTAAACTATATTCACTATATACAGTAGTTAAATTTATTATACCATCGCAACTTAAGGTTTGTGTCACAGCTGCCCTAAACTAACGCTACTTTAGTCACAGTTGTATTTCTAACGCTAAAATATAAATATTGTTGTCATGAATTTTCGAATTTACTGTTTCACAAGAAAGACAGAAAAAATAGTAAAGCACTTTTTTCAGATGCCCAATTACAGTAAATAACAACAGAGACTGTGGAAAAGTACATATAAATCAATGCCAGCAAGAATGCAAGCCATTATCAAAGCCAAAGGAGGCCAAACAAAATATAAAGTGTTTTGGACACTACACATGTGTGAATAATGACTTTTTGTCAGATCCCTAAAATATTTGTGTTCTCTTTTCTGTGACAGGTGGTCTTAGAAATTAAGCACTGCATGTTTTCATAGCATTCAATTGGCACGTTTGTTTGAAGGACATTGGGCAGGATGTGCAATAATGTGATTTTTGTCAATAAAATAAAAAAAGAAAGAAAATCAATTAATGGATTTTTATCCGATTAATTGAGAAATAATCGGCCAACTAATCAATTATTAAAATAATCGTTAGTTGTAGCCCTATATATATATATATATATATATATATATATATATATAAATTCCCAACAAACAGTGTTGAGTGTAAGCAAACCATTGGTTGTTACAAAGATTGTGCTGCTGATTGTTATGGTGATGACAATTGCTATACAGATGGTTGCGCTAACGACAATGTGTTGTCATGGAAACAGTAATGTTAATGATTGTGAGATTGTTGGTGGTGAGGATGGACATAACCTGATCAGTATCATCTTTGTTGGGTGTAGTAGTGTCTCTTGAACCCTTGAAACTTCAGGACTTTAATGGTTAAATGGTTAGCGTGGTCCAGTTAGCCTTGATGGTAGATGCAGTAACTACACCATTATAGGGGGAAAAGTTAATTGATAAAAAGTCATGAAAAAATATGTAAATATGGATTTTCCATCTGCTGTCTTTGAGATCACAGCTCAGGATAGACACTAATGAAGAATTTGCAATTTTGCCAAAACGGTCGGGAGTAAAAGAGTATTGGAGTATTGAGTCCTAAAATCAAAATCCCTTTCAAGAAAATTCTGTTCACTCAGCAGCCATATTTTCAATGCCTCTGGCCAGTTATTTTGGGCACCCAAGCAAGCACATTTAAATAACACATTTTAAAATAACAACAAAATCTGACATGTCAAATGTTGTTTCTTATGTTCAAATAGCATGTAAAAAAGCTTATATTTCAGGCTGAACCAGCCAGTGTACATGTGCGGTCCTAAGCACTTATCTCAGGACACTGTTTCTTTAACAACTGGAGCTTCTAACGGCAGCAACATTGATGTGATGACTTTCCCAATGGCCGACTGGTTCTTATTTAGAAGGCAGGACTTTTTCCACCATATTCCATGTTGCCCTTTCACCCATTCATAGTAACATGAGTGCATCATCTTGGTATATCTAAAGTCTTTGCTAAAACCCAGAAACAATTTTACCAGAAACAACATTTTTAACACCTTTTTCTATTCCCCTAAAGTCAATGTTTTTTTTGTTTTTTTTTTGTTTTGTTTTTTTTTGTTTGTTTTTTAAATGCCTGAAATAATGTCAGTGGTTTATACAAGGTCTAGATATCTTTGTTTTATATGCCATACATACAACAGCGATAGCCCACTCATGATTAAAAAAAAAAAAGCTTTTACATGTCTTGAAAAGGGCATTGGCTGAAAAGAGACTAAATGGGACTACAGAGGTTGATGGGGACATTAAACATCATCACGCGAATAGGTGAAGTCATCTACTCATTAGTCCTGTTGGAGCCTCGTTATAATCGCATTCTAGCAAACTATTCTAACTCAAACTTTCCAACTAATAGATTTAAAACAAAATGAAAGGATGTATCTTCAATAGTACTATAGTAATACCTCTAAAACAAAACAAAACAAAAAAACTTTGGTAGAACTTTATTTTACAGTATGTGTACGTTCCTGGTACATATATAGTAGTTATGTTGTTCATACAGGTAAAACTGTGGTAACACAAGGTACTTACCTGACATGTATGTGCATGGAAACTAATAAGAAACACTGCTGTACTTTGCAATGGTCATTCTGTCTCTCATAGTTGAAGTTTACCTATGATGAAAATTACAGGCCTCTCTCATATTTTTAAGTGGGAGAACTTGCACAATTGGTGGCTGACTAAATACTTTTTTGCCCCACTATACATGGTAACTATGTTGTACTTACAAACAAGTGTGGATAATAAAAGGCACTTCTTTATGGTAACTAAGATACATTATTGTACTTACTAATGTTATTTACATAGTAACTGTATTGTACTCATTGATAATGACTAATGTTTCATAGACAATGTATAACTTAGTTTAAAATAGCTCTTAAGTTTCTTCTCTGTTTTCCACAATAGTGTTGTGTTTCTCGTGGTTGATCTATCAGTGTCCGTGGAGGCGTAAAGAGAAGCACACAACAAAGAGGATCCATTTCAGGAACTTTACTTAATTCGTTAAGTAACACTTACAACATTTGGGGGTTTTATGCTCTTGCCCAGCGCTGATGGAGTTTCACGGCCATCCGCACCGAAGCCTGCGAGCATACTAACGCTAAGCGTAAACAACAGTGAACTAATCCCCCGTAATGACGTAGCCACATCTGAATGGCTCATACAGAACACATTATACATATTTAGGTAAAATAACTATAATGAACAATGGTTTTACTTAACTAACACTATAACACCACCCCCCTTTTTTTTAGCTCGGCAGAGTCCCTTCTGCACCACTGAGGGTGAACATTTAACGGTTTGATGTCTTTAAATTTATTATTTTTGTTTTATTTTTTCAGTCCATATAACGACTTGGGGCTCGAACAAGTCGCCCTCTTTTTGTCTTCATTCCCTCTTTTGGACAGGGATTAGGATCACAGTTAGAATCTGTTACAAGAAGGGTCGGAGGCTCTTCCGATACAGGGTTGTCAGAGAGTGAAGGGTTTTGCGCTTCTTCCTCTGTGGTTACAGGTACCTGAGCAGTTATTGGAACCAGCGAGCCTTCCTTGGTGCAGGTGTATTTGTGCCGCAGACGCTGCATCCAGGCAGTATGTGGTCACTTAGATAGGGTTGTAAGCGATCATGATGCAGTACTTTCTCACTCCGCCTGTCCCTGACTCGATAGAGAACCGGTCCAAGGCATGCTGTGACGACAAATGGCTCTTGCCACGGGGCTTGTAGTTTTGGACTGTAGCCCTTTCTCCTGCTACTGACCCTCACTAAAACAAGATCACCTTCATGATAGGACTTCTCTCTGGCTTGTAAGTCATAGACCTTCTTCTGGCAGGTCTGAGCGGAATGTAAATTCTGGCGCGCCACTTGATGAGCCTGCTGCAGGTTAGCTTGCAGTTCCTGAACAAACTCAGATGCACCTTTAGCTTCCCTGGTAACCTCAGCCGTCCTTAGCCAGATGTCATGAGGCTGGAAAACTTCTCGCCCCAGCATCAGCTGATTTGGTGTGAAGCCTGTCGCTGAATGCACAGTGCTCCTGTATGCTGCAGTGAGTAAGGGAAGATGTTCATCCCAATTCCGCTGACTTTGGTCCACGTAACACCGTATCATCTGCAAGAGGGTTCTATTGAATCTTTCCACTTGCCCGTTCGAAGCTGTATGATATGGTGTGGTCCGGGTCTTGGTTACTTGTAACAGGCGACAAACTTCCGTGAACAGCGAACTCTCAAAGTTCTGTCCTTGGTCAGTGTGAATCTCAAGGGGAGCCCCAAAGCGTGAGATGAAGTCAAACACCAACCTCTTTGCTGTTGTCTCAGCTCCTTGTTCGGGGACAGGGAATGCCTCTACCCAGCGAGTAAACTGGTCAATTAAAACGAGAATGTACCTATTGCCTGACTTGGATTCTGGGAATGGTCCTAGGACATCAAGGTGGAGTCGGTCCATAGGCGCTCCAGCCTGGTAGTTCTGGAGCTTGGCCCTGCCCATTGGAGTGGTTGTCTTACAGGAACTACACTGTGGGCTTTTCTTGATGAAAAGACGAACATCGTTCCCCATATTGTACCAGTGGTAACGCCTGGGGAGGCGCATGAGCGTCTTTTCCTCCCCTGCATGACCCGCTTGTGCTGGATTGTGATAGGCTTGGAGAACCTCATTCTTTAAGGAAACGAACAAATAAACGCAGAGTTGACATACCTCCAGTGACATCATCCCAACGGTAGTAAAGGATCCCATCTTGCATCTCCACTTGAGACCAACACAGCCAATACTTGCGAACTGCAGGGCTCAGCATCATGACCTCTTCCTTAGCAGGCAAAGAACCATCAGACATCCATTTATGAAGAACTGAAAGGTCTGGGTCAGCTAACTGTTCTTCCCTGAGACGTTCGGGGCCCAGGGGCTGCAGCCATTTTGAGGAAGGACCTGGGTTGTCATCATCAACTACATTAACATGACTGGGAGTGTTAGTGCAACTACCCTCATTCTGACAGTTAAGAGAGTGTGTGCACCTTACCGCCAATGGAATAACATCATCAACATCTTCCTCGAATCTTGCCCATTGATGGTGGAGCTTCCGGCAGAAGGTACAGCCCTTGCACGGCAAGCTATCTAGCTCTCTTCCTGCTTGATAACAGTCACAAGTTTCCTCATTCAGAGTCTTTCGAGACAGAGAGTCAGCATTGGAATGGTGTGTACCTGGCCTATGCTCAATGACAAAATTGTACTGGCTGAGTTCTTCAAGCCACCTAGCCAGTTGGCCTTCTGGTCGCTTAAACCTGTATAGCCATGTTAGACTGCTGTGATCCGTCCTGAGTATGAAGTTAGACCCCAGCAAATAGTGGCGGAATTGTCTTGTGAATCTGACAACTGCAAGGAGTTCCTTACACGTGACACAGTACCTCTGGTGGGCTGGTGTGAGGAGACAGCTGGCAAATGAGATAACTTTCTCTTCACCCCACTGTAATTGCGAAAGCACTGCTCCAAGGCTCTGGTTGGATGCATCTGTGTCCAGGACAAACTGTCCTGATGTAATTGGGAACACCAAGATTGGTGCAGTTGTGAGACTCCTTTCAAGGTGTTCGAAGGCCTTTTGCTGCTCCTCTTCCCAGGAGAAGGGAGTCCCTTTCTTGAGTAGCATTGTCAAGGGTGTAGTGATTTCAGCAAACTTGGCAACAAACCTCCTGTAATAGTTGCAGAGACCCAGGAAAGACTGGAGTTCCTGGATGCTGGTTGGGGTCTTCCAGTCCTTAACGTCATTAATGAGGGCTGGATTGGTCTTAATTCCTTCGCCGCTCACAACGTGACCAAGAAACAGGACTTCATCTCTTAGCAGCTGGCATTTTGAGGGCTTCAGCTTCAGTCCATATTCCTGCAACTTCTGAAAAACCTCTGCAAGGCGCTCAATACACTGTTCCACATCTTCACCAAAGATGATTATGTCATCAAGGTATATCAGCAAAGTGTCCCACTGCAACCCTCGTGGAACCAGCTCCATGGCCCTCTGGAATGTGCTGGGTGCATTACACAATCCAAATGGCATTCTGGTGTACTTATACAGTCCATACCTCGTCACAAAAGCAGTCTTGGATCTGTCTTTTTGATTCATTTCAATCTGCCAATATCCTGACTGTAGGTCAAGTGTTGAGAATGTCTTTGCACCACCCAGCACATCCAGGAATTCCTCTATTTTTGGTATGGGATATGCGTCCTTAATGGTAAGATCATTAAGCTGGCGATAATCTATGCACCAGCGAACACCCCCATCCTTTTTCCTTACGAGAACAATAGGGGATGCCCATTCTGAGCTAGAGGGGACAACAATACCTGAATTGAGCATTTTCTTGAGATGTGTTTCCTCCTCATTCCTGAACCCTAAGGGGGTACGTCGTACAGGCTGTCGAACAGGCTTCAGAGCAGAGAACTTCCCAAGATCATCATCAGTTGTTGCAAAAACTGCTTGGTGTTCACTCAACAGAGCCACTAACATCTCCTGTTGCTGTTCAGTGAGCGTTTCACTTGCAGAAGTAAACAACTGTCTGAGGTGTTCTGGAAGGTCAAGAGCGTTTGGTGACGACACCCTTCTTAAGTTGTGCTCATCTGGAGGCTCATTGTCAGGGTCTTGTGGCATTGAGTCCCCACCCTTTGCATACAACTGACCGCCAACTGGAACTGAGTAGGTTCTCTCTCCCTCCTCTTGAGCGTCAGGATATGCTTCGATGAGCACACCCAAACAGACTTCCCGTAATAAGGGTCTACTGGAAGCTGTAACATTGCACA
This sequence comes from Zacco platypus, assembly GCA_038088235.1. Classification (NCBI taxonomy): domain Eukaryota; kingdom Metazoa; phylum Chordata; class Actinopteri; order Cypriniformes; family Xenocyprididae; genus Zacco; species Zacco platypus. Next base: position 16,486,618 of record CM076071.1, on the reverse strand, counting down.
GCCTGACAGGGATTCTCTGTTCCATGTTAGTCATGATGCTGCCTGAAGACACTCCATCAGCCAGTCTAACCGGCTCTAGAACAGCAGGGAGTTCTGGTTTTGGGTCATCTACCACACCCCAAACTAGACATTCACACTCTGGCGGCACAGTGACATCACTGTCTAACATCACTCTCGAAATGGCATAGTCTGGCCCCTTTCCTTCAGAAATATAGGCTGGGATGAGTTCAGAGCCCAGGAAAACCTTACCAGAGGCATGTATGGTGAAATCAGCAGCTTTTAATAAATCTAAGCCTAGGAGCAGAGCATCACGAATTGGTGCAATGCAAACTGTCCTCTCAAACACTTTTGTGCCAATTTTGAATTGCACTTTCACTCCACCTGTTGCTGACATCTCCCTTCCCGTTTCTGCATTTCGGAGACACACATTTTTCAGTCCAGAAGGTGATTTAGCAGGTAATTTACTGTACATCTCTTCTGACATGATTGTAGCCTCAGCACCTGTGTCTATAACTGCCTTAACTGGTATGCCATCAACAGTCAGCAAAATCATTAAACTGGGCCCTCGACTCTCAGCTCTGCTCACATGTACAATAGACGGACTCTGCTCTGCATGTTCGGAGCGATTTTGACTTGGGGGCTCCATTTTGGCCACAGTGTTTGCAGGGGGACTTGTAGATGGACTGGGGGACCGTGAGCAGTTTCGTTTGTAATGTCCTTCCTCCCCACACTATTTTGCTGTCTGTATCTGCTTGACTTGAAAGAGGTCTGAGCAGCACGGCCCCTTTCTGACTGGACTGCCATACTAGAATTTATTTGTTGGGTGGGTCTTACGGTAGCAGGAAGAGCAAGAGAAGAGGGAGGAGGCAGATGGTCTATGGCTAGTTTGAGCTTATCAACTTTGTCAATGAGCGTTTGCAACTGGTGCTGTGTAACATAGCCCTGTGACGGCACTCTACGTGATTGCAATGCCTGTGGATCCTCATCAGAGTACATGTTTTGATCAGCCCAGGATATTCAACGTGTCCTCCCCCTCTGATCAAAGTCTCGTCCGAGTGTGGCTTTGAAGTTGTGTTCATAAGATGATACTAGCCATTGTGCCTCATCCAGTGACACTGGATCACGGTTCATAACCTCGTACGCCACTTTCTGTTTGCGCAGCCCTTTGAGAAAAGCATCAGCAGCAATTTGCTCCCTGAGCTCAGTGTCAACTCCAGGATAAGCTAAGATGACCAGCCTGTGAACCTCCTCTGCAAACTCAGAAACAGTTTCTTTAGACTGGCGCAGTTCCCCAAGTCTCCTCCGTGCTGTGGTGGGAGGCTCTTTTTGGCCATTTCGGAAAGCCAGCTGTTCTTTCAGCAGAAAGTAATCTTCACGTATGTGTTCGGGTAATGAGCACAGATATCTGACAGCAGCACCTCGCAGACATTCATGGAGTTTATCTACTCTCTCTACTGAACTCCATCTGTAAATAACAGCTCTGCGCTCAAAAGGAATGAAGAAGGAGTCCCAGTCATCTCTGCCATCATAAGTGTCAAGTTTAGCTTTAGGTCCATCTGGCGCTCTACCACGAGGGGTTGTAAGGTGATGGGCAGGCGCAGAAGCAGTTAACGATGTATGCATATTCGAACCCAAGTTGAAGGAACCATTATAATGGCTGGGTCCCTGTGTACGGCTTCTGGGTCTTACATCAGGGCCAGGTGTGGAGGAAGTCGGACTAGTTGGGCTCCGTACATGTCTATCAATGACTGCGAGTTCAGCAGCAAAAAGCCGTTCAGCATCCGAAGGCCCTGTGGCATCTCCGTCTGTCATAAGGGTTCTATCAGGGGCAACTGCAAGTGTGGTAGTGTCTTCATGTGGATGAGGACCACGTGTTTCCTTGCTGGCATTGGGCTGCTGCATGAGAGCACACAAACTAGCCTCTGTCGCTTCCAATCTTTGGAGCAGTGGTGATATGGCATGTTGGAGTTGCTTATTTTGTTGTGACAACACAGTCTGTAGCCATTGTGGGGGGTCTGGAGCAGCTGATGCTCCAAGTTGGACTTCTGGCTCACTCATATCCATGTTGAATTACAATTAAGCTTGAAAACAATTGTTACTCTTGAATCTCTCTTTTTTTTTTTTTTTTGTAATTGATTTTTTTTTTATTCTTATTTCTTTTGATTTCTTTTTTTAAATTGATTTTTCTTTTTTGGATTTTTTTTAATCTTATTTCTTTTGATTTCTTTTTTTTGATTTCTTTTTTTTATTCTTCTTTTTTTGTTTGTTTGTTTTAGGAATACTGAAATATACTTTGTGGCTTGTGAGCGTCAATAGACATTTACAGGGCTGTGCTGTAGCGTCTTTGAAACTTGGCAGGCTGCCAGCGCCACACCTCTCCGCTCCGCTGGGGGTAGAGAAACCGCGTGCTCCGTAACTGTATGGTTAGCGCGAGTGTGCGACGTGGCCAACCAGTCTTTAATACAACTTCACAACAGCGTTTTGCAGTGATTATAATGTCCATCGAATCACAAAAGATGTCCCAGCAGTTCACAACACTCACAAGTCGCCAATGACCAGTAAATCGCGCTCAGCTTCTGACACCACTTGTTGTGTTTCTCGTGGTCGATCTATCAGTGTCCGTGGAGGCGTAAAAAGAAGCACACAACAAAGAGGATCCATTTCAGGAACTTTACTTAATTCGTTAAGTAACACTTACAACAATTGGGGGTTTTATGCTCTTGCCCAGCGCTGATGGAGTTTCACGACCATCCGCACCGAAGCCTGCAAGCAAACTAACGCTAAGCTTAAACAACAGTGAACTAATCCCCCGTAATGATGTAGCCACATCTGATTGGCTCATACAGAACACATTATACATATATAGGTAAAATAACTATAATGAACAATGGTTTTACTTAACTAACACTGTAACAATAGTTAATTGTAGTGTTTTTTGAACTGTTAATGCTAAATTAACCTTATTAAGGTTAATTTAGTTAAAAGTTAATCCTTAGGGGCCGTTCACATATCGCGCCTAAAAACGCGTGGAAAGCGCGGCCGCGTCGCTTCCTCCTTCTTTTGCAAGCGCTTTTGCAAGCGTTCGGGAGCTTGCGCTTCTGTTGCATCTGTGGTTGCTATGCAACCATGAACAACACTCTCCACTACTACGCAGAAGTTTAAATGGATTCCCATCACCGAAAAGCCCTTGCAGTAGCTCTTGTACAGGATTTATTTATGGAGAAGAAAAACTCCCGCAGTGTTTGGGTGCACCCTATCCTTCAAAAATGTAAAAAACATGGAGAATTTCACAAACTTGTCCAAGAGCTCTTGTCACATGACCCGCGGTGCGCTTGCGGCATTCTGAAAAGTTGAGATGTTTTCATCTCGCCGCGGCACAGGCGCGCATGGAAAAAACGAGCGCGCCGGACCGCATGCGCGGCCGCGTCGCATTTTGCGCGCGGTTACCGCGCACCTACATAGGATATAATGAATATGCGCGCGGAAAAGACGCGATATGTGAACGCTCCCTTACTTGTTAATATGCTAAATCTTATTACAAAGTTTAAAGAGCTGGTAATTCCTATATAATGTTTATGTACAAGGGTGCACTTTATTTTACAGTCCTATTTCCATATACTGCACTTACTATGAATGTACTAGTGAATATACCAGTTAGTTAATGTGTAAGTTACACATTACTTATGTTAGGGGGTATAAGCATGTGCAAGGTACTTCTTGAGTACTGGATGGTATATTATAGCGGTTCAACTTGCCTAATCTTTACTGGCCAAAGATTGACTTAATCAGTTGGGCGAATAGGGGTATTTTGATGACATTACATACCCTAATAATTATATGTGTGTTGACAGATCAGAAATACTCCAATAAGCTACCAGACTCTTATTTGTACTTGGCATCCTCAGTTCTCATGTGTCAAAAACCTTGCTTAAAGGCACTCAATAAGTATTAACACTATGAAGTGCTATATAGTTACTGTAGTATATCATTTTAGTAAGCACATTTGTTTCACAGTAGTTAACATGTACACACTGTCAATTATTTGTTTCCACACTTGAGTACAGCATAGTAACCATGTATACACCATTAGTAAGTACAGTAATGTGCCTTACAAGTTACCATAATTATTTATCAAAAGAAACTTGGACAAAATGGCCTCAGACTGAAAGGCATCAGACAAAACGGTCTAGTAGCGAATCGCCCCGCCTCAATGTGATGTCACATGCACAAAGTTTTCTAACTGTTAAATCTTACATTAATACGGGTATAAATACGGAAGCAGGAGCGCTTGCACTTTGTTTTTCGCTGAGGAGATGAGCAGTGGTCAACGCTCAGCGGGGTAGACGAACTGTGGCGACTGGATGTACATCTCCTTTCCCTCTTTCAGGGAACGAGGGTTACATACGTAACCAAGACGTTCCTTTTCAGTTGGTCATGTTCGATGTATGTCAGAACTGAACCAACGAATTGGGATGGGACGGAGAAGGGACCGGACTTACGCTAGGGAAGTCTACTGCTGTTCCACATGACCCGTTCAGTAAGACTTGGATAACACTGCGAAAGCATACACGCTGGGGACGCTGTGGAGATGTGGTTATCTTGCTAATTACTTACAAAGCACTAAATGGCTTAGCTCCCCAGTACCTGAGTGAGCTTTTAATGTATTATAGTCCTTCGCGTCTATTACGATCTCAGAATTCTGGCCAGTTGTTAATACCTAGAATATCAAAATCAACCGCGGGCGGTAGATCCTTTTCCTATTTGGCACCTAAACTCTGGAACAATCTTCCTTGCATTGTTCGGGAAGCAGACACACTTTGTCAGTTTAAATCTAGACTAAAAACGCATCTATTTAACCTGGCATACACATGACGCACTATAAACTCTTGTCCTCATATCCGTTAAAGGATTGTTAGGCTGCATAGATCAGGTCAGCCGGAACCGGGAACACTTCCTATAACACCAGATGTACTCGTTACATCGGAAGAAGAATGGCGTCTACGCTAATTTTTTGTCTCTCTGCTTATCCCGAGGTTTACCAATTAACATGATTGGCTGGATCCGGGCTGTGTCCGGGTCGGACGGGGAACCTGTGCCTGTGTGCGGCAGCAGTGTGGCCCTGTGGTGTCGGCGGAGACCGTGTGAACGAGCTCATCCTTTGTGAAGACCTTACCGACTCATCAGCCAGCGGCACATATCCCAACAAACCGTCCCATATCGGCGTGATCAAAAAGATCTTAAATTAGATGGAACTAGATTAAATATTTTGACTGTTGCGATTCCAAATCAGTTTAATGACCTGTAACTCTGCCTGAGTATCGGACAAGTGTTCACTGTTGGCCAGAGGAGAACTGGCCCCCCAACTAAGCCTGGTTTCTCCCAAGGTTTTTTTCTCCATTTGTTGGAGTTTTGGTTCCTTGCCGCTGTTGCCTTTGGCTTGCTTAAGTTGGGGACACTTGCTTGATATTCAGCAGTGTTTTTGATATGCCTGTATTGGCGCCGTTGTATGCGAACTGATCTGAGCCGGACGATTACGTCACTGTTTTCTGCAGTGCTGCTATACCTAAATTACCTAGACTAATAACTATTGATCTTTGCAACGGAATGAATCAATAATATATAGAATAAGCTGCACAATGACACCATTTTCTTATTAATGTAAAGCTGCTTTGCCACAATTTGCATTGTAAAAAGCGCTATATAAATAAAGATGACTTGACTTGACTTGACTTGGAGACCACAACCTACCCGTAGGGATGAATTACGTGGGAATGCACATATGGACTGGCCGTGGGCAGTGCACATATGAAGTCCCTGGGATGGCTCCAGCCTAAGTAGGTGGAGACACATCTGGCAGGGACAGCAGAGTGGGCTCTGCTGAGGGAAAGACATAGGCTTACCAAGGAAGGCTACCATGGACATTACACATATGGGACTGGCGTAGGGGTCACAACATTTGGAACCCAGCCTAGCACAGACAAGTTAACGAGTGTTAAGCCTAGCAACAAAAACTCTGTAATGTCCGAAGCTGCAAGGGGTGGTGGAGGACTCAACAGGGTTCGCCAACAGGGAACTCTACTAGAGCAATGGACGCATGTATCCAGCCCTGCAGGCGAGAGTGGCATATGAAAGTGGACACTAGAAGGGTTCTTCACGTTACCGGCCAGTAGAGGCGAGTACACGGCAAGATACCGATTCTACATGAAGGCTATAGAATTTAGCGAACGTGTTGGGTGTCGCCCAGCCGCAGCTCTACATATATCTGTCAGTGCGTCGTGCGCCAGCGCCCAGGAAGAAGCTACTCTTCTGGTGGATTGAGCTCTCAACCCGAGCTGGCAAGGCACGCCTTGGGACAGATGAGCCAAGGCGATGGTGTCCACTACCCAATGGGCCATCCTCTGCTTGGGGAAAGCCTTTCCCTTCTGCTGGCCTTCGGAACAGATGAAGAGCTGGTCTGAGGTCCTGAAGCTTTGCGTTCTGTCCACGTACAGGCGCAGAGCGCGGACAGGACAGAACAAAGCCAGGGCTGGGTCTGCTTCCTCCGAGGGCAGCGCTTGCAGGTTCACTACCTGATCTCTAAAGGGAGTGGTAGGAACCTTGGGCACATAACCGGGCTGAGGTCTCAAGATAACATGAGAATCAGCCGGCCCAAATTCTAGGCATTATTCGTCAACCGAAAAAGCATGCAGTTCCCCTACCCTCTTGATGGTGGCCAATGTAGTCAGGAGAACTGTTTTAAGGAGAATTTTTAACTCAGTCGACTGCAAAGGCTCGAAGGGAGGTCGCTGAAGAGCTGTAAGCATCAGGGACAAGTCCCAAGAGGGTATAGAGAGTGGGCGAGGCGGATTCAGTCTCTTCGCCCCCCTGAGGAACTTGACGATCAGGTCATGCCTTCCAAGTGACTTACCTTCAACTGCATCGTAATGAGCAGCAATAGCGGCAACATACACTTTTAGGGTGGAGGGAGACAGCCTTCGCTCCAACCCTTCCTGCAGGAAGGAAAGCGACCTTGATCCTGACCTGATCGAGCAAGATCGGAGGTTCTCCTGGTGCGAAAAACACCATTCAACGAACAGGTTCCACTTCAACACATAGAGGTGCCTTGTAGAAGGAGCTCTAGCAGAAGTGATGGTGTCTAGACATGGAGATTCCAGAGGTCCGGACACGGGTGCCAGAGGGTGCCCCGTCTCTGAGTCAGAGGGTCCTTCCTCAGAGGAATGGGCCAAGGAGGTACTGTCGCGAGGAGCATGAGTTCTGAAAACCAGATCCAGTTGGGCCAATATAGCGCAACTAGCAAGACCTGCTCCTTGTCCTCCCTGACTTTGCACAATGTCTGTGCAAGAAGGCTCGCTGGGGGAAACGCATACTTGCAAAGGCCCCAGGGCCAGCTGTGTGCCAGTTTTTTTTCTTTTTCTTTTTTTTTTTGCATCCGTGCCGAGGGTGCCCTACAGGGAGAAGAACAACTGGCAATGGGTCGTGTCCGGGGCGGCAAACAGATCTACCTGTGCGGTCCCGAAGCGACACCATATCAGCTGGACCGCCTGGGGATGGAGTCTCCATTCTCCCGGAAGCGGAGGCTGCCATGAGAGCTCATGGGCTGCACGGTTGAGCACGCCTTGGACGTGAATGGCACGAAGCGACATCAGATGGTTCTGACTACACAAGAGGAGATGGTGGGCGAGTTGTGACATGCGACAGGGGTCCGACCACTGAGTAAGGGCACAACGGCAGCTCAGTGTGATGGTTACACGAAACATGCCGCATTGCCATGACCATCTTGGGACTTGGCCATGAAGCCAGTGTTGAAGCGGCCTCATATGAAGAAATCGGGGTGGCGTGACTGCGGATGCCATATGCCTCTGAACCTCTGCTCTTAAGCGTGCTCAGGCAGTTCAACACCGTCTGGAAGTGCTTTTTGGTGAGGCGCGCAGCCTGGGTGATCGAGTCCAATTCCATACCAAAATAAGAGATTCTCTGCTCGGGGGTGAGTTTTCTCTTGTCCCAGTTCCCCCGAAGACCCAACCGGCTGAGGTGAGCTAACACCAGGACCCTGTGTTTGCACAACTGCTCTCGCGAGTGAGCTAGGAGCAGCCAGTCGTCGAGATAGTTGAGAATGGGAATGCCCTGTTCCCTGAGGGGAACAATGGCCGCCTCCGCAACTTTGGTAAAGACATGGGGGAACAGGGTCAGCCCGAAGGGTAGGACCTTATACTGATTTGCCCGACCCTCAAACACAAAACGTAGAAAGGGTCTGTGTCGAAGAAGAATCGAGCCATGAAAGTACGCTTCCTTCAGGTCAGACCAATCTTGGAGACGGATGTGGTTGAAAATGCGTTTCTGCGTCAACATCTTGAACAGCAGCCTATTAACGGACCGGTTCAAGACTCGCAGATCTTAAGATTGGCCGTAACCCACCGCCTTTCTTGGGTACAATGAAGTAGGGGCTGTAGAACCCTGACTTCATATTGGCTGGAGGGACCAGCTCTATTGCGTCCTTCACCAGGAGGACCACAATCTCCGCCCGAAGCACAGGATCATCTTTCACAGACACATGAGTGAAATGGATGCCCCTAAACACCGGAGGATGCCGGGCGAACTGAATCGCAGAGCCGTGGGGGATGAGCCAGCGGGACGGGCTGGGAAGCGCTAGCCAGGCTGCTAGACTCCGAACCAGTGGGAACAACGGCACCACAGACACTTGTGGTCTGCCAGGTGGAGGCTGCTGCTTGGCAGACTTTACAGGGGCGGAGGACGACGCAAGCAGGTGCCCTCAGCAGCGAGCAGACATGGAGGCAGCCACCAGCGGCTGGGTAGAGGCAGCAGCGCCCCGCCGGAGCAGGACATGTTTCAAAGTCTCCATCTGCTTTTGTGCAGCTGAGAACTGTTGGGCGAAGCTCTCAACCACGTCGCCGAACAGCCCAACCTGAGACACGGGGGAGTCCAGGAACCGTTACTTATCCTCCCTCATGTAAGCCAGGTTGAGCCATAGATGGTGCTGCTGGACCACTAGCGTGGCCATCGCTTGACCAATCGAGTGTGATGTCACCTTCATCGCCCGGAAGGCGAGGTCAGTGGCGGCTCGCAGCTCTTCCACGATATGTTGGTCAAGACCACCCTGGGGCATGTCATGGAGCGCTTTGGCCTGATAGACCTGCAATAGTGCCATGGCATGCAGGGTAGATGCAGCCTGTCCACAGGCTCTGTAAGCCTTATCCGTTAGATTGGACGAGAATTTACAGGCCTCGGACGGGAGGTGCGGGTTGCCCCGCCAATTGGCGTCTGCTGGACAGAGTTGCATCGCGACGGCACGCTCAACTGGGGGGATCCCCAAGTAACCCTTGGCTGCACCGCCATCCAGGTCAGTGAAGGCAGTGGAGGGACCGGACCGGTTTTGGACAGAAAAAGTTGTCTTCCACGATCTTGTCACCTCCTTATGCACTTCCGGAAAGAAAGGAAGCAATCGTTCAGACGGGAGGGTTTGGGACACGGTGGAGGTTTCCAGTCGAGCCCGGGAAAGCATGGCAGTCAACTCTGGGTCAGGTTTGGACCCCTCCACTCTCCCCGAGGGAGGCAGCGCATCCAAGCCTTCATCCCTAGAAGACTCAAACCCACCTTCTGATGCCGCAATTGACATCTGCTCATCAACAGGTGCACCAAAGTAGACGGCTGGTCGCTCATGAGAGGGACCAGCGTGCTCTTCTGGCAACACCACGGGTTGCGGTGCATGTGAGGGGTCAGGGACCCATGGGCGGGGGAAGCCCTGACCGTAATCCTCAGATCTCCCGGTCTATTCGCCGAAGTAGCGATCCTCTGGCTGAAACCGGAAGGACTGCTAGATCGGTGCATAGGGGGCCTGGCCTTGAGAACCAAGGTAACCAAGCCGAGATCTCAACACCTCGTTAGTCATGTTCCCACAATGAGAACATGAACTATCCCCAAACGCTGCCTCAGCATGCTGAATGCCCAAACACATGATGCAGCGATTGTGCCCGTCAGCTGGTGACAGGGAACGACCGCATCTAGCAGTGCACGAGTGGAATGACATCTTTAAAAAGACGCACTACATGCTCGTGAAGGAAATTGAATGCTCTTTTTGACACTGTGCCGAAGCACACAGGGGAACAAAACTGCAGGGGAACTTTCACACTGCCGCTGAGCGCTCTCGATCCGGCCCAAATAGCAGCCCTTCACTCTCACTGCTCTCAGTTGCTGTGATAACAGCAGTTGTTTGTGTTGCCTTGTGAACGCGGTTGCCGCTGATGTGCCTTCACACACGACACAGGAACTCTTTCTCTGCAAAAAGGCTCTCTTCAGTCACACTCTCAGGGAAGCTGCAGGAAAGTACTGCATGGCTCCGAAGCAAAAGACAAAGTGCGAGCGCTCCCGCTTCCATATTTATACTCGCTCGCGGGGGCGGGGCACGTCATGCAAAGCTTGCACGCCAATGTGCATTGGGTCGTTTAGTTTACACTCGAAGGTGACAGGGCTCTCATGCGATATCCCAATTCGTCGGTTCAATTCTGACGTACGTTGAACGTGACCGACAGAAAGGGAACAATGGTTAATTTGTGGTTATAATAGTTAACTACAATAACCATGTTTTTTTGTTTTGAGCTATTAAGCACAGCTGCTTTGAGTATAAAGGTTACCAAGGAAACGGCTTTAATTTATCGTGTTCCAGCACCACCTACTGTCAGAGACTCGATTACATTTTAAGTTAGTTAATTGCTATTTTTGTGCAGACCAGTGTGAAAATCGTCATGTTCTTTTCTGTATAGAACCTAACCAGTGCAATAAAATGTAAGGTAGCCTATAGCTTACCTTTGGCCTCTCTCTCTCTCTCTCTCTCTCTCTCTCTCTCTTTGCTATAACAAAGTACATTACTAAGGGATTACATAAATAGCCTACATGAATACCATCAATAGATAGATTCTAGAATTAACACACACACATACACAATTTGGGAATAGATACAGGCAAATACAAAAAAAAAGGGAAAGAAAGAAAAAGATAACTGAAGGATGACATTGTGATCGGATAAGAATCAATAGAAAGTTATACAAAAAGACACAGCCAAAAAACAAAACAAAACCAGGCCTTTTCATCTGATACTTTTTATTCTGAGGCTGTTTCATCCGATGCCTAATTTTATGAGACCTGACACCTGACGTTTTTCTTGAAACCTAAAGCCTTTCAGTCTGAGACGCGATGCCAGTTTGTCCAATGACTGAAGCCTTTTAGTCTGAAGCATGACGCCTTTTCGTTGTATGACTGGACGTCCTAAAATGTACACCATATGTATGCTCTAATACAACTATTATTTACAGCGTCATAACCCCAGTGTTGACAGCGCGCGACTGGAGGTAAGACCAAAATAGCACAGACTGCTTCATGTGTTTAAATAGATACTCAGTGCTAATTCGGACAGGTGCAAAACAATCTCTGGGCAGGGCTCGACAATAAAGTGGTAGCCACGTGTTCACACAAAACACGGCGTTATGAAAGCACGCAGCCAATGAAAAACGAGCATAAATGCCCGAATCCCAACACAGAACCGAAACTAGCCTAGACCAAAGTACCGGGATCCGAACACCACGTTCCGCACACAAGATGACTCGCATGGACAGAAAAGCATGTGGATTTGAGCCATGCGCTCTTCTGTCCACATGAGTCATCTTGTGTGCACAAGGCAAGACAAGACGATAGCAGTGTCAGAGCTCTGTCACCAACCCAAGAATAAACAGATCGAAGTGCTAATTCGGACAGGTGCAAAACAATCTCTGGGCAGGGCTCGACAATAAAGACTGGCCGATGGCCTGTGGTAGCCACGTGTTCACACAAAACACGGCGTTATGAAAGCATGCAGCCAATGAAAAACGAGCATAAATGCCCGAATCCCGACACAGAACCGAAACCAGCCTAGACCAAAGTACCGGGATCCGAACACCACGTCCCGTACACAAGATCACTCGCATGGACAGAAGAGCATGTGGATTTGAGCCATGCGCTCTTCTGTCCACATGAGTCATCTTGTGTGCACAAGGCAAGACAAGACGATAGCAGTGTCAGAGCTCTGTCACCAACCCAAGCATAAACAGATTGAAGTGACAGAACCCTAGAATTAGTATCCTAGTAAACATAGTCAGATATATCTTCAATGAATGTAAACAGTCAAGAAAGACAACACATGTACAGTATTGAATCAGTGCATTAAAGTGCAGCCTAATATTCCTGATTCTGTGTTTTTAATGTTACTCAAACAGCAAAAGACAAAGAAATCCCTCACTGCTCTTGACTGAATAACTTTTGTAAGTAAGTAGTAACTATTAATCTTTAATTTATACAGTGAAGATTATATGCAGTGTAATTTTACATTTGAAAACTACTGTTAGACCAACCTGAAAAACCTGCAAAGCATTGTTTATTTTATTTGTATCTTTGCTCAAATGTAATTATTTGTTTGATCATTTGATCTGATCATTTGTTCTTATTTACTTTAATTTTATTGGAAAGTAGTCTTTTTTTCCCCTGAACATAGCACAACTGTACCAAAACCCTAAAATCCCTAAAATTTACCCTAAAATCGTGATACGATCTGAAACGTGAGTGCTTTGACCCATTACACCCCTGTATGTACATATGTATGTATGTATGTATGTATATACCGTCTAATATATATATATATATTTATTAGTATATTGCACATGTTGGAAAAATTGGGTCACACTGATATTGTATCCTGACGGCTTTTACCTTTCAGCTCAGCAGACAAGCCATGCTTCAACCTCTTGTTTGAGTTGTTGCACTAAAAAGATAAATATTACAGTTTTCCCCTTTTATGAAAATGTGTTTGTGTGTATTTATTTTGCATGTGTGTCTATAATTTGCCCTTGATTTCCTAGACCTTGGCGGACACAAGTAATAGGTGTGTGTGTGTGTTACTTTTGTATTGTGTGACAATGTATGTGTGTGTGTGTGTGTGTGTGTGTAAACTAGCCACGGTTCTCGGCTCTAAGTGACAGCACCCTCCCTTGTTGGTGCATCTCTGTCTCAAAGACTAATGGCATGAGGAGAATCAATTACCACCCCACGCTGGTGTGATGGCAGTTGGGGGGAGTGAGAGGAGGTGGGGGTCTGTGATGGGTGTAACATTCTACACTGTCCTCGCTGAATGCACACACACCACTGCTAGTTTAATTTCAGACGTACTGGCCTAGAAGTCACACCTCACTGGAATTTTGGCAATTAAGAGCCAAAGAAATGTCTAGCAGTTCCACCCAGGTGTATTTGAAGGGGTATTTCTGGAATGTTTGCCCTTGAGAGGAAGAGAGAATGTACGCTTACGCTTACATACCTGAAATTCGAATGAATCCCTCCTCATTCCGATGCAGTTCCGTTATCAAGCCTTGTGGGATGCCGCTCGCCTCAAAGGGCATTCCAAACCAACCAGATCCAGAAGACACACCCTTGCATCACAAAGAGAGGCTTAATTTTGCAATAAAAATCAATACAAACAATCTGATTCCATTGTTTGTATATTTGTATAATACTTTTTATAATATATTTTTATAATACAAAACAAAGCATTCTGAAGCTGTACAAACCCAAAAGTGACAATAGCCCCGTTTCCATTACAGATTTGCACAAAACTTTTGAGATATTTTCTAAATATTTATTTTAAAAAATCTATTGCGAAATGACAGCTTTTACATCACTTGACTAGTTATGTGACCAAAACATCTTTTTTCCTCTCACAATTATTCATTACAAAAATCATGGCAATAATTGGTAGGTTTAAGAACTCTCATTTTCTGTCCAAACATACCAAGCTATCTTAAAAGAATGATTGACTTTTACATACAGCAGGTGACCTTTAAATGCAAATAACAGTTTCCATTGCTGTTTTGCAATTTTTTTTTTTCAAATTGCTTGAAAAACGACCTCATGCGTAAAAACTTTTTTTGAGATATATTGGAATTTTTTGTGAAATTGACTTGTTTCCATTGAGTGTTTTTCTCAATTCGCAATTTCAGTTTGCACAAAATTTAAAGGGTAATGAAAACACGCTTAATGACAAGGAAAAGATAGATGTTAAAGTACTATATGTTAAAGTAAAAATTGGGGAAAAAAATAAAAAACTTAGGAGCAGCTAAGACAGCACTTGGGAAACCCATCGTCATGCTCTGACAAAATATGTGCATGTGAGTGTGGTGACTTTGATTGAGTCAAGTCTTGCACTTGAAACCTTCCAATTGGACACCAAGCCAAACCAGTTAAAAAAATGATCTCAAAATGATTTGAACATGAAAACTTGTGAAATTCTTGCTACAAAATTAACCTTAGCAGGTAGAAGGAGTGGGCCATTTTTATGGTGCAATGTTTAAGAGTGCAAGAAGTGGCATATTATCACACAAAGGTGCGACATGCTAATGCTGTATTAATGTTTTTACACAGGAACACTGGCAACTATGTATCACATGCTTGAATACTGATTGCTGATTCTTATGCACAGCCGACAAAAAAACTAACATTGTTGTCTTGTAGGTAACAGAAGAGCACAACGAAGGAGAATCACTTGAACAATGTTTAAAATAAGCAGGAGACAAAAACCAAACAAGACACCTAACGCAAACAACGATCGACAAAGACTGAACAGAAACTGAGGGTATAAATACACAGAGCAAACTAGACTAATTAATGACACACAGCTGATAATGATGAAACAATGATGCTTAATGAGTGGCTGGAAAAAAAAACAAAAACAAAGCGCACGTGTGAAAAATGAAAACAAACAGAGTCCAGAACTGATAAACATGTAACAGACAAGAGAAAGGGTAGACTTGTGATTTGATATGCTAAATCAAAGAAGTTTATATCAAAAATTATTAGTACCAAATGGCAGCTTTGAAAACTCTGATTTAATTATATGTTCTGGAAAAAATGGAGTTGATTTTGCTTATAAAAAGCTGAGAAACAATTTTCGCTCAGAAATTACTAGTAAATACAGAACATGTTTTCAAATATAGGCTCAACACAATTCATGAGTAGAAATTCTCAAATAAAGTGTACTTACACATTTTTTCAAGAACATTTAACTTTTTTAAAAAATGTATTCAAATAATGCTTATATAAATATATTTTTAATGCTTATCTATTTTGATGTCACAGACTTCTCCTTCACACACACACACACACACACACACACACACACAGCCTGCGTTTTACCTCAACCAAATTGTGAATCACCTGCAACTGTCACTCATTAGCACTGCAATTACCACTCACTATATAAGCACACACCAACAGTCAAATGGCACCACAAAATGGCTTCACACTAACCATTGGACAGTGCAATCGCCCTCATAACCTGTGAGCTAATACCCCACGGAAAAAAATAACCACTCTACCAGAAAAAAAGGCCATGGATGAGTATGTGAATGAGGCCCTCCAGGAAGGGTACATCCATCCATCCACTTTGCCTGCTCACATTTTGCTACCCACATCCCCTCGTCCCAGTCACCTTAGAACTACGGCATGGAGCCACCGTCTTCACCAAGCTGGACCTACGAAGCACATAGAGCCTCCTAATGATGCAGAAATGAGACAAGTGTAAGACTGCTTATGTGACACCTACTAAGTACTATGAGTATTGCATTATGCCGTATAGCCTGGTCAATGCCCCTTTTGTGTTCCAAGGTTTCATGAATGAGGTTTTGCAAGAGTGTCTTCATCATTTTGTCCTGGTGAACATTTACACCCTTGAATGCTCCTGGAACTTAGCTGAAAATTGGCAACACATTGCTTTGGTGCTGGAAAAGCTGTGCGAATTCTATATGTCTCTCAAGGCGGAGAAGTACACATTCCACCAAGCCTCCACCCATTTCCTCAAGTATCTCATCAATGTTGAAGGTATCAAAATAGACAGTGGAAGGTGGAAGCAATGTGATCCTGGCCCATTCCAACCACCATTAAAGTATATTAAGAACTACAGCTCCATCACAGCCAGTTTATCAAGAACTACATCTCAACCACAGTCCAGTTAACCTCTCTCTTGAAATCCAAGTACAAATCTCTGTCCTGGTCACAAGACGGCACCCACGCCATCCAATGACTGAAACGTGCCTTCACCTCCTTGTCCATCACGATTGAGACAAACCCTTTGTGGTAGAATTGGATGCATCTACAACCGATGTGGAGGCTGCCTTGTCACAGCAGGTAAGGGAAACCTTCCTGACTCCACCAATGTGGCACCATATCCAAAAAAGCTCTGTCCGGAGTAGCAAAATTCTGACATTTCTCAACTGAGAACAGCTCGCCATCACGCTGGTCTTTGAGGGGTGGCGGCATTGGCTGGAGGGGCCCCGTCATTCACTCCTGGAACTTACCGAACATTGCAACCTAGAGTATTTCTGTGAGGCCAAGAAACTAAATCCCAGAAAAGAAAGATGGGCCCCCTTTCACATGCTTTGAGCTTACCATGTGGTCTTTGAAGGTTACCTGGTCATCAAAGATTACTCCTACATTTCAGACCCACCTTGATGGGGTAATTGATGATTAACCTACCTGGATGGTGAAATCGTGCTGTAGAGTTGGGATTGGCAGGGAAAAAATGTTTTCTGCGATGTCCTTGCACATGTATATTATATAACACCTGAGACAAATCAAACACAATTATTTGTTATATTTAACAAATAATCTTCAAAACTCACTCTGAGATCTGTGGACCCATCCTCCAAAAGACCAACTTGGGCAAGGGCCTCAGTAACCATGGATACCAACTGATAAGGTGGTTTTTGCTCTAAACAATGTAGCCACGTGGAAAAGCAGAGGCCAAAGGAAAAACCTATAGCCCTTAAAACATACTTTCCTGCATTCAATTATAGACAAACTGTTCTATAAATGAACATGCATCCCAAGGCATTGTGTGCATGATTATAACTGATTATAAGTGTCTCTTGCATTGTATTTTATTTAATGCATATCTTGTGACTGAACTACTAGTTAATGCTCATTTAATGACTCACAATTTCATGAATGTCACCTCCTCATAGAATGCAGTGTGTGTTTGTTGTATTAATTGGAGTATAAATAGACACAAACCCACCAGGCCCATTTTAATCATGCTCAAACACAAAGAGCTGTAAACCTCCCACAGAGGAATTTCCTGCTCAGAAATTCCACCTTTCTCATTGGTCAGGTCAACCCTAAAAGGTGTGACTTTTCACAGACTTTCTTGCTCCTTTCACTGATTCAACATCTCCTGCTGGGTGGCCTCTCAGGCCAAGGCCTGTAGGCTTAAACCTGCACCCCAGCCATGTGCTTACCTAGAAGAGAGAACTCTTTCCCCACCTCAAGAGTCAAACTAGCCATGCAAGTTCGTCATAATTTTTTAATTCAATGCTGGAGAAATCAATTGCAACTTCAACACCATCAATTCACGGAATCACCAAGAACCTGTTCAGAACAACAGACTGCTTCCACTGCAAAGGCATACAGGTATAGAATATTTATCTAATAAAACTGGGCAGGAGTTTAAGATAAGCAGTAGCATCACTTTTCATTTTACCTATGTATGTGTAATTGTGTTTGCATGTGTTTGTAAGAGTAGTTGTGTTCAAGGTTTAGTTAATAAAACTAGTGCATAATATGTTTGGTTCTGACTCACTGCCTGCAGATAAATTGTCACATAAATGATAAATCTCGTTACACACTCTAAGCACTGTAAATGCTAAGAAACAATTATTTCTCAGTGGCCATGAAAAATATAGTTTTCTTAGAACTAACTGATAATCAATACTGAGTGTTCACAGGATGAACCGATTAATTGATTGTAATGTTAATGTAGCTACATCAAGTTAATCTGATTAACTAATTCAAATTTTTGAAAATATTTTTCCCCTTTGAGCTAATTTGCTACAACTAGGTCAAGTTGATTGCCAGATTTGTGAGTACCTGTGGTGATGGTGAGGCTAGGAGAGAGAGAGGAGAAAGTGGAAGTCTGCAGCATAAGGCTTCTACAGGTGAATGTTATAATTGCCAAAGACAACAAGTGGGCTGCCATCCTCAGGGAATGAGGACCGCAGCACAGCCAGCTCATGTGCAAAGGTACCTAGTTGACCTGAAGGGCGATAGATTACTGCAACATGGAGTTTAAAAGGATTTGTTACCGTAATAGCATGAACTTAAAAAGTGATGGAAGAGCGTTGTGGAGAGACAACAAGAATACACTGAAAGCACATGTTGAGCGAGAGAAAAAGGTGAAAAGAAAGCTGGAAAAGGAAAGTAAAAAAGGAAGGTACTTAAGTTTCTTGTTGGTGTACTTGCTTTGTGGAGTCATGCATTTAGAGTGCAGGTAAGCAAGAACCTACGCACTTCTGCCGTCTCCACTGACTAATCGCTTCTCCTGAGTAACTCCAGTGGTCAGGCAGTATAAATATCCTTGCAGTCGCTGTGCACGTGTTTACAATTAGCATACCAAAAGCCTATAGCCCACAAACGTTTGAAATCGAAACTTCTGCAGGGCAGTTCGCCACTTAAGTGCAATAATGAGCGAGCAATATAAATAACAAAAGGTTCTTCTTAGCTGAAACCTGTTATTCTAAATTGGATAATATTCTTATTCTTCTTAAATAAGATTTCTTCTTCTTCTCTGCCATTCAAGGTCCATTTGGTACCCCTTAAAAGTCTTCCTGCAGCAATGGAAGTCTACAACTTCGGACTTCCAGAGGACATTGCTTTAGACAGGGGCCCTCAATTTGTCTCCTGGGTGTCTTCTTCACCCTCCTGGGTGTTTCTCCTCTGGATATCACCCTCAAAGCAACAGGTATATGGAAAAAAAGATCCAGGAGAATGTCAAGTATGCACAGAACTCCCTTTAGCAACCAGCTACTGGTCTCGCACACTTTCACTGTCAGTAAATGACTGCACTTGGGTTCAACTAACTTCTCTGTCTCTGAGTCTGGTATTGACAATATCAGAATCAGCCACAACACCAGCGCCAGACCCTACAGATCCACCCGCTCGTTCAGATTCACCTGAATACTAATCACCTGCACCTGCTCTCACTCATTAGGACTTTGTTATATTCTCACCAGTCTCCACACATCCTTTGTCTGGTCTTGTCACTCACTATCATGTGCATGGACTTACCCGACTGCTTACCTGCCTTGTGGATTCCTACCATTCATTGTCATTCTCATTTTCCTTGTATCAACCAGCATAACTTCTTCATACCTGCAAATGACAAAGACACATTCTATCAAAAGTCTAGCATGTTGACTCAGTGATTTTATCAATACTTCTGACTAGGGCTGCCATTGACTAAAAATTTTTCTTTTAAGCATTAGTTGACTAATCGAACATTTATTAATAAACCATATAAATCATAATAATGAGCCTTTAATGCCTACATAGCCTAATCAGCACTCCAGTGCACGCATAAAGCTTGCCACAGTACACTGGCAGAAGTAATAATTATGAATGGGTCGGGGAATAACACTGTGTTTAATGCAGTGCTTGAACATTTTAATAATTAATTAATTGGCTATTGTTTTCTGTATTTTTGGCTGCAGTGATGAAGTTGACGATGCTGACTCATCATCCCCGCAGTAGTCAACACACCTACATGCACATTTCATACGAATTACATCACCAAAGAATATTTGTTTTCCATTTCTATTGGTTCATTTAAAAGTAGACATTTCACAATCTATAGATATATTTTTCATGTCTGTGAGGCAAGTTTACATGGAGTTTCAGTTCTTTCTTTTGAGCCGGTGTTCTGACATGGAACCTGGAATCTGCAATGTATCTGTATAGGAGAATGACAGGGTAGAGAAGAAATTGTTGAGTAAAGTCAATATTTTTGTTTTGTTTTTGCACACCACTTCATACCATTAAGGTCAAACCACTGTAGTCACGTTAACTATTTTAACGATGGCTGACTACTTTTCTCAACCTTTAATCTGTTGATTTCATTACTTTCTATGGGAGATTAAAAAAACCTCTCGGATTTCATCAAAAATGTTTTAATTTGTGTTCAGAAGATGAACAAAGGTCTTGCAGGTTATGAACAATATGAGGTTGAGTAATTAATGAGAGAAAATTCATATTTGGGTGAACTAACCCTTTCAGATAATCTTTAGAGCAGTGGTTCTCAAACTTTTTAGCCAGCGACCCCCAAACTAACATCGACGAGAACTCGCGACCCACTACCACAGAATACACAAACAATAAACAAAAAAAGTTGTTTTAAATCCACATCCACTTCCTTTGGAAGCTTGTTTCCACCACAGAATAAAAAATACAAAAGGTAATTGCGACTTTATGTCATTTATAACTTTATAACTCACACTGTAAGTTTATATTTCACAATGAGAAAACAAGTCAGAATAGCGAGATGTAAAATCGCAATTTTTAGATTAAAAAAATCGCAATTATCTTTTCAAATATTTTCTTACTTGGTGGAAACAAACTTACATAATATTTACTGTATTTAGGCTTACCTTTCAGTGGGATGGGTGCACTTGTTTTTCGGTGCACAAAAGCGTAATCTGTGGCCTGATGTTGGATACGGCTACTCGCAGATCATCCTCAACATCAAGACGTGATCTGGATTTGTTTTTCATGTTACTGAGGAGAATTAGACACATCGGTAGATTCGTCGAACTGTAACGCATATTTCTTTCCATTTAACCTATTAATCAATTGACTCTTAATGTCTTTTGAAATATCATGAATACGACGAGCTATCGTGTCATTCGACAATGGGACAGTCATAAGCTCATTTGCAATTTTCTCACCATGCATGGCCCGACACATAGCCACAGCTGCGGGCTTAATCAAGGTTTCCCCGATCGTGTGTGGCTTTTTGGATTGAGCGATCAGGTATGCCACCTCATAAGATGCCTTCAGAGCATTAGCAGTAATTTGGGTTTGTTGTGCGAGTGTGCGTTTTTGAATCTGTAATTCCTTCTCTTTTCTACGAAAAAAGTCTATAGGTTTTTCAACACAAGCAGGGTGTCTTGTCTCCAAATGTCTCTGCATTTTTCCAGGCTTCATACTTTCATGGGCAAGCACTTCTGAACAGATGACACACTGAAGATGATCCACATCGTTGACAGTAGAGCAAGTGAATCCATACTTTATGAATTCCTCTTGATATTTCCGACGTTTCCTACATTGGTCAGAAGGGGTCTTGCTCTTGTGCTTTGTAGACGTAGAGGTACACGGTTCAGATGATTCAGGCAGACTGTCCACAATTTCCTCAACATTTTTAGTCTTGCGAATTACAAATTTATCCATTCTTGCAGTTTCCACGTGCAGTTGTGTGCAGTATCGATAACTACTAGTGATCAGTCGCCGCACGGTGACGTCATATCTTAGAGTCACGAAATATTATTTACATTTTTTTTTTAAAAAAAACCCTTCTAATCAATTCTGTCTTTAGAAATAAAAAAAAATGTATTTGTAATCTTAATTTTTTAGTATTGAAAAATATTTGTTGTAATCAGAAAATACAGATTTTTTTCAAACCAACTCGCGACCCCTTGAAATCGGGGGGTCGCGACCCCCAGTTTGAGAACCACTGCTTTAGAGCATCTCAGTGTACTCAACTGAGACACCCTGAATATGAACTAATATGTGCTTTTAACATACCATTTCTATATATATATATTTTTTTTTAAAAAAATTTATTTAATTACCACTTGAACCCATCTTTCACACAAGAAGAATTTTTAATATACTAAGTACAAAATTAGTGTGTGAAAATAGAGCACTTTAGTACATTATGGAAGTGTACTTTTTCACCTTTGTTGTTGTCACCTTTGTTACATGTTACAATAAAGAATTTTGAATCTGCCGTTTTGTTACGGTACGCGTCCAAGGATGAAGCACACGACAAGGAAGTCAGGAACAAATAACTTTAATTGGAAGTCAGGAGAATGACAATACACGATACCACCATACAACATTCACGCTCGACAAGGGACTGACTGAAACACAGGGCTTAAATACAAATGAACTTAAGGAGATGACGAGACTAATTAATCACACACAGCTGAACAGAATAAACTGATAATGAACTCAAATCAGAAACGTATGAAATCACAGAAACACAGAATCAATGAAGACAAGGGAAATGACAAGACACAGAGTCCAGACAGATATACATGTAACACATTTCCTCATCGGTTTATGACAGGTATATCCTGACATCTGAATTTCTGAAAAAAGTTTACTTGAAGTATTTAACATTATAATTTATTTGTGTTAAATATCTGAACATAAATCAAAGACATTGACCGACAACATTTATTATCAATTGATTAGATGACGAAACAAAGTACATTTAACTTTAGCATTTTCAATCAAATTTGCATATGTATTTGACCACAAATGATTACAAAGAAACAAAAAATAACTGGTAACACTTTACAATATGGTTCATTAGTTAACATTAGTTAACACGAACTAATAACGAACTGCACTTATACAGCATTTATTAATATTTGTTAATGTTAATTTCATCATTTATTACTGTAATACATAATTCAAATCTTGTTAACATTAGGTAATGCACTGTGAACTAACATGAACAAACAATGAACAACTGTATTTTCATTAACTAATGTTAATGAAGATTAGTAAATACAATAAAAAAATTTGCTCATGGTTAGTTCATGTTAGTTAATGCATTAACTAATGTTTAACTAATGAACCTTATTGTAAAGTGTTACCAAATAACTAGTTGATTTAAACATTACATTTTGAAGAAATAGTATATTCTTGTAAATCATACTCCAACAATCTCTTTTATTTCTAACTTCAAATAAAGTGTTCCTTTACATTGTAATAAAATTAACATAATGATATTAGTGTGGGGTAAGATCAATCTACCAGATAATTGGTATTATGCCAATTGCTAAGGTTTACATGAATAATGTATGACAGTCAGAATTCAAAAATCAAATTACACATATTGACAATGTTAAAACCTAAAGTGAGATATTTGATTTCCATCACTGTTTCTGTCTATCACTGTACATATGTCGTACCAGGCTGTTGTAAGACCCAGACACAAGGCAGATGGTGTTAGACAGAGTTTATTTTTGTAACACAGATTCAACGTAACAGGTAACTGGTTTGGTATGGTGAGTTCACAAAGTTCGTATGATGCATAGAAACTTAGCTTGCTGATATGATGTCTTTTATTCCTTTGTAGGAAAGTAGTGAGAAACCAGCAGTCCGCGAGTACCCTGATCGATGACTGAGGAGATCCGATGAAGACGAGTAATCCAAGAGCAGGTAAGAGATGCAGGTAAGTCTGTAGTCCATTGAAGACGAGATCAGACAACTGGCGGTGTGTGAGTGTGTGTTAAGTAGGGTGAGCTGTGATTGCTGGCAGGTGCGGATGATTAATATTCAGGTGAGAGTGAATGAGTAGGTGGAGTCGTGCGTGTAGGTGAAGTGGACGGTGTGACAGTACCCCCCCCTCCACGGGCGGCTCCTGACGCCCAAGAACGTCGACGACGGGGCCGACCCCGTCCACGGGGTCCTGGTCGACCGGGATGGTCCTGGTGGTATTGTGTGAGGAGAGCTGGATCCAGAATGTCGTCCCGTGCTACCCATGACCTCTCCTCTGGACCGTAGCCCTCCCAGTCGACCAGATATTCCAGACGGCTCCCACGTCGTCGGGAGTCCAGGATGTCGTGGACCTGGTAGATTCTCTCAGAGTCATTAAGGTCGGGAGGAGGAGGTACATCGGCGGCTTCAGGTTCTGTGGGTGGAAACATTGGGTTAGTGACAGGCTTGAGGAGTGAAACGTGGAAGGATGGTGATATACGATACGTGTCCGGTAGATTGAGACGGTAGGTTACTTCGTTGAGCTGCCTCTGCACAGTGAAGGGACCTATGTAGCGGGGACTCAGCTTACGACAGGGCAGGCGCAGACGGATGTCCCATGTGGAGAGCCATACTAGCTGGCCGGGCTGATAGTTAGGTGTAGGACCTCTATGACGGTCAGCTTGTCTTTGGTGTCTGCGCACTGCCTGTTGGAGGTGTACATGAGCTGAGTCCCACACCCTCTCGCTCTGCTCAAACCAGTTCTGGACGGCTGGGAGATCGGACTGTTCACCGGACCAGGGAAGGGGGCTGGTTGATATCCCAGAACACACTTGAATGGAGTAAGCCGGGTAGTGGATTGTTGGAGTGAGTTCTGGGCGTACTCGGCCCATGGAAGGAACTGGTTCCAGGATGACTGATTTCGGTGGCAGTATGACCGCAGGTATCTCCCGATCTCCTGTATCTTCCGCTCTGTCTGCCCGTTAGTCTGTGGGTGGTAACCAGAGGACAGGCTGACGGTGACACCGAGGAGTTGGAAGAAGGCCTTCCAAACTCTGGAGATGAATTGGGGACCACGATCCGAGACGATATCTTCGGGGAGTCCGAAATTTCTGAAGACGTGGGTGAATAGCAACTCGGCGGTTTGTAAAGCCGTGGGAAGACCCTTGATTGGGATTAGTTTGCACATCTTCGAGAACCGGTCTACCACCACGAGGATACAGGTGAAAGTATTTGAAGGAGGTAGGTCAGACAGATAGTCAACTCCAATGTGGGTCCAGGGACGGTGTGGAATGGGGAGTGGTACCAACTTGCCCGCCGGCAGCTGACGGGGAGTATTGGTGATGGCACAGACAGAGCAGCCCTTGACGTACCGGGAGACATCCTGGGTCATAGCTGGCCACCAATAGCGTTGGCGAAGGAGCGAGAGGGTACGCTGGCTGCCTGGGTGTCCAGAGCCCAGAGAGGTATGAACAAATTCCAGGAGGAGCTGACGAAAGGTTGGTGGAACATACATTAGCCCCTCCAGAACTCCCGGCGGAGCAGGGTTGGTGTTAAGCGCCTGGAGGATGTGGTTGTCCCACTCCCATTGAATGGGACTGACGATGACTGCTGGAGGGAGGATAGGTTCAGGTGGTGACTGGTTGAGCTCGAGAGCGTGGGTACGGGAGAGAGCGTCTGCTTGGATGTTCTTTTCTCCTCTACGGTAGGTGACTCTGAAGTCGAATCTGGTGAAGAACAGGGCCCAGCGGGCTTGTCGAGTGTTCAGACGCTTAGCTTCCCGGAGTTATTCGAGATTACGGTGGTCGGTTATGACCTCAAAAGGGTGGTTCGCTCCCTCCAGCCAGTGCCTCCACTCCTCGAGGGCGAGTTTTATTGCCAGGAGTTCACGGTTACCCACGTCATAATTCTGCTCCGCCGGGGAAAGCTTGTGGGAATAGAAGGCACGTGGATGATTACGAGGAGGGTCGCCCTGCCGCTGAGAGAGAATAGCTCCAACTCCAGTCTGAGATGCGTCGACTTCAACGCGGAAAGGTAAGTTCGGATCCGGATGACGAAGGATAGGAGCTGAACTGAAGGCTAACTTGAGCTTGTGAAAGGCTTCTTGTGCTTGAGAGTTCCAGGACAGAGACTTGGGGCCCTTTCGGAGCAGCGAGGTCAGAGGTGAGCTTAACTGGCTGAAGTTATGGATGAACTTCCGGTAGAAATTGGCGAAGCCAAGGAATCGCTGCAGTTCTTTCACCGTCTGGGGTTCGGCCCACTTATGAATGGCGTCCACCTTCCCTTGGTCCATACTCACTCCATGTTGGTTGATCACATAGCCCAGGAATTGGACCTCTGGGATGTGGAATTCACACTTCTCCAACTTCAAGTACAGATGGTGATCTCGGAGCCTCTGTACAACCTGGCGAACATGGTTATGATGGTGAGTTAAGGTTTGTGAGTAAATCAGGATATCGTCGATATAGACGATGACAAATTTCTGAAGAAGATCACGGAAGAGTTCGTTCATATAGTTCTGGAAGACAGAGGGAGAGTTCGCCAGGCCATACGGCATCACCAGGTACTCGTAGTGCCCAGATGGTGTCACGAATGCGGTCTTCCATTCGTCTCCAGTGCGTATGCGGATAAGGTTATAGGCACTACGAAGGTCGAGCTTGGTGAATACACGAGCTCCGCAAAGTTGTTCCAGGGCTGCAGGGACCAAAGGAAGAGGATACCTGAACTTCACCGTTTGGGAGTTTAGTCTTCGGTAGTCGATGCAGGGCCTCAAGCCTCCGTCCTTCTTCGCGACAAAGAAGAAGCTTGAAGCGGCAGGGGACGTTGAAGGACGAATAAACCCTTGGAGGAGTGCCTCGGAGATGTACTCGTCCATGGCCTTCTGCTCCGGGATGGACAATGGTGTAAGGGAATAGGGATCTAATATCAATATAACTCAAAGGTGATTGAATTACAGTGAATAAGAACCGATTCACTATATATAAAATTATTCCGAATTAATATTTAATACCCTTTCAATTATTCGTCCACCGGCAAATTGAGGTTAAGGTACTTTATCAATTCTGGACCAAATATTATCCTGTGGCCAACGGGAATAATATACAGTTATGATTACCAATAAGAGCAAGGTAACTTAATCGACAGTTTAAGGCAGTAACTTGTAAGCACACAACACAGACTCTTGTATAGGTGAAAAGTTAAAACAAGACTTTATTAAGCTACTCTAATACACACGAACTAATCTAACGAAAACACATACACACACTCATTCATACAGTGACAGGGAAGTCGAGGTTATTGTTAAGGAGGGTGACTGTAGTCACAAACATCTAGCGTTCAATGCTACTTCTTTGACCGCAACCTGAGAGAATTATTGCTAGCAATTCAACCTAAGTTCATTTGCTCAATAAAAATTGCACCAGCGTCAGCAAAAACTGAGGAGACTGTGATACTTGCATTCCTGTGGTCGCACGTTCTCTTCGTGACGGATTTTGCACGTGGGTCTCTACGCGCTGATTGGCTGGGGTTCGGTCTTTGTTGCGTTCGAGGCTCCGATGAAAGATGGTTGGCTGCAGGAGAGAGCAACGTGGGTTTGTTGCCGGGTTACGCGTTGCTGCGCGACCAAGTTTCTCTGCGTCTCCGGTGAAGTTGCTGAGGCAGGACCTGGAGAGACTTTTCCTTGGCAGCGGCGGCGACGGCTCGTGCAAGAAGTTTGGTGATTCTTGGAGAGTCCTTGAAACGGGATGTCGTGTCGCAAGACGATGTTGAGGTCACACGAATCACCCGAAAGTCAAGCAAAGGCAGAAAGGCACGGCAAGCCACAAGCAATGCGTGTCGTTGAGTTTTAAGCATGTTTTCCTGACCACTCCTTCCAGGCATTTCCAACCAACCAGGTATCACTTGGGCGGGTCCTGCCCGTGATTAGCATAATGTCCATTGTGCCCCAACATTAGGGGTTGGTTGAGCTCAAGGGAAGTCAACTTGCACAGTCCAAATGTGGTACATTTTACAAACAATATATATGCATCAAATTACAGGCAATCATTCATCCATCACACAGATACCAAACAGTATATACTTCCTATAATTGAGGTAGACTTTCCTAACAATCTACCTGTACTAAATGTTTAAAACACAAAAAGGGAAATTCACAAGTTATCTAGAAACACACACAGTACATACATGATGTCTTAGCTACTTGCTAGTAACTAAATCATATCATTGGCAGTTTTAGACGGTTTTGTCAGAGGGAGTGAATTCATTTTCTGATAATTCTTGAATTATCAAAGGGGAACTGCAGTGTCTTTGAAATGCGTGAGCGGCATCCCCGGTGTCGGCCTGTCTGGGCCCTGCTGGGACTCTTGGGGCCTTGTAACGCCTCCCAAGAGTCAATTTCTTCCTTATAAGGTAAAGGCTTTACATCTCGGTTCCGCCAGGTCTGAGTTTCTGATTGTGGAACAAAAGGGAGGACCCTTTTGTGGATTCACCCAATTTCTTGTGATACACATCTTCAATCAGCAGACAGGGTCTGATGGTCAAGGCTTAGTGATGTGTATTCGGAGTGTGGGGCCGTGTTTGATTGGTGTCCCTACAATGGATAGACTTTTCCTTTGGGAAGGGTTGCCCCAGGCAGCAGGTCTATAGCACAGTCCCATGGCCGGTGAGGTGGTAGTTGTGTTGCCAGCCGCTTGCTGAAGACATCCTGGAACGCCCGGTATTCTTCTGGAATGGTTGGTTCGTGAGTAGGTTCAGGACTCTCAATGGAAGTTGAGCAGAGGGGAAGAGCTGAGTGAACGGAACCTCTGGGTGAGGAAAAGAGAGGAATCTTCTGTATTGAGCGAAGACAACTCTGCTTGCAATGTTGACTCCACTTCAGGATCTCTCCGGTTTCCCAGTTGAAGATAGGGTTGTGTTCTACTAACCACGGGCGTCCCAGCATGATGTCCGTAGTGGAACCCTCCAACACCAGAAAGGAGATCTTTTCCTGATGTTAGCATCCCATGTGAAGTGTAAGTACAGGTGAACTATGGTTGATAACCCCTCGACCCAGCGGTTTACCCAGAATTGTATGGATCCTTAGAGGGTGATGGTAGCGTTTGCGTGGCAGGTTTAGTGTCCTGAGGAACTGGCGGGAGATGAAGTTCCCCGCAGAGCCGACGAGGGCTTGCGCTGAAACATAGGATTTTCGAATCAGGAAGTATACAGGAGTGCGAATTAAATGAGATATTCTGGGTTGTGTCTCTATGGTACTCACCGCAGGTCGAGGGGGGTCGAACGGTACAGTGGAGAAGTTGATGGCCCTCACCGCCGCAGTATAGACAGAGATGGTTGGTAATTCGGCGCTGACGCTCGGCGGGGGTGAGATGGTAATTATCCACATGCATAGGTTCTGGTGCTGGAGGTGCGGCTGGCAAGCTGACCGACGGGGACTGCAACATGGGTGCAAGAGGTTCGCATGCTGACAGACGTTGAGCCACTCGCACAGTTTTCTGGAGGAAAGCTTCCAGACCGATGGTATCATCATACATGACCATGAGATGACGGATATCAGGGTTAAGTCCAAGGCGATATGCAGTGAGAAGAGCCACCTCGTTCCATCCGCTATTAGAAGCGAGAGTACGAAATTGTAATGTGTATTCTCCCACGGACGATGTCAAGTCAAGTCATCTTTATTTATATAGTGCTTTTTACAATGCAAATTGTGGCAAAGCAGCTTTACATTAATAAGAAAATGGTGTCATTGTGCAGCCTATTCTATATATTATTGATTCATTCCGTTGCAAATATCAGTAGTTATTAGTCTAGTTAATTTAGGTATATCAGCACTGCAGAAAACAGTGACGTAATCGTCCGGCTCAGCTCAGTTCGCATACAACGGCGCCAATGCAGGCATATCAAAAACACTGCTGAATATCAAGCAAGTGTCCCCAACTTAAGCAAGCCAAAGGCAACAGCGGCAAGGAACCAAAACTCCAACAAATGGAGAAAAAAACCTTGGGAGAAACCAGGCTTAGTCGGGGGGCCAGTTCTCCACTGGCCAACAGTGAACACTTGTCCGATACTCAGGCAGAGTTACAGGTCATTAAACCGATTTGGAATCGCAACAGTCAAAATATTTAATCCAGTTCCATCTAGTTTAAGATCTTTTTGATCACGCCGGTATGGGACGGTTTGTTGGGATATGTGCCACTGGCTGATGAGTCGGTAAGGTCTTCACAAAGGATGAGCTAGTTAACACAGTCTCCGCCGACACCACAGGGCCACACTGCTGCCGCACACAGGCACAGGTTCCCCGTCCGACCCGGACACGGCCCGGATCCAGCCAATCACGTTAATTGGTAAACCTCGGGATAAGCAGAGAGACAAAAAATTAGCGTAGACGCCATTCTTCTTCCGATGTAACGAGTACATCTGGTGTTATAGGAAGTGTTCCCGGTTCCGGCTGACCTGATCTATGCAGCCTAACAATCCTTTAACGGATATGAAGACAAAAGTTTATAGTGCGTCATGTGTATGCCAGGTTAAATAGATGCGTTTTTAGTCTAGATTTAAACTGACAGAGTGTGTCTGCTTCCTGAACAATGCTAGGAAGATTGTTCCAGAGTTTAGGTGCCAAATAGGAAAAGGATCTACCGCCTGCGGTTGATTTTGATATTCTAGGTATTAACAACTGGCCAGAATTCTGAGATCTTAATAGAAGCGAAGGACTATAATGCATTAAGAGCTCACTCATGTACTGGGGAGCTAAGCCATTTAGTGCTTTGTAAGTAATTAGCAAGATTTTAAAATCTATACGATGTTTAATAGGGAGCCAGTGCAGTTTTGACAGAACCGGGCTAATATGTTCATACTTCCTGGTTCTAGTAAGGACTCTAGCAGCTGCGTTTTGGACCAGCTGTAATTTGTTTATCACGCGAGCAGGGCAACCACCCAGTAGAGCATTACAGTAATCTAGTCTCGAGGTCATAAACGCATGAACTAGCTGTTCCGCATTTGTCATTGAGAGCATATGTCGCAATTTAGATATATTTTTAAGATGGAAGAATGCGGTTTTACATATGCTAGAAATGTGGCTTTCAAATGAGAGATTGGTATCAAAGAGCACACCCAGGTTCCTAACTGACGAAGACGACTTAACAGAGCAGCCATCAAGTGTTAGACAGTATTCTAGGTTATTATGTGCAGAAGTTTTTGGTCCAATAATTAGAATCTCTGTTTTTTCTGAATTTAGTAGTAGGAAATTACTACTAAAATCATCCAATTTTTTATATCAGCTACGCATTCTGTTAATTTTGAGAATTGGTAGGTTTCGTCCGGGCGCGAGGAAATATAGAGCTGAATATCATCAGCGTAACAGTGAAAGCTAATGCCATGCTTCCTAATGACATCTCCCAAGGGCAGCATGTACAGAGTGAAAAGCAACGGTCCTAGAACTGAGCCTTGTGGTACTCCATGTTTAACTTGTGATCGAAATGACATCTCTTCGTTTACTACTACAAACTGATAACGGTCAGATAAGTATGATTTGAACCATGCCAATGCATTTCCACTAATTCCAGCATAATTTTCTAGTCTATTCAAAAGAATATTGTGGTCGATAGTGTCAAAAGCTGCACTGAGGTCTAGTAACACTAATAGAGAGATACAACCACGATCTGATGATAAGAGCAAATCATTTGTAACTCTAATGAGAGCAGTCTCAGTACTATGGTACGGTCTAAATCCTGACTGGAAATCCTCACAGATACCATTTCTTTCCAAGTAGGAACTAAGTTGAGATGATACTGCCTTTTCTAGTATTTTTGACAGAAAAGGTAGATTGGAAATTGGTCTGTAATTGACTAATTCACCAGGATCAAGTTGTGGTTTTTTAATAAGAGGTTTGATAATAGCCTGCTTAAAATTTTTCGGTACGTAACCTAGTAATAAAGATGAATTAATGATCTTAAGAAGAGGATCTATGACCTCTGGAAGCATCTCTTTCAATAGCTTAGTCGGTATAGGGTCTAACATACATGTTGTTGATCTTGATGATTTAATAAGTTTAGACAATTCTTCCTTTCCTATAGCAGCGAATGAATGGAATTTTTCCTCAGGGATGCTAAAATCCACTGTCTGATGTGATACTGTAGTAGACAGTTGCATGGCTATAATTTTCTCTCTAATGTTGTCAATCTTGCAAGTAAAGAAGTTCATAAAGTCATTGCTGCTGTGCTGTTTGGAAACATCAGAAGTTGAGGCTGTATTTCTCGTTAATTTAGCCACTGTATTAAATAAATACTTAGGGTTGTGTTTATTTTCTTCTAAAAGATTTGAAAAATAAGCAGATCTAGCGGTTTTTATGGCCTTTCTGTACTCCATTTTCTCTCTCCATGAAATCCGAAAAACTTCTAGTTTTGAATTCTTCCAGCTGCGCTCCATTTTTCTTGCTGCTCTCTTAAAGGCACGAGTGTGCTCGTTATACCATGGCGTTGGACTAATATCCTTAATCTTTTTTAAGCGCAAAGGAGCGACAGAGTCTAGAGTGTTGGAAAAGAGAGCGCCAATAGTTTCTGTTGCAACATCGAGTTCTTCTAAGCTGTCTGGTTTGCTAAGTTGATGAAACTGATCAGGAAGATTATTAATAAAGCAGTTTTTAGTGGTAGAAGTGATGGTTCTAACATATTTATGGCAGACAGGCGGTTTTCCAGCCTTGCTTAAATGTAGCACGCATGAGACTAGATAATGATCTGAGATGTCATCGCTCTGCTGCAGAATTTCAACGGCATCAATATCGATTCCATGTGACAATATTAGATCTAGAGTATGATTACGACAATGAGTTGGTCCTGACACGTGTTGTCTAACTCCAATAGAGCTTAAAATATCTGTTAATGCCAATCCCAAAGCGTCTTTTTCATTATCTACATGTATATTAAAATCACCAACAATAAGGACTTTATCCACAGCCAGTACTAACTCCGAGAGAAAATCAGCAAATTCTTTGATAAAATCTGTATGGTGCCCTGGTGGCCTATATACAGTAGCCAACACAAATTTCAAATGAGATTTGTCACTTACATTATATAACGTTACATAGAGCACCATCACTTCAAAAGAGATATATTTGAAAGACTTTTGAGTAATACTAAAGATATTACTATAGATAACAGCAACACCTCCCCCTTTACCTTTCTGATGAGGTTCGTGTCGATAATAGTAACCTTGAGGGCTAGACTCATTTAAAGTAATGTAATCGTCTGGTTTTAGCCAGGTTTCTGTCAAACACAGCACATCTAGATTATTTTCTGTGATAATATCATTTACAATAAGTGCTTTTGAAGAAAGGGATCGAATATTCAGCAACCCAAGCTTTATCATTTGTTTATCTTTATAATCTCTGTTTACTACTTGTTGAACATCAATTAAATTATCACCCGTAAATGGGTTTGGAAGTTTTCTGTATTTATTAGTTCGGGGTACAGACACAGTCTCTATGTGATGATATCTAGGTGAAAGAGTCTCTATGTGTTGGGATTTATCTGAATTCTGTGACGTGAGACAGCTAGCAGACGGTCGGTTTAGCCAGTCTGTCTGCTTCCTGACCTGGGCCCCAGTTAGTCAAGGTTGAGCTCTAAGACTATGTGCCATATTACTAGTGCCTTGTCGCAGGTGGAATAACTGATCTGCCGCGGAGTATGTAGATGTAGCCTGGCCGAAGACTTCTCTAAAATGGTTTGTAAATGCTGTGAGGGAATTTAAGATGGCTGCGTTGGATTGCCATAGCGCTTGTGCCCAGCGTAGCGCTTTCCCGGTGAGCAAATTCACCATAAAGGTGACCTGAGCTTTCTCTGATGTGAAAAGGTGAGGTTGAATATCAAAGTAGAGCGAACATTGCATTAGGAACCCGTTGCAGTCCTCCGTCTCGCCCGAGTAGGGCGCTGGTCTGGCCACGGGACATGCAGAGGCAGCTACGGGTGTCGAAGAAGTCCCAGCGATCGTTGCAGGAAGTGCCGCGGAACCAGCTGGGGCCGATTGGGAAAGCGTGCTCGTGGTGCTGGTGGATGTTGTCGAATCCATGTGTAGTAGTAGTGGTCTGATCTTCTGTAAGACCCAGACACAATGCAGATGGTGTTAGACAGAGTTTATTTTTGTAACACAGATTCGACGTAACAGGTAACTGGTTTGGTATGGTGAGTTCACAAAGTTCGTATGATGCATAGAAACTTAGCTTGCTGATATGAATGTCTTTTAATCCTTTGTAGGAAAGTAGTGAGAAACCAGCGGTCCGCGAGCACCCTGATCGATGACTGAGGAGATCCAATGAAGACGAGTAATCCAAGAGCAGGTAAGAGATGCAGGTAAGTCTGTAGTCCATTGAAGATGAGATCAGACAACTGGCGGTGTGTGAGAGTGTGTTAAGTAGGGTGAGCTGTGACTGCTGGCAGGTGCGGATGATTAATATTCAGGTGAGAGTGAACGAGTAGGTGGAGTCGTGCGTGTAGGTGAAGTGGACGGTGTGACAGCTGTATGTGGTAATGAGGTTTATATAGTATTGCAAAGTGATGTGCTAACAAAAGTACGTAAAAACATATTTTATGTTAAAAGAAAAACTCATTATGTAAGATAAAAACATTATCACAACCTTTTCACAACTTAACCCAATGTAATTGTGTTTTGACAGTGTAATTGGGCCAGGTGTTTACAGTAGTTGTTGGACCTGTAAGCCAAGTGCTGCTTTAATTCTTTGTGTGTTTGTAAGTGTATGTGTGGTGTGTGCATGTGCATTTTTATTTTTATTTCATTTATTTATTTTGTAAATCTAAAATTGCAGAACATTTTCTGTGATGGGTAGGTTTAGGGGTAGAGGATAGAATATATTGTTTGTAAAGTATAAAAATCTATGGAAAGTCCGCATAAAACATGGAAACCCAATGTGTGTGTGTGTGTGTGTGTGTGTGAGAAAGAGACTGGGAAAAAAACTGAAAGATTCCTGTTTGAGAACTTCAAATACTTTGGCTTTTGATGTGAAGCATAAAGCCTTTGGGTTTCAAATGTTTTTGCCACACACACATACTCAGCAACACAGAAATCAAGTCTAAGAGGCTGAGCACAGTGTCACTCCCCTAATCTTAAATGCAACTTTCAAAATATCCATCAAACAGATCAGAATCTAACTCACACCCACCACTTCAAAAAACACCTGATGAGAGGAAAGTGTGTGAAAGGAAGGAAATAAATGTAATGGACAAGATTTAAAGGGATAGTTCACCCTAAAATTAAATGCTGTTTGCAATTCTTTCTTTTATGTACCACAAAAGGAGAATTTATAAAAATGTCCAGTTCGCTCTCGTCCATGTAATTGCAGTGAATAGCAACCAGCATCAAGCTTTTTAAAAAAGACATAAAAGTATCATGGTCACAGACTCAGCCATACCATCAGTGCCAGATCCTGCAACTTCGTTCACTGTCACCCGAATACTAACTCTCTGAACCTGTCATTGCTCATTACAAACTCCTAATAAACCAGCACTCACCCTCACTCCATTGTCCGCTCATGTCAATAACTACATGTGCAAGACTTACCTGACTCCCTAACTGTGCTTCCTTTTGGCGGTCTTCACCTTCTAAGGCCCTGCAACCATCCTCTTCAGTCCCGCAGCTTCGGCTTCCTTCAGTTCGTTCACCTGCTAAAATAAACAAGAGACTATTTAATCAAGCTAAGTACCCTACCTGAATTCCATACAGTGCCTTACGTTCCTTTGTTGTCTGATTGTGAAGTTTGCTTAAATAAAAGCTTTGGATTCACTCATGCCATTCACTCACCCAAGACCTTTTGAGACTAAGCCGGTCATGTTACCAACACAGTGGAGGCTTTCACCGCTCACTTTAAGGAAGTGCTTGGGCAAACAGTCAATGCGCTCTCTGTTAACAAGCAACTCTATCGACTGCTTCAAGGGAAATCTTCTATCTAAATATTCCCTTCAATATTTATTTTATATTTACTCTAGTGATCAACATGTCTTCCCAATCAGCATGAGCGGAGACCTATATATTGACGCAGTCGACTCATGTATGTGTTTTGACAGTTTTCAGCATCCCTCCACCACCCCGTCTCCTTATACTTGCCTGGTTACTTTCCTAAACCAGAAATATGGGGGGAGTACTCTGGGTTCGGCCAAATTTGCATACTAATTACTCTATAGTACCATAGTTGTATCTCTCTATTAGTGTTACTAAACCTCAGTGCTGTTTTTGACACTATCGACCATAATATTCTTTTGAATAGACTAGAAAATTATGTTAGTTTATTTAATTCGTTTATTAATTACATTAGTGGAATTTCATTGTCATGGTTCAAATCATACTTATCAGTTTGTAGTAGTAAACGAAGAGATGTCATTTCGATCACAAGTTCAATATGGAGTACCACAAGGCTCAGAACTATAACCTTTGCTTTTCACTCTGTACATGCTTCCTTTGGGACGTGTCATTAGGAAGCATGGCATTAGTTTTCACTGTTACGCTAATAATACTCAGCTCTATATTTCTTCGCGCCCTGACAAACAAATTAACAAATTAATTCCCAAAATTAACGGAATGCGTAGCTGATATAAAAAATTGGATGACTAGTAATTTCCTACTACTAAATTTAGAAAAAACAGAGATTCTAATTATTGGACCAAAACCTTGTGCACATAATAACCTAGAATACTGTCTAACATTTGATGGCTACTCTGTTAAGACTTCTTTGTCAGTTAGGAACCTGGGTGTGCTCTTTGATACCAATCTTTCATTTGAAAGCCACATTTCTAGTATATGTAAAACCGTATTCTTCCATCTTAAAAATATATCTAAACTACGACATATGCTCTCAATGACAAATGTGGAACAGTTAGTTCATGCGTTCATGACCTTGAGACTAGATTACTGTAATGCTCTACTGGGTGGTTGCCCTGCTCACTTGATAAACAAACTACAGCTGGTCCAAAACACAGCTACTAGAGTCCTTACTGGAACCAGGAAGTTTGACCATATTAGCCCGGTTCTGTCAAAACTGCACTGGCTCCCCATTAAACATCATATAGATTTTAAAATCTTGCTAATTACTTACAAAGCACTAAATGGCTTAGCTCCTCAGTACCATTAGTAATGCATTATAGTCCTTTGCGTCTATTACAATCTCAGAATTCTGGCCAGTTGATAATACCTAGAATATCAAAATCAACCACAGGCGGTAGATCCTTTTCTTATTTGGCACCTAAACTCTGAAATGATCTTCCGAGCATTGTTCGGGAAGGAGACACACTCTATCAGTTTAAATTATAGACTAAAAACGCTTCTCTTTAACCTGGCATACACATGACACATTATCAATTTATGTCTTCATATCCGTTAAAGGATTGTTAGGCTGCATAGATCAGGTCAGCCGGAATCGGGAACACTTCCTATAACACCGGATGTACTCGTTACATCAGAAGAAGAATGGCATCTATGCTTATTTTTGTCTCTCTGCTTATCCCCAGGTTTACCATTTAAAGTGATTGGCTGGATCCGGGCTATGTCCGGGTTGGATGGGGAACATGCACCTGTGCGCGGCAGCAGCGTGGCCCTGGGGTGTCGGCAGAGACTGTGTCAACTAGCTCATCCCTGTGAGGGCCTTACCGACATATCAGCCAGTGGCACAGATCCCCAGCAAACTGCCCTATACCTGCATGATAAAAAAGATCTTAAACTATATGGACTAGATGGAACTGGATTAAATATTTTAACTGTTGTGATCCCAAATCGGACTCATGACCTGTAACTCTGCCTCAGTATCAGTGTTCACTGATGGCCAGATGAAAACTGGCCCCCGACTAAGCCTGGTTTCTTCCAAGGTTTTTTTCTCCATTTTGTTTTGGTTCCTTGCCCCTTTTGCCTTTGGCTTGCTTAAGTTGGGGACACTTGCTTGATATTCAGCAGTGTTTTTAGTATGCCTGCATTGGCGCTGTTGAATGCGAACTGAGCTGAGCCGCACGATTACATCAATGTTTTCTCCAGTGCTGATATACATAAATTAACTAGATTAATAACTATTGATCTTTGCAATGGAATGATTCAATAATATATAGAATAAGCTGGACAATGACACCATTTTCTTTGGCATCTGCTGTCCACCAAGTGTCCAGTACCATCGCATAGCACCGCGACGAGGAGATGTCTAGATGTCTACACACTATATATGTGACCATTATGCTCCAAACTTTTTACTCCGAAATGTATGTAATAGTTATAACTTTTGAATGGTTGATTGGAAGAGTGTGTTGTTTACTATGTGCGTGATTGATTTCTAATAATTCAAAGGATGGCATGAATAAAATCTGTGTAAAATGTATTGTATTATTTTTAGAGACATAACGTCTAAATTGTTCTCTCTGTACTCTCTTCCAAGAGCCGGAAAGTTAAGAGACCAGGTGATAACATGTAATTGAGGAGAAAAGACACCTCTGAAACAAAGACAATACCTAATTGGTCAGAACTTCTCACAGAGGTTGGACAAACACCTCAGTTTAAAAATTCAGGACATGAACAAAGAACCAGATGATATCAGATTTGGGAGATGAAAATAGGTTAAGAACAAAAAGATTAATTCAAGCCATCCTCTCGTCTTGCTTACTTTTCGTTCTTTTATTTAGTTTACTTTCTCTTTGGTGCGAGTCATAAGTTAAGTTTTTCCGCAAAATTTAATCAATGATTCTACAGTCTTCAGTAACGAGGGAGACTCCATTCATCCGCCAACACACCCATGTGATTGGCTTCCCAAGAAAACGTAAATCCAGACAATCCGAAAGGACCTTCAGGGAATCAATGGGAAACCCCCTAATCCAGACAACGACAAAGGGAATCCCAGTTTAAAGACACAAACGACAGATGCAAGTACACCTCCAAATTCTAGCTGAACTGGTGCATTGATATAAAGTTTAATAACCCCGCCTAAGAAGCAATAGAAGGGTTAAATTAAAGATTGATGGTTCATTCAGATCAGGTGTTAGGAAGTGAATATACCGATGGGACTTCATCATTTCACTCTCTTAAAATTCATTCTTTCCTCACTTCCTTTCTTTCTGCAACTTGTGTGAATGTGTGTGTGCTTGTGTTTTTCTTAGATATTAGTTTGTGTTAGAATAATCAATAAAATCTCATTCATATTTTTAAAGAAGTGTCGTGTTATGTGCTTACGAAATTAATGTGATAAACTTCCGATCTATGTTATGTTACTAATAAATAGTGTTTTCACTATAGTTTGGATATTCATATTCATAGCTGATAGTTACGTTCTGTTAAAATGAACACTGGACGACAGATATACATAACTGTTTCGTCATTTTGTCAGATGTCTACTTTTGCCTCAAAAAACTTCCCCCTTCTGTGTTCCACAGAAAAGTTATCCAACTATAGGTTTAGAATGACATGAGGGTGAGCAATGTTTGGGTGAACTATAGCAGGGCAAGGTGAATTAAGTTGTCTTTAACCTAGAATATTCATTTACCAAACAAAAAAGCAGCCAAAACATAACAATAAACACTTCCAAATTTTTCCACTGAATAGATAAAACACGGTTCATCCACATACACATTGATTATGTGATGTACCTTTGTCTGAAGCAGTGCTTGTGTTGACAGCGCTTGGGAAACAAATATTATTGGTCCTAATGTTTCTGCTTCTGGGGTTTGACATACTTTCGGGAAGTGATAAGTACGTTCTGACTGTCATGGCTCTGAGGTCAGAGTTTGAGACGCTGGTTTGAACCGCAGTGCTTTACAAGATTTCAACTATGTGAGAAGCTCCATATACTCATCTCTGTGGAAGTCACCACAGTCCGGGTGTGACACTTCTCACACACATACACGCACACACACGCGCACACACACGCGCACACACACACACACACACACACATACATGTTATGTAGGGTTTTCATGATTTATGGGGACTTTCCAATTGCATGATTTTTATTCAAGAGATTTTATTCAAGTGCTGTGCACTATGGTAGCCCGTTTCCACTACTGAAAAAAAAAAAGAAGATTATTGCGACTTTTTATCTCGTAATTCTGACTTTTTTTTATCAGAATTGCGAGATATAAAGTCACAATTGCAAGTTATAAAGCCAGAATGCGAGATATAACGTCATAATTTCGAGTTATAAAGTCAGAATACGAGATATAAAAAAAGTCAGAACTCTGACTTTATAACTCACAATTGCGAGTTTATATCACTCAATTCTAAAGAGAGTCCTAAAAAAGTTGAAATGTGTTTTATAGTACATTAATCTCTTTATTTCAAATGATCAAGAAAAATGAGATCTCCCACAATTTAAGTATTTTAACCTATTTAGAGACTATTGCCTAGAGTTAAAGAGGGACTCAGAACACATCGAGTGTGTTTACATGCACGTTCTTAACCTTATTATGTTAAATAAGTTGACAGTGCATGTGGTGATGTAGACATGTTAACCCGTTTTCCTTTATCTGAGTAAGGTCATAGAGTGCTTAAGTATAAACTGATTGACACAGTTAGATTTGTACCCCTTTACCCTGATTTTGCCCAGCATGTAAACACATTAATCTGCTTTCTGACGGCTTATTGAATTGCTCATGTGTGATACGTAACAGGAAAGCATCCTTACTGCTGACTTAAGAGCATATTGTTAAAAAAAAAAAAAAAAAAAAAAAAATCTTGTTAACGTGATTTACTTCCATTACCGGGTTATTGGTTTCCATGTAAACCAGGACAGTAGGTTCATTCAATAAACTGATTTTTGGGAGTTATCAGTGTATCAGTATGTATATAAACATGCTAAATCTCACATTCTTATTCCCTCTTTCTCCAGGTCTTTCCTGACAGCCAGCATTACACAAAACCACACTGGATGGCAGACACTTTTCGAGAACCATGTTGCCAGAGATCCAGCCAAACCTCTCTGCTGGAGTTTCCCGGGGTTAGGGAAACTTTTTTCTTCAGATCTGTGAGTAAGATCTCACCCAGTTTTGTGAACTCCAATTTTTGAGTGTATCCAGTTTTTTTCTTAAAGATAAGGATTGAGAAAGTACACCCAACTTACTTATGGATTGTATAAGCTCTTTGTGGCATTGCAAATGCATCTACATATGCTTGTGGTTGAAGTAAGACTAATCACTAAGTTTCTGTTTATGTGTGTGCATGTGTGTTTGAGCGAGCGGTCGGACCCCGCCCTGAGGGACAGACATTGCACTGCACTGCATCCATCATAAAGTTTTTTTTCAAGATTTTTAAAGAAGCAATTTTAATATGCATGTATATGTGAGAGTTTATTGGGAATGCATGCGTCTTTGTGTTTGTGTGTGTTGGAGTGCGCTGTAGGACCCACCCAAGGGACAACAAAGCAGCACCTCGTTTCACATGAAAAGCTGGAGGCTCACAGGGAAGCATGTGTGTGTGCGTGTACTGTCTCCCTCTATCTTTCTCCTCTCTCTACCCCCTACCCCAACAACCCTTCCAAATAAATAAGAATTTTTGATTACAGTAACAAGCCCATAAATTATGCAGGCCAGCAGCCGATGAAGAGCGTTTGAAAGACGGCCTGTTTTAACCTTTTCCTTCCACACTCGGTCTGTCTCTCTCTCAGGGCCGGGGAAAGATGTAAGAATGAGCCGGGGGGAAGTGTGTAGGGAAGTAAAGGAAGTGATGGTGAGAACGAATTAAAAAAGGCCACTCAGGATGGATGAAGAGAGAAGAGAATATATTTTAGGAATGGGACAAGTAGTGAGTCAATTAGTAAGCCTGACTAGTTTATCTAGATATTTTT
Organism: Zacco platypus; assembly: GCA_038088235.1. Classification (NCBI taxonomy): domain Eukaryota; kingdom Metazoa; phylum Chordata; class Actinopteri; order Cypriniformes; family Xenocyprididae; genus Zacco; species Zacco platypus. Next base: position 16,445,469 of record CM076071.1, on the reverse strand, counting down.
AGTCAGTTTTGTGTAAGATAAATTTGTTCAACTGCATTATGTTCTTAAAATTAGCTCTAATTCAAAGCCTAAGTCGGTACTTCCTTAAAGGAAAACCAAACCTGTATGTGTATGCATTTCTTTCTTCTGCAAAAAAACAGACATTTTCAAAGGAGATATTTTGAAAAATATTTGTCATTGTAAACTTTCATTGTAAAAAAAAACAACAACAACAAAACAAAAAACACATTTTTCTCAAAATTATGTTCCACAAAAGAAAATCAGTCAGAGAGATTAGGAATGAGCTTGAATAAGTGAAAGCAAATAGTTATTCATTAATTTAAAGCAACTAGTTATTCAGACGATATATGAATGTCTGTAGTTTTGTGCATCCCTTGTTCATTCACACCATAGCATTAAACTTTGTCAAGGTGTGCTGGAGGACAGCATGTCCTTTATGTGACAGTGGCTGTCAAGATTTTCAGCTTTAATCGTAAGTGTCTTGTAGATATTAAAGTTGTATTCAGTAGTTTGGTGTTAATTCAAAATGTTTTACACATTAAGAAATGTGTTGTGTTTGCCAAGGATGTGATATTTTGTGACCTGAAAATTCTATTTTAACGTGGCCTCAAAAAGGCAAGCAACAGTCTGGATGTCAGGAAACACAGACTAGAGGATGGTGAGTAGACAGTAAGACAGTAAGTTTATTTGAAAGAGGCAGATGGTAATAGTATGCTGATTAAACTGGCAGATGAGTGAAGACACAGGCTGGTATCCACAAGCAAGTGAGAAGAACAATACACATGAACAGTCACTGGTAATATAGACTAATAACTTTTCTTTTCTTTCTTGCAGGTAGGTGAAGGGATCCGGAGAAGGAGACTGGAGATGGTTAACTGGATAAAGGAGGTCAGAGGATGGAACACTGGAGACGACGAACAACAAAGGTAGGTCACAACAGGTAGGTAGCAGGATGAGGAACACAGAGAGAGTCCAAGATGAGACTAGACAAGGTATGCATGTGTTCGTACTCCTTTCAAACTGGTGCACACGGCTGGAGCTGGAGGTGATCAGTGATTGCAGACAGTGTGCAGGGGAGCAGAAGGAGGGATGATGGGAAATGTAGTTTGGAATGGGTGACAGAGCTGGTGACCGTGACACTGGATCTATGTGCAAAAGTAACCTTGAATAATTACTAAATAAACTGCAAAATGTTATGTAATACATTTATTTCACTCACAGATTGAGAGGGTTCAAAGTGCCAAATGCAAGAAAAAATTGTAGTTGAAGCTGTGTTACTCACTAGTTGCCTGGTGACTATTTTATGAATTTTGAGAATGCATGGTTGTGAGAATGTGATATGGTTGAGTGCGATCATCAAATGTACTCATAGTTTTCTATAAAAAGTGTTTTAATCATAGCGGGTCACTCTCCTCAATGTGTTTTGGCATGTAGAAATTACATGACCCACTGTGTTTTGCTAAACTTCGAAAAGAATCCTCAGGTTCATTTGCTGCCACCTTTGTATGCTAGTAGCGAAGTGTTCTTTCGTGACACAAAGAGCAAACGTTAGATAAATGAATATGCTTATTTATAATGAATTACTTGCTAGGTGTTACGCGACGTGTTTCCCAGGGAAGCGCAGAGACAAAGGAGTAAATATAATATAATCTTTTCATGATGATGCAGTCGGGGAGAACACAAAAACACGTCTTAGCACAAACGAGAATGGATAAGGACTGAAGGAAAACACAGGGGTTATATACAAGAGCAAACACAGGGAGAAACTAGGTAATTAACAAGACACAGCTGATGATGATGAAACAAAGGAGTGGTGGGAAAAAACCAAAACAAAGAGCACATGTGAGACATGACAACAAAACAGTCCGAAACAGAAACACATGTAACACTAGGACAAAGGGAGAATCAGTTACTTTACAGCCAAAGAAGCAGAAAGCGTCTGAAGCCAGGAAACAAACAAACAAACAAACAAAAAAAAACCCAGATAAACACAAACAACTCTAAACATCAGAGATTTTTTTTTTTTTTTTGTTAGACTTCTATTTCCATGTACTTACTATGAACGTACAAGTGAATTTACCAGTTAGTTAATGTGTAAGTTACACCTGGTAAGAGCTGGTAATTCCTATGTAATGTTTATGTACGGGGGTGCACTTTATTTTACAGTCCTATTTCCATGTACTTACTATGAACTTACTAGTGAATATACCAGTTACTTATGTGTAAGTTTATGTGTAGTTAGTTTATGTGTAAGTTACACATTACTTAGGTTGGGGGGTGTAAGCATGATGCAAGGTACTTCTTGAGTACTGGATGGTATACTATTGCGGTTCAACTTACCTAATCTTTACTGGACAATGATTGACTTAATTCGTTGGGCCAGTAGGGGTATTTTGATGACATTACATACCCTAATAATTATGTGTGTGTTGACAGATCAGAAACACTCAAATAAGCTACCAGACTCTCATTTGTACTTGGCATACTCAATTCTCATGTGTCAAAAGCCTTGCTTAAAAGCACTACTTGATAAGTATTAACACTATGAAGTATAGTTACTATAGTGTATCATTTTGGTAAGCACATTTGTTTCACAGTAGTTAACATGTACACACTGTAAGTAAGTGTCCATTATTTGTGTCCACACTTGTCCTTGAGTACAGCATAGTAACCATGTATATACCATTAGAAAGTACACCAATGTGTCTTACTAGTTACCATAAATAAGTGCCTTTTATTACCTACACTTGTCCATAAGTACTACATAGTTACCATGAAAATACGATAAGTACAGTAATGTGTCTGTTAGTTCCCATATACGGACACTATAAGTAAGTGCCCATTATTACCCAACACTTGTCAGTAAAACACATTATTACCCAACACTTGTGTAAAATAAAGTGCAACCGACTTTTTTTGTAGAGGGCAGTTGTGGACTAATGGTTAGAGGGTTGAACTTGTACCCTGAATGCCGTGTGTTCGAGTATTCCTCTCTCATTACAACTGAGGTACCCTTGAGTAAGGCAGTGAAATGCAGAGCACAAATTCCAAGTATAGGACACCATACTTTGCTAAACATCACGTAAATTTTTTTAACTTTAGAGTGTAATTTTCATGAAACTCAAAAAACTTTTGAGTTCTTCAAATAGCCTACTCAGAGAAAAGTGATGCTAACACTAACTACCGAATGCCCCTCTAAAGAAATATCACCCCGAAATAAAAAAAATTCAAACATTTAATCAAAATTGCATACTGTAACAAAGTTCTTAAGAACGGGAAGAAGGAGGCGGGAACCGGTGAACGTTCAACAACTTTTTTAATAATAAAATAAACAAACAATGAAACGAAAGTAGAAGGGCGGCAGTTCCTCACGGCGACTGCCGCCCACACAAACAAAATAAAACACAACATAAAATCCAGGCCTGGTCCTCTCTCGTCCTTCACTGTCGTCGCTCCTCCTTTATGCTTCCGGAGCTCCTCCGTGAGAGATACGAGACCGGTGCGCCGAGCACCTGAAGCTCGTTAACACTCGCGTCACCGGCCTCGCGCCGTTCCCTCACGGCTCTCGCCCGCCCTGCTCGTCACACATACCCTACTATTAATTTTCCAAATGGTAGTGCTTTATCAAGAGTCTTCTTAAGTGTAATTTTTGTAGCATTTATATGCTATTATTGTATGCAATAATATTTTGAATTTGAATTATTTTTGAATTTTTAATTATTATTATTATTTTATTTTAGTTTGTTTTAGTCATTTTTGTTATGTGCTTTTGTCAGTTTTATTAGTTTTTGTTTGTATTTAAATATTTCTATTTAGCGTTCATTTATTTTTATTTCAGTTTTAGTTTTAGTAATTTTAGTACTTCAACTTAAAATTAGTTGCCAAGGAAATATGTATAATTTTTGCTTGTTTATTTTATTTAATTTTATTTTAACTTTATTTCAATTAATAATAGTTTCAATTAATTTAGTTTTAGTTAAAAATATCAACATTGTTCTGAAGTTATATGCTAGTTTTGTGATATTTTTCAGAGAAACAGACTGAAATTTAAGTAATTATTCACTTAAAATATTCCTCTTTTCTGTAGCTCCCAAATATCATTCGCGCTTGAGTGCCAGTTTGAGGTGCAGTGAAAATGACAAATTCGAAACAACATCATAAATACTGACCAAATGTTCATATTTTGGGTGAACCATTCCTATAACTGTAATTACAATTTCTGTATGTGAGCATAAATTCCTCTCATACATAAAGAAACTTGTGAAAATTTTAAATTGCAGAGACTGCTGGGAAAATCAGACATTAAGCATGGCAGTATCATAACCCTGCTTGCTAATGCATGTCTTTGTAACATGATATACATTTTACCACCCCTCCCCCTTTACAGAAACACACAAATGAAGACACCACACACCCAAGCATTCTCACACACACTAAGACACTTGAGGCAATTTGGCGCCTTCTCGAACCCCATTTGCCAGTACAAAGAGGCATTGTTAGTTAGTAATGTTAATGAGCTCAATATGCCCTCGACTGGAATGTGTGAAAGCAGAGGCCCAGGCTCTGTGTGTGTGTGTGTGTGTGCCCTCATTCCCACATTTTTAAAGGAGTTGCCACCCCCTCACTCACTCTCTGAACATGACTGGCATACAGACAGTCAGCGGAGGGGGCTGTCAGTGGAACACAGGCTAGCATGCGTTTGTGATGGTCATGCACATGGGCAAACACACAACAAGTGCACTACCTTGAATCACTGATGATCCATGAAACTTAAACAAACTTAAGTTCGGTCAATTCACTATAATGCTAAAAAACCTACCATACACAGCTGAATGATTTACACAAGCATAACGTGTTCCTAGAAGAACATCCTTTGTTGTTTCTGGGACAACATTGATATTTTAGACAATCAGCCTAATCTTTAAATCAAGGCATAACAATCAACCAACCAAAAATTGGCTTGGGAATCATGAAGAATTCAACAATTCTGGTTTCAGTTCTTCCTAACGGCTCCAGTGCTTTAGTTCCAGTGGGTCAGTTCACCCAAAAATGAAATTTCTGTCATTAATTACTCACGCTCATGTCGTTCCAAACCCGTAAGACTTTCGTTCTTCTTCGGAACACAAATGAAGACGTTTTGGTAACACTTTATAATAACTTTCATGCTATGAATCATTTGTTAAGCATTAGTAAATAGTCAATTCATCATTTATAAAGCATTAATAGACATTTGTAAGCAGTTTATAAATACAGCTGTAAATGCTTCTTCATTTACAAGCATATCTATGTGTTTAAGTGTTTGTATTATTATACTTCATTAATGTTCAATTTATAAGTTCTAAATTAAGTATAACATTATTTACAAGCCAGTTATTTAGGAGCTATCAGTGGTTCATGAGATCATTTAGAAAGTGTAATTAAATGATTAATAAACTATTTGAATGTACATTTACACATCTTATTATTTAGCTATAGTAATAGTTACTCAGTGTGTTAATAAATGCTTTATTAACACATACTCTTACTGTAATTTATGATTAATTCAGTTAGTTATAAAACATTTTGTAGTTGTTGTTATTTTTTTGAGCTCATCTAAAGTGAGGACTATTTATGCATCGTAAAGTTTTTTCAAAGAAGATTTGGTAACACTTCAAAACAACTGCACGCTATTTATGATTAGTTAAGCATTTGCTCTCAGATTTCATCAAAAAGTTCTTCATTTGTGTTCTGAAGATGAATGAAAGTCTTACAGGTTTGGAATAACAAGAGGGTGAGTAATTAATGACAGCATTTTCATTTTTGGGTGAACTATCCCTTTAAGGGTTCCATTAACGGAGCTTTTGGTACTTTAAAGAAATAAATGTTTGGAAAACAGAAATGTGATTTCATTGCTAAATGATGAGATTCTTTCAATAAAAATACTTTTAAAACAATTCTGTCAAAAGGTGTTTTGACACAGACTTATATATATATATATATATATATATATATATATATATATTTTTTTTTTTTTTTTTTTTTTTTGTCTTTTTTAGCATAAATGCAAACACAAAACTGAAACAACAATATCAATTAAAGCAAAAATGAGGTAACATATTTCATTCCTTAATATCTATTAAATATCACTGACAAAATGCATAATGTGTCTTAACTACACATTGTTGAGTGAACAACCAGCCAGCAACTACAGTAACAGATGTAAGTCTCATGTACATAATTAAAAATCTGTTTTATGAGGTGCCAGTTTTGTACTGAATTCAAAATGTGACTTTTGTAAAGATTTATGATTTAAGGATGAAGGTCCAACCCATTCCTAAATGTCAGTGGAGATTACAGATCTACGGTGGCCGAGAGAGCTCAATGCGCTGCAAATAAGAAAACGCATTCAAATAAAATAAAAAAAACGCATGCAAATAAAAAAAAGCATGCAAATAAAAAAAAACACATGCAAATAAAAACAAAACATGATCATCAGTTTGACAACACATGTGCTGCAAATCCTCACAACACAAGCAAACAAAAAACGCACTGCAAATACAAAAACGCGCTGCAAATAGCACAAACCATAACAGAAATGTTTCAAGGGGGACCCCAAAATGTGACGTACCCTACTTGACAACAGCACCAACTAAAAAATATTAAACATATTATTTAGGCATTAACTCAATGTAACATGTTTCACTAACAGAAAAGTGTTTTAATATGTGGCATTGTTGTTAACTCATAAAACTTTAAAAGATGATAATTTAGTGGATAATTTAAAAATATTCGTTAATCATCTGTAGCATACTAATGTGACGTCATCGTAACGGCCGCCTGAGGGCGTTCGACGACCACATCATCTGTGAGCGTGAGTTTCTAGCAAACTAAAAAAAACACTTCATTAAAAATAATAAATACATGAAATAATGTACAATTGTTTATTTTTGTTTGCAGTTTTTATAGAATTTAATGATTGTGAACATATTGTGCACTCAAATGCAGTACACTATATAGTGATTAGTGAATAAGTGAACGGGTGAGTTGAACTGGTTTTGGACACCGCTAATAAGCAAGTCCTAGTAAGGTCCGTCACTTTTTGGGGTCCCCCTTGAAACATTTCCGTTGTGGTTTGTGCTATTTGCAGCACGTTTTTGTATTTGCAGCGTGTTTGTGTTTGCTTGTGTTGTGCGGATTTGCAGCACATGTGTTGTCAAACTGATGATCACGTTTTGTTTTTATTTGCAAGTGTTTTTTATTTTTTTTATTTGCATGCGTTTTTTATTTGCATGCGTTTTCTTATTTGCAGCACGTTGAGCTCTCTCGGCCACCGTACAGATCACATGAAAATATATGAATTGAGATCGAACAAATTCATACAAATTATTTACCAGTTAGCCAGAGATTTTACTAATTGCTAGAGTGTGCTGGTAGTTGGGCTGCTTTTGATTTACTGAAAGGAACCAACTCATTTCAGCAATTTATTCAGGAATCCGACTTCACTGGTTGCACTGTATGTTTTTGATTCACTAAACCTGCTCATAGAGTTATTCACAAGGATTAGTTGAATGCACTGTCAGAATATTTTATTACAGTATTCTGTCAGCAGTGGTCGACAAATGCACATGTGAGAATGTAATTTCAATTCTAGTATTTTTCTAAATAAGATCCAGATTTTGCTTCCAAATGTCAAAAATCTTAAACAGCAAAAAGCCTAAAATCACAGCGCAATTCTTTTTGAAGGGTCACATTTTTGATGAAATGGATTGAATTTTTGATGAAAACGGAATCTCTCAGTTTTCATTTCGTTTCGAAGATGAATAAAAGTCTTATGTGTTTGGAACGAGGTGTGGGTGAGTAAATGATGACAGCAATTTTTTTTTGACAGGTTTTTATTTGGGTGAACTTACACTTTAAGCAGTTAATCATGTGAAGATGTCATGAAAGGCAGCATTGCTGTTACCAACTGACCCTTCTCAAAGACCCGCCCCCTTTAGTTACTGATGCTTTGTTCGACAAGCCATGCGCTCTCACACCACACATCATATTCTCACGCAGTGAAAAATACATCCCGGAGCAAAGAGGACACTGACAACGCGTCGACAGACATGAAACAGTTTCATATTTAATATACTATAATTTTTGAAAGAAGTTTAAACAACAAATATCGTATAGTGGCTCTTTAATGTGTCGTGACAAACTGCTGTAGCTCCTCCAATCGGCTCGTGAACCGACCATGTCTTCATACTAGTTCATTTATAGCATCAAATAAACATGAATGAACATCAGAAGGAATGTTTTTTGAAGCATGGAAAGATGTGGGTTTTCAATTTTTGAAGTTCAAGTTCACCAACGTTAATCTACTAACTCTCCTGACTGCTTTGTCAGAAAAAATGGCAGATTCGGGGTTATGATTGGTCAGATCACCTGTCAATCAAACTGTTTGCGAAGGGTCAATTGAGTTTGGCTAAACGAGTGACAAACATGATGTACAGGAGACATGGGAGGTTAATAAGATCTGCTGAAAAGAAAAGTACTCTCAGAGAGGAATCAGGTGCAGCATAAGTGAAGAAAATCAATAACTAAACATTATCCTGCATTCTGTATTACTCAAAAGAAATCTGAACAAGAGAAACAAACAACTCGCCAACCCTAAGACTTTCGTTTTAACTCTTCTGTTGCATGGGATCGGTGACGATAATCCAAAGAATCCAATATCTTTCAATGTAGCTGCCCACTCCTCCAACTAACTATTTGCCACAAGTTTGTGTCTTTACAATTTCCTTCTATTCTTGTGCATGTGGCTTTATTTCTTCCCTGCAATGCTCTCAGGCCCCAAAAATAGTCCAAAAAAGTCTCTAGTTATGAAAGAATTTCTCTGTTCAAAGGGAATATCTGAAACCCTGAGCATTCAGTTCCGTCTGGCTTTGGTTTTAACTTTACGAGCGATCTTTCATTCTGGTTTGGTCTTGTTTTTCTCTCCGAAACTTTCTCTCTCTACCCACTCTCTGTTTTCCAGCAGACACCCCTGGCCATTAAACCATTTTTTGCTCTGTTCGGCCAATTTATGTTGGTTAATTTAGCGTAAAACGAGGCAGCGGCCGAGGCAGTGGTAGCGGTGGAGGCCTTGTGCTAGATTCTACGAGATGAGCGCCATGCGTCTCGCGCTGTGCAGGGCCGCGGGTGGTCCGCGCACGGCAATCATCACACGCTGCATCAGCGGGAGACTGGACATCAGCGTACACAGACACACATGCATGGGAGTTGGACGTTTGGAGAAAAACAGAGGTTTTAAGAAAAAATTATAATTACAGTGTGCAGGATTGAGACTAAATGTACATGTTTGTAATGCCACTGTAGATTCTGATTGAAATTACGTTATGTATCTCCCTCCCCCTACCCCCCCATGTTGTATCTTAATTTTAATGAATTATTTGCAGTTTTGCAGTTCTTCTTCTTCTTCTTATTATTATTATTGTTATTATTATTATTTATTGACTAGCTGACTGTGCATTATACCATTTACTACATCTAAATAAATAAAGAAAGGCACTTGATACACTGTTTTGAGTTTATTATTATTATTATTGAGATTATTATCAATATCTATCTATCATCTGACTATTTCTATCTATCTATCTATCTATCTATCATCTGACTATTTCTATCTCTCTATCTATCTATCTATCTATCTATCTATCTGACTATTTTTATCTATCTATCTATCTATCCATCCATCCATCCATCCATCTGACTATTTCTATCTATCTATCTATCTATCTATCTATCTATCTATCTATCTATCTATCTATCTATCTATCTATCTATCTATCATCTGACTTTCTATCTATCTATCTATCTATCTATCTATCCATCCCATCCATCCATCATCTGACTATTTCTATCTATCTATCTATCTATCTATCTATCTATCTATCTATCTATCTATCTATCTATCTATCTATCTATCTATCTGTCTGTCTGTCTATCAATCTATCTATCTATCATCTGACTATTTCTATCTATCATCTGACTATTTCTATCCATCCATCCATCCATCCATCCATCCGACTATTTCTATCTATCATCTGACTATTTTTATCTATCTATCTATCTGTCTATCTGTCTGTCTGTCTGTCTTTCTATCAATTAAAACTTCTAAACTAAAACAAACTATTTCAAAATTCAAGCTTTTAAAACTACTTCAAAATTTCTGGCTAGGCTTTTTCAAGCCAACTTAAACTTTGTCTTGACAAACTTTTTTATCTAGTTATTATTATTGTATTGTACACTGTGTATAGGTTTCCCTGACCCCCAAACCCCACTGTCTTTTGGTACATCATTTTAGAGGTACTTATCTTCTGGTATATTGTTTACAGTGAAGTAATTGTATCCTTGATATGTTTCAATTTTTGTTAGCTGCACTGCACACCCAGTGAAACGACATTTCGTTCCGCTAAGGCTGGAGTGACAAAAAGCTCTCTCATCTGTAGTCTAATTATGTGAGAAGAAAGAGAACATGGGGTAAAATAAGAAATGAAACTAGAACAGCTGTTCAGGAAAGCAAAGGTAAATTAGGGAAATTGGGACAATGGTCATTTATACAGTTTAGTGTTATTTAATAAAAATAGTTAACTGCAGAATACTATGGTTGGCCACAAATCCTGAAGAATTCCAAAGAGTCATGTAGTGAGTTACTATATGCACAAAATGTAAAATCACATTGGATGGCTACGGGAATCGTTCATCCACAGACACACAAGGGTCATTGTGTGTAGCTGGGGGCCACGGCTGGCACACAGCTGGGCACCTCATTTCCATTGGCTCCACAGCAGCCCTCACAAAGGGCCCGCGGAAATGAAAGTGCACACATATGGGTATGTATGTGCGGTCAAAAATAAACTCTGTCACATTTACCCAAGAGTGTGTTTGCCGGCATCCATCAGAAGTCTCCTCAGAGGTCAGGACATCATGGTCCACTCACAAATTATACAGCATCGGATTGACTCTAATTCCTTTGATCAGCATCACCAATCAGAACCACAACTATTAGATCCTCAGAGTCTTCAATGAGTGCTCTAGCACACTTAAACAGATGAAGAACAAGTTCTGCTCTTCATTGAAGAGACTTACTAGTTCACAAGTGATCTTGTGAATTTCAAGTTGAACTTCCAGTTGAATTCACATAAACACTTTATAATACAGATGAGATACGACCTTTATCTTGAAATAGTCATTATATGTTTCATTTATACGAATGTGTTTCTGTACCACAGTTGCTACTCTTATTTGGAAAAAGCATTTGCAAAAATATGGCAAGTCCTTATGGTATCGGGACCCTCTCCTCTTCACAAAGGCACAGAGAGCTGTATCAATTAACGCCAGTGGGAAAGGCTCATGCCAAGTGCCAAGAGTCTTAATGGAGACATGTGTAAGTCATTACCACAAACACATTTAGAGGGAAGCAGAGGGAGATTGAGGGTGGGCTATGTGTGGTGAGCTCATGCAAGCACTGCTTATTTCAGAACCTACACACAGAACCTTCAGGAGAAGAAGCAGTAATGTAGAGTGACAGTCGATCTGGGCCTTAGAGTGCAGTGTGACCTTATGAATCTCCAGTCAAGATCAAACCCACCTTCTGTGCATGTGCAGTCTGTAAAGAGACCACTGGCCATACTGACACAGTGCAGAAGAGGGTTTGTGTGACCACAGTGGTAAGTCTTTTTGGACATGGTATTTCCATGGCATTTTAGATATAGCACCAGGGATGTCATGTTTCTAGCATCTTTTTTTTTTCTTTTTTTTTTAACATGATACCTTGATAATACCTTTAAAATATATATATATATAACATTGAAATAAAAGGCCATGCAAGTTTACTTAAGAGTATACATTTATGTTTCTTAACATACACTTAAGTGCACTTTTAAAAAGTGAATTTTGTAATAATGTCAAATTAAAGGGTTACTTTAAAGTATGTCGGTAACATTTTAGAATAATGGCCCATTATTAACCCTTGTGCGCTGTTGGATTTCTGTGTCCACTCGTTATGGAGCGGGTCAAATTGACCCTAACTGGATTCAATACAATTCCTCAAAAATCATTTTTTAGCTTCATAAGGTAGTAAAAAAATAAAATAACAAAATATAACCAAGAAATGTTATGATTTTGGGTCAGTACAGTTAAAATATGCGGGTCAAATTGACCCGGCGAACATCACGAACGTAACAGTGATTTTGTTTGTATGTGTCAAAAAACACCAGCATGTTGAAACTTTGCATGTGTGTTCATGATGATAAATGAGAAAAAGTCACAAAATATCAAGAAAATAAACAATATTTCCAACAACTACAAAATCTAAACGGGTCAAATTAACCCGGAACAGAACACAAGGGTTAATATGTAACTGTGTAGGTAGTAATGCAGAACAAATGAGTAGTTCCTCATTAACACTTCAGATACCACTGTTAACTAATATGTTCACTCTAAAAATGCTGGGTTAAAAACAACCCAAGTTGGGTTGTAAATGGACAAACCCAGTATACTGAGTTGTTTTAGCTCAGCAGTTGGGTTAAATGTTTGCCCAACCTGCTGGGTTGTTTTATTTAACTCAAGCATTGTTTAAAAATTACTGTATTACTGAAAAACATTATTATAATTTAAAATAATGGTCCAGATCTCTGGTAGATCTTGAAGATTGTCTCTTTTTTACTCTGAACACCCATAAAATGCATCATAATTTCTCAAGCGTTATCTAGTCATTTTGGACCGTTAGGGTTAGGGTTAGGGTTGGGGCTTTCACTTTAAAATAATGGTCCAGATCAGTAGTAATTCTTGAAGACTGACTAGGTAACATTTGTGTAATTAATGTTGCACTTTATGACCATGTTCAGAGTAAAAAAAGAATTGTTCACAGACACGTTAATGTTTAGTAATTAGTAATGAATTGGTAATTCTTTGTAATAAGTCATAGTTAGTTAATAGTTCTTAATGAGGCTAATCTCATTCAGTGATTACCATTACCTAATAAGGAACTATCTCAGTCCTAAATTTGCCATTTCACACTGATTAGTTAAACTCATTTCCATATTAGTTAATAGTAGTAAGCTGAAGTGTTAATGTAAAACTATGCATATGATATATACTCATTTACCCTCCATTACTTCTTGCACAGTTACCTACCAAACCATCAAAAATGTTACTTGTATGTTAAATCATAATGTTAATAAATTAATGTTTTAATTTCAATAGAATAGAATAAGTTATAGTTTTTTTAAAATTAGCCTATACTAAAGTCTTTTATTTATTTATTTATTTATTTATTTATTTATTTATTTATTATCTTACAAGGATCTACCATGTTATCACCACAGTACTAGAATGACTCTGCATGTTCCTGTTTTGATCTGCGTATGTGTTTTAATTGGTACTTCTTATATAGAAACCAAAAGCGAGGGAAAAATATCCTATTCCCATGTGTGTAAGATTCCATGAATATATGTGACTGTGTGTCTGTGAGCTTGTGTGTAAATACACTTGTGTTTGTAGGTCTCAGGACACCCAGGGCCAAAACAATGGGAAGGCGTCGCACGTCACACTGCTCCTATTGTTCCTGGGTCCTCCTTTTCTCTCTAGCTCTCTCCTCTACACTCTCGTGTCTAGCCTTGGGAGTCTGTCTGACAACGGCAGCCTGTAATTGGACAGACACTGGATTCCTTAGTTGGGTGTGTGTGTGAGTGTGTGTTTGCGTGTGTGTGTGTGAGGGGTAGTGCAGCCCTTGTAGACTCTTTGGAGCCGGTCACAGCGCTGCGATTATAGTGGCAAGGGAGAGCGCGGCTAGATGTCTCCCAGCAGCCCCGTCTGTAAATCATGTCACATAGTACTGAGTCTCTCCATCTCTGCCTCCATCCCTCCTTTAAGCCAACCCTCTGCTCCTCTCTTCTCACCCTGAACTTCCTGTCCCTCTGTGTCCTCTAACCACAGTCACTTCAGGCCAGTGTAGAAGCAAGAACAACAAGGAATAAAGGAATAGTTCAAACAAAAAACTGAAAATTACCATCATTTACTCACGTCCTCATGTCATTCCAAGCCTGTATGGCTTGTTGTCTTCTGTGAATAAATAACGAAGTTTTGAGGAATGTTCACACCGCTTCATAGAAGAAAATTATATACAGCTCCGAATAGTACAAAATAAATAAATAATAATAATTCACCAAAAGCACCATTAATGTAGACTGTATGACTATGATGATAATGTATGGCATTTAATTCAAAACAGATTTAATTTAGACTTTTATTCAAATAAAAACGTTACAATGCACATACATAGAGCACATCAAATATGGTAAATAGAAGCTCAAACAAGCTTGCTTGAAATGCAAGAATGAGGTTTATGCTTTTGTCACACAAGCCTGTTTGAGCTTCTGATTAAATCGCTCAATTTTTTTGGATTACCTTTACTATACATTTGTGAAGGTATTGTATCTCCTTTCAAAGTAGAGAAATCTCCCACTAAAAATATTCGCATATTTTCATTAAAAATATATCAATTTATGTTTCAAAAACGTCTTGTTGTTACATGTCTTCATGTCCTGGGGGGTATTTCAGAAAGGAAGGTTAACTTACCGTCACATATACCCTGAACTCTCGGGTGATTAACCTAAACCTTGCTTACTCGAGGTAAGGTGGTTCCAAAAATGCATCAGGGAGTAAGTTCAGCCAACCCAGAGTATGTTTCCCGGTTAACACACGAGACACTCTCAACCGAGCAACGAATCGATGATTCACTATGGAAACAGACACTGAGAAAAAGCGCGCCATTCCACTTCCTTCTTCTTCTTTTGTTTAATGGCGATTTACATAACCTTCTTAGTGCACATCGCCACCTATTTGGTGGTTGTGTAATCATTTTTTCAATCTTTTTATTGAATAAGTAATCTTTATTCACTGAGAATAAGACTTATATTGTTTGTTTGATGCTAAATATTTAATAAGATGTTACATATGTATTTTATTATAGAAATTTTAGAATAGAAAATGTCCTGTTATAAAAAGGAAAAAAAGCAGATCGATGTGTGAGATTACAATAAAATAATTACATATATTATATTATATATAAATTGAATAAACGTTTAAACATTATAATAGTGCTTTATACTTTATATACATAAAGCACTTTTATACATATATGTACGTATGTATTGTATAACATTATATTATATGTACAGTCGTGGCCAAAAGTTTTGAGAATTACATAAATATTGGAAATTGGAAAAGTTGCTGCTTAAGTTTTTATAATAGCAATTTGCATATACTCCAGAATGTTATGAAGAGTGATCGGATGAATTGCATAGTCCTTCTTTGCCATGAAAATTAACTTAATCCCAAAAAAACCTTTCCACTGCATTTCATTGCTGTCATTAAAGGACCTGCTGAGATCATTTCAGTAATCGTCTTGTTAACTCAGGTGAGAATGTTGACGAGCACAAGGCTGGAGATCATTATGTCAGGCTGATTGGGTTAGAATGGCAGACTTGACATGTTAAAAGGAGGGTGATGCTTGAAATCATTGTTCTTCCATTGTTAACCATAGTGACCTGCAAAGAAACATGTGCAGCCATCATTGCATTGCATAAAAATGGCTTCACAGGCAAGGATTTTGTGGCTACTAAGATTGCACCTAAATCAACAATTTATAGGATCATCAGCAACTTCAAGGAAAGAGGTTCAATTCTTGTAAAGAAGGCTTCAGGGCATCCAAGAAAGTCCAGCAAGTGCCAGGATCGTCTCCTAAAGAGGATTCAGCTGCGGGATCAGAGTGCCACCAGTGCAGTGCTTGCTCAGGAATGGCAGCAGGCAGGTGTGAGCGCATCTGCACGCACAGTGAGGCGAAGACTTTTGGAAGATGGCCTGGTGTCAAGAAGGGCAGCAAAGAAGCCACTTCTCTCCAAAAAAACATCAGGGACAGATTGATCTTCTGCAGAAAGTATCATGAATGGACAGCTGAGGACTGGGGCAAAGTCATATTCTCCGATGAACCCCCTTTCCGATTGTTTGGGGCATCTGGAAAAAGGCTTGTCAGGAGAAGAAAAGGTGAGCGCTACCATCAGAGCTGTGTCATGCCAACAGTAAAGCATCCTGAGACCATTCATGTGTGGGGTTGCTTCTCATCCAAGGGAGTGGGCTTACTCACAATTCTGCCCAAAAACACAGCCATGAATAAAGAATGGTACCAAAACACCCTCCAACAGCAACTTCTTCCAACAATCCAACAACAGTTTGGTGAAGAACAATGCATTTTCCAGCACGATGGAGCACCGTGCCATAAGGCAAAAGTGATAACTAAGTGGCTCGGGGACCAGAACGTTGAAATTTTGGGTCCATGGCCTGGAAACTCCCCAGATCTTAATCCCATTGAGAACTTGTGGTCAATCCTCAAGAGACGGGTGGACAAACAAAAACCTACTAATTCTGACAAACTATACTACAAACTACTAACAATATTTATGTAATTCTCAAAACTTTTGGCCACGACTGTACAGTGGGTACGGAAAGTATTCAGACCCACTTAAATTTTTCACGCTTTGTTATATTACAGCCATTTGCTAAAATCAAATAAGTTCATTTTTTTCCTCATTAATGTACACACAGCACCCCATATTGACAGATAAACACAGAATTGTTGACATTTTTGCAGATTTATTAAAAAAGAAAAACTGAAATATCACAAGATCCTAAGCATGTGCTCTTTGTTTTGTTTTTTCCCGCTACTCATTATTCTTCATCATCATCAGCTGTGTCTTGTCATTACCTTGTTTCTCCCTGTGTTAGCACCTGTATATATTCCCTCTGTTTTCCCTCAGTCCTGGTCCGTTCTTTTTTGTGTAAAGTCGTGCGTTATGTACTGCTACCCGGATTGTTATTAAAAGATTTTGTTCTCCCTGAAACAATCGTTTTGTACTTCCCTGGGACCACGTCATATAACACTTGTGTGTTTGGAACAAAATGAAGATGAGTAAATGATGACAGAATTGTCATTTTTGAGTAAACTTCCTTTAATCAGTATTTTTCCCTCTTTGTCAGGAAAAAAAAAAGTCTAACTTCATTAAAACAATCTACATTTCTTATATAAACAATAAATACAATAAATTATTGACTATTTATTAATAAATTCATTTATATATATATATATATATATATATATTCATATATATTAAATATACAAATAAAATATATTGTGTTAATATATATATATTTATAGACATATAATATACATATATAATGTATTGTGTTAGTATATTACAACATATTGAATAATACATGAGGAATTACAATAATACATATTTTTCAATATGTAATACTGTAATATATACTGTACACATATTGATAAATACATATATAATACATATATAAAATATATAATAAAATGTTTACAAAAATACAAGGGGTGTACTCACTTCTGTGAGATAATGTACACTGCCATTCAAAAGTTTGGGATCTGTAAGATTTTAACTGTTTTATGTTTGTTTTTGTTTTTTTTAATGTCCAAGAAAAAGGCTGCATTTATTTTTTAAAAAAGAAAAAGATTAAGATATTAAGAAACAGTAATATGGTGAAATATTATTACAATTTAAAATAACTACTTGAAAAAGATTTCAGCATCATTACTCCAGTTGTTAGTGTCACATGATTCCTCAGATATCATTCTAATATGCTGATTTGCTGCTCAAGAAACATGTATTATTATTGTTATCAATGTTGAAAACAGTTGTGTAAATTTTTTTTCAAGACTCTTTTATGAATAGAAAGTTCAAAAGAACAGCATTTATCTGACATAGAAAGCTTTTGTAACATTTTTCTAACCCTACCAATCAAGAGTTTGGGGTCAGTAATATATATATATATATATATATATATATTTAAGAAATTAAAGAAATTTTAAATTTTTTAAATTTTTTCAGCAAGGATGCATTAAATTTATCAAAAGTGACAGTGAAAATGTTTATATTGTTACAAAAGCTTTCTATCTCACTGTCACACCGTCTACGTCACCAGCACGACCAGCTCCACCCACACGCTCACAATCACCGGAATTCTGATCATCTACACCTGTCATCAATCACGCGCACGCCCTATAAAGAGCCCTCACTTCATCTGTTAGTTGTCTGATCTCGTCTTTGATGGACTACAGACTTACCCGTGTCTGCTTACCTGTCTGCTTACCTGTCTGCTTACCTGTCTGCTTACCTGTCTGCTTACCTGTCTGCTTCGATTTCCTTGGATGTTACTTCATCGTCTACGACTCTCATTCAGGCGTGTGCGTGATCCGCTGGACTGTACTCACTGGACCTACCAACATAAGAAACCACACATCAGTTCTTCAGTTAAGTCACCATTTGTTTACTGGACTTGTGCACTCACCCAACCTGACCGTTTACCTGTTTACTACTGCAATCTGTTTAATAAAACCCTTTACTTCACCTTATCTCCTGTGTCTGGGTCTTACAGAAGATCAGACCACATCAAACAGCATGCAGACGACCGCGACAACCAGCACGTCGAGCACATTCGCCGAGTCGGTCCCAGCGGGTCACGCTACACTTCCTGCAACAGACCCGGTGTCTTCCTCGTTGCGCTCGGGTGCCTCTGCATGTCCCGTGGCCCGACCAGCGCCCTACTCCAGCGAGGCGGAGGACTGCAATGGGTTCCTCATGCAGTGTTCACTATTCTTTGAGATCCAGCCCCATCTGTTCGTCTCCGAGAAAGCGCAAGTGGCTTTCATGATTAATCTTCTCACCAGCAAAGCGTTATGGTGGGCTCAGGCCCTGTGGCAGTCCAACGCAGCCATACTTACATCACTTACTACTTTCACTAACCATTTTAAAGAGGTCTTCGGACAAACTACCTCATCATTCTCCGTATCCGACCAGTTGTTTCATCTGCGACAAGGATCTTCTTCAGTTGGTGATTATACACTGCAGTTCCGTACTCTCGCTTCCCATAGCGGTTGGAACAAGACTGCTCTCCTGACTGCTTATCGACAAGGTCTTAATCCCGAGATACGTCAACTGATGGTAGTATACGATGGGGTTAGAAGCCTTTCTTCAGAAGACCATGCGAGTATCCCAACGGCTTACAGCTTGTGAACACTACCAACCTGTTCTGCAGTCCCCGTCTACCAGCTTGCCAGCCGCCCTTCCAGCACCAGAGCCCATGAACGTGGACACGTATCTCCTCACTCCATCTGAACGCCAACGTAGAATCTCACTCAATCTCTGTCTGTATTGTGGTGGTACAGGTCATCGTCTACTCACCTGTCCAGTTCGACCCCCTCGGCCCTCGGTGAGTACAATCCAAATACATCCTAAAGTTTCTCATTTGATCCGAACCACAGTATACTTCCTCATAAATAATTCCTATGTTTCAGCGCAAGCTTTGGTTGACTCAGGGTCCGCCGGGAACTTCATCTCCCGCCAGTTCCTCCGGACCTTAAACCTGCAACGCAAGCGCAGTGAACGACCCATGAAGATACACACTATATTGGGAAAACCGTTGGGTCGAGGGGTTATCAGTCACCACTCACCACCACTTACACTCCACATCGGATGCCTTCAGCAGGAGAAAATAGCGTTCATGGTGCTGGAAGGTTCGACCACCGACATCATCCTGGGGCGCCCGTGGCTGGCCGATGACAACCCTATATTCGACTGGAACACTGGAGAAATCCTTAAGTGGAGCCAACATTGCAAACATTCCTGTCTCACCCCTGTAAGGAGGATTCCTAGCTCTTCTTCAGTCAAAACCTCCCTCCTTCCAGACCTCTATCTTCACTCCACCTCCGTAGAGAGTCCGGAGACCACTCAAGAACATACCATTCCTGTCGAATATTGGGCGTTCCAGGATGTATTCAGCAAGCGGCTGGCAACACAGTTACCTCCACATCGGCCATGGGACTGTGCAATCGACCTGCTACCTGGGTTCATACTTCCAAAGGAAGTGGTGCTTCCATCCCGGAGCAGAAGACCATGGATGAATACATCTCCGAGGCTCTCCAACAAGGTTTCATTCGTCCATCTACGTCCCCTGCCGCTTCAAGCTTCTTCTTCGTGGCCAAGAAGGACAGAGGCTTGAGGCCCTGTATCGACTATCGAAGACTCAACACTCAAACCGTGATGTTCAGATATCCCCTTCCTCTGGTCCCAGCAGCGCTTGTACAACTCCGAGGTGCCAGTATCTTTACGAAGCTGGATCTGCGCAGCGCTTACAACTTGATCCAGATACGCTCTGGGGACGAGTGGAAGACCGCCTTCATCACACCATCAGGGCACTATGAATATCTTGTAATGCCGTATGGCCTGGCGAACTCACCATCTATATTTCAAAATTATATGAATGAAATCTTCAGAGACCTCCTCCATCAGTTCGTGGTAGTATATATCGACGACATCCTCATATACTCCCGATCCCTGCAAGAACATCAGCAGCACGTTCGCCAGGTCCTCCAAAGGCTCCGAGACCACCGTCTCTATCTAAAACTGGAAAAGTGCGAGTTCCACATCCCCGAAGTCCAGTTCCTCGGTTACTATATTAACCAGCATGGAGTGAAGATGGACCAGAGGAAGGTGGAATCCATTAGAAAGTGGCCAGAACCCCAGACGGTAAAGGAACTTCAGAGATTCCTAGGATTTGCCAACTTCTACCGCAAATTCATACGTAACTACAGTCAGATCAGTTCACCTCTTACCTCCCTGCTCAAGAAGGGCCCCAAGTCTCTGTCCTGGAACCCTCAGGCTAGCCAAGCCTTCCATACCCTGAAAGAAGCTTTTAGTACGGCACCGATCCTCCATCATCCAGATCCTGACCTGCCCTTCCTCGTTGAGGTAGATGCCTCTCAGACAGGGGTCGGTGCCATCCTCTCCCAGCGGCAGGGTGACCCCGCTCGTATTCATCCATGTGCCTTCTACTCTCACAAACTTTCCCCGGCGGAGCAGAATTATGACGTCGGGAACCGAGAGCTTCTCGCCATCAAGCTGGCTCTCGAGGAGTGGAGACACTAGCTGGAGGGAGCAAAACACCAATTTGACGTCATCACGGATCATCAGAATCTGGAATATCTCAGAGACGCCAAACGGTTGAACCAGGACGTCTCCCGGTATGTCAAAGGATGCTCTGTCTGCGCCATCACCAACACCCCATGACAGCTCCCGGCAGGCAAGCTTCATCCTCTTCCTATACCACACCATCCCTGGACTCACCTAGGAATCGATTTCATCACGGATCTCCCTCCATCCAATACTTACACCAGTGTCCTCGTAACGGTCGATCGATTCTCGAAGATGTGCAAACTAATCCCCTACAAGGGACTACCCACCGCATTCCAGACAGCAGAACTGTTGTTTCAACATGTGTTCAGAAACTTTGGCCTGCCGGAAGACATAGTATCAGATCGGGGTCCTCAGTTCATCTCCCGGGTATGGAGATCCTTCTTCCAACTTCTAGGAGTCACCGTCAGTTTATCATCCGGATATCATCCTCAGACCAATGGGCAGACAGAGCGCAAGATCCAGGAGATCAGGAGATACCTGCGGTCATATTGCCACCAATACCAGTAGACTTGGAGCCAGTTCCTACCCTGGGCCGAGTACGCACAAAACTCTCTACAACAATCCACCACTGGACTAACACCTTTCAAGTGCGTACTCGGCTACCAGCCACCGTTATTCCCGTGGTCTGGAGAGCAATCCGAGGTACCAGCCGTCCAGAACTGGTTCCAAGAGAGCGAGAGGGTATGGGACTCAGCTCACATCCATCTCCAAAGGGCAGTTTCCACCCACAGACCAGGAAGTCCCAGATGTACCTCCTCCTCCTGACCTAGCGGAAGCTGAAACCATCTACCAGGTCAACGAACTCCTAGACTCCAGACGGCGCGGGACACGCCTTGAGTACCTGGTCGAATGGGAGGGTTACGGCCCAGAGGAGTGGTCCTGGGTAGCACGAGAGGACATTCTTGATCCAGCACTACTCACCCAATTCCATCTAGATCATCCCGGTCGACCAGGACCCCGTGGACGGGGTCGTCCCCGTCGTCGCCATTCTCGGACGTCAGGAGCCGCCCGTGGAGGGGGGGGGTACTGTTACACCGTCTACGTCACCAGCACGACCAGCTCCACCCACACGCTCACAATTACCGGAATTCTGATCATCTACACCTGTCATCAATCACGCGCATCATCAAGCATCATCTCGTCTTTGATGGACTACAGACTTACCCGTGTCAGCTTACCTGTCTGCTTCGATTTCCTTGGATGTTACTTCATCGTCTACGACTCTCATTCAGGCGTGTGCGTGATCCGCTGGACTGTACTCACTGGACCTACCAACATACCAACCAAGAAACCACACATCAGTTCTTCAGTTAAGTCACCATTTGTTTACTGGACTTGTGCACTCACCCAACCTGACCGTTTACCTGTTTACTACTGCAATCTGTTCAATAAAACCTTTTACTTCACCTTACCTCCTGTGTCTGGGTCTTACACTCTGTTACGACCTAAGTCTCTATATGTATTTAGTGTGGTGTAAATTCTTTATTAATTTGTTTCTTTCTCTTCTCCCGAGGGTAAGCCCCGCCCCTGTGCACCTGCTGCCAATTCTTTGACGACGCGCTGGGCTGCATATAAGAGGGGAGAGTGTAGATGTATGCGCGCTGTTGAGAGTATCGAACACTTGTGCTGCTTCTATCAGAACTCCAGCCGCCAGGTCACCACTGCCACTGTCTTTAGCTTTATGTGAGCGTGGTGCACCTCTGAAAAACCTCATCTTTACAACTCCTGTTTCCAAGCCACCATTGCCACTGTCTTTAGCTCTATGTGAGCATGGTGCTCACTTGGGAACCCTCAACGATTTTACAACTGTCGTGTAGCCGCCACTGCCACTGTCTTTAGCTCTATGTGAGCGTGGCGCACACTTGAGAGGGCTCGGTTGGTACGCCGACTTTGAGATCAGCTGCGCCCAACGAGTTCGGTGTGCGTCCTGATGACTCGTGGTTTATGTCAAGCTGTGTTGCTTTTGCTTTATTTCTGTGTTTCTTTTTGTTGATCTGTGTGTTTGTTATTTCATATTCTATCTGTTGGTGTTGGATAGTTGCCTGTGACATGCGAGTGCTGCAGCATCAATAAAACGGCTAAATTGTTTGTTTTTGTCTCGCGTGTCCTCTTTATGTTGCCTACCCCCTTCCTAGCGAGCTCTTTTAAAGTGGGGGTTCGTAACAACTCAGATAAATACTGTTCTAAACTTTCTATTCATCAAAGAATCCTGAAAAAAAATGAAAACAACTGTTTTGTATAGAAAAATGTATGTGAAATATATGTACACAATTACGAGTAAAAAATATATTGTGATATATATCCATATGTTTGTATTTATATTTGTAAAATCACCATGTTGCCACGAGTTTAAAAACACAGTAAATTGTCCAAAAATCCAAGTACTTTTTTCTGATACCCATAAGACATATTTTCACATATGAAATGTGTAACTATGCAAAAAACATATGTTATAGTTGTAGAATGTAATAGATAAAAGTTTATAAATATGTGTTCAGCTTTATGTGAACCCATGTGTTAACTCAAGAGAAATGAATGAATTGAGTACTTCAAAAAAGCTATTAAATTTAAAAAATGTACTGCAGTTTTTGTCTAAAAAATATATATGCACTAGTTTCCCATATATGGATATTCATTATGTAATATATTGCATTATGTTTTCCAGTATATTCCCATATATATTTTGTTTCATAAGGGAAGGGATAAGAAAGGGAAAGAAGCATATATTTAATTCAACAAGTTTTAATATCTTACAAAAAAAAAAAAAAAGTAAATCAATCTTGTTTTAGAGATGCTTGAATTTTTTACTGGAAAACAAGACTTATTTTGATTAATTACTAATGAAGAAAAACTTTTTTTTTCAGTGTAAATTTAATTCACACTTCAAAACAGCATTGCAGTTGAAATGCAACCAACAGCAACACTGACATCATCAAACCTGGCATGAGTCTCGGCATCTTCAAGCTTAAAAAAGTCATATGGGTTTGGAAATAAGGATGAGTAAATTATAAATTCATTTGAATGCACTATTCATTTAATCTAAGGGATACAACTGCAGTAGGCCGTTTAGACGGTTATAATAACCCATTATGTGTTATTTTGAGCAACGTTTATGCTATTGTTTTGTTTTTTAACAACTGTTATGCCATCTGGCTTAATCTCACTATTATGCCTGAGATGTTTAGATTATCGATTCATTCATTGGCTTGCCAGTTACATGCACCAAAACTGTGTCAAGTCAGTTGACCTGACAGTCATGCATGCTTATATAAGCATGCATAAAACAATAGTGCCAATGTTGGAAAGCCACTGTAAAGAGCAAAGAGTTTACGTCAAAGGATCTATTCAGCATCGGAAACAAACTTTAGATTGGCGATCAACGCTAATGCTAGAAAAAAAATAAATAAATACCGTTGCGGCCTTTTTTCACATGTTGTTGCATCTGTTTGTAGCATGGGCACTAGTTCATTCCCGTCTTGTTAGCATGCCCAAAGTTCTTCCCCCCTCGCCAAGCACAAGGTCACCAGAGACCCGGCGCATGGCGCAGGGAGACAGGCGCATAAGACTGCCCGAAATTAGCATTCACCCTTTCCCCGTGATCGCTAAATATTTCAACACTTCCAGCTGCTTGAAGTTAGAGCCCATCACTCAGGAGATGGAACTATAGAGAGAGGCAGAGAGAGTGAGACAGCCATCTTCCTGCGTGAGTGCTGCGCCTCATGTGTATCTCTTCACTTATTCATGTGTTTATTTATTATTTCATCGGCGGCACTGCTCTCACCCCACCCTCCATCTTTGTCTGAGCGGAGATGTAGAGAGGGAGAGAGTGAAGAGAGAACAGTCATTAATTCATTAAAGAAGCCCTTCTCTGCCTGTCTATCTCTTCTTCCCTCCCTCCTTCCTGTCTTTTTCCTCTTCCTCTCTCAGTCCCCCTCCTTCTTAACCCATTTCCTCTTTCCCTCTACTTGTGTGCTCTTCTTTCATTGATATGGTTGACACCATTTCTTGTTCTTTTAGCGTTTCCTGACTGCCTCTGTCTGTTTATTCTTCTCTTTTGCTCACACCTTTTATACATTGGGATAGTTCACCCAAAAATTTAAATTATCCCACGATGAACTCACCCTCAAGCCAGGTGTATATGACTATCTTCTTTCAGATGAACACAATCGCAGATATATTTAAAAATATCCTTAGTCATCCAAGGTTTATAATGGTTGTGAATGGGGGGCCATGTTTTAAAATAAAAAAAACAATGCATCCTTCCATAATCAAAGTAATCCATACAGCTCCATGGGGTCAATAAAGGCTAAAATTTTGAACACAGAGGTGCAGCAAAACAAAACACCATAATGAATTAGAAGTCTAAAACAAGAAATTTTAAAGCGAAATGTCAGGGGATTTCGATATAAGAGATTTGTTTGAACCGTGAGAGGTATCCAAGCTTACAATACTCCTACATCCCGCATCATACATTGCATCACGTGTTGCTCATTTGGCACAAGTTGAATGCGCAGAATGCGTATGGTCATCTGCCGGAAGCTAGTTATTTGAATTTATAAAGTTTTAAATATACAGTGGGGAGAGCAAGTGTTTGATAGACTGCTGATTTTCCAGGTTTGCCCACTTACAAAGCATGTAGAAGTGTACATGTGTACATGTACTGTTCCCTTTGCAGAAAATAATCCCCAAAGAATGATGTTTCCACCTCCATGCTTCACGGTTGGGATGGTGTTCTTGGGGTTGTACTCATCCTTCTTCTTTCTTCAAACACGTCGAGTAGAGTTTAGACCAAAAAGCTCTATTTTTTTCTCTTCAGACAACATGATCTTCTCCCATTCCTTCTCTGGATCATCCAGATGGTCATTGGCAAACTTCAGACTGGCCTGGACATGCACTGGCTTGAGCAAGGGGACCTTGCGTGCACTGCAGGACTTTAATCCATGACGGCGTAGTGTGTTACTAATGGTTTTCTTTGAGACTGTGGTCCCAGCTCTCTTCAGGTCATTGACCAGGTCCTGTCGTGTAGTTCTGGGCTGATCCCTCACCTTCCTCATGATTATTGATGCCCCACGAGATGAGATCTTGCATGGTGCCCCAGGCCGAGGGAGATTGACCGTCATCTTTAACTTCTTACATTTTCTAATCATTGCGCCAACAGTTTTTGCCTTCTCACCAAGCTGCTTGCCTATTGTCCTGTAGCCCATCCCAGCCTTGTGCAGGTCTACAGTTTCATCCTTGATGTCCTTACACAGCTCTCTGGTCTTGGCCATTGTGGAGAGGTTGGAGTGTGTTTGATTGAGTGTGTGGACAGGTGTCTTTTATACAGATAACGAGTTCAAACAGGTGCAGTTAATAAAGATAATGAGTGGAGAACAGGAGGGCTTCTTAAAGAAAAACTAACAGGTCTGTGAGAGCCGGAATTCTTACTGGTTGGTAGGTGATCAAATACTTATGTCATGCAATAAAATGCATAATAATTATTTAAAAAATCATACAATGTGATTTTCTGGATTTTTGTTTTAGATTCCATCACTCACAGTTGAAGACTACCTGTGATAAAAATTACAGACTTGTACATGCTTTGTAAGTGGGCAAACCTGCAAAATTGGCAGTGTATCAAATACTTGTTCTCCCCACTGTAGATATTTTTTCTTACAAAAACGCATCCCTTTGCTTCCAAAGGCCTTTATTAACTCTCTGGAGACATATGGATTACTTTGATTATAGATAGACGCATTTTTTATTTTTAATAAAATTATAGTTTTAAAACATGACCCCGCATTCACAACTATTATAAACCTTGTAGGACTAAGGATATTTTTTTAAATATATCGCCTTTTGTGTTAGTCTGAAAGAAGATAGTCATATACACCTAGGATGGCTTGAGGGTGAGTAAATCATGGGATAATTTTCTTTTTTGGGTGAACTATCACTTTAAGATCCATCTCAGGTGATTCGATTATAAGAGGTTAGGAGGTGTAAATGTGATGAGATCTGATCACTGAAACCACATTAAGAGCTAGTGAGAAGTGTATGTGACCACATTGTATTTCTAATGTAGACTCTAAAGACGTGACACTGACAGATGCCCATTCTGTTTCTGATGTACTCCATGCGCTTGCACAACACGTTCAGTGTAGACAGTTTAGAATTGGTTGCAGTCTACACTATGTCTACACTATGTGGGAGTGGCACTCAAAATGTAAGTTTGCAGTCAATTTTAGAGGGGTGGAGTTTAACCAGATTAAATGATGGGGGAAGGATGGCATATGTCACCAGACACAAGCCTGTTGTTTTTAAGATTACAAGGTCAAACTAACAAACAAACAAAAAAATACAAATTAAACATATACACAGATGAATAGCTCACAATAAGATCTATAACATGCACTTATAAAAAGCTGTATTTTGAATTGATGAATTACAATAATAAAAATAAAATAGGTAAAATTTTCTGATACAGAAATTTCTTTTAATGTGGCATAATAGGAGGTCAAACTCAGGTAAGTTTGTCAGTAAGTCTAAAGGACAGAAGTAGATGTCTTGTTCTGTCAGTCAGTGTGATTGTTGTGATCTGATATTTAAATATTCTTGAGGCAGCGCTGATTCAAGGGTCTCGCTGTGTTCTTCCTCCCCCTCTCTCTAGTCATCATTTGCTATTTTCAGCAAAGTAAACCATCAGATTGAAGTGTGATTCTCACAAAACATTTCAGAATTCAAAGTGTAGTATGTGTACAGTGCAAAAGCAATGAGCCAGTTTACATTTTAGAGAAGTTGCGATACATGTAGACGCAAAAAAACACCAACCACCTTGACCTGACTGCATACAGATGAATATATTTAGAATTCCTAAACACAGAAACATACATGACAAATCAAAACATTATTCTGAATTTGTGTGGAAACAATGTGAATGTACTGAAATGTGTCTGTGCATAAATATGTACTATCAGTGCATCAAGAGCGCTCTTGCGTGGTTTGTTTGCACATCAGTTTAACAGACGCAAGCAACTTTTTACTGTACGACTCCTGAGCGTTAATAGTGTGTACTAACGCAATAGTGTGTACCTTAATTGCAATTCTGGTTTGCTTTATCCAGCCAAGAAATGTTTGCGTATCATCTGGCCACACAGTCGATGTTCCATTCAGTCTGTTTTTCACACAGAGCAATGTTTAAGGGCTCGTGCTCTTCAGAAAAAAATCAAAGAATATGACAGAGCTCATATTTTAAAGCGAAATATACACTGGAAATTAATAATTCATTGAAATCGCAACATGAGTCTCTATTCTCTCTGCCAACTCTGATGTAATCAGCCAGGTTCCACCTCTAAAAGGAACTCGTACTGTGTCCGTGAAGGCTAATTGGGTACGTCCTCATGTGATTGGTATCTGAAGCAATTGTTAAATCACGACAATCCTATTGGCTGACGACAGCCTATGACATCATATTAATGTGACCAGTAAATATATAAGGAGTGCCCAGAGAACATCTTCATCTTCGTCATCTTCTTTTCGTCTTCAGGGACTGTTAGTCTTTAAGCGATCTGTTAAGGTAAGGAATATTATCATGTCTGAGAAACGTTTCAAGCATTGTGCTGACCCAGGTCCTAGATATTTGACACCGGTTGACACACACTTCACTGACTTGTGCATTCACTGTCTGGGTGAAGAGCTCAGTTCTCAAGGGACCTGTTTGCGTCCAATGTGAGTGTCTTCCTATGTCCATTTTCTCGAGGGTAGAAGGACAGACATTTGTACCTGGCAGCTCAGGTCCCTCTCGCGCTGAGGCAGAGAGAAGACTCAGGTCGTG
Organism: Zacco platypus; assembly: GCA_038088235.1. Taxonomy (NCBI): domain Eukaryota; kingdom Metazoa; phylum Chordata; class Actinopteri; order Cypriniformes; family Xenocyprididae; genus Zacco; species Zacco platypus. The sequence goes on along the minus strand of CM076071.1, from coordinate 16,416,576 downwards.
GGGTTCACAAATGGAGCTCACTGAACACTTTGAGAGGGGTGTTAATCTGTCTCATGATTTAGCAGCTCGCAAGAGTGATCTGCTCGACGAGGATGCTATATCTCTTGCATCCTCTAGTTCAGCAGATAGTGCTCTTTTGGCTCCATGCCAAGAAGAAGAGCAGTCGATGGCTGATGGGGGCAATAAGATTGTTAGATCTGAGCCTTTGCGGCATGATGGGTCATGCTTCAGACAGATTAAAGCTGTCTTGGGAGTATGTTCAGGAAGAGACTGTTTGCAGTAGATTGGACGAACGTTATCTTTCTGGCCACCGTCATTCACCCCGTTAGCCTTCCATGTCTTCCCAATTTCCATTCTGAGATCGAGAAGGAATGAACCCATATTTGGCCCCCGCACCTGAAAGGCAGATCGATGGCAGCAATGGTGGCAACGGAGAGCCACCAGTGGGTGAACTTGGCAGATATTGGGGAGAAAGAGAATGCCCCAGTCTCGCCCTCTGAACTTTTTGGTACCTCCATCGAGGTGGTGGTTGGGAAGTTCAAAGAGACGAGGATGCACTCAGCGGCCGTTGGGACCGTTGCTTTTCACTCTGTACATGCTATTTCTTCGTGCCCTGACGAAACTAGCAAATTCTCAAAATTAACGAAATGCATAGCTGATATGAAAAATTGGATGACTAGTAATTTCCTACTACTAAATTCAGAAAAAACAGAGATTCTAATTATTGGACCAAAAACTTGTGCACATACTGTCTAACACTTGATGGCTGCTCTATTAAGTTGTCTTCGTCAGTTAGGGTGTGCTCTTTGATACCAATCTTTCATTTGAAAGCCACATTTCTAGCATATGTAAAACCACATTCTTCCATGTTAAAAATATATCTAAACTACGATATATGCTCTCAATGACAAATGCAGAACAGTTAGTTCATGCGTTCATGACCTCAAGGGTAGAGTCCTTACTAGAACCAGGAAGAACTTTTCCTATTTGGCACCTAAACTCTGGAACGATCTTCCTAGCATTGTTCGGGAAGCACATACACTCTGTCAGTTTAAATCTAGACTAAAAACGCATCTCTTTAACCTGGCATACGCATGACACATTATCAATTTATGTCTTCATATCCGTTAAAGGATTGTTAGGCTGCATACATCAGGTCAGCCGGAACCGGGAACATTTACATTTACATTTACATTTAGTCATTTAGCAGACGCTTTTATCCAAAGCGACTTACAAGTGAGGAAAACAAACAAGCGATTCTTCATGAATTGGCAAATAACACAGGACGTGCTCACAATACAAGTTTCATACATTGCTCAGTACCATAAGCTAGAGTAGGAAGGGAAAAGGGGGAAGGATAGGGTTTTTTTTTTTTTTTTTTTTTTATGAGGGGATTAAGTGTTCACGGAAGAGGTGAGTTTTCAGCTGTCTCTTGAATATTGCCAGGGAATCTGCGTTCCTGATGAAAGTAGGGAGATCATTCCACCAGCAGGGAGCAGTGAAGGAGAATGTTCTGGAGAGTGATTTTGTGCCTCTCTGTGATGGTACCACAAGTCTTCGTTCCTTTAGCGATCGCAGGCTTCTGGTGGGGACGTAGCGTTGTAGCAGTGTGTGGAGGTAGGAAGGTGCAGAGCCTGTGGTGGATCTGTAAGCAAGCATCAGCGCCTTGAACTTGATGCGAGCAGCAAGGGGTAGCCAGTGCAGAGAGATGAAGAGGGGCGTGACGTGGGCTCTCTTAGGCTCGTTGCAGACAAGACGTGCAGCAGCATTCTGGATCATTTGAAGAGGTTTGATTGCACTTGACGGCAGACCAGCCAGAAGAGCATTGCAGTAATCAAGCCTTGAAATGACCAGGGCCTGGACAAGCAGTTGTGTTGCGTGCTCAGTCAGGAAGGGACGGATTTTCCTGATGTTGCAAAGTGCAAATCTGCACGACCGCGCAGTCTTTGAGATGTGGTCACTGAAGGTCAGTTGGTCATCGAAGATAACTCCAAGATTTCTGGCCGACTTTGATGGGGTAATGGTGGTTGTACCAAGCTGTATGTTGATGTCATGTTGAAGAGTAGGAGTGGCAGGGAAGACTAAAAGCTCAGTCTTTGCCAGGTTGAGCTGCAGGTGGTGTTCTTCCATCCACGTGGAGATGTCCGCCAGACAGCTTGAGATCCGTGCAGCTACTGTGGAATCATCTGGTTGGAAGGACAGGTAGAGTTGTGTGTCATCAGCATAGCAGTGGTAGGAGAAACCATGTGTCTGTATGATGGGACCCAGTGACGTAGTATAAATGGAGAATAGGAGGGGACCAAGAACTGAACCCTGAGGAACCCCAGTGATCAGTTCATGAGGTTTGGATACCTCCCCTCCCCAGGCAACTCTGAAAGACCTCCCTGTGAGATAGGACTCAAACCACTGAAGCGCAGTACCTGAGATGCCCAGTGACGAGAGGGTGGACAGAAGAATTTGATGGTTTACGGTGTCGAAGGCAGCAGATAGATCCAGTAGGATGAGAACAGATGATTTGGAGCCAGCCTTAGCAATCCGCAGGGATTCCGTGACAGACAGTAGCGCAGTCTCTGTTGAATGGCCGCTCTTGAAACCAGATTGGTTGACGTCCAGATGGTCGTTCTGTGTGAGGAAGGATGACACCTGGTTGAATACAACTCGTTCAAGTGTTTTTGATATGAACGGTAGGAGAGAGACAGGTCTGTAGTTGTCCACGAGTGATGTGTCTAGCGTGGGTTTTTTAAGCAGTGGGGTTACTCGAGCCTGCTTGAATGCGGTAGGGAAAGTGCCTGTGTGGAGAGACGAGTTAATGATGTGTGTAAGTGCTGGTAAAAGAGTGGGAGAGATGGCTTGTAGAAGGTGTGAGGGGATGGGGTCTAGAGGGCAGGTGGTGGGATGAGTGGAGAGGAGAAGTTTTGATACTTCTGCCTCCGTGAGAGGGGAAAAGGAAGGGAAAAGATTAGTGGATGAGGAGGGGCTGAGTTCCTGTGTGGGTGGTGTAGAGAACTGGCTGCTGATGGCAGATGTCTTGTCGGTGAAGAACTTGGCAAATCGATCAGCAGTTAAAGATGTGGTGGGAGGTGGTGGAGGGGGACAGAGGAGTGTGTTGAATGTCTTGAAGAGTGAGCGTGGGTTTGTAGCGCCGTTGATTTTGTTGTGGAAGTATGAGGACTTAGCTGCAAGGACTCCATCAGAAAAGGATGACAGCAGATCTTGGTACGAACCTAGGTCGGATGGGTCTTGTGATTTGCGCCATTTCCTTTCTGCTGCCCTGAGTTTGGTCCGGTCTTCACGAAGCGCATCGGATATCCAGGGGTTGGAAGGAGTTGCTTTTGATGGTCTGGATGACAGAGGACAGATACTGTCTAGGGAGGAAGATAAAGTGGAGCATAATGTGTGTGTTGCAGTATTTACATCCAAAGATGAGAATTGTGTGTGGGAGGGAAGGGAGGATGACACAACAGAAGAGAGATGGGAAGGGGAAAGAGAGCGCAGGGAACACTCTATAATACGGGATGTACTCGTTACATCAGAAGAAAAATGGCGTCTATGCTAATTTTTGTCTCTCTGCTTATCCTGAGGTTTACCATTTAAAGTGGATTCGGGCTGTGTCCAGGTGGGATGGGGAACCTGTGCCTGTCCGCAGCAGCAGCATAGCCCTGGGATGTCAGCAGAGACTGTGTCAACTAGCTCATCCCTGTGAGGGCCTTACCGACACATCAGCCAGTGGCACAGATCCCCCGCAAACCATCCCATACCAGCGTGATGAAAAAGATCTTAAACTAGATGGAACTGGTTTAAATATTTTGACTGTTGCGATCCCAAATTGGACTTATGACCTGTAACTCTCTCTGAGTATCAAGCAAGTCTTCACTGTTGGCCAGAGGAGAACTGGCCCCTGACTAAGCCTGGTTTCTCTCAAGGTTTTTTTCTCCATTTGTTGGCGTTTTGGTTCCTTGCCCCTGTTGCCTTTGGCTTGCTTAAGTTGGGGACACTTGCTTGATATTCAGCAGTGTTTTTAGAAGTGTGCAGCCAAAAATTATTTGCCAATTATTAATTTGCATTGTAAAAAGCGTTATATAAGTAAAGGTGACTTGACTTGGCTTGCAGTAACTAGAGTAGGCCTTTTTCAGTTGAAAAGGCCTCTCCATCCTTAAGACTTGCAGCCGGTGATCCTTGTACATCTCCTCTTTATCAAGAGTTGTCTCCGCCCTCTGCATTGGGCAATGAATGTGAGTAGCAGACCCTCCCACTCTCCTCTGTGGCCTCCTCATTTGGTCTAGGTTGAACTGTGCTCCTCTTGTTACAAGAGTAAACCAGTTCCCTAGTGATGTTTGGCATAACAGACACCTAGGTGACTTAGGTTCTGTTGAACCTCCCTGTGGTTGTCTTGAGCATGCCTTGAGCCTTAGCTCAGGTCTATTCGCTTTGCTCTTAGCTCTTTCCCCCAATTTACCTTACACCAGTGCTGCTCAGGTTAAGCGCTTTAGATACTCCCTTCTTTCTTGTTGGTTGAGTAAACTCTCTTAAGGCCAATTCACACCGCACCAACCAACGCCAACCAACGCCAACTAACGACAAAGAACAAGTTGGCCGTTGGATTTAGAATGTTATGAAAAATAACTGTCGTGTTCACACTGAACCAACAAACACAGACAAATGAGTCACACAGAGTCAAGTCTGACTGGGAAAAATTGAGATCGACAACTACATACGTGTAACCATGTTAACAATATTTTCAAGCAAGTTTATGAGATTAATAATACAGTATCATGTATATTTTCAAACATAAAAATACTAAACTGAAATCTGAAGCGCTAGCCATCTATCTGATGACTTGAGTTGGGGTTGTATAGCCTTCGCTGGTTTTTAAACTTCTTTTAGCGCGACCAATCAAAGGCCTATACAATCATTTGTAGCTAAACAAGCCGAAACGAATTCATTTAAAACTAAACTTAGGTTAAACCTGCGTTGCTCTCACACTTATACCTCTCTTTCGGCACGAATCCAAATATTTCCATTTCGCAAAGTATTTGGATGCTATAGGCTACTTACTATTTATTATGTAAAGTCCTTCACACACGCGTTCCAGTATTGATAGAAAAAAATAATCCTCTTCACATGAGTAAAAATGGCATCACCACAGAGGAGCAGCATTCTTCTGAACGGCACGGAGTACACTACAGACTATTTAAATTGAGTTTTGTAACTTTTATATTGACTGTATTTTATTTTTTACAATGAACAAACTGCGACGTCACATTTGCAGCGCTTTGCTGTGTGTGCGTGAAGCGCGGCGCGATCAAATCGCAGTCTTTGCTAGGGACAAACGCCGATTAAACATGTTCAGTCGGGTGAAAACAGACTCCGATCAACTCCAACAGACGCCAACAGGGGTATCACACCGGTCCAACAAACTCCAACAGACGTGTTTGTTGGCATTGGTTGGTGCAGTGTGAATTGGCCTTTAGAGCCTCTGCATTAGTCCTGGGCCTTTGGGTGTGTTCTGCTGGGGTCATAGGTCCCATTATTAGCCTAGTTACATTTCTATTGCCCTTGAATAGAACATGGCCCATGTTGGCAATGCCTACTTCATAGGGTGCACATCTCTGCACATCTTGATGAAAGAACATCACCTGCAGCTCAACCTGGCAAAGACTGAGCTTTTAGTATTCCCTGCCACTCCAACTCTACAACATGACTTCAACATCCTGCTAGGCACTTCTGTGATTACCCCATCAAATTCGGTCAGAAATCTTGGCGTTATCTTCGACTGACCTTCAGAGACCACATCTCAAAGACAACTTGGTCATGCAGATTTGCACTACACAACATCAGGAAAATCCGGCCCTTTCTGCCTGAGCATGCAATACAACTTCTCGTCCAGGCCCTGGCCATTTCAAGGCTTGATTACTGCAATGCTCTTCTGACTCGACTGCCGTCAAGTGCAATCAAACCTCTTCAAAGGATCCAGAACGCTGCTGCATGTCTGGTCTTCAACGAGCCTAAGAGAGCCCACATCACGCCTCTCTTCATCTCTCTGCACTGGCTATCCCTTGCTGCACGCATCAAGTTCAAGGCGTTGACGCTTGCCTACAGATCCACCACAGGCTCTGCACCCTCCTACCTCCACATACTGCTACAATGCTACGTCCCCACTAGAAGCCTGCGATCAATAAAGGAGCGAAGGCTTGTGGTACCGTCACAAAGAGGCACAAAATCACTCTCCAGAACTTTCTCGTTCACTGCTCCCTGCTGGTAGAATGACCTCCTTACCTTCATCAGAAATGCAGAAACCCTGGCAATATTCAAGAGACCGCTGAAAACTCATCTCTTTCGTGAACACTTAGCACCTTCTTAAAAAAAAAAAATTCTTGTCCTTTCCTTTTTCCCTTCCTACTCTAGCTTATGTTACTCCGAGCAATGTATGAAACTTGTATTGTGAGCACTTCCTGTGTCTATTTGCCTCTTCATGCAGAATCGCTTGTTTGGTTCCTCACTTGTAAGTTGCTTTGGATAAAAGCGTCTGCTAAATGATTAAATCTAAATGTAAATGTCTTTGTCTAGTGAGAGTTGGTTACCACCTTCTTGTAGTCCCTCTCATTTGGCTGCCCTTTGGGGTTTATTTAAGAGACTCTGTTCCATGAACAGACTTCTTGTTGTCTAGACTACGCCTTAAGTGGTCCAGGTCAGCCTCCCTGATGGCTCCAGGAGTCGATTCTGTGTCCCCCTGAAAGTGACTGGCCAGGGCTTCTCTTGAGCCCTCTGGCCTTACTCCCTTAAAAGAACCCCTTTCCTTGAAGATGTTAGTTCCAAGTCTTGAGTGCTTTGGGATTTTTATGCTCTCTTTATTTTCAGCCATTTTTGGCATGCACTCCCCTCGGCATGGCGTTGTAGGTATTTCATTCTCCATTAGCGTGTGCGAGTTCGAAAGGGAACATCTTGGGTTACGACTGAGAACAGGTTCCCTGATTCCCTGCATGCCTCCAGCCTGCCTGCAGTTAGTCCCTTCAGATGAAAAGCGGATGACATGTTCTCTGGGCAGTCCTTATATACTTCCTGGTTGCATTAGAATGACGACATAGGCTGTCGCGGGCCAACAGGTTTGTCGTGATTTAACAATTGCTTCAGATATCAGTCACGCGATGGCATTCCCCATCAACATTCTAGGATACAGTGTCTCGTTCCCTGTTCTCAGAGAACCAGGGTTACAGTCGTAACCCGAGAAGTTTTCTTTACATTAGCGTTGTTTTGGACTGATTGTTTGAAAGAATTTCCTTAGTGGATCATGGGACTGAAAACTTTTCTGTAGTGGATTAAAATGATCTGATCGCAAACAGAGAAGCAAAATCACACTGACGAAAAAGAAGTGTATTCAATTTAGTGTATAAAAACTATACGTTTAAATGTACTATAAGTGTAACAGTAGTACACTTTAAGTGCACTATAAACTATAGTTCACAAATGCGTTTCTCATTTGTACTAGATCTGTACTACAAGTAAACTTATAAGTATACTAGTTTACTAGCCTATTTTAATACTAGTAGTACAACTTTTTAGTATATGAACATACACTTAGAAGTGTACACTAAGTAAACTACTAGTTTAGTGTAAGGCTGGAGTCGGATCGTCTGGACTGAAGGACAACTTTTCCCTACAAGAACAAAGGACTTTCCTGACAATCAACATTTGAACACTCTCCTGCATAAATAACAGCACCATCGGAGACGCACCACACTGAGCAGTCCACACCTTGTCAGACACAGACAAAGGATAAGGTGTTAAACAGAGTTCTTTATTTAACAAATTGACACAGCGATCAGGTAAACAGGTTGGTAGGGTATGTTTAGCAGTCCAGAAAGTGAACAGGTAACTTAGCTTAGTGAATAATTGTTCTTTCTTTGTGTCACAGAGACAGGGAAGAATGTCCAGCAGTTCGCGCTCACGCTTGGTCAGATCCAGAGGGAGACGGTGAACCATCGGCAGGTCGGGAAGAAGACAGGTAAGTGTAGCGGGTAAGTCTGAGTAGTCCATAAATGACGAGATCAGACATGGAACTGAGGGAGGTGTGAGTTTAAGTAGGGTTCAGCGGTGATTAGAGACAGGTTACTGTGATCAGTATTCAGGGGATAGTGAGCGTGTGGGTGGATCTGGTCGTGACGGTGAGGCTGACTCTGTGACACACCTCACCATTACACTTTCCCCATCATTCTCTGTTCCCCATCCTGCCAGGTAAATACTTCTATGTTCTTTTATTATTGATTTGATGTATGTTTTATTCTTTGAATTGGATTCAAATTATTATTCTATTACCTGGTTAATAAATTGTTATGTTTGAATTTATTCTGATTGACACTGAAATTAATAACTCTAGTAGGTTACGTTAAGTCCGTAACTCCACAAATCTACGCTCAGGTTAGTAACGGACCAAAACTCAGTTTTGGAGCTCCGACACATAACACATTGGCATTAGTCACATGTACTTAGACTGTAGAGGCTAATAATTGGTTTTTCCGTTCAGAACAACAAAGAGTCAGACCGATCTGAACAGGGTCAGCCTCAACCTCTGATTATTGTAATATTATTCTAACTAAGTATACGTGGGAAACCATGGCATGATTATGTAAAGTTATCATTAGAGGAAGTTAGATTGGTCAACTTGGTTCTATGATAATGGTCATGACCTCTGGATAGATATAGTCTTATATAGTCTTATTTAAATTAAGTGTTTACAGATCTATGGTGCGGCGTCTAAAAGTATCAGTCAATTGCCTCTGTCTAGATGACCAAGACTGACGAGTTTGTGATTAAGAGATCGTATTCCCAATCGGTGCGAGACTCAAAAGGTTATAGGAATCCGAACGAACGAGTATAATTCAGACTAAGGGTTAAAAGGAATAATCAAACATTTATTCAAATGTATAACTAATCAAATATGATTTAAACATTTTTCACAATTGGAGTCAGATGAAAATACAGAGGTAATGCATATAAAGAAATGTATTGAATTTAATTGATGTTGTATAAAGGAAGACAGCAACACGCAGATCCCTTCACCTGTTCTATTATGAGATACTAAGTCATTATTATGAAATGTTAAGTCATTATTATGAGAAAAGTTTCTAAAAAAAATTTTTTTAAAAATTAAAAAAAAAATTTTTTTGATTAAGTTAAAGATGCTAAGTCATTATTATGAGATGTTAAGTCAATATTATGAGATACTGAGTCATTATTATGAGAAAAGTTTCTCATTATTATGACTTACGGAATTTTTTTTTTTCTCAACAGTGGCGGGAACAGGCTTCCATAGGATGGGATTCAGAACGATGATAGAAACATAGATGGAGTAGATCGAGTTCATCAACACCCCCAAAGTCCTATAGCATGTCCTGGGTCGACATTTCATTCAGTAACATTAGGCAGCTGATTTACAAGCTGTTTAATGTTTTATGATCGCATTATTTTACATTTCTACTTCTTCTATTTTACAAGAACAATCTTCTTTTTTAATAAATTGAATATGGACGGTGGTCTGGGGGAAGCTAGTTATTTTACAATTTTAAGTATATTTCTGAGAAGTAGGCTATATTTCTGAGAAGCATATAAAAAATACTGAAAGTATACTTTCTTATTTTTAGTTTAAAAGAACTGTATAGCACACTCGAATAAAACTTTTTTGTCCGTAAGGACAGGTAAAAGGGTTAAAATAAAAATCTCAGTCTACCAGAGTTACAAGTGCCATTTTAGATGCTCAGTGTGCTCAAACTTCCGAGATCATCTTCCTGTGTGACATAAATTACGTTAATGACGCAATTTCACAGCTTCGGCAATTTATTTTTCAGGTAAATTATTTTAAGGATTTTGAATTAAGTGCATGCGTTAACGTTGACAGCCCTATAATAAACGCAAACATTTTCATCATATAAAGTGATCGTCTGATTGACCCTCTTCAGATTAAATAGCTCAATTCATCACTAAGACTGAAATAAGGAGGTAAAGTTCCGCATTGAGTATGTCAACTTAAAGTTACAGTAATTTGATATTCATAACCATCTTTGAAATGGAAATGCACTACTAAGACCCTCTTTTCTTTGTTTGTCATATTTGACTCAACCCAGTCTGTCTAAGTTCAGGGAAAGCCCAAATAAAACAGAGAACACAATCATTTGTGTAACAAATGTGACCCAAGCTGTCGAACGTGCAAATTTTCAAAAATGAGCACTCCATTCTCCATTAAAAGACATTCATTCACCCATTTGAAGTTGAGAGAATCAGAGTTGATTTTGAGAAAAATGGAGTTAAAGTTTTCTGAATATTCAAAGGCAAAGTCACTGTAAGTGATCCACTGTAGGCAAGTTTTAGTGAGAACCCATATGCAGTTTATTGATCCAACATAAAGATAAATCCAACATGGAACAGAGTCTTCACATAGCTTGGCAAAACAACAAAACAGTAGGGATAGCTGACACGAAACTAACGTTTCGACACAGTGTTGAGATCCCGAAGCGTAGCGTCACGTGACTATGGCTAAAAGAAGCTTCTGCGCATTTCGACAGGTGGCATGCTTGCAGAGTCTGCGTTTGATTGACGGGGCGGGAACAAATCACACAATCGCACATCTGTCTCAACTCCCACAAAGTTTAAAAGAGGAGTTAATGCACCTTCACCTCGTGGGTTTTTGTGAGAGGAGAAAGCAATTCATATTTTTGAATAAAAATCTGTAAAAAAAAAAAAAAAATGAGACCATTGTGGATTGATTTGTTTTATTAATTTTCATTTTTCATGACCAAAATAACCTAATTATTATTATTATATATTATAGTTATATAGTGAGGATGTTAAAAACTCACCACATTAACAAAAACACAACATTTTTATTTTTTTAAACGGCTTGTTGTCAAAATTGTTTCAGATAACATGTGCAATTGACCACTAGGTGTCACCGTGGAGACGGGTGTCGGTATAGTTTCGAACCCTCGACACAATACGGCACATTTGCTTCAACTGTTTCAGTGTTTCCTGAAGCCTAGGGATGGCTGACGCAAAACTAACGTTTCGACACAGTGTCGAGATCCCGAAGCGTAGATGTTTCGAAACACTGCTCTGAACTGTGATTCAAAACACCCATGTCATGTGACTATGGCTAAATGAAGCTTCTGCGCGTTTCACAAGTGTTTCGACAGGTAGCATGCTTGCCGAGTCTGCGTTTGATTGACAGGGGTGGGAACAAACCACACAATCGGACGTCTGATCTGTCTCAACTCCCACAAAGTTTAAAAGAGGAGTTAATGCACCTTGACCTCGTGGGGTTTTGTGAGAGGATTTTTTCAAAGGCTGGAGAAATTATCTGTAAAAAAAAAGTAGTAGGCTAAACCCTTCCACAACAGAGAAATTAATATTTTCAAATAAAAATCTGTAAAAAACAAAACAAAAATGAGGCCATTGTGGATTGATTTATTAATTTTAATTTTTCATGACCAAAATAACCTTGTTATTATTATTATATATAATAGTTATGTAGTGAGGATGTTAAAAACTCACCACATTAACAAAAACACATCATTTTAATTTTTTTAAAATGGCTTGTTGTTACTAGGTGTCACCGTGGAGACGGGTGTCCGTATAATTTCGAAGCCTCGATACAATATGGCAAATTTGCTTCAACTGTTTCAGTGTTTCATAAAGCCTTGCTCTGCCCACCACTACAAAACAGGAACATGGAATTCACCAAAGTGTTTACAGGGAACATAATCCACATTCCACAATCATCAACAAAGAACAAGGCAAACATGAGGGTTTAAATACACTGACTAATTACTAACAATGAACACCTGTCAACAATGATACACCCATGAACCAATCAAAACAAGACATGAAACAGGCGAGTCACATGACAAGGAGCACATGGCAGGATCACAGGTTAGATTATGTTTGCGTAATTACTTACCAAGACAGCCATTTTGCAATACCGTAATTCTGAGTAGGACTATGTGGAGATTGCACACTCTCGGAGAGGCGCGTCTTATGCGTGCGCTTTGGAAAAGTCAATCAGTGTGATCGTATTGTTTTCATCAGCCTTTGTTTAAAAATCACATTCACTGGTTCGGACTCAGGAATCATCAAGAATTTGCTATGAATATTCACAAAGTTGGATGGGTTTATAGTATGTGGTGAGAAGAAGCAGTCATCCAGAAATGAGCAGTGAAAAAGGCATAGGCGGAGTTTCACTTTTGTGCTTGGGGGGGCACCTACCAGGCCAGCAGACCACGAGCTCAGATTTTTTTTTTATATCATATTTATATATCATACATTCTACATATAAAATACATTTACAATGAACAATGACTTTATACAAAGAATAGCAAATAGAACAGACTCTTTATAGTTGCTGTTTTGTTTTGCATCGGCAGTGATAGGGTTAACACGGGGAGTTCAGAAGTGCGGCGAGAAAAAGCGAGTGTGTTAGACGGGTGCGCTTGTTACAGTGTGTTCTTCTTCGTTCCGATTAAAGTTCATAAACAGAGCCTCCCTTGACCTGTCATAGAACTACTTCAGACATTACAATATCTTACCTAATGCAGAAGAAGCCGCCTCTTTTTCCGAGATGCCTAGATGTCCACTATCTTCTCTTCTGATAGATTTGCAGTCAAATCGTTCGATTTGCAGTCAAATCGATAGTTGAAGTAGAATTAGAAAACTCCACACTTTTAGTAGTGGATTTATTAAAAAAACGACGAATTTTGTTTAATCAGCGCGTAAAACAGAACGAGAAGAGCGTCCACTCACGTACCGCGATACCTTGAGATTCGCAAATCGCGGGAGAATGTAATAAAGCTACAGTAATAAAAAATTAAATACAGTAATTAATAATTAATTAGCCATATCTTACTCATTCTATACACAGAACTAATAAGATAAGACAAATAAAACGAGAAAATATGTATTCTGTAATAAAAAAAAAATATTCAAAGCACAAGGCAGGCATTAATTGGCTCTGGTCTGGGGGGGCATTGCCCCCCCCCCCCAAACTCCGCCTATGGAAAAAGGTACTTTTTTTCAGAACTTACAAATAAAGATAATTTTACTTGTTTTATCAATATTTGAAGCATTGGGTTCACTAGGGTTTAATGAACTATTTTTTGTGAAAACCAAATATTTGATCAAAATGGACATTTTCCCTTTTTTTTTGTTTTTTTGCCTATAGATCAAAATTATTCAGTACGCATTCCAACTCATTTTGCCAGCATGGGTCACATATTGATATCTCAGTTTTTTCACAATTAATTTAAATGGATTATTCTAATTTCTGGAAATTAAAATAGTATCTATCTAGAGCCCTTTCCAAAAACCTAAAAGCAGGTGGGTCTTGCAAACTCACTCTGGACACAGAATGGTATAGTGTGAGAGCATTGTGTGAGTATGTGTTTTTAACTGTTAGTTCATTCTACATTCATTAATTGCAAATGGTACTTCACAAGTTCACATTTCATACAACTTTTGTTTAAAGCTTCATTTATTGACGTCACATATCTCACGGCCTGTGAGGTCGCAGATCAAGACCGTACAGAGAGCCAAACAGAACAGTGAAATGCGTGTCTGTGTGTCCTTCACCTCTTCCAAAGGATCCCTATCAGAACATCATCATTCCTCTCTCCCTCTCTCTCTCTCTCCCTCTCTCTCTCTGCTCCCCCTCTCTCCTCCCCCTCTCTCATTAAAACTCTGCGCCTCGGCTTCTAATTAAATCCCACTTGAAAGTCTTAAAAGTCAGACTCAGATTGATTCAATTTGCATTTCTGAACAGGGAACATTGCCTAAAAGGATAAATAAATTGGTTGAGAAAAAAAAAATCCTCTTTTCTGCGAGCAGTGTTGTTTCATGTAAGACAACACTCACATGCCAACACATGCAAACACGCACACACACGCACACAATTTTCGGTTGTCACCTTTCTGGAACAAAAATCATTAGTTGGACTGAACGACAACGAATTTATCTCCAACCTGCATTGTGTCTTTCGATACTACTGTGATAACAATGAGAGCATTCACACTCATACAATGACACACACGCTCACGCAGGGAAAGACAATTCCTGTGGGTTATACTTACTTTGACTGGCAGATATCCAACATCACTGTTTGACAGTAAAAGAACAAGAGAAAGAAAAAGACTTTTAATAGTCATATAGCTATACAACAATCAGAAATACAGAGCTATAGCCCCTCACTGTGTGTGCCAGTCCCTCACACTGGCTTACAAAAATCGATGTCTTTATTATACTTGACCACACACTTGGTGGTTGAGTGCCTTTTTTCATCTACAATAAAGTCGAGTGAATTTATTTCTATTTTCTTAGTTCATTGAGCTTGTATATGACCACTGGTGACATGAGGTAACCAGCCATTGACAAGACCGACAGAGACAGAGATCACCACCGACAGAAAACAAACCTCTGCGAGTAGTGCAACAGTCACCCCTGTTGGCACTATTTGATATTGCACCAAGTTTGTGTAATAAAAAAAAGTGTGATATTGTTTGTTGGATTGAGACAAACCAATTACATTTACAGAGTTTTCTTCTACTTCAACTCATCTTATTGTTATCATTATTATTATTATTATTAATACAATTATTTTAGTAAAGTTAGCAGACAGAGTCTAGAATTGTAATCATGATTTTTTATTTTATAAGAATTAAAATGTACTGAAATTCAAAGAAATCTGCTCTAAATTAAATATTTATTTATAATAATGATTTTATTGTTCTATCAATAATATGCCATCATCTATGGTGGTGAACTACATGTTTTAATAATTTTAATTTATACTAGGTATTTGTAATTCATATTTTAATTGTTGCCAATCTATGTCATATATTTTCAGGAGAAGGAGAGGCGCATCTTTACCAGCCATTTTTACAAGACAAAGAAGGAACTCCAACAAATTCAGGAGCAGGTAGGAATATAGCAGCATCACAAGTGTGTAAAAAAAATAAATAAATACTGCACATTGAACTGAACAGAAGGCTTAAATCAGAAAACAGAAGACCCCCTAAACAAGCAGCAAAAGAAAATAATCAGTAACCAATATGACATGGAGAAAAACAGCAACAGGAAAACTTTAATTTTTGGAGAGACTTGTCCTCTAAATGTCTGTGGTGGCTATATCATAGGCTCTACATTTCATGCAGTTATATTTGTCTTATCTTCTACATTTAAAATTTATAATGAACTACTGCTACATAATGAGTAAAAAACACCTACCTAATGCAGAGGAAGTTGCCTCTTTTCTGTGTTGCAGAAATGTTGATAGTGGGAGCATCAGAGTTAGAGCCCCTTCTCCTTTAGTTGTGGGTTTATTTAAAAAACAACAACAACAACAAAAAACCACTAACATTTCCCAACACTACACATTTTCCATGTCTCCTTTGTCTGACACACCCATTTCTGGTCTTGGAGTCTCTGCTAATGAGCTGATGACCTGATTCCGGTGTGCTTGATTAAGGAGACATGCCAAATGTGCAGTGTTCATGGTTTTTTAGTATAGTAGTTAATAATGATTTAGCCTTAATTTACTCATTCTACTCACTAAAATAATAGGATAAGACAAATAAAATGAGACAATTTTAATTGTATCATTTATTTTTTATTTGTTGAATAGCTCATAAAAAATCATAAATAACTCTAACCCCCACCTTCCAAAGTCAAACAATGCCCTCTTGACTTGACTTTCCATTTCCACAGTGATAACTGAACCAGATGTAATATCAGCTGTGATTTTAAAAATCTGCTTGACTCATTATTTTTACACAAATTTTGATTAAAAAGCCAATCAACTGTATTTATCTTTAAGATGATAAGTTGATGCACTTGAACCTGAACTGTTTCACATATTTATGTGCAGCAAGCAACAGGAAGCTATTTCATTGTTATTGATGCTTTCGGCTGTACTTCAAATTCATGCCACCAGGGAGCAGCCAAGCTCCATTTTCCATGGCTCTTCCTGCGCGCAAATGCAAATGTGTTTGTGTCTGTAGGTGGATAGAGTGAGACAGCCAACCATCATTAGTAGGCAGATGAGTCACTAGGATGGAGGTAGGTGTGTGTGTGGGGGGTGTGTGTATGTGGTGGGGTACACATCACATCACCCCCAGGTGTCTTCACACACTGGTAAGGGACTGACACAGAGACTTTTTTGTCTGTTCTGAGAACTTGCCATCTGTATGATGCATCTATTCAGTCACCTCTCATTTTTTGTTCATCTATTCAGAACAGGTTCTTTTATGTCAAACATTAGTTTGTATCCATTCACCGAGATAATTATTTTCCTAAGTACATTATACTTTACATAGAGATTTCAGAGTAACTGTGTTTGTTTCTTGTGGTGACACAATTCTAAATTGCTGTAAGGGTATGATTATGACAATAATATAAAGTTGAAACAAGCCAATTTACAAAACAGCACACACTTTATGTAACTCGTAACTGGTGAGAAGACACCTAGCTGTTTTTAGATGTGGCACGACTGTTATCTACTTCCTTTTGTGGTCACTCTTGTCAAACACTGTATCCGCTTCCATTTAGTTACACCATGTTTCTAACAAAATCAGCAATAACTCTTCCATCATCCCTCCCCAACACACACACACAGAAAGCAGCTTACCATACTGTATTACCATATATTGTGTCTGAAATCAAGAATTTTCTTATTAATGCATTACTAAGTATAGTGTTTTAGTGTATACTAAGTATAGTGCATTTCCAAAATCTTTGCTAATTTTATTTTCTATGTAGTAAATTTGAAATTTGAATATTTATGTCTGCATTATGACCTATTATATTTTAAATAATACATTTACATACTCTTGTTTACATTTAACCTAGCTAACAGGAAACAGTCTCAGAAATTTAGCTAACATTTTGGCAGATTTATATCAAAGTTATGCACAAATGTTCTCCTAGTAATACTGATAGAATGTTCATTTAAAGTTATTTTGTCTTAAATAACATTCTTATTGTCAGGAAACACCAGACTCTGAGACAGAGATAAGATTAAACCCAAACAGGGTATTTATTCACAGTAATGAAATTAACAGCAAACAGTTGAGTGGACAGTCAGAATATTGATGAGCAGATGAATATGAACTAACTCAGTCTCTTTTTCTTTACTAGGGTGATAAGCAGATCAATGGTGACTGGAGCAGGAGTGTAGAGAGAGCACACATCTTTCCACATTGGTGAGTAGACAGACACTGTACATGCAATATTCTAAAGAGTAGCTTCCATGAGATTGCTGGAGTATCACAGTGGTTGGAGGTTTACAAGGAGATCACTGGAGAATCACTCAAAGGTCCAAAAGCAAAGTAGTGCAGATAAGTAGTCTGTTGTCCGTAGTTGAGACCAGTTGGGTAACTGTGAGGTGTGTGATCTTATCCTGCTGTACATTGGAGTGCTGATGGGAAATTGGTGCAAGTGATGGCCAAGTGAATGCAGGTGAGGGACAGGAGGGATACTGGGAAATGTAGTTTCTGTTCAAAATGGGCATATGTGGAGAGAGGTTCTAAGGCATTGAGGGGATACAGTGAGTGAGAGGCCAGTGGAGGATTTGGTGAAGGCAAACACCACAGAGCGATCCAGACTAGAGCCAGAACGAAGACCTATGGCAGAACTGATAGAGGGAAGAACCAGTATGCAGCAAGAGTTCTGATCAACAGAGGAGGAGCTGTGGGAGGTGGAGACCCAGGCAAAACTGAGGAGACGAAGAGCCAGGGCAATACCACTGGTCTGGAAGGCCAAGGCAGAACTGACAGTTCATAGGACTGAGGCAGAAGCGGGGATGCAGAAGACCGCAGTTGAACTGGAGTGACCAAGGACAATGGTGGAGCCAAAGGGAAGGCAGAGCCCGGTGGAGCCTACGGGATGGAGGGTTGAGGCCTAGCCAGACCCCTGGAATCCTATGTCAAAACCATGGCAATGTCTGACCAAGGATGAGCAGGAGGGACGAGGGAGCCCAGCAGAGCCAGTGGGATGGTGGTCCATGCTGGAGACGAGAGCATGGAGCCAAGGTGCAGACAATAGGTCAGAGGGCAGAGGTGGAGTCTAGGGCATCATCATGCCAAGGCAGAGCTGGAGACTGAAAGGGCCAAGTCATAAAGCGACACTACTGAAGGAGGAACTGAGGGGCAACGACAACTGAGGCTGAGTTACTGGCTGGCTGGGTGGGATCATCTGAGATGCAGGAGACTTGGAGTTGAGCAGGACTAGCAGAGAACCAGCAGACTTGGAGCTGGATGGGAATAGTGGAGATGGTGGAGACTCAGGGCTGGGCGGAAACAGCAGTGATGAAAGAGATGTGGCTTGGGAATAGGAGGGAACCAGGGCATCCACTATATTGACTGTGCTCATGGGAAGCAAGTATAAATCAGGGAAAAGGGGCATGTATGGAATCCATCTCCACATTGTCTAATTCCATTAGAATCCCGACTGAGACAGTAATGGGTACCGGTTCTTGCACCTGGTCAAACTTGAGACTGGCTTGGGCTTTTTGGACGACATTGCTGGGCGCTGTCTTTGGCTATTGATTTACGTTGAGCTCTGGCTCTGGCTCAGGTTCTGGGTCTGCTCTGGCTCTGTGACTGTAGTTGATGGGGTAAGGGACTATCTGAGCTCAGGATCTGTGGTAATTGTTGGCTCTGCCTCTTGACTCATGGTGGGCTCTAGCTCAGTGCAGGGTGTCCCCATTTTTTGGTCCCCATCAGGAAAACAATTACCGTAATTTCCGGACTATTGAGCGCACCTGAATATAAGCCGCACCCACTGAATTTAAATATATATATATATATATATATATATATATATATATATTATTTTGAACATAAATAAGCCGCACATGTCTGTAAGCCGCAGGTGCAGTCGGATCTGCACAGTTGAAACACCTCAGCCGTCTGCACTCTGTGTGTTGACCCAGTCTTCGAGCTTATTTTCTAGTTCGGGCCATCTGCTTTTCTTCCCTCTGAAAGCTTTAGTTGTCTTTTTGCACTGAGTCAATTTCTCACACTGCTGTTTCCAACGTCTTATCATTGACTCATTAAGACCAAGCTCCCGTGCAGCAGCTCTATTTCCTTTTCCAACAGCCAGATCAATCGCCTTCAACTTGAAAGCTGCATCATATGCATTTCTCCTTGTCTTTGCCATGATGAGGGTGACAAAATGTCTAACATAATCAGAATGATGGGAAGTTTGAGCGCGCTCGATTTGATCTAAACAGTAAACAAAAAAAGTTGTTTGACCTTAACCCGTTCCGGCAATTTCATTGGTCTAATGAAAGCTTCATGCCGCCAAAAAACTGAGCATGTCACAGAATGTTTTTTTGGAAAAAAAAAAAAAATTGAAAGCTGGAAAAATCCATATATTAGCCCTGTCATTGTTTAAGCCGCAAGGTTCAAAGCGTGGGAAAAAATTTGCGGCTTATAGTCCGGAAAATACGGTAATAAATCATGCCAAGTGATGTTTTAATTTTATTTATTTTTTTAAAAAGTAGAAGATTTTATGTGAGGGAAGGGTTTAGGGGTAGGGTTCGGATTCGGGGATACACTGTTTGTACAGAATAAAAATCATTGTGTCTATGGAAAGTCGCCATAAAACATGGAAACCCAACAAACCAATATCAAATTTGAACCCCAAAACACAAATTTGGAAATTATTATTTTTATTATTATTGTAAAAATGCATGTTTTTTGTTAGGTTTATGGTCAAGTATTATGTAGCTTGATATGCAATTGAAGAAATGTCCCTATTTAGATAGTCGAGTAAGTGTGTGTGTGTGTGTGTACAGAAACCTAAATCTGATACATTGTGAGAACATATGTCCCTGCTATTAAAAAGGCTAAACAAACATACTAAAGAATGTCCTAAAGGAAATTAAAAAATGCAGAAATGTATCAGTGATGGTTAGGTTTAAGAGTAGTGATAGAACATACCTTTAGCTTAGTATATAACAAAAGAAGTCAATGGAAAGTCTTCGTAACGACAGAAATACCAACATGTGTTTGCTTGTGAGGGTTGTATTGAGAAAGTGTGCTTCTCACAGTGGAGGAGTATTTACATTAGTGTTTATGTGTGGGCGCATATGTATATACATGTGTCTCACAAGTACCGCAGCTGTATTCTCTGAGCATTTGCATGGCTGAGTCAGCACGCTTGCTTGCATCATAAATTTCCCACTCTGTCATTGGCCGGTGTTATGACTCAGAGCTTCACTGCGTGGGTGGCGCACAATACCTGCGGGCTTCAACTCACTTGAATGTGTATGTGTGAGTGTGGATTTACCTCTGGGGGGTTTGTGTGCTAATACACTCTTCCAGACAGTGAGTGGGTGATGTCTTTTAGGGAAGGATGGAGCTGTACCTCAGAAGAGAAAGGGTGCAGTGAATGAGTCACACTGGCACTTTAGGACTCCCCCACAATTCCTCAGTTTTCCATTACGCTCCACTCAACACTCACATGGATCGGCTCTGTTAATATCATGGGCTTATGATAGCCTTCTGTGTTACGTAATGGTGTACTAATTAAAATTTTGTGATTCTGGATATTCTTCTGGGAATTTATAGCACTGAAATACCTGGAGAAGCTCTTGAAGGTAAACATGACCTTCAGTCTCTTGATCAAATCAAGACAATCAGATTCACTCATGAGTATGACATTACATAGATAAAATGTGTTGTGAATTGGTGTTCTTTATTATCTTTAAATTGAATTGCATGGCATCTTATTTATAATTATTTCAATATTTAAATGAAAATAAAATACATAGTAAAAAATTGTTTAATAGATTAGTATATATTTACTCTACAATTGAAGAGGTTGTGGTTGGTAATTTTAGATTAGTAGACTGGTATATCTTTTGTTTTTGATAGTATTATGCTCACCACACATGCATTTAATCAAAAAACAGTAATATTGTGAAATATTTTTACAAAATATTATTTATATTTTAAAATTACTGGTTTCTATTTGAATATATGAGATATAATTACAAGACATAAAATGTGTGTCCTTGCTGAATAAAAGTATTTATTTATTTCCTTACTTCAAAAAAAAAGGTCCCACTTTGAACTGTCTTTGAGTACAATGTACCAACCAACCGGTAAACCTAACTACACCACGAAACTTGTCCCTAGCCTTACCCCTATAAATATCAGCAAAAGTGTTTTGCAATACAATGGACACAACAAGCACAATCTTTTGAATGATTTTATAGTTCTCAAAAACTGAGAATTAATTTTAAACAAAAATTCAGTAAACTGCTTAGAATAGCACCATCTATTTGCATACCGATTGCGTTCATTAGGAAAAGGTAATTCAAAGCAATATATGGTGGGATTACTTCTACACGGTTCACTTAAAGAGTAACAAGTTTCAAAATGAGGTACACTATGAGCAAAGCATTACCTCTCTGTTCACATATATAAAGGAACTCTGAAAGCATCATGAATCTATCTGTAGCTGTAACCTCTTGTGTTTTGCTCAGTTTCAGTTTGACGTAATGAGACAGGCAGCAGGGATTTCAACACAATCACATCACCAAATTGACCTGTGAAGTATTTTTAATCAGCAATTTGTGCTTTCTCTCCCTGATTTCCCTTTTTAAAATATTTCACACATTTTCCTCTCATGCAAGAGAGGAATCTTATCATTTACGCACACTTGGATCCCTGATTTAAAATGACAAGACAAGTAACAAGTAGTAAGATTTAAATGTAGCCCAGGCTCATTAGAAAAACGTACTGAGTAAACATATTTTCTAAACACAAAATACGTTGAGTCGTGCACATTTCGCAACAGTTTCAAAGTGAAATGTCCAGTGAGTTGTGCTAAAAGCATTAAGTTCTTTCTGGAAAAGATGAACGTAAATATGGCAACGTTTTATTTTGGAGTTTGTCAGTGGTGGACGAAGTACACTAATCAAGGACTTGATTAAAAGGACAGATACGTATGATAAAATATTACTCAAGTGAAAGTATTTAGTGCTCCTTTCCAATTTTACTTGAGTGAAAGTACAAAAGTACTTGATTTTGAATGTTTATTTTGTAATTATATATAGGACACTTATATAATTTAATTTTATATTATATATTTTATATAGTCCTATTGCTCATAATAATTGTGAATGATTTTGAATTGTCAAATAGCCAGCACTAGTCAGTATGGATGGAAGATTAGTGGTTGCAGATACATAATATGTAATGTGTTGACAAACAATAAAAACAAGCAAAATATATAGGGCTAAGTACATAAAATTTAAGAAGTTGCTACAAGAGCATGGAAGATTTACGTACATGCGTTATTTTAATTTGTGTTAGAGTTTCACGATTCTGGACAAAATGAGAATCAAGAGTTTTTTTCTTTCAAATAAAGATTATAATTCTCCCACGATTCCGAACAGACAACTAAAAAAATAACATATAATTATTTACTAGGGGACAAAATATTAATTGCTGTAGTCTATTTAAAAATATTTAATTAAATTTAATTATTAAAAAAAATGGTTTTGAACAAATGATTCAATGACTCACTCATAACTTCTTCACTTGTTTCATTACTGGATGAATCAATGTTTTTGAACAAATCTTTCCATGGAATCATTCAATGTCAAATAGATTAACAGTCACATACAACCATTATTTGAAGCGCCACGTTAGATTTAAGACCTGTAGACACTGGTGTGGACTTGTGCACTTTAAAGCATTTCAGTGGGCTTAATCAGATTTCCCTTTACAACAGATTAGCCTAAATTCACAAACAACTGACAGTTGTTACCTAAATATGAATTTAGTTACAATAATTAACCCTAAAATTTAACATTAGTAGTCTAACTTACTTTTCCCCATTAGTCGCGCACGCAAACACAGGATCCAGACTCGCTCTGAATGGATCATTGAATCAGTGAGTTGTTGACTCGAGAACAGCTGCAATACGAATTGTTTGATGTGATTTGTGATCTGATTTAACAGACTGATTGAACAGAATCAGTGCGTGCACGAATCGGACACAGCTTTTGCGTCTCTGAGCATGTGAGCATTCATTTTAAAATAATGAGTAACGATATGTTTTATGAAATGTAGTGGAGTAAAAAGTATGATCTTATGCTTTGGAATGTAGCGAAATAAAAGTAAAAGTTGCTCAAAATAAAAAATACTCAAGTAAAGTACAGATTCTTGAAAAATGCACTTAAGTACAGTAATGAAGTACTGCACAGGCAACCATTTCCTTTCTTTTTGGAGGAACATGTTTTCACAGCGTTTGTCGATCATAAACCCTTGGTGGATCTTACCTTTATGCTATGTCCAAAGTTTCTAAGCCCTGGTCATCACAACAACACCGCCACCTGGCCTTCATATCCGAGTTCAAAATTGATATCAAGCACAACGATGGAAAAAGTAATTTCCATTGCATGGCAATGTGCAAGCAGTAGGCTTTGTCCAGTTAGCAGCTGACCAGCAATCTGACCCCGATGTGCAAGCTTACAGGACAGCTATCTCAAGTTTGAAAATAGCTGAGGTACCAGAATGAAGCTTTGACCATGTTAACACTGGTTTACCTGGTTAACCTAGTTGGTCCAATGCCATCCTCCCAGGGGTTTACTCATCTTCTGACTATGGTGGATCATAGAACCAGGTGGCCGAAAGCAGTAACATTGGCTTCAATGACAACGGCGGATGTAACGCGGGCCTTCACCGACACTAGGGTTGCACATTTCGGCACATCATCAGACATATGTTCTGACCGTGGTCCTCAGTTTACATCCGAGTTGCGGACAGAGGTGGTTCGAATCTTAGGTGCGCAGCTTCAACATACTGCGTCCTTTCACCCACAGGCCAATCATCGCTCTCTCAAAACTGCACTGAAGGCCAGTCTGACAGATGACAGATGGGTTGAGTGGCTAGCCTGGGTCCTCCTGGGCCTGCGAACAGCTCCCAAGGAGGATCTACAAACTTCCTCGGCAGAGTTGGTGTATGGTCAGACTCTGCGGGTCACGAGAGATTTGATTCCAGAGAGCACAAGGCCCTGGAGACTATCTTCTGAATGTTATCCCCTCCTGGACAGAATCAATACTTTAAACCCATTCCTACCTCTCAGCATGGACTGATGGTAGCTTGGATGCCCAAAGACCTCTCTGCAGCTGAGTTTGTTTTCATCCATCATGACGCACACCAACATTCTTTGCGGCCCCCGTACGATTGCCCGTTTCGAGTTCTGGGGGCTGGAGTCAAAACTTTCCTGGTCGATGTTGGGGGCCGTCCATAACGATTCACTGTTGATCGACTTGGAGTCACTGTCGATCCAGATCATGGAGAACTAGGTCAGCCGATGGTTCCCACGTTGGCTCCTGGGAGGGACCACCAACAAGGGGACAGACCTCAGGGAGAAATCTCAAACTGTTAAAGAAATTCCACCTGCTGCAGACTGTCACTGCACGCGTTCAGGGAGACAAGTTTGAGCTCCAAGCAAGCTGATGTTGCCGGTCTTGGTGAATTCTGGGGGGGCCTGTGTAGGGGTAGATACAAGCAACATCACACACATCACTGATACATAATTCAGACATCACCGACATACACAAACATGCATATTTGACACGTCCCCTTTAAAAGTTAGAGAGTTTGTTGATGCGTGGTTACGACGCAGAAAGTTAACAAAATAAATATGACTGGTCTCATGCAGCAATCTTGACTCTTTGTGTTTTGATAGCTTAAACAGCTAGACTATAGCATTTCTAAGACTTATCGAAAGAGGAAAAAATGTTGAGAGATTGATTATGTTGGTCAGAGGGGAGAATGATGATGGCAGAAACACTCACACAGCAATGTAAACCAGTTTTCTGAGATCAAATGCTGAAGTACTATAAAACAAAACATAGTGTTATAAATGTACATTACAATTAAAAAAAAAATCCCTGGTAGTTTTTGCTACTTGTTTTTGTTACTGTCCCTTTAACTATACATGACACGATCACAGGAACAGTCTAGGACAGTACATTATAGTTTACTAATTTTAAATACGTTCATTGTGAGATATTATGCTCCTTGGATGATCTCATCCATCAATGACTTTTGTCTCCTACACAAGGCTATAAAGGTGCGAATAATGACTCTGCCCACATCAGCCAATGACACACGCCTCAACTCTCCAAAACATCAGCCATTTCCTCATGTCTGACTAACAAAGTATTTTAGTTTAAGGGAAGTGTTTGAATAATAATTGTTGTGCAAAAGCAAAAATTATTCTGAGTGAGTCAGTGAGTCTGTGGTTGTATTTATCTGGAAACTCTGTAACATTCTTTTGCCAAGTTGTTTCGAGACTACTTAGATTGGCTGAACTCATACGGGCATGCACACATTGAATTCACCTCTCATAACTCATACCTGCACAATGTTTCAGGCAGACAACGATCCAGTTTATACAAGTTTTACATGTCAAGACAGAAAATGCCATGGTTTGAAAAAGTCCTGCTACAACAACGCCTTCAAGCAATAACAATGTACCCACTTAACCTCCTTGCAAAAAAGTTGCTGTTTTGGCAACTAAAATCATATCTTTAACATTTAATAAAATAGTTGACCATCACCTTTATGTCAGAGGAGGAAAGTTTATTTGCTGTTACAGCCAGTTGTTATTTGTTATTTGCACCTCTGAATATTGAAATTTGGCACATTGTAGTAGTAGTAATAATAATAATAATAATAATAATAATAAACAGTGAGAACTGTGACTCACCATTTAGGTTAACTTAGCACAGATTGTCTTGATGGACATAACAGATTTTTCATAAGAGCAGTTGAGACTGTTCAGCCATATTGTTTAAAGAGATACAATTTCAAACAAAAATGAAAACTGTCATCATTTACTCACCGATTTGTTTTATTTTCATTGTTTAGCAGTTTAAAAAGAAATAATTAACAGTGCAAAAATAAAGATTAAAAATAAAAATGCTTGCATATTTAGCTGTCACTGGCTAGTTTGGAATCAAATGTTTTATTTTGAAGGTAAATGGGACCCAAAACTTTTATGCTTCACAAAGGACATAAAGGTAGTGTGAAAGGAATCCATACAACTTGTTGTTATATTCCAAGTCTTCTAAAGCAGTGGTAGCATTGGTTACACATTTAGGATATCTCTTTAAGGGCAGGGACACGTGCGGCGATTTTCAAATCTTAACCTATTTTAAAACTGTGGGAGACCACAGACATAAGAGCAATTTTAATCAATTTTTAGCATTATAATCCTCTGAATGCACACACTAGAAGATTTGTCCAGACCGTAAGACCACTCACCTGTTGATTGTAATATCATTTTCACAGTGAGAGGAGATCTCACAGAGACTCGCAAGATCAAACCTGACTCCTGTTACGGATTTGCCAGGCTCTGCCACGAACCAATCACAACGAGCACTGTCACCAGAATATCACTGATCACACACAGCTGCACCTCATCAAGCCAATCACGAACACATATTTAAGCACACACCTCACCTCCTTTCAGTTGTCCGGTCTCGTTCATCGATACAGGACTCACAGTCTCATTCCCTGACAATCGTTAAGGACTGCTTCATTTTGGTAACCCATTCCATACCTCCTGTGTTATCTCCTCCTGTGTTCATCTGTCATTTTCTCCAACGTCTTCCCTCGTGGTTGTATCTGCATGTGGTGTTTACTTACCAGAATAACTGAGGTGGGTGCATTCAATCAAAGATCTTCATTCCTGTCGTATCCATCTCCTGTAAGAAAAAAGGACTTCATTATTCTCTACATTACTTCCATTGTTATTGGATGTGCTGCTACTTACCTGTCATAATGCCATTCTGTAAAATAAAGTCTTCTGCATAATTCCATCTGTTGTGTGAGTCTACCTTCTTTAACAACTCTGACACAATTGGGAGAAGTAAAATAATCAAAATGACACCACATAATTGAGGATTTTTTAGACAAAAAGTCAGTTGCAAGAAGCCTCAAATCAGGTCCCCCTGCTCAAGCCAGCGCATGTCCATGCCCTTCTGAAGTTTGCCAATGACCATTTAGATGATCCAGAGGAGGAATGGGAGAAGGTCATGTGGTCTGAGACAAAAATAGAGCTTTCTGGTCTAAACTCCACTCGCCGTGTTTGGAGGAAGAAGAAGGGTGAGTACAACCCCAAGAACACCATCCAACAACCGTGAAGCATGGAGGTGGAAACATCATTCTTTGGGGATGCTTTTCTGCAAAGGGGACAGAACGACTGCACCGTATTGAGGGGAGGATGGATGGGGCCATGTATCGCGAGATCTTGGTCAACAACCTCCTTCCCTCAGTAAGAGCATTGAAGATGGGTCATGGCTGGGTCTTCCAGCATGACAACGACTCAAAACACACAGCCAAGGCAACTAAGGAGTGGCTCCGTAAGAAGCATCTCAAGGTCCTGGAGTGGCCTAGCCAGTCTCCAGACCTGAACCCAATAGAAAATCTTTGGAGGGAGCTGAAAGTCCGTATTGCCCAGCGACAGCCCCGAAAACCTGAAAGATCTGGAGAAGGTCTGTATGGGGGAGTGGGCCAAAATCCCTGCTGCAGTGTGTGCAAACCTGGTCAAGAACTACAGGAAACCTATGATCTCTGTAATTGCAAACAAAGGTTTCTGTACGAAATATTAAGTTCTGCTTTTCTGATGTATCAAATACTTATGTTATACAACAAAATGCAAGTTAATTACTTAAAAATCATACAATGTGATTTTCTGGATTTTTGTTTTAGTTTTCAGTGTATCAAATACTTTTTCTCCCCACTGTACGTAATGGCAAGTGTCCTGCTCACTCCAAAGTCCCCACTTCAAGAGGTCTGCCCTTCGAAGTGAGTAGGGCATAGGGATGCTCACAATTTGGAATTAGGAATATCATTTAAAATCTTAAAGTCTCTACTAAAAATGACACAGTTGTTTCACTTTTTTCAGTGTATTTTATTAACATTTATTTGTAATGTGCCATCATGATATCCCCCTCAAGTCACATAATTTGTGTATACCTTGCAGGTAAAGCTGTTTCAAACATCATGTGTTCTGCCAGACCCTGAGCACGAGTCAAGTGTTGTGTTTAGTAGTGAACACTTTAACCTTGTTCACAAGGATTTTCAGTCCAGTCTCATGGGAATCAGAGAGACCTGAACAGATGGGGGAGGGCTGCCTTCGTCAGAGAGAGTCCTCTGGGAGGCAGATTGCTGAAGCCTGACAACGGTGGGGGAGGGATGTTGTTTATATGCGTGTGTGTGTGTGTAAGGAGACTGAGAGAAAGAGTGGAAGGCTGCTGACGCAATGAGACTCATTGTGGGGTGTGTGTGACGTCCAGACAGCCATGTAAATCATGAGAGCAGTGAAGAGGCTGGCTCCAGCCTAACTGCCCAGTCAAGCGTGGCCTTTCACAGGCAGAGCTCTGAAGCACAGGAATACCTTCTCCACTACAGATAAAGAGATGATCGATTGAATTCAAAAGTACAGACATAGAACACCACTCTACAACACAGAAAGCTGAACATTTTCATTGTCATTTACACTAAAATGTACATTTATTCATCTATGCATTTATCAATATTTCAATCCAACATCTGATTCCAAACTAATCAGTGACAGCTAAATATGCAACCATTTTTTGTGCACTGTTAATTATTTCTATTTAATTATTTCTAAACAGCTAAACAATGAAAATAAAAACAAATCGGTGTTTCAAACTACAGTAGGACATTTCCTAGGTTGCAAAATTGTAAACCTTATGTTAAAGAAAATAAAGCAGTTTATTTATATATTATTTAGTTTGACCTTCTGAGGTGGATGGACAACACTTTCTGAAGGGTAGGCATATTCTGTGACTTATCATTTAGAGAAAGTACTGTATTCCTGTAGAGCATGACACTAGCAATGCCAAGGTCATGGGTTCAATTCCTGGGGAAAGTAAAAATGAATGCCTTGAATGCAATGTAAGTTGTTTTGGATAAAAGTGTCTGCCAAATATATACAAATTAAGTGGCATTTACTGCTACAAAATTAAAATGAATCTAGTTTAAGGTGTGTTCGACTTGAAGCAGCGCTGTGCAGACCGATCGGTGTATGACATACAGAGCAACCCTAGAGAGCAGACCACTCCGTATCCTTCCGAATCACTCTCAGGGAACTTTGATGTCATACACCGATCGGTCTGCGAAGCACCACTTCAAGTTGAATAGACCGTTTAGTGCCCTAGATTAAACATAAATTTGTAATTTCTCTGAAAACAAGTCTTACTAAATGGTTTTCAGTCTGTTAATTTATTTACTTTTAAAAATAGCATTTAAATTCCCACTGTACTCAATAATTTTATCGCTTAAAACTTGTTTTCAATTGCCAAAATGACATAAACATGTTTCCCTGTGAAAATAATTTCTTCATGCCTTAAAATGTTAATTAGTCTCCACCTCCACTCAATCACACGAGCTCAGAATAACTGATCCACTTGGTCAACTTTACATTAGTAAACACTGCACTTTTAGCAATTGGAAATACTGTGTAAATTCAGCCATATATTTTGAACCAGAAACTGATTCAGAAGAAGTGGAAGAGTGAATTATGCAGTCGTCATCTACAAGTCGATGAATCAGAATGGTAATGTGTTTTATGTTTTGCTTCCTACAACGTCGGACACATGCTTGACTATGTTATCAAACAGTTAATAATGTGTTGCTAATGTTTCACAAACTATATTCCCCTTCGCCATCTCAGAGTCAGACAGCTGTCTTCAAAAAATCAATATTCTTTGAAACGCTTTGAACAACTTAGAACGTCAGTGGAGAAAGGCATATAGTTCATCATAACATCATAATATACATCATATACATATCTCACCTGTTATATTGCTAAATGTATCAGATTTTTCATATCAACAGAAAAATATGCCAGGATAATCTGGCTTTTCTTGAGACCCCTCCTGTTTCGCATAGTTAATGATGCTAAAGCCCGCCCGACACATTGACATGATTGGTTACAACATATTTGTAACGTAGAGAATAAGGGTGATTTAAAACCATGTTTTTGAGACCGTCCTTGGTTCACTGAAGTTTTAAGAAGAAAATACTCAGCAATGGTGCTGAATAATGAATTTCCACATAGTTTGTCTTAAAGCATATTAAAATCACCAGAAAGACATATAAACAACGTTAAAAACTTGATTTTCACCACAGGGGGTGATTAAGAAAAAAATATTTGTGCAGCGTGACAGCAGAGAAGACACTGCTACAGTTCCGTCATCACCCCAACAGCTGCTCAACTGCTGCCTGTTTTTCAGTTGGGTGGAATAATGTTGCCTTGGAAACAGTTAACATGGCAATTAATATTTTGTCAAGCTGCCACTGTGCTGATTCTTCCAAGACAGTTTAGGTAACTGACCAAGGACTGTTTCACCTTGCATTTATTTTAGTGCTCACATTAACAGGTTACAGTATTCACTTGAGCTGTTTGTCTTCTGCAGTGCAGATTAAAGTGCCAAATAGTAAACTATTTTTGCTACACTCTGATACAATACAAAAAAAAAATCTGATACAATACAAACTTTTATGAAGCCACAAGACGCTTTTATTCAAGACGCTTTTATTTATACAACACTTTATGTAATACAGTGCATATTGTTTCAAAGCAGCTTTACAGTAATAAACAGGAAAATAGAGATCAATGATGCAAATTCAGGAGATAATTGTTCACCCATGGATTGTAAAAGTCATTTGGATTTGACGGGCAATTACGCACAATGGCAGATATACAAATCCTTTTAATTTACCCATTGTCTTTATTATTTCCCTTACAAAAATTGGTTTCTTTGAAACATGAAATGAAACATGGTTAATTTGTGGTTATCATGGTTTAACTACAATAACCATGTTTTTTTGGTGTTATTTGTAGAAAAACCATGGTTCATTTTTGTAACGGTTAATGTATGTTTTAATAATTCTGAAAACATTAATTATTGAATGTTGTAATAAAAGCATGAAGTAGAAACATAATTATTTCTTCAATAAATTTATATAAAACTGCCATATGCGCAATTTAAATGTTTATATACAACTCAGAATTGACTATTAAATAAATTTGATTAGGACATTGGGACACTCAATATAGCAGCTCTAGAAAAGGAAGACCCACCTTCCAAATAAAAGAACCAATCACCAATCTGCAAAGTCATTGCTTTGTATATATGACAGTTTTGATGACAACATCAATGCAGCTGCTGTTAGAAGCTCCAGATACCATAGAAACAGCCGCTACTGTAATTAAACACACAGTATGTAAAGTCTTTACTCTAACTGCAAATGCACATTAGTTGGACCAACCTGAAATATACAGTTCCCTTTCAAGGGAAGTCAATGCTGCATCAGAATGTTGACTCTATGGCAAAACTCCTGTGTGATTGCATTTGAAGCATGTGTAGAATCACTCCAATCTCATTTCTGCAACATCACCCAGTGACATACTGCAGAAGGTTAAAGGATACCCGGACCAAACATTGTCAGATTCTCTGCCTTCTGTAAGCACTCTTTGTTACTCTGTCTCTGTCTATTTGGTGCTGTCTACTTGGGCATGCACAGTCTCTCGAGGGGGCAGAGCATCCACTCCTGCCTGGACCTCTTCGAGGAGGGTGGCCAGGCTTGTACCCCTCGTTGTTCGGGTCCCGCATGTCGCAAATGGAGCTTGCAAAAGAATCTTGAGATGGGTCTGTCTCAGCTTTTACCTGCTGGTTCCAGCGCTTTCACTCTACTGGAACAAGCTGTTTTCCGCCCGTGTCTTTAGCCCTATGGTTACCAACTGCTCTTCAATCATGGGGCTGAATGTGCATGGGTATGGGGCAATGCCCAGGGTTGAAGAGTTTGCATTGTCCTTTAACCATCTGTGGTGTGAGGTGTTCCCTTTCATGGGAACTTCGAGCTGCGTTGAGACGTGTTGGGAACGCTTCTGCGTGATTGCGTCATGAAGCACATGTGAAATCTGTCCAATGGCGTGACAGAACGTCATAGGCGGGTGACATCACAGACCAGGAAACTATAAAGCACCCCTCTGAACAAAGAATGGCAGCTTCTCTGTCTTCAGCAAGCGCTCTGTGTTTCTGTCTGTGATATTTACTGTTTTTTGTCAAAGTTTATCACTTTATCACATTATATATATATAATGGCGGCGAAACAGCAATTTAGACAGTGTGTTCCTCCCTGCCCCCGTTTCATTACGAGTGGGGATACACACGAGCTCTGTGTTGCTTGTTTGGGAGCAGAGCACGCACAGTCAGCTCTCAAGGGGGCTGGCTGTGATCACTGCGATAAGATGGCAGTGAAAGTGCTTCGTTCCCGCCGGGCGTTCTTTGAGGAGGGTGCCTTGGCTCGCGTTCCTCGTGGTTCGTGAAAAAGCAAGGCTATGCGGCGATGCCCCGGGCGGAAGAGACGCTTGCGAGCTACCTCTCCCCTGGGTCTGCATCATCGCTGAAGTCCCCGATGTTACCCACCTAGCCGTTAAAGACAACATCAGCGCTGGTGGGTAAAGCATACTCGGCTTCAGGTCAAGCCGCCGCGTGGCTGCATACTATGTCTATATTGCAGGCATACCAGGCTGACCTGTTAAAGGATATTGATGAGGGTGGGGAGGTGTCTGCCGACGCAATTCGAGAACTGCGTCGGGCCACAAATTTGTCTCACAGGGCCACCAAGGAGACGGCCAAGTCAGTGGGCCGGTCTATGGCAGCCCTGGTGGCCACTGAGAGGCATCTGTGGCTGAATTTATCTGGTATAAAGGAGAAAGATAAAAGCTTCCTTTTGAACGCCCTGCTTGCGCCTTCTGGCCTATTCGGAGACGCTGTTACATCAGTCGTCGTTAGGTTTCAGGAGGCAAAGAAGCAAGCGGCGGCGTTCCAGGAAATACTTCCTCTTCACCCTCACGTATCTGAAGCTGCTGGGCGGGAGCAGCAAAAGCCGAGTACCAGCTCCTCGTACAGAGCGCAACAAAAAGTTAGCATCGCCACTCGGGCCCCACCTCAAGCTAGGAGAGGACAGGGGGGTCTGGGTGGCGAGCGCAGCTGAAGCTTTCCAAGGATAAGACTAATCTGAGGACAGTCATTATTGCTAGGCTTCAGCGAAGAGGTCCTGGGGGCAGTCCTCATCGGGGAGAAGTGGTGTACACCTCATCATACGGTGCCCATTTCTCTTCGGTGCCCTCAGGGGGCCGTTCTGCCAACCCTGCCACTGAGTGTGCGTCAGGGCGCGGAACAACCCAACGGTTTTCTGAGGAAAACCCTGGTACAGTCAGATCGGTTGTTTCCTGCCAGTGCGCTGCTTCAGGACGCCGAGCTGATTGTCATAACACCAGAGGCCAGTCTCGAGAGACTGATTCCCTTATTAGATTTTCTGGCAGAGTGGAAATGTCTGCCGAATATATCTCATTGGGTGCTGCAGATAATAGAAAGAGGCAACAAAATTCAGTTCGGGTCATGCCCGCCCAGGTCCAGCGGGGTTCTCACCACGGTGGTGGATCCCGAGCAGTCTTTGGTATTGGAACAAGAGGTTCTGACGAAAGGAACAATAGAAAGGGTTCCTCCTCCCAGCAAGCAGTCAAGGTTTTACAGCCGCTATTTCATTGTTCAGAAAAAGGATGGAGGGCTGCGTCCCATCTTAGATCTTCGCTTATTGAATCGCACGGTCCAAAAGCTCAAGTTCAAGATGCTTACACTCAGACAGATTGTTTCTCAAGTCAAGTCCGAGGACTGGTTTGTAATGATCGATCTCAAAGATGCCTATTTTCATGTGTCCATCCATCCTCATTCTCAGTTCCTGAGATTTGTTTTCGGGGACGAAGATTATCAATATCGGGTTGTTCCGTTCGGCCTAGATTTATCACCCCGCACCTTTACAGAATGCGTGGATGCAGCTCTGGCTCCCTTGAGACTCCAGGGCATTCGCGTTTTGAATTATATCGACGATTGGTTGATTCTAGCTCAATCCGAGCTCATGGCGGTTCGACATCGAGATGTCGTTCTCGCGCACATCAAAAAGTTGAGGTTGAAGTTGAACGTCAAGAAGAATGTGCTTCTTCCAGCTCAGAGAACCACTTTTCTGGGCTTGGTATGGGATTCGACGACGATGCAGGCCCATCTTGCTCCAGGCCTGCGCAGCGGGTTAGGGCACCTGCTTGGGATTTGGCCATAGTGCTCGAGGGCCTGGCCATGGCTCCCTTTGAACCTCTGGAGGAAGTTTATGAGAAATTCCTCACCTTGAAGACTATATTTCTTCTAGCTATTACATCTCTTAAAAGAATTGGAGATCTTCAAACCCTTTCAGTGGCTCCTTCATGTCTGGAATTTGCGCCGGGTATGGTTAAAGCATTCCTGCATACCAAGCCGGGATATGTTCCGAAGGTCCCTACTAATACAGTGGGACCCATTGTGCTGCAGGCCTTTTGTCCTCCACCTTTTGCTTCAACAGATCAGGAAAACCTCAATCTGCTTAGCCCAGTTTGGGCTCTAGATGCTTACTTTCACAGAGCTGCCCTGTGGCGTAGGTCATATCAACTTACTGTCTGTTTCGGGTCACCCAGGAAGGGGTGGCCCGCTTCTAAGCAGAGAATGAGTTAATGGGTGGTTGAGGCCATCTCACTTGCTTATGAGTCGGCCGGACAGCCTTCACCTTTGACTGTCCGTGCGCATTCCACTAGGAGTATGGCGGCCTCTAAAGCCCTTCTGTCAGGAGTCTCTTTGCGGTCCTCTCCGCACACTTTTCTTAGATTTTATAGCCTTGACTTAGGCTCTACTCCGGGGTCTTCGGTCCTCTCTTAACTCCACAGTCGGGGCTTTTGGTACTATGGCGTCGTGGATATGAGGTTCCCAACGGGTCTCGACGCAGCTCGACGTTCCCATGAAAGGGAACGTCTCAGATTACGTATGTAACCCTTGTTCCCTGAATAGAGAACGAGACGCTGCGTCACGTTGCCACACTCCCTGCAAGCCCCCGAGCGCTTTTCTTCAGCCAAAGCTGCCATTCTTTGTTCGGAGGGGTGCTTTATAGTTTCCTGGTCTGTGACGTCACCCGCCTATGACGTTCCGTCACGCCATTGGATAGATTTCACATGTGCTTCATGACGCAATTACGCAGAAGCGTTCCCAACGAGTCTTGACGCAGCGTCTCGTTCCCTATTCAGGGAACCAGGGTTACATACGTAACCTGAGATGTTTTCTGGGCGCAGGTTACGTTTTTTTATTACATTTTCATGGCTGAAGTGGGACTACACTGTATTCAGCACAAACTGTATATTATGAATATCTGATCCGCGAGTATGTAAAATTATGTAGTTTTGAGAAAACAACATTTATGCCTGGTTACAGAAAACAATTTTTTTTAAGTCACTGAAATAAGGAAATGTGACCATGCTAATATTAAGAGTAGCTATAGTATTGCATTAGTAATCACTAATACTAGTGTTACCCATTCATAACAAAAACATGAATTTGTAGCCATAGAAGCACACATGCTTTGTATGTATTATCATAAATAAAATACAAAAATTACATTTTATGTTTTAGAAACTAAATTATTATTGTTTATCATCTAACATCTAAGCTTGAGTTGATATTCGCAAAACAGCATTTCACAGTAAACACTAGTCTAAACATAACTGTGACACTCTGTAACACTCCGGTCATGTATAATTTCATACGTTTTATCCACGTTTCTGGTCAGACGGGATGCATTGCCCATTTTGACAGTAGATGGTGGTTTTCTACCAGCATATTAAAACATGTGTTACAGGTTATTCCAAGAGTATTGACAAGACTTTACATAATTTAAGGCACAATGCATCCCCGCCATTGAGGAGTTTTTCTGCCAATCCATGTTTTCACTATTATATGGTAGGGGTGGTATTAGACATCTTCTGAAATAGTGCAAAGAAACACAAACAAGTGATAGAAGGTCACTCCAAACTCATTGGTGAAACGTCACCATGTGACGCGTAGCAGTGTAGGGTGGAAGAAAATAATCCTACTTCTTGGAGGGAAACTTCTGGCAATAAAGCCCTAGGGGCAGCCATTCTCTTTGAAGAATGAGCACTTACAACTAGAGGCAAAGGAAGGTCAAGCTCCTCATAAGCCATAGAAATAGCCTCAACAATCCACTTGCATAATCTATCCATGGATGCTGAGGAACCCCACTAGGCAGAACGGTGGACATAACACTCAAGCTTCTTTTGGTCCGCCAAGTGAAATGGGGGAGGACAAAAGGCCTGCTAAACAACTGAGCATTCTATGTTAGTAGTATATTTAGACACATAACCCAGTCTAGGGTGAAGAATTGCTTTGACACTACCGGAAGCAATCTCAGGAGGAGGCAACAGACAGGCCCAGTAAATCTCTTAACTGTTTAAGAGAGGCAACAGCATGCAAGAAAGCCATCTTGTAAGTCAGGAACTTTAGTGAAACCCCTCCTAAACGTTGCCAGATCCCAGGCTGGAACTCTCGCCTGAACAGCAGGCCTTGGCCTCAATGTACCAAATAGGAAATGAGATACCAGAAGGTGTCTCCCCAAAAACACAACATCTAAAGGTGCATGGTAAGCAGTGATGGCCACATCAAAAACCTTTTGTGTGGAGGGAAGAAAGAAGAAGAAAAATAAGAAAACCCAGAAGAAAAATAATTCTGAAGGAACTCTAGCACCGAACCAACCGGGCAGTTGGGTCTAACTGGTGTTCTCTGCAGCATAAAGTGAAGAGACTCCACTTTGGCATAGAGTTTCCTCATGGAGGGAGCACTAGAGTTTAAAATGGTCTCAATTATCTCAGGGGCCAAACCCACATCCTCCATATCTACGACCAGGGGTGATAAATTGTGCCCCCAGTCTATGACAGGAGGTCACTCCTGATGGGAATCATCTAGGTAGAGGCATCTAGGAGAGGCATCAGATCAGAGAACCATACTCAGGCTGGCCAGAACAGGGCTGCTAGCAGCAGACGAACCCCGTCCTGCCGAATTCTGTCTAGAACTCCCAGGAGCATAGCAATCGGGGGAAATGCATCTGAACGTCTGAACCATAGTCTCAGCCCCTGCTTCGACAAGATGTCTGCTTCCTGATTCATGTGTCCAGGGATGTGAACTGCCCTCACTGGGAGCAGCTTGTCCTGGGCTGAAGATCTGTGCCACAGATTTCCCTGATGATTCATGTACTAGTCAACCAATGTTGTTTGAATGGACAAGAAGATGGCAGCCTCTGGTCTGCGAGAAAGTACTTCAGTGCTAGAACAGACAAGATGCGTCTTTCTGCTGTCTCATTCTCTGTGAACTTCTTTCTGAAACGTGTCACAATAATGAGCTGAAACTCAGTGAATACTTGCCACACAGACATGAGAGACATGAGAAGCTTGAAATGTCTACTTTTAAATAAAGTAAATCAAACTGAAAACAAATATTCTCAGTTTATGTAATCTGTATGAAATCAATGAGAGGTACAATCTTTCCTGTCTGAGCTCATTATACCAGAGTTATGCTTACTTCAGCCAACAAAATACAATATCACAGCATTCTATTAGACATGAGCTGTACCTGTTGAAAGATGGCCGCATAGTAAACTGACTTAAAAAGGACTTTAAATAAAAATATAATGAATGGAATACAGTGCATATATTTACCAAAATGATCCTCTCTAAAGTTATTTTTTTTCTAGCTGACTAACAAGCTATGGTCATTGGATGGCTTTCCTGAGGTAAATGTAATATTACATTACATTGATTATACACATTATTTAGAGATGATCGGTTTACTCGTGCTCTTTGCTGCCACATTGAACAGAGGCGACTATTTATCATTCCGATTTTGCTTTGTTCAGGATTTGAAGCTCAGACTTAGTTTCATATGCCTGAAAGCTAATTGCAGTTATTGGATGTTAGGCACTGAACAAATAAGCCTAATGTTTTGTGAAGTTTTGTAAACACATCAACTGAAAACAGCACAGATTAAAACATCATAGCCATAGACACAGCTGACATGTTTATCTGCTGTAGCTTATTCATGTTGTGTGCATTAAATAGACATTGACAAAGTAAAAATGCAGCATAGGTGAAGTGTCAACTAAACAATCATTTCGGTTAATGATTTAAACGCTCCAAAACTGAAAATTATTTTTTATTATAATTGAGAAATAACTTTTAATTGCAAACTCCTAATAACCATTTTAATAATGATTGCAGTTAATAAAAGAAATTATGCAATGTAGTAACCGTGTAGAGCTGCAGCTCTTTTTTGCACAGCAGAAATGCTGTCAGTGTAAAAGCACAATGTGAGCCTGCTGTTGCAGTCATGCTCTAGTGCCACGTACTCTTTGTTTAAGCGTGTAGCGCAATACAGGCCAAATACAGTGTCATACTATTTTTTTAGCTACATAAACTGAGTGATGACTGAATACATGTTTGAGGTGTTACCGGACCTCTCGATATACACATTACAGTATGACACCGGCTGAATGAGTCAACAAAGAGAGAAAAGGAAACCGTCTAAGAGACAGGGTGGAGACATGAAGAGCAGTCAGTGCCAGCACAGGACAGAGACTGTCTTTGTAACGAACATGTTATGTTTATGTTGTTTTGTTATTTGTGGTCTTTAAGTTATTTTATTATTTCTGTATATTTGAACATGTAAATGATTTGAATTTTGTTAAATGTAATAGGGTGTGGTTGAAGATTTTTATTTTACCTGTTAGATGCGAACACTCACGCTGAGCGAGGAACGCTGATCAAGGCAAGGTCTTAAGGATTTTTACAAACATTGTAAGCTTAGCTTCTGGTTTAAAGGGGGACAAGGTAACAATCATACCTTTTTTTTTTACTTGTGTGTGGTTTTGTTATAAGATTAATGTTTATTTTGTTGGTTTGTTTGTTTGGTTTATATTTTTTTATAATTTTTTTTACCTTTCAATATTTATTTTTTTATTCTCTTGCTGTAGTTAAGGTGTTGTGTGATCTCTACGGAACGAGAATAATAAACAATAATGAATCATCAGTGAAAGAGTCGACCATTT
Organism: Zacco platypus; assembly: GCA_038088235.1. Classification (NCBI taxonomy): domain Eukaryota; kingdom Metazoa; phylum Chordata; class Actinopteri; order Cypriniformes; family Xenocyprididae; genus Zacco; species Zacco platypus. The sequence continues at coordinate 16,377,505 of CM076071.1, read as the reverse complement.
TATTAACCAGAACGCTACAGTAAGAGCTTGCCTCGTCGATCTGCTTCATAGGACATTCGTTTGTGGAAGAAGGAACATCTATGGAGTCCAAATTATGCCATATAGTTTTGCAAAATAATAAAGAATTGCAAAAGAAAATAAAGTTTTGCAAAAGAAGTATTGAGCAACAAAAAGTGATTTGCAAACAAAATAAAGAATTGCAAAAATAAAGACAATTGCAAAAGTCAATGACAGCTGTAAAAGAAGTTTATGAACTGTGGTCCTATTTTATCTCTGCAACAGATTTTTACTAATTAATTTGCAACGCTCCTTTTATTCGTTTCAGTCAAGTTTAAACTTGAGATACTGTTTTCCCTTTACACTGCACCTTTCTGTGCATTTCACTTCACGGTACTTTTTGACGTGGGGTGGAGTCAAGAAACTGGGGCGTGTTCAGCGGGCATGGTCACGCCTCCCTCCAAGGGTACTTGTACTCACACTTTTACTAACAGTAACATGTTTGGTTTCGTTTTGTTAACTAAATGTGTATTAAAATAATTTGCTTAACTTAGAGATCATGTTAAAGTGGTGTTTATTATTAGCCATAGACTACTCGCTAATGTGAACTGTCTGAAATTACCCAGCACCTGCTGTTTATCAGTGTAAATAGCATTAAATTGTTCATGCTCTAAATTAGAAGATCAGTTTCTGTCCGGTGGCAGGGGGGAGGGATCACAACAACAGTCCCTGCCTTTCTTTGAGGACCTCCATGATGAGATATCCAAGTCATGGAGAAAGCCGTATACCTCCAATGTTTTCGTGCCCTCGACGTCGATTTATTCGACCATCGTGGGCGCTGGGGCATGGGGTATACGACGATGCCTCAGGTCGAAGAGACGCTTGCGAGCTATCTCTCGCCTGGATCAGCATCATCATTGAAGAAGCTGACTCTTCCATCTAAGCCTTTCTGTACGACGTCAACTCTTGTCGGCAAGGATTTTCAAGCTACAGGTCAGGCTGGTGCTGCCCTGCACACCATGGTGGTGTTGCAGGCGTATAAGGCTGACCTGCTGAAGGACCTGAGTGCAGGTTCCACCATAGACGAGGAAGCATTTGCGGAACTTCGTTGGGCCACAGATTTATCTATCCATGCCACTAAGCAGACGGCCCGTGGTATTGGCCATTCAATGGCTGCGATGGTCAGCACGGAGAGACATCTGTGGCTCAACCTCATGGGCATCAAGGATAAAGATCGAGTATTTCTACTTGATGCGCCTGTGAAATCCAAGGAAGAGTTCGTCCAATTTCTTTCTCGTCGCACACAGTGGGAGGGGCCGTCAACCACCCAGCCCCAACCTGGTCTTTCACATCGGGAGGCTCAAAAACAGAGCGTGGCAACTCGCGCTCCCCCTCGTAGGGATTGGGGACCGTCTCGCCGCTCGCAACAGCCACCCAAGCAAGACAGCGAAAAGTTAAATGTTCCATTGATTCCCGTCACACACCAGGACGCGCAGCATCTAACATCATCACTAGAGGAAGTACAAAAGTTAGTTCCCATTTCAGAAAGCCTGGCAGCATGGAAACTACTGCCAGTTATTTCTGTGTGGGTTCCACAAACAGTAGAGTTAGGATACAGAATCCAATTCTTTCGTCGTCCCCCGCTTTTCAACGGCATGGTCTCCACTACCGTGAAGCCGGGGCAATTGACGTTACTGTTACAAGAGCTGCAGGCTCTCTTGAAGAAGGGGGCCATAGAACACGTTCCCCTTCCAGAGAGAGAGTCAGGCTATTACAGCAGGTACTTCCTGGTCCCAAAAAAGGACGGGGGGGTTGCGTCCAATCTTAGATCTTCGAGGCTTAAATCGTTCAGTCAAAGCCCTCAAGTTCAAGATGTTAACAGTAAAGATGGTCGTGTCTCTAATCCAACATCGCGATTGGTTTGTCACGATCGATCTGAAAGATGCATATTTTCACATAGAAATATTGCCACAACACAGGAGGTTCTTGAGCTTCGCTTTCGGGGGAGAAGCTTACCAGTATCAGGTCCTTCCTTCCTAGCCCTATCACCCCATTGCGACTCCGGGGCATTCGCATTTTGAATTACACAGACAACTGGCTAATATTAGCACAGTCTCAAGAGATGGCGTTACAACACAGAGATGTCGTACTAAATCATCGTTTCTCTAGGGCTGAGACTAAACGAGAAGAAAAACATTCTCTGTCACACCCAGAGGACGACATATCTAGGGGTCGTATGGGATTCATATGTGGCTCAGACTCTGGTACCTTGCCTTGGGTCCCACTCTAGGGGCACCGTTTCATCGCAGATTGATTCATCGCCAGCTGCGTTGGCCGAACAGAATGTGGTTCTCAGAGATAATAGCTCTCCTCGACGGCTCGCCTTGGGTCATACCGAACAGGAGAGACCTTCTGTCTCAGCCACAGGGGACGATATTTCATCCCGGCCGGAGTTATGGAACCTTCATGTTTGGTCCCTGAGGGGAACCAACTGAGGGACACAGGGCTTTCACCAGATGTTATCCAGACTATCTTAAGTGCTAGAGCTCCCTCCACCAGAGCAAGTTATGCCAGCAAATGAGTTGTCTTTCAAAGATGGTGTACTATTCACAATGCTGATCCTGTAAACTGCCAAATTGCTACAGTTCTGGACTTTCTGCTCTTTGTCTCGCTTTGTTCGTTCCGGTAATTCTATAAGCCTTCACGACGCCGGATCAGGAAATACTTCACAAACTGTGTCCAGTCCGTGCTCTTCAGAACTACATCCACCACACTAGCCAGTGGCGTAAGTCAGAGCGACCATTCGTCTGCCATGGAGGCCGTAACAAGGGTGCTACCGCTACAAAACAGACTATGTCACACTGGGTGAGAGATGCTATTGCCTTTGCCTATTAGGCGTGCGGTCACACTTCGCTAATGGGCATCAGGGCTCATTCCCCCAGGGGGGTTGCCTCTTCAAGAGGGGTGCCTCCCTGCAAAATGTTTGTGATGCGGCAGGTTGGTCCTCTCCGCACACATTCATAAAGTTTTATAGTTTGGATGTTAATGATACTCCGGGCTCTACCATCCTTGAGTCAACATCTCAAGCTAGTGTCTAAGACCCTTTGTGCTTTGTGACACTTCACAGCCAAAGGGTCCGTACACACAGTGCGGCGGCATGGGTATTCTCGTTCCCATAGCGATGAAGCGCAGCTGGAGTGCAGCTTTTGAAAGGGAAAGACCTGGGTTACTTAACTGTAACCCTGTTCCCTGAAAAAGTGGGAACAAAAGCTGCGCTTCCTTGCTGCACTGGGATGTCCCAGGACTGCTCTTCAGACAAAAGTACCTGCAGATGCACCTGTGGCTCATGTATTTATAGCCTCTCGTCGGCGTATAGTGATGTCACAAAGGCTATAAATTTTTTTCTTTAGAACTAATGATGAAGTTCACTCTAATGCCTGGTATAAACTGAATTGTTGTTCAAAAGATAAATTGGCTAATTGAATGAATTTTAGGCCAAAGGATGCAATGGGTCTTCTCTGACTTCCTTAGTGCATGTGAAAATGCTATGCCTCATGTCAAAGCTCTTCAGATTCTGAATGATTATCAAGAGAACCAAAAACTTGTTCAGAAATTACCTGACTGGGCAGCCGGTCGATGGAACCGACAAATTACTCAAGCCCTCAGTCAAAATAAAGAGTTTCCAGACTTTAAGAAATTCTGTGCATTTGTGTCAGCAGAGGCAGATACTGCAATCCAGTAACTTATTTTTAAGCTCTCCACACATTAGCACTCATCATTGACAGGACATATTGAAAGTGAGTGTTGTTATCGCCTTGTATGTGATACTTGTAAAGGAAAACATCCTATATGTCTGCATGACCGCAACTTCATAAGAAGAGAGAAGACAGTACCTTTAACAGGGTCTTCCCAGGGTGTTTTTAATGGTAGCACAAATGTAGTAACTTTTAGTGTAACTGGAGAAGAGCAGACTGCAAATACTTAAATGATTTTGCCTGTATGAATATCGACAAAGCAGAATCCTAACTGTGAAAGTCTTGTGTACGCCCTACTGGACTCTGGTATCACCTTTGTCGATCAAGGAGTAAGTAATGCTCTTAAAGTCCAATCAAGTCCAGTAAGATTGAAACTAACTACTATGCTTGGTAAAGATACAGTTGTGCAAAGTGAGAGAGTATCAGGGTTACAAGTGTGAGCAAATAAATCAGGTAGTTTTATTGACCTCCCTCCTGCTTATATCAGAGATCGTGATCACATCCGTACCTGTGAAATTGCAATGAAATGGAGTAATTTGTCAAGTATTGCAGTATTTTTTCCTCCGCCATTGAAGGATTGTGAGATTGGTCTGTTAATAGGTTACAGTTGCCCAAGATCGATGGCTCCTCGAGAGGTGATTGTTTGAAAAGATAACGTACCCTTTGCTGTGCGAACTGATTTGGGATGGAGTATTGTAGGGTGTTCATCTCCACGTCTTGATTTGCCTAAAAAAAACAGTATGTGTCACCGCCTTGCAGCCAAAGAACTTCCTCCTGTCACTCCAGCAGATGTGATTGTGTTCTTGAGACTGACTTCAAGGACATTAACGAAGAAAAAATGAAGGTATCACAAGATGACTTTTTTTTTCTCAATAAAATGAAGGAAAGTATTCATAAAAACATGCATAGACATTATGAGATGCTGTTACCTTCTAAGGAAATACCTGTTCTACCTAGTAACAAACAAGTGGCTACGGCCAGGCTTGACCATCTCAAGAGAAGGATGTCTAAGGATGTAATGTACAAGGAACAGTATAAGGAATTTATGAGTGAGATCATTCAAAGAGGGGTGCATAAATGACTGCGACAAAGAAGGAGAAACATGGTATCTGCCTCATCACGGTGTCTTCCATCCCAAAAAGACAAAAAGTTGCGAATGGTATCTGATTGTTCAGCAAGGTATAACAGTTGTTCATTGAATGATCATATGATAAATAATTCTGATCAGATTTTGTCAACATCCTATTGCTCTCAAAAAATTATCACTAATTTCATGTGAGTGAATCTGACAGAGATTCACTTTGGTGGAAGAAAGGGGAATTAAATTAAAACCCTCTTGAATTTTCAATGAAGGTCCATAGCCATTTATATACTCTAGGTTCATAGTTTTTATTGAGGAATTTCTTTATGGTTGATGGAGTAACTACATTGAACACAATTAAACACAACACTTTTGTTTTTACCCCCATTTTTCATGCGCTGAACTCAAAGATCTAAGACTTTTTCTATGTACACAAAAGGCCTATTTCTCTCAAATATTGTTAACAAATGTGTCTAAATCTCGGTGAGCACTTCTCCTTTGCTGAGATAATCCATCCACCTTACAAGATGCTGATTAGACAGCATGATTATTGTACAGGTGTGCCTTAGGCCAGCCACAATAAAAGGCCACTCTAAAATGTGCAGTTTTATCACACAATACAATGCCACAAATGTTGCAAGTTTTGAGGGAGCATGCAATTAGCATGCTGACTGCAGGAATGTCCACCAGAGCTATTGCTCATCAATTGAATGTTCATTTCTCTACCATAAGCTGTCTCCAAAGGCGTTTCAGAGATTTTGGCAGTATATCCGGCCTCACAACCGCAGAACTTGTGTAACCACACCAGCCCAGGACCTCCACATTCAGCATCTTCACCTCCAAGATCGTCTGAGACCAGCCACCCGGACAGCTGCTGCAACAATTGGTTTTTACAACCAAAGAATTTCTGCACAAACTGTCAGAAACCATCTCTGGGAAGCTCATCTTTCAAATGTCATATGATGGAGCTGTTTTGAATAGTATTCCTGCCTCTGAACTTGTATCTCATGCTAAAGATTTCCATTTGATATGCCATTGGAAAGAGTTCTTGGAATACAGTAGGATAAGGATTTAGATTGTTTCAGTTCAAGATCAAGTTACAGCAACAACCTGCTATTCGTTGTGGAATATTATCTACAGTTGCTTCAGTGTATGATCCGTTAGGATTTGTAGTGTCTGTTCTGCTTAATGGAAAGAGAATTCTGCAGGAGATATGCAACCATGGTACTGGATGGGATGATTCCTTGTCAATGGAACTTCAGTTACGGTGGAAGCAGTGGAAGCAAAATCTTTCTGAGTAGCAAGAAATAAGCACACCAAGGACATATGCACCTAACAACTTCGGGAAAAATGGTCAAGGCTGAATTGCATCATTTCTCTGATGCCATGACTCACAGTTACGGTCAGTGCTCTTATGACTCTGCAATGAGGATGGATATAGCTTAGTACAACCCCACAACAATGGAGGTATGTTCCTTCCAAAGAAAATCCTGCTGACCATGCCTCCAGAGGTCTAACTGTTCTCCAATTGCTGTCATCAAACTGGTTCTCCAGCACAAAGTTCTTGTGGGAGAGAGATCTACCAAAGCCAACATAGAAAAGTTCAGAACTTTCCTTGGAAGATCTAGAAGTAAAGATTGCTCAAGCTCTAAAAATTGAAGGTGCTGACAAAGTAAACTTGATTGATCGCTTGTCTAAGTTTTCTTCGTAGTCACAAGCAGTTAGAGCTGTTGCTCGACTTATGAGAAGAGTCAACAAAGATAAGTCAAGTCACCTAAGTACTGTTTCATCTCTGAATTGTATCCTTTTGACTAATTTATAGATGAAGATGGGGTGCTCAAGTTGAGAGGTTGGCTTCGTAATTTGATTATCCAGAGTCCTTAAAATATCCTCCCATTATTCTGAAGAATCACCGTATTACTAAAATGATTATTGCACATTATCATGAAAAAGTCAAACATCAAGGAAAAGGATTCACCATTAACAAGATTAGATCTAATGGGTACTGGATTCCAGGAATCAGTAAATCTGTTGTTTTCTACATCAGATGATGTGTTATATGTAGAAAACTTAGGAGCCCTGCTGAGATTCAGAAAATGGTTGATTTGCAATTAGAACAAGTGAATCCGTCACCTCCATTCATGTACACCGGTATGAACTGTTTTGCACCATTTCTTGTTAAAGAGGGAAGGAGTGTGTGTACCTACTTTTAACCTGTTTTTGTTCTTGTGTTGTACATATCGGAATGCTCACAGATATGACAACGGACTCCTTTAGAAATGCTCTATGCTGTTTTATTGTGATCAGAGGCACTCTATGAGAAACTAGATCTGACCAAGGAACAAACTTTATATTATATATTTTAACAAACTTTTTATGCAAAAAAATTAACTCAAAAAAGCACTTGAGTAAATTGACACAGAAAGAGTAACTGCATTCTAATTAGAAAAACAGAGAGATTTTGTGATGAATGCGCCACATGCTAGTCATGTTGATGGAGTATGGGAATGTGAGATCAGAACAGTGAGGTCTGTTTTGAATTCCATACTTTCACTTCATCCAGCGAAAATGGATGATTCTTCCTGACAAACATTTCTTTACGAAGCCATGGCAATTGTGAATAGCAGACCACTCACTGGTGATTGTTTAACTGACTCTAAGTGTTTGAGACCAATCACTCCTAATCATCTATTCACGTTAAAATCAACTGCTGCTCTACCTCCACCACGAAAAAGGTGGCGACAAATGCAATATTTATCAGAGCAGTTCTGGAGTCGTTGCCGCAAGGCCAAAATACATCTTGGTAATTTAAAACTTGCCATGAAAGGCAAACATATTGATAAACCATCAGTAATTGAAAGGCCTATACAAAAGCTGGCACTGCTGATGGAAAACGTCTTTGATGAAAAAGGTGTTTAAAGAACAGGTTTTGGATAATTTTTTTCCCCCCTTTTATATCTAGAAATCATTCATGTTTAAGTACATGGTAAGATTTGGTGGTGGGAGTGTAATGAACCTCCATTATGCTTATGTTGTTTTGTTATTTGTGGTCTTTTAAGTTATTTTATTATTTTTTATTATTTTTGTATGTTTGAATGTATATGAATGTATATGTGTAGGATTTGAATTTTGTTACATGTTATAGGGTGTTGTTGAAGACTTTTATTTTGATAGTATATTCTTTGAGTGCAGCGGATATATGGCGTTATAAACCTCATGGCCGTTGTAAACCTCATGGTGTTAGATACGGATGCTCACGCTGATCAAGGCATGCTGACCAAGGCAAGATATTAAAGATTTTACAAGCATTGTAAGCTTAGCTCCTGGTTTAAAGGGGAACAAGGTAACTTTGTTTTCCTTTTTTTTTTTTTTTTGCATGTATGTGGTTTTGTTATAAAATTAATGTTTATTTTGTTGGTTTGGTTTATTTTTTTTCTTTTCCTTGTTTCAATCTTGAAATATTTATTATTTTATATATTTTATATTTTATTTTTATATTTATTAAGACACTGAAGGTGCTGGAACCTTATTATACTAATTTTCTTCTTCCGTATTTTTTCTACGATAAAAGTTTATGGCCGCCAAAGACCATAAACAGTAGAGACCACAAAACTGGCAGAATGGTCCCAATAGTACTACTCTTGTAGATAAACACCCGTCCGACACTGAGTAGTGACCTATATCTGCTGAACGAAATGTCCAAGCTTAACAAAACCTAATGAAACTTGACATAGAAAGATAACAGGACATCCTGAGGACTAACACCAAGTTTAAAACTCTGCCAATAGGGGGCACAACAACTAAAAAAAAAAACATTTTAACTCTTCATTTTAACTTCATGATTCATTCAGTTGAAAGTTGATATGCATCTTTGGTGGATGTTAAGAAAACATGCTTAGTTTCAAGAATTTACAATGCTCGGGAGGATAACAGAAAATTCTAAACTATTAGCCAATTCAACTGAAATATGAAGGCTCTGATATTAATGTTACCCTTAATAGGAAATTACGGTTGCAACATGGCCTGAACGCGGCATAAGCTCATTGATTTGGTTCAGGAGGAACTGCAAAGATGGCTGTTGTTTGTTTGTGGCGCCCCGGTGACTGTCTGTCTGTCTACAACTCTGCATGACTTACAGAATGTGCTGATGTCTTCGGACACAGAGTGCTGGGAGGTATTAAAATACGCATGTTGACAGGCAGGTAGACTTTGGGCAGGTAAAAAAAACAGTGCTAAATAACTATTAATCAAATGCATATATTAGGTAGGTTTACAGTGACTAGAATTAATAATAATTGTAAGAACAGGTTACCAAATGGCTATCTAGAACTATTAATATAAGTCATATCTAAATTCACAGAGCTCAGGCTAAAAAACTTATGCTGTTAAAGATGAGTCTGGTTTGAGGGATGTGCTAGACAGTGACATGTCATGGCTGTGACTGGAGACTGCGATTTGATTAACATGCAGTGTGGATTTTTAATCATTCAATGGAATATAGCACTGATGAATATCCACTTTATACATAAAGATTTTAGTGTTTATATTTACTATATATCTTGTTTGAACATGAATGCAGGGTAATGTAGAAAAGCATTGACTAATATTGGTCTGGTTAATATTATAGCACATTATGTACTGTCCATATCCACTATATGGTAACAGGTTTTAACCCATCCCTGTTTTATGGATTTTATGTAAATGGAGTCTGATGTGTTTGAGACAGAACAAAGCAACAGACTGTGAGCAATTGTCCGTCAGATGAGACGCTCAGACCTGATCCCACTGAGTAAGACAGATTAGATCATCAGCTATGGGAACATCCACTCTGAGACGCTTTTCACATTGATGATGGCACTTTCTTCCCTATAGCTGCCATCCTTGCTGAAAAACCCAGCAAAAAACAACATTCATTCCATGTTGGTCCAGCTGGTTTATGCTAGTTAGAGATGATATACTGCTGGTCTAGCTGGTGGACCAACATAATATTGCTGTTCTCAAGCAAAAATGCACTGGTGGAGCTGGTCCACTAGTACTCCCGCTTCCAATGCTGGAGACCAGCAAACTAGCAACCAGTTTTTGCTGGATTTTCCAGCAGGTATGTTGGATACTTATTCAAGGGTTTTTTTTTTTGTCTCATTTACTGTCTCTGTGCCTGTTCCATGCAGCATCTATAAACTCTTTTATAGGTGAGAAGAATTTATGAAACTAAATGAAAACCCATTTTGAAATTGTCAGACAAGGGTTTGATTTCATATTGAAATATATATTTTGTCAATTTTTATCTTTTAACCATCACCTTTTAACAGTTATTGTGTACAGTTTTGTACTGATATAAATATTTGATTAAATAAATATTCATGAGTTTACATATACATATAATTAAATAGAGTAAAGTTATGCGTATTTGGCATGCTGTCAGGGGGCAGGGAATTTTGGCCCGAACCCAGAGTACTCCCCCTGGATGTGGTAATAATAGATAGAACTAGAAGTGAGGAGATGAGGTGGTGGAGGGATGCTGATAAACTGTCAACAAACAGAGGTAACTCTGCAGTATATATACCTCTTGTTGTTGGTTGAATTGATTAGCTGAATGCTTTCCACTTGTGCTAATTAGGTTCATTATCTGAACCTGCTTCTCCCAAACTTCAATAAAACATCATTAAAAATCAATGTGTCTGCTCAGAAACTGTGAATTTGTACCAGCAAATCTTGTGATTTTCATCATCAAAATTAAATGACACCTACAATGACACTTTATGAAACCACTTCTTTAAATAAATATTTTATTTTCAATGAAAATAAATACATTTTCTTAAGATAGAATCAACAACATTTAAAAAAGCATTTGTGGGAGCATGGCAACAGTACATGACAGCACACAGTTTGGAAGAGAACATACAATCTCACCTGCAGGGTGGTTTGTGATTTACGATATACAGACTGACAAGCTCAAGTACCATGAGGTTGAAATTTTCACATATTCCCTCCCTTTAACAAAATTAAATAAAAGGTAACAGGATTGGATCGCCGGGAATGTGAAAAATCATTCAATCATAAATAATAATCTACAGATTATTAGATTTTTCAGTTGCTAGATGCTGTTTGTCTATAATTATCCAAGATTCACAAATTACAGAATAAGCATACTGGGGAAGACATCCCAGTCTCTACATATATAAGAAATACAGCTGACAAAATCAACGTCTGAAACTGAATTTCCCATTTCGTATGTGTCAAAGCCCTAAACAATCAGCAAAGATGGAGTTGTAAAACACAGAATATGACATATATGAATATGTCTTTTCTTGTTTGTGCATTTTTTTTATTTGGTGGCAACTGTTCACAATCCCAAGCCGCACATACCGCAATTACCGGAGCTGGGGCGGTTAAAGCCGAGGGAGTTGAGCCCAGCTCTGGTGGAACAGATTAACCTACTACTACTGTATGCGGTGCTATTTCCATACCAACCCAACCCCCACAGAGTACTCAAGGCAAGAACTACCAACATAACGACACAGGAAGTTCTCAAACCCAGCAGGGCAGCCGTTCCCAACCTGAGCGATAGCAAGCAAATGAACATTTCCATTTTCTAATTATCAGGCCATCTGAGATGACTGACCATTCTGACCTCAATTAAGAAGAAGGTTGTAAGTGTAATTTAAATGTAATCAAGTTTAAACCTGCAGTGTTCGGGCAGCAAAAAGGGAAACAACATTTTGTGCTGTTTTATAAGGTTGGCTTTAACGCACATCAGGAAATCAGTGCTAGTAGTGGTTTGTAGTTACTTCAAACAATAGTTGAATAATTGACATTCAGGTTAATTTAAAAACAAATGGAACGTTTAATTTTTTTATGCAGCATGAGGCTTAATGAATATTGTGGCCCATGTTCTTCACTACAACAAGGAACAGATGAGCAAACACTACATTTGAGCTGGAGATTTGATGTCACCTTTATGAATCATGTAAAGACAGCAGTTTCTTCCTCATTCCATGGAACAAGGTAGGAATGTCTACAGTGAATATTCATCAGTATCTATGTAAAAAAACTATAAGGCAGTTTTACAGTTCAGACTCATCAGCAGGGAGCACAGGCTCAGCATTTAGCAAGGGAGGCTACAAAACATTCCACAATTTTCCAGTTTATGTAACAAATATTCCTGAAAGCATCAAGACATATTCTATAAGCAAGACACTCATTTTGGATCTAATTCAGTCAGATTTAGAAAACAAACAAACAAAAAAAACATTTACTGTAAGCAGTCATCTTTAAAATTGTGATTAGTTGTAGAAAAAAAAAGAAAATGACCAAAGGGACAGTGTAACACTGTGCACAAAGAATGTTTCATACCCAACCGCTACCATCTTACCATTTCAAATATCATTAAGAGCTACTGGACAATCAACCCGTTTTGAAATACCTGCCTTAAATTCCCACATAACACTCATTTAAACATCTTTTATCACAAGTCTCGGGGTTAGTTTGAGAAAAGGCAAGTCTCTATCGCCACAGAGCAAGTTTGCTTTTTGGTAGGTGTCATACATAAATACATTTCTAAATGCTATTGATTCTAGTTGCCCCTGAGGAGGCAAATCAGTTTCTGCAAAGTTCCAAGCAGACTTCTTTTTCCACCATGTGAAGTTACATTCAACCCTGGCACACTCAGTCACCATTAATCCAGGATGACCAATAGGACAAGACAAGGCCTGCTCACCAAAGCCACACTTGTGCCCTGTTCTTCAAAGACTGAAGACCATCCAGAAGTCTATTTCCTCATTGAAAGCAAACAGTGTGCACTACAACATGCATAGTACAGCTTCACAGATACAGAGAACCTGGTTGTTTTAGCCTTTCTCGTCTTGCCCCAGCTTTTTCTTGATGACCAAGTCTTTCTTTGATTTAAGGACCAGAAGTAGAATTTTAGCAGCTGACAGTGCTTGGTTGCTGCTTGCACACAAAGTCCGAGATGAAATCAAACTCATTTTGTCCAAGGAAAAGCTCAGGCAGCTCTTGAACCCGGTCCAGCCCGAGCTCCAACACCAAGGATGTCAGAACCTCCTCATCAATCAAGTCCATGTCCATGACATTGAGGCCCAATGCTGGCCCGCTCATCCCCATCTGCATGCCGGCCAACTGAGCAGGACCCATTCTGTGCTGGACATTTCCCATGTGATGCCCATTCATGGGACCATGAGGGTGCCCGTGGTACTGGGTATTGAGTTTCTGAAGATGCATGCTCGCCATAAGCTGCTGAGATGCTGTAAGGCCTCCTCCACCCATATACTGCTGTGGGTGTTGGTTCTGGTGGTGCATATGATGGTGCTGGGTTTGAGGGTGACCTTGCGGTTGCTGATTTGGACCTCCATACATCATATTGGCTTGCTGCATTTGGTGGGGGTGTCCACCACTTATCTGGCCGTTGACCTGACCATTCATGACGCCATTCATCACGTTCCTCTGCCTCATGGCTGCCTCCATGGAGCTCTGGGGCCCCCTGCCGTAGTGCATGAGCTGCCCGTTAGGAAGAGTCCGCAGACTGGGCTGATGTCCGTGCACAGAAGGACCATTCATTCCCATGCGATACCCATGCAGGCCTCCGCCAGCAGAGCCGTGGGTCATTGGCATCATCATGTGTTCAGCCATGCCTTTTCAACTGCAGAGATATGAGAAGAATAGCAAATATTCAAGCAAGTTCTTAGTATCTGCTGATAAACACTTTCAGTCTCTTAAAAACCATGATTAGAAAACATCTGTGGCACAAATCAATATTATTTGGCTAAACAATTTTGCCTTTAAAGACGGGACTCACATGCTTGTTTCTCAATGCAAAAACAATAATAAAATCTTAATCAGTATCCGTGATTCGTTTTCAGAAAATATATCTTTAATAAAGTTAACTTTTGTTACCCAATTGACAAATAGTTTTTCATGGTTAAGCTTCAACATAATTTAGTGAGGGTTATGGTTACAAGTAAGCAAATGTGTTATACAGGTTTTTACATTATATATATTTTAAAAAAAAATTTGTCTCTCCACTCACGTCCCACATATTTTGAAAGCATCCTATAACCCATTGTCGTTGCAAGATTAAACAAAGCAGATATATTATGACTTGAGCCCTTAGAAATATTGCAGTAAGGAGCATCAAAGATCCACCAGAAGGATCAAAACAATAACAGGCAGGGAGGTGGACAAAGTGTTCAGCAAACAAAGCCAACCTACTGTGAGCAAGAGATGATGACAAAATGTATGATTGATTGTATCTACTCATATGACTGGTTAGTGTTTTGAAAATGTATATTGAAATATTGAGTTAAACTAAAATTGCAATGAATTTATAATAAGTATTAATCTGAAGGCATACATCAGTTGGTTATACTTTCTGGACAAAGCAAATATATAATTGTAACATTTTGAAATAAAAGATATAATGAATTAATCTTCCCAATTCATACAGTTAATGGCATGCTGATGATTTTTGTTTCTTTTTTGTTGTCAAACCCACAGTCCTGTCCATTGTCAGTAAATGCCCTGTCTAGTCTTGTTGTCTGCCAGCTCTTAAAATCAATAGCTTCAGGAGTGGATGAGAAAATGTTTAACAATTACTAACATATTTTTAGAAGTGCATTTACTTCTGTGTCATACTATGGGATACAAATAAGAGATTAAGAACAATGTCGTATAGGGTCTATAGGGCACCTCTCTCTCTCTCTCTCTCTCTCTCTGTCTGTCTACATAAAACAAAGAATTTCTCCTCTTCTTTCTATAAGATTAAATCTGTCTTTAAATGAAATATAGGTTACAGACTTTCACAATCCCCATCAGACTACAGTGAAACTTTCCTAAAACATCAGCATGTTGGACAACTGCATTTACTGTGCATTTGGTGCATTTAAAAGTTGAAACGTCTCTTACACTCATGAGATTTAATGTTCAGTTGAAACTCTGCATAGCAATACTGCAAATATTTTCTTAAAAAAAGAATATTTAAATAGATACATTAAAGTATTATAAGTGCAATATTACCAATGATATGCATGCTGCGCATTATTTTCTGATTAGAACAAAAGTCATACTAGAGTAACGTATTTTGAGTTCTAAGAATACTAAAAACCAGAGCAGAAATAAGCAAAGTTAACCTATTCAACCATATGTTCAACAAACAATACAGATATTTAAATATCGCTAATACACGCTGATTTCATAGATTCCATTTAAAAAAAGAACAAAACGTCCAGCCTTTTCGTTATCACAGCGATCTCTATGTAAAAGGCACATACCGTCAAATAAATCCTGTTCTTGTAAAGATGCTCTTTCGTGTTGTCAGTCTCTGTAAAGCAGCGCAGGTATCTCCAGAGGCTGTACTCAGATCTGAACAAGCTGCTGCTGCTGAGCGCTTTCTGGGTCAGCAAAAGGATTACACACACATACATAAAGACGACCAGTGAGAGGGGCGGAGCAACATGAATCCCTCCCTCTCTTCTACTGTGATTGGCTCTTCCTCTAATCATAGACGTCACTGGCCAATTACTCACATGGCCTTCAGTTTAATGTACACTAGCAAAACTCTTCAGCAATTACACAAAGTAAAACAACGCATAAGTGGTGCTTGTTGTTTAAATATGTAACAAGGAACTTGATATTGTCAGTCTCAAAAGGAAACCTGTTTTTGTTTGTTTGTTTTGTATTGTTTTAACCATAAATTTCTCTCTCACTTTTCTCCTGAGATATTTTATAATTTGAAGGTACTAACAATTCTGTGCAGTATTTTTTTATATTTTTTTATTCATACGGCAAAGAATTATTATATTATAGATTTAAGATTGTAAAGGTTACTAAACTTTACTGAAGCGGAAGTTCGTTGAGCTATTTACCCAACTCATTTCAGACAAGCAATTTTGGTTTGACCTCTTTTATTTTTCATCTCTAAGGCATTCTTATCGAATGCACCTCAACAGAAAATAGACATAAATCAGGTCGCAATCTTTTGTCTCTTATGTAAATGGAATATTTACCATTTTAAAGAGAGAGAGACAACTAGCAAACATAAGAAAGAAAACCTCCTGCTGGCGTGAAGCATGAGCAATTGATTGACACTAGCAGTGTTGTTCTGCTTGAACATACAGTACTACATATAATGTATCCTCACTCATTCATTTATACTTTTCTATGAACTATATGTGAACTCATTCAATACTGCTCAAAAAGCATACCATCTAGACAAATGGTGCCATCTTTGAAGAGCCACAAATATGAGATTAAAGTGTGTTGAATACTCACTCTACAAACACTTTCACATAAATGGATTCAAAACAGTTAAGAGTCATGCAGAAAACTCCTGACAAATTGAAATGCCTCTATTTTCTCACTCCTCCAATTCTAGAAAAGAATGAGGTGACCAGTGTAATCTCTCTCTCTCTCTCTCTCTCTCTCTCTCTCTCTCTCTCTCTCTATTCTCTTGTTCTTGTATTGTTTCCTTTGTCAGTGTGTAAATTAAGCCTGAATCAGCCTTGAACAGATTTAACGGTGTGTTCAAATGACTTTAACTTTGCACTGAAACCTTTCATCATAGCCGAATGTTCCCTAAAAATGTCCCCAGTTTATCCCCTAAACTGTTAAAGGACAGAATTTGTGATTATTTGTGTTTAATAAGACAAGCATCTCTGTTACTATTTCTGATACTTGAGGCTTTAAATGGTTTGAATGACTAAACCTGCTCTGTTTAACTCATCCTGTGCTGTTTGTGCTACAGCCATGAATACCTCAAAATGTGCAGCTTTTTGAAGATAGGTGCTCTTTTACTTTTCCTAAAATAAGATTTATGATTTTCAGTTTGACAAATAAGCCTATAGACTTATAACCATATCTAGGGAACATAATATCATAGATGGGCTCCTTTGATTTGGGCCAGTAACTAATCACAGCAAACAACCTATAAACTGCATAGCAATGTGGCCAATCCTTACAACACCCAGGACCAGTGAATTTTGCATGGATTACCACCTTTCTTCATCATAAAATCTCTCTATTATAAATTTAGAACATTTTGTCCTAACGTTGTTACTTGTATGTAGGTGTTCAGTGGTAGACCCAATTTCTTTTGAAATTCCTCGTGGGATGTCAAAATGTGTCAAGAGCGAAAGAGCGAAAGGCCTCACTAATGCAGTGACAAGATAAAATTAGTCTGTCTTCTCAATCTGGATATATTTCACATCAGAATATTGCAGAGTACCATAATGGCCCATTTAGAGTGCATGATTTTAGTCACATGAAAGTATTCTGGGCCATTTAAAAGTGAAATGTACAATTTTTCTGCAACTATTGACACCAAATGGAATGGAACAAAATATTTTTTCCAAACAGGTTTCCCAAACATCTCACCTTTTGTCTTTTACATGGTTGAAAAAGTAGTCACACCCCAATCTCATGGCATGACTTACATACTTAAATTATCTTATTGCTGACTCTGCATATAAATCACCAGACAAAAGTACACATACAAAGTACATTTCACAAAAAACAGACATTTCACTTTTAATTTTAAACTGTGTATCTACAAATTATTTGCAGAGGAACATTATTTTGATAATTTTGTGAGTTGTACTTTGGCCCTGCTATTTGGAGCATTTCAAATGTTTGGTCATGCTGACAGTAGACATATCTTGACTAAAAACATGCAGTTTCATGTGAAATCCATCTGGACAGCTCTACAATATAAATAATTGATATACAGGTGCTGGTCATATAATTAGAATATCATCAAAAAGTTGATTTATTTCACTAATTCCATTCAAAAAGTGAAATTTGTATATTATATTCATTCATTACACAGACTGATATATTTCAAATGTTTATTTCTTTAAATTTTTTCTTTCAATATTTCTGAGATACTGAATTTGGGAGTTTCCTTAGTTGTCAGTTATAATCATCAAAATTAAAAGAAATAAACATTTGAAATATATCAGTCTGTGTGTAATGAATGAATATTATATACAAGTTTCACATTTTGAATGGAATTAGTGAAATAAATCAACTTTTTGATGATATTCTAATTATATGACCAGCACCTATATAGGCTCACCATAGTGATTTAAGGTAAGCCAAAAACATGGTTTGAAAGATGGAATAATGGCATTTATCTGTACAGGTCGTATCTACGTATATCCCTCTTTCTCACTCTCACACTCATGCCAGTTCATTCTGTTCAATCACGAATCATTACATTTCAACCTGATTAATAAAGTTATTCCTAAACAATTACAGGCTAAGACTAACAAAATGTCATTGAGAAGGTAATTACAATGAACAGGTTCAATTTGTGACAAGTTCTCCATTTGACCTTCAGAGGGAGAATGAAAGCATTGGTAAAAAGGTCACAGCGATGGACGGTCTCTTGTGACACGTGTGGCAACACTGCAAATTATCCGTAGCAATTTGCAGGTGGTGTGTGCAGAACATTTCCATAACAGTGCCTATATTTTCCCTCTCTCAGTCTCTCCCTCTGACATTTCATAATAAAAGTATCATGAATATTTTCACAGCTGTTTGGTTGTGTGTTTATATAGGTGTTTAGCTGCACACTCACAGGTCAGTATTGAAACCCACTGAGATGGACGTGGAGAGCAGAGTGCTATGGAAACAAAGATGAATCAGGTTTTTTTTGTTGTTGTTTTTGTTTTTCATGGAATGTGGTGATCTGAGGTTTGACTATTGCGGTTTTTGAAAGTGAGGTTGCAAAAAAAAGGGGAAAGCTTTTCAGTAACATTTTAAAGGGTGAAACATTCCTTTTGAGGGAATTTACACCCTAGAAAAAGCTCTGATGGAGCATAGAAATGTGTAAGAAACATGTCTGAAATTCTCATTGCTCAAAGGATAGTTATGTCAGACTGTTTTGCAGCGAAAGTTAGCATTTGATAGATAGGAATGCGTAAGATCTGATTTGATACCCTTTCAGTTTATAATCAATCGTGCAACCATATATATATATAAACGTGCAACCATACTCCCGTGTCTGAAATTGTAATTGATTAAAGGATGCTTTCGTCATACTCTGTTGCAGTAAAATTACCACTTTATAGATAGGAATGCATAAGATCTGCTTTGACACCATATCAATTTATAATCAAGTGTAAATACAGCAAAATGGATTTACGAAAGCCTAACTGTATACATGTGTTTGCAATTCTTATTTGTCAAAATATATTTACTTTAGATTTTCTTGCGTTGCAGCAAAAGTTAACATTTGATAGATAGTAATGCATAAGATCCGCATTGGTTTAGTTTGAAATCAAGTGTGAAAATAAACTGGATTTCGGAGAGTACAACCATACTCACCTGTCTGAAATTCTTTTTTAATTACATCAGACTGAGTTTCAGAAAAAGTTAACATTTTCGCAACTTGATGGTTAATGGAGCACCACTTTTGCAAACCCTTGTGTTTTTACTCTACATCTTTGTTATCTTTGCCCAAATCATTTTCTTGAACATAGCGCTTCTAGTTATGCTAGCTCAACTGCACACATCAATAGCCATATTTCCACTATCGGGCCAAAAGCGAACGTACTAGTGCGTTCCAGGGATAGACGCATTTCCACTGTCACTTCTGGGGCTTGATTGGGACTCCTTGGGGCTTCCTTGGGGCCTCTTCCAGGCCAACGGTTTTTAGCACGCAGAATGCCTTGGTCTAAAGTTGTACAACTGGGGCTTGAGGAGTGGAGAGTCAGGAGAGGGTCAACACTGCTGCTCATTTCCCATGTTTTCACATCAGGCTACCAGATTACCTTAACATTTAAGACATATTCCCCTGGCTTCACAGACAAAGCTTAAGCTTAGTCCCAGACTAAAATGCATGTTTGAGCTGTTTTAACTGAAAGCAACTTGCACTGACATATCTTAAAACATGTCAGTGCCTTTGTTGATACCAGACATCTCTATGTGTCATAAATTATATAGTCCTGTTAACTCATACAACTCCTGTTTCTGTCTGTGAGCTCCCATTGTTCTGGCTGAAAGGATAACAATATAGTGTCACTGTAACATGTTGGTGAAGTATCGACGATGAGTCTCTAAAGACCAAATGTCCACTTCTGTCATGTTAATTTTGCAAAATAGTTTTCAATCAGCTAGTTTCCTCATGTTGGTGAAATGGTTGGGTTGTGTGACATTGTTCTATGGAAGTGTGTTAATTTTAGCCTTTTACGCTGCAAGGCTACTTGCACGCAGCTTGATTTTGGCCTCGGTACTTGAGGTCCAAGGCTATTAGCCCCTCCCAGCACGTTGTTAGCCCTACCCTGACTCGCACAGTGAAAAAACATGCACTAGTGTAAATAAACTAGCCTATTATGAAATGTGTCAGAGGTGCTCTGATAGGTGTGCTCCTGCAGGTATTACCATAAATTGTCTTTTTGTCAGTTTTCTTTTTCAAAACAACCAATTTCAGGTTAACTATGTGTCAACCATTTGAAGAGGAACTTGGTGAGCAAGATAGATTGTATAAACATGTTTATAGCTATTGTAGTTACTTGAACAACAACAAATCTAGTATGTATAAAAACTTAAATTATGTTTCTATAAATTATGCTAGTATTTTGTGGTAACATGGGTAATTGTTGATTTTCATATTCAGCTTAGTTTTAATCAAAGTATGGGATAACAGGTCGAGCTAGCCAATCTGTACATACTCCAATTCGGCTAGTGAACACATGCGCACACACCAGCCTACATTATCTCCAGTGCATGCTGCGTTGTGTACAAAGATCTCTCCACACCCCATGTGTTTATCAGTTTGGGGGGTGGAGTCTCTCACCTGTGGCTTCAGGTAACCAGGATCAGGCCATATTTGTGCTAGACTGCTCACTTGATCATGTGTGTCCATGTGTTTGTGTTTTTTTTATGAATGTTTATGCCTGTTGTGTATGACTCATCATATGCATTTGATTCACACACCGCTGTAAGTGTGTGTGCACATGTGGTTCATTTGTGATTAGGAGAGAGGACAAAAAGAAAAAAGACACAGAACAAGGGAATGAAAAGCAAGGGGGAGGGGTGATGCGCTGCATGCCTGTGTCTCGTGGTGTTAAAGTCATGTTTTGCTTCACTTGTTCCATTTGGCAGTCGTTGACCCCTCCCCCCAATGAGTCTACCTTCCCAAGACTGGCCTCCAAACTCCTGACTATCCAGTACTTGATGAAGCTTATGCAGTGCCTAGGACAGTTCAACCAAAGAAATATCATTAACTTAACCGTAGGTGAATACAGAAGGAGACATTAGGCTCAATGTTGACAGTGATCTTTTCTATGCATAATCAGTCTTATTTTTTTTAAATGGAATAATAAAAAAGCACAAAAGTAGTCAATAGGGCTTGAGCACTATATTACAAGTGTTTTAAAGCCATATAATAGCATTATGTGAAGAACAAACCCAAATTTAAGTTGTTATTTGAAAATGGTTACTTCTCCTGCTTAAAAATTAAGCATTGCTGGTCTCCAGCATAATGTATGTTTACATTTAGCAGACGCTTTTATCCAAAGCGACTTACAAGGGGAGCAATTAGGGGTCAGGTGTCTTGCTCAAGGGCACTTTAGTCGTGGTATCGAAGATGGAGAGAGTGCTGTTCATTCACAATCCCCACCTTCAATTCCTGCCAGCATGGGAATCAAACCAGCAACCTTCAGGTTACAAGCCCAACTCCCTCACCATTAGGCCACGACTACCCATGTTTTGCTTGCTTGGGGGAGAATGGTTGCTGGTTTGCTGGTTTAGAGCTATACCAGCACTATACCAACTCTAACCAGCATAAACCGGCTTGGGCCAACATGGAATTTATGATGGCCTATGCTGGAATTTTCAGTAGGTTCCGCAGCAGCTATTCAAATTTGGTACTAAAGATCTAGAAGGTAATCATTCATGATGTGGCAAGTTCAGTACGTAGAAGTGCAAAATAATTTTTAGAGCTACAGTGAATGAGAACAATTTCTGTGAATAAAGGCTTTAGGCCACAATGTACTTCAAGTGAAATTGAAGAACAAATTGATGTAATGTCATTTCAAATAAAAAATAAATAAATAAATAAAAATTAAAATTCCTTTCTAGAATTCGAATTCATTGTCAAAGCAAACATTCAAGAAAATAACAACATCTATTTTGATCTTCTTTTGTGTTGCAGAGAACAAGAAAAATGTGGGTGGAATCACATGATGATGAGTAAATGATGAGAGAATTTTCATTTTTGGGTGAACTATCCCTTTAAAACAAAGACTTAATGCAACCATGTGAGCTTACTGAACTCATCAACAAATTGTTTTGGATGGAATTGCTCATCCTAAAGCAATTCCAACCAAAACAATAAAATAACACACACAATACCACTTCAATATCACATAACCACCCATTCTACAGGGTGATTTGTATGACAACAAATGCTCATCTACAATGACAACCCATGCGATCTAAGTTTGGTTGACTTTGTATGAGTTTGGTTGGGTTTCAAAACGCTCACAGATGTTGTGGTTATCCATGCGTAGGGAGCTGCACATACATTCAGCATGTAAAGTGAGCAGCCTTGAAGTTAAAAACTGCCCCTATTTACTCAATAAATTCATGCTGATATTTTGTATTATTTTTACTATCATTATGATCATTGATTCATCATTGCACTTTATTCCAAAGAAAAACTTTGTTTTCATAATTTTCTACCACAGTTAAATAATTTGTATTAAATCTTTGTTTCTGGCTGATTTTTCACAAAGTGACTTATTGTGAAATTTGGGCGAAAAGTCATGTGAAAGGAGGCTATGGCTCTACATGTCCATTATGAGCTGATCACACTTTCCATGTGATAATGTCCACATTTGCTGGCTTTAATTCAACTTTAATGGGCCAAACAAGTTGAAATGGAATTACACAGTAAACAACTCACCCACTCAGACATCACTTGTGTTCGGAATGTAAATTAATTTGAAATGACTTAAAACATGATATAATCTTTGAACCATTTTTTAGCGACCATTCAGTTCATTTAAATTAAACCAACACCTCCATGTTCCCTACCTTCATCAGGAATGCAGAATACCTGGCAATATTCAAGAGACAGCTGAAAACTCATCTCTTTCGTGAGCACTTAACCCCTTCATATAAATATATATATATATATATATATATATATATATATATATAAATCTATCCTGTCATTTTCCCTTCCTACTCTAGCTTATGTTACTCTGAGCAATGTATGAAACTTGTATTGTGAGCACTTCCTGTGTCTGTTTACCTCTTCATGAAGAATCGCTTGTATGTTTCCTCACTTGTAAGTCGCTTTGGATAAAAGTGTCTGCCAAATGATTAAATGTAAATGTGAATGTTCACAGCAGCAGTATTTACTAGAAGATTTATTGAATAGTGGCCCGAAACTTGTTACTGGTTTGTTGAAAACAAGATGAAACATTAATTTTAGGAGTAAAAAAAAAAAATCAAAAATAACTGGATTAGTCTGAACTTTGGACTGGAAGAAACAAACAGAGGGAACTTTGCCTTCTGATTTTAGAAGATACACCACATGAAGAACATAGATGGTTTACTAAAGAACTAGAGAACAAAATGTCCTTTACTTTTAAACTTAAAAGTAAAAGGTTCAAGGCCCAGGCAAGACTTGAAATCTTATCTTTAAAGCTGCTTTTCTGAGTTATGCCAATATATTGGTCTCCTCCATGCAAGTACACTAGACGTCTCTCCTCGCCTCAAAGCAGGTTCTCGTTTCTCCCCCTAGGATCCCATTAGCTATTCATAGCACTCAAGGAATGTGGTTTCCCCACCCCATGATTTGTTTGCTCTTTCTTTTTTCCTCCTTTCTCTCCACCCTGGCTCACGCAGTGTTTGTGCATGTGAATGTGTGGTTGTGTGTGTGTGTGCGTGTGTGTGTGTGTGTGTGTGTGTGTGTGCTAAGCACTGGGCAACACCAGCTCTTGTCCTGGATTTACATCTGGCATTCAGTGTTCATGTAGGTCAGAGGCTGGTTATGACACAGCGCTCAGTGAAGGGAACGCTGGACTCTGATCAGAGGGAGTTCAGTTGCAAAATGCTTTCAAGAAACATTACACAATGTATCGTTTCATACAAAGTCATCTGCTGTAGAGTGATTTTCATTTAGAGGTTTTAGTAGTAAACAGTAAATTCATTAATGTTGCATAATGTTTATTACCACAAAAATCATTTCAGCTTGTCATTTGTATTCATTTTTTTAAAAAAGGAAATGTTATTGTGAAACATTTTAAATTGTTGTAAATGGCGATTTAAAAGCAGAAATGTGAAACTTATTATTTTATGAAATCACATTCATTCTACTTAAAGTTGTCATGGTTGTCTTACAGTTTAGGCATTAAGTTGTCATGACAATATAGTTGTAAAGTTACATATAACTTTGGTTATTAAGCTTTTCTTACACTAAGTCATGTTAAAATGTTAACTTTGTCCATACAATTCAAACAGTAAGCATTTTAACATTTACTATTGTAAGTGCTTTAACTTGCATAAGACTCTCTTCGAACTGTTGCTATGACAGTAAGTTAACTCAAATTAAAAAAATGGCCATAGAAGAAGACTACACATTTAAATTAATGGCCGCAAAGTATCCATTTGCAATGCTGAGAATGCAGTAGATACTTGCTTTACCAAATACTATGTCCTAAACAGACCATTTAACATGTCATAACCAGAGTCCAGTAACAAGCAATTTATTCCTGAATGTGAAACTGTTGCATGACGTGACATAATCACAACCAATCAGAATATACTTAATGTTTTATGTACAGTTATGAGGAGCTTGGACCAATGAGATTTCATTGTGGGTGTAGCTATAGTGGTGCAGAAATAGAAGCAAAATGCTCATTTAGGTGGTGAGAAGTTTGGACAAAAATGCTGATTAACATGCAACGATACGCTATAAAAACTGGTAACCTGCAATTGTTATCTTAAAGGCCAAAGTACACTTCACTGTGGAGGCCCTTTGAGAACAGTCAAAATACCTTTCAAGGAAAGTCTGTTCACTTGGCGGCCATATTTGCAATGGCTCCGGGCAGCTAGTTATGGTTATCCAAGACTATCTATTTGAATGGGGGAATCCTGAAATCTCCAAAACTGCTTGGTATAATTAAAAAAAAAACTGACATGAATTATCCCATAAATGCTGTTACTTATGCTCAGATAGCATTAAAAAATAGCTTATTTTTCATGCGCATATGCAGTCCTAAGTGCGAGTCTCAGGTTTTTATGGGCTTCTAACTGGACTTTATCAATCAGTGATTAGCTCTTTACTTAGAAGGCGGGAAAGGAGTGAGCCGTCTTTCTGTATATATATAAATTAGTCAGGTAGGCAGAGGTTTTTAATGCTCAGCTGGAGAAAATATCCCCCACTTCATTACACCACCACCAGTCTGAGACATTACGGATCCATGTGTTCATGTTTTTTTACGCCAAATTCTGACCCTACCATCTGAATGTCACAGAAGAATTCGAGACTCACCCAACCAAGCAACATTTTCCAGTCTTCCATTGTCCAATTTTTGTGATCCATTGTAAATTGTAGCCTCAGTTTCCTGTTCTTGGCTAACATGAGTGGCATCTGGTGTGGTCAGCAAACCTCAGTTGTAACAAGAGGTTATTTGAGTTACTGTTGCCTTTCTATCTGCTTGAACCAGGCAATTCTCCTCTGGCATCAACAAGGCACTTCCATCCACAGAACTGCCACAAACTGGACATTTTCCCTTTTTTTTTGGACAATTCTCTGTAAACCCGAGAGATTGATGTACATGAAAATTCCAGTAGATCTGCAGTTTCTGAAATATTCAGACCAGCCTATCTGGCACCTGTAACCAGGCCTCTTTCAGTCAAATAACCTTTCTTCCTCATTCAGATGCTCTGTTTGAACTTCAGCAGTTCGTCTTAACCATGGATCAATCAGCTCCCTAGTTCAGTAGTCAGGACACTAATCAGGGAAATGGCCATGTCTCAATCACAAAATTTTACCAGTGCACTGAAATGTTGGCTAAAAAGTCCCACAAAGCACCCTGAAAACCAGGGAGTATTGATGCTCACTTTGTTCCCTTAATGGAAGTTCTGCAGCACGAAACATAAATCATGTGAGCAAACGAGAAAGAGGTTTGTGCAAGTGTTCTGTTAGTACAACTTATGGTATTAATACTTATAATATTACTTATAATACTTACAGTACACTTTTTAGATAGTTCTCAGAATTATACTTTATGTACTTCTCAGAAATATACTTAAAATTCCACTTAAGTATACTTGACTTATACTGACTGTAAGGCCCGCCCACTGGTCCAATGACGGTTTCCAGTAGAACGTGATTGGCTGATGGTTGAACCTGGCTGATCCGTGACAGTAACCTACTAGAGTTAATCATTTCAGAGTCAATTAGAATAATTTCAAACATAACAATTTATTAACCAGGCAATAGAACAATAATTCAAACCCAATTCAAAGAGTAAAACATTTACATCCGGCCACATCCGGTCCGCAACAGAAAAATGTTTGGCCCGCGCCAATGTAAAATAGCTCCTCTCACTCCACGCCAGTGGACACCTGCAGTTAGTCTGTCAGCGAAAACAAGGCAAGTGTAAAGAAAAGAAAAGTATGTACTGTATATCCAGGGTCGGGGAGTGTGAAATACATTTAACGTAGTTATGTATTTAAAATACAAAATTTGAGTAACTGTATTTCATTACAGTTACATTTTAAATGGGTGGTAATCAATTCAGTTACATCCGAAAAGTATTTTAGATTACCAAAGTGATTACTTTGAATTTTAATGTCATTTAAACATTCATGTAAACTGTGACGGGCAATTAATGTTAACAGCAATTGATGATTCTCCAACTCTGACTGTCTGAAAAAGCTGAGCTACATTTCTGTTCAGAAGTTTCATACCCTTGCAGAGTTTTACATATACTTAATGACTGAATTTATAAAAGTTGCCCCATTCAAAACTGTTTTGAAAAAAATGTGAAAAAAAAACATGTTTTATGATATTTGTTTGTGAGTCCCTTTGTAATTGTAAAAGGTCTCACAATTTATCTCACAATTTGATTTTTTTCCTCACAATTACGAAATTGAATCTCACAATTCTGACTTTTTTTTTCTCAGAATTGGGAAATGTAAACTCACAATTGCAAGTTATAGTCAGAAGTCAGAGATATAAACTCATAATTGCAAGTTATAAATTCAGAATTGGAAGAATTTTCTCAATATTGCGAGTTTATATCATAATGCTGACTTTTCTCAATATTGCAAGTTTATATCTCATAATTCTGACTTTTATATCTCAGAATTTTGACTTTATGACTCGCAATTGCAACTTTTTTACCATGCAATTCTGAGAAAAAAATTCAGAATTGTGACATAAAAACTTAAACTATATACATATATATATATTTATACATGATTTAAGATATTGGTATGGGCCATCAAAAAAATATTGGCCGACCACTAGTCAGTGGCCAGTGTCCCTTGGCTTTATTGTTGGCAGAATCTTGCCCTTTGTGAAAACTAATTGAGGAACCCTGATATACATCAATTCAGTAATAAAAGAATGTAGAAGCATTTACCTGGCAATGAAAAAGACTACACACAACAATCATGCGGGAGATCTGTCTACAGATTCCTTGAACCCTTTGCTATCTCTCCTTAAATAGCCAGATGATTCAATAGGCTTACCAAATGGTGGTGTCTGCAATTGTAATTAGGTTTTGGTCACTACTCAGGGGGTCACAAATGGGCAATCAGAATTTGTGATTGAATGGGTTATTGATACCTGTAGAAGAGGGCACTTATTTACATAGAGGAAGTAGTTTGAATGAAGGACCTGAGGGAGGACACACCTTAAGTGGCACACAATATTTCTTGAGTGATGGGAAAGGTGTAATGGTGAGGTGTGAACTGCTCGGCGTGGTGCGTCTCAGATGGTGCTGTTACTTATGAAGGAGAGTGCTCAAAAGAGTGTTCAAATGTTAAATATCGGGAAAGTCCTTTGTTCTCATATGGAAAAGTTTTCCTTCAGTGTAGACGGTCCGACTCCAGCCTTACAAATGTCTAAGTACATTTGGCTTATACTTATGACATATACTTAAAAAGTATAATTAAGTATTCAAAGTATACTTGGCTTTAGTTGTGTTTAATCTTTTGACTGAGTAGTTTTACATACAGTCTTATAAACGTACATTGTTTGAAAACATTGATTTATAAAGAAAACAGTATCTGATTATCTGAATTTTGTGTAGGCTAGTCCACTGGTAGTGTACATAGGAATTTACTTCAAATCTAATTTGCTCTTTCCCTGCCATTGACTGAATTTTACAGCTATCCATGTTTTCAGTGTCATACGGTAGGGGGCAGTATTACGCATCTTCTAGTAGAATCTCCCCCTCAAAACACAGGAGAAGAAGAAGCTGAACCAAGCAATAGACGATTTTCACCCAAATGTAAAATAATAATCAAACATTAAACAGCATGTAAATCATAACTGCCCAAAGTTACCAAATGAAATGATGAACACATGAAGTGTGAAGAAATGACTGTGAAGCTTTGGGGGTTTTGATGGACTCGATCTGTGATTTGATCATCGTTCTGAATCTGATCCAGGCATAGTCAGAGGCCTGCAGCACAATAGGCCCCACAGTATTAGTGGGGACCTTAGGCACATAACCTGGCCTTGGATAAAGAAAAGCTTTCACCATAGCAGGTCCAAATTCCAGACATAACAGAGTAAACGACAGGGCTACTAGGTCTCCAAATCTTTTAAGAGAGGATATGGCAAGAAGAAACTTTTTAAAGTGAGGAACTTTTCTGGAACCCCTTTTAGGGGCTCGAAGGGAGCCAAAGTTAGGCCTTCCAAAACGATGGCCAGATCCCAGGCCACCATCCTGATGTGCTGTGCAGGCCTAAGCGTCAGAGTGCTACGAAGAAACCGAGTGACCATAGGATTTCTCCCCAATGATGACCCACCCATAGGAGTGTGGTAAGCAGATATAGCCACCATGTACACCTTCAAAGTGGAGAGAGATAACCCTGGAGAGAAACATTCCTGCAGAAAGTCTAGCACTGAACCAATAGGCCAGTTGACTGGGTTGACTGACGTTCTCTGAACCAAGAAGAGAACACCCTCCACTTAGCAGCATACAGTTTCCTTGTAGAGGGGCTCTAGACTGGAGAATGACCAGAATCTATGAACTGGACCCCCTCAGTGGCCAGGCCCACAGCTTCCACAACACCGGTTGAGGGTGAAATATCGTACCTCCTACTTGAGACAGAAGATCTTGTCTGATTGGATCTCCAGAGGAAAGGGAGAACCAGAATGGACAATGTGTTGTTTCCTGTGTTGCAAAAAGGTCTACTTCTGCACGACCAAATTTCTACCACAGGAGCTCCAACACCTTGGGGTGGAGTCTCCATTCCCCGGGCCTCAGTCCCTGCCTTGACAAGACGTCTGCTCCCTGATTTTGATGCCCCGGGATGTAAAGTGGCCTCAGTGAGAGCAGCTTCCCCTGGGCCCTCAGGAGGATCTGATGGGTCAACTTGCAAAGGTGCAATCCTGATGGTTGATATAAGAGACAATCGATGTGTTGTCCAAACGGAACATGCTGTTTCAGCCACATAATAAAGATTATTACTAATTAGCCACTAAAGATTGGTATCAAAGAGCACACCCAGGTTCCTAACTGACGAAGACGACTTAACAGAGCAGCCATCAAGTGTTAGAAAGTATTCTAGGTTATTATGTGCAGAAGTTTTTGGTCCAATAATTAGAATATCTGTTGTTTCTGTATTTAGTAGTTGGAAATTACTAGTCATCCAATTTTTTATATCTATATATATTTTTATAGAATTTTTAGAATTGGTAGGTTTCGTCAGGCCGTGAAGAAATATAGAGCTGAGTATCATCAGCGCAACAGTGAAAACTAATGCCATGTTTCCTAATGACATTTCCCAAGGGTAGCATGTGCAGAGTGAAAAGCAACAGTCCTAGTACTGAGCCTTGCAGTACTCCATATTGAACTTGTGATCGAAATGACATCTCTTCGTTTACTACTAAAAACTGATAATGGTCAGATAAGTATGATTTGAACCATGCCAATGCAATTCCACTAATGCCAACATAATTTTCTAGTCTATTCAAAAGAATATTGTGGTCAATAGTGTCAAAAGCAGCACTGAGGTCCAGTAACACTAACAGAGAGATACAACCACGATCTGGTGATTAGAGCAAATCATTTGTAACTCTAATGAGAGCAGTCTCAGTACTATGGTACGGTCTAAATCCTGACTGGAAATCCTCACAGATTCCATTTCTTTCCAAGTAGGAACACAGTTGCAATGATATTGCCTTTTCTAGTATTTTTGACAGAAAAGGTAGATTGGAGATCAGCCTGTAATTGACTAATTCTCTAGGATCAAGTTGTGTTTTTTTAATTAGAGGTTTGATAATAGCCAGCTTAAAAGTTTTCAGTATGTAACCTAGTGATAAGGATGAATTTATGATCTTAAGTAGAGGATCTATGACCTCTGGAAGCATCTCTTTCAATAGCTTAGTCGGTATAGGGTCTGATTCAACAAGTTTGGACAATTCTTCCTCTCTTATAGCAGCGAATAAATAGAATTTTTCCTCAGGGATTCTACAATGCACTGTCTGATATGATACTGTAGTAGACAGTTGCATGGCTATAATTTTCTCTCTAATATTGTCAATCTTGCAAGTAAAGAAGTTCATAAAGTCATTTACTGCTGTGCTGTTTGAAAACATCAGAAGTTGAAGCTATATTTCTCATTAATTTAGCCACTGTATCAAATAAATCTTAGGGTTGTGTTTGTTTTCTTCTAAAAGATTTGAAAAATAAGCAGATCAAGCGGTTTTTAAGGCCTTTCTGTACTCTATCATTTTCTCTCTCCATGAAATACGAAAAACTTCTATTTTTTTAGAAAACTTCTTAATTTTTTTCCAGCTGCGCTCCATTTTTCTGGCTACTCTCTTAAGGGCCCGAGTGTGCTCGTTATACCATGGTGTTGGACTAATATCCTTAATCTTTTTTAAGCGCAAAGGAGTGACAGAGTCTAGAGTGCTGGAAAAGAGAGCGTCAATAGTTTCTGTTGCAACATCGAGTTCTTCTAAGTTGTCTGGTTTTCTAAAACGATGAAACTGATCAGGAAGATTATTTATAAAGCAATCTTTAGTTGTAGAAGTGATGGTTCTACCATATTTGTGGCAGAGAGACTGTTTTGCAGCCTTGGTTAAATGTAGCATGCATGAGACTAGATAATGATCCGAGACGTCATCGCTCTGTTGCAGAATTTCAACGGCATCAATATCGATTCCATGTGACAATATTAGATCTAGAGTATGATTACGACAATTAGTGGGTCCTGACACGTGTTGTCTAACTCCAATAGAGTTTAGAGTATCTGTTAATGCCAATCCCAAAGTGTCTTTTTCATTATCTACATGGATATTAAAATAACCAACAATAAGAACTTTATCCACAGCCAGTACTAACTCCGATTGAAAATCAGCAAATTCTTTGATAAAGTCTGTATGGTGCCCTGGTGGCCTGTATACAGTAGCCAGCACAAATGTCAAATAGGATTTGTCACTTACATTATATAACATTACATAAAGCACCATCACTTCAAAAGAATTATATTTGAAAGACTTTTGAGTAATACTGAAGATATTACTATAGATTACATCAACCTTTCCGACGAGGTTCGTGTCAATAATAGTAACCTTGAGGGCTAGAATCATTTAAAGTAATGTAATCATGTGGTTTTAGCCAGGTTTCTATCAAACACAGCACATCTAGATTATTTTCTCTGATATTATCATTTACAATAAGTACTTTTGAAGAAAGGGATCGAATATTCAGCAACCCAAGCTTTATCATTTGTTTATCTTTATTATCTCTGTTTTTTACTTGTTGAACATCAATTAAATTTTTACCTTTAAATGGGTTTGGAAGTTTTTTGTATTTATTAATTCGAGGTACAGACACAGTCTCTATGTGATGATATCTAGTTGAAAGAGTCTCTATGTGTTGGGATTTATCTGACTTCTGTGACGTGAGACAGCTAGCAGACGGTCGGTTTAGCCAGTCTGTCTGCTTCCTGACCTGGGCCCCAGTTAGCCAAGGTTCAGCTCTAAGACTGTGCCATAATTACTAGAGAGAAGAGTAGCACCACCCCAGGAGGGATGAACACCATTTCTTTTCAACAGGTCAGGTCTGCCCCAAAAACTTTTCCAATTGTCTATGAAACCTGTATTATTCTGTGGACACCACTTAGACAGCCAGCCATTGAGTGATGATAGTCTGCTAAGTATCTCATCACTCCTACGAACAGGAAGGGGTCCAGAACAAATTACAGTGCCTGACATTGTACGTGCGAGTTCACACACCTCTTTAACCCTCTGGGGTCTGAGGCTGATTTGGGGTCCTGGAGTAGTTTTACATGCTCTGACATTTGTGCTTATTTCAACTACTAATAACATACTATTGGCCAACATGTAATTTTGCTGTATTCAGCACAAACTCTGCTACAATAATATGTGAGCAAAATAGATGTACATGTTTGCATTATTTTAAAAATAAAGATTATGCGTGGTTAGTAAGTTTTGGCAAAAAAAATGCCCTTGCAATAAGGCCACAAAACACAGACTGAATAGTTGTTCACAAGACTTTTGAGTTATCAAGCTTGTAGGCTAGAATTTTTACTACACAATGATGTGGAAATCATTCTGAATGCTTCAACACAAACAGCAATATAATGATTTAAATTTTGTAAATCAGTTTTTGTGTCACCACTGCTGTATGCGTGGGAGTGGTGATGGCCATGAATACATTAGTAATTCACACCAGGGAGACAAAAGACACTCCCCCAGTGGCTAACGGCCCATCCAAAGACCAAAGCTGTGAAGCATCTTGAACTAAGAATGTAAGGAGATTCACAGAATTTAATCTGTTTTATTGTATTTACTTTATGTGTCACATGATCCTTCAGAAATCGTTCTAATGTGCTGCTTTATTATCAATGTTGGAAACAGTTGTGGTACTTTTTGCAAGATTTATTGATCAATAATAAGTTAAAAAGAACAGCATTTATTCAGAATAAAAATCTTTCCTAACAAGTCTTTACTTTACTTCTTTACTCTTTACAATCGTCCTCTGAGGAAAAGGTGAATTCTTCCTCGCTGTCCAGAATCATCTGAAGGGCTTCATTACCAGAGTAGCGTGCCATCCTCAAAACGCGATGAACGTTCAGTGAATCTTATGAAGAAACTTCATGTTTTTTATGGCATTGACCGGGGGGCGTGTGAGATGCATATGTGGGCGTTAACTCTGTTACAGTAATCGCCTCAGAATTTGTGTTTGAATAGCGCCCGCTCTCCGTGGGCGTGGTCACATTACAGATAATGAGGTGGCTCGCGAACGACTGATTTCTCTCCGTTTTCAAACAGATTACATAAACAGAGAATATTTGTTTTAGATTTGACTTACATGATTTAAAACCTGACATTTCAACGTTTATTTAGACATGCGTTTCATATTTGTGTGAATAGTATTCACGAAGTTACCGTTCATTTTCTTATGACTATCAGAATGGATTTCATTCGGAGAGAGATCGCAGCTCACGCATCATGTTAGTTTTGCTTATTTTGCAAAAAGCACAACATTTTGTTTTTACTATGAGTGTGCACAAGTCAAAGTAGACATTTCACAGATTGCAATGGTATATATCTCTTGATTGTATGTTCAAAATTGACGGAGCATTTTGAGTCTCTTTCACACTGACAAGAAAAAAGTGAGTAAATCACGCCGGCGTGACGGCCGACCTCAGAGGGTTAATGTTAATTTTGGTGATCTCCGACTGGCGAAGTCAAACATCATTAGTGCCGACATGAGTAATATATATAGAGTATTTACGATTAGCATTAGCCAGCACTTTTAAATTTGCACTCTGGCTCCTGGCAAACATGTGACATGTGGCTGGTGTCTCTATTTTCACGTTCCGTGTAATAGAATCACCAATAAATAGGGCACTTTCAACAGGATTCTAAGTGGGTCACTGAGTGGGGAGAACCTGTTTGATGTTCTAAATGGAACGGAAGAGCTGTGTTTTTTCACATGACTAGGCCGCCTCACGGTCACCCAATTACCCTGCTGTGCGGGCTCTACGGCCAGAACCGAACAATGTCCAGAGTACACTAAGCTAGTCGCATCCAAAACAGTATCTGAAGCCTTTGCATTCTTACTCTCCTCAATTAAAGTTTGGATGCGTGTCTCTAATTCTGAGATTTTCTCCGTCAGCCTGAATATTTCCCTGCATTTATGCTATGTGAATCCCTCGTCACTGACAGAGAAAGCTATACTATGCATGTGACAGGCAGTGCAAGTAACAATGAAGGGAGAAGATGACATAGCTTACCATGTTCGTTGACTGATCCGACTTTCCAGTTGTTTGATGAGTTCGTAGGAAAGGAAAGTGCAACAGAAAATGACGGTGGGCACGGATGACAAGTTTATATACTAGCTTAATGCTAATGCATTGTGATAGTGATTTAGATTAAAAGATTAAAAACTAGCGACATCAGATTAATGTGAAAGGCAATATTAGACAATATCAGATATATAGTGATGATAAAGTAGACAACAAACAGAGAGATGGTGGCCATAGTACAACTTTTTTTCTCGTGAGAAAGTTGAGATCAGCACGTGTTATGCTGAGATCACAAGAAAATTAAGTTGTAATAATGAGAAAACAAGACAAAAATAGTTATCAGGGAAAGCACTTAGGCCCAGGTTTTTTTTTCATTATAATAAAAACTTCCCCTTTTGTATTGCTTGACTAAAGTTACACGGCATGTTACATGTCTTTATGTTCGAGTGAGCACTTGAACAGAGATACATGTTTGTGTAAAAGTGAAACTATAACTCTCAGAAAACATTTGCACAGATAAGAAGACTTTAAGTTCTTATCTAAGCTGTACATGGCAATTGCTGAGGTTTTGTGTTTGTCTGAGTGTTTGTAATAATTTCACGTTATTCCTACATCCGTCCTGGCAAACAGTATTTATTCCCCCTATTAAAGTAAATGAATGACTTTGCTGTCAGTCACATGCATATTTAGAGAGCTCAGTGTGAAGCGCACTGGGTGCAGACTGTGACCGAGCACGTGCAACAAGAGTCCATGTTCCCGCTGGGTGAGATAGACAGATAAAGACAGCAACACGTGAGGAGGAGTGGGGGATGTGGAGGTGAACAGCGAGTGGCAGTGAGTGTGAAAGCAGCTAAAGAGGCATGGTTAACCAGCCAAAGACACACAAGTCAGCCAAGAAACAAGTTGTGGCTTGGTACTTTATATCCTGTTGTACCACAAACAAACAGCACACACATGTATTTATCTGCACACCTGCTGTGTTTTGCTTTTGCTCCGCCCCATCAGCTCAGTTTTACCCAGCTTCCTTCAGCTGTACTGAGAGAAAGCCGTTAGGCCACTGTTTTTCTTCTTTTCTTTTCCTGCAGCCTCCCCCTCTTCTCAACCATAGCATCAGGTCCTTCCCTTCAGCCAACACACACACACACACACACACACACATACACACACCGTATGCTGCTACATGCCAGGCAACCTGATATGTCCTTTCTCAGAAGAGCCCTCAATGATTCTAAGCACTGCTGTGGTCTCTCTTTCAACACAAACACATCTGTAAAGCACCACAGCTTGGACTAATACTATGGCCTGAACATAGCAAATAACCCTTCAGTGATTCATTCCATGTCTTTTCACATCTACTTGGCTAAACTATCTTTTCAGTCTTTGCCTTGACTGCCAAAAAAAATGAAGTGGTATTAGTAGTTATATTATAGTTTTTGGACATGTTCCATTTCAATATCTTAATTTGACCTGATTTACACCTTACACTGTCAAATGTGTAGGCACATATCATTTCCATGATTTGGTTTTTGGTTTTTGTCCTAACCAGCCATGACAGCGATATGTGATGTGTGGTTTCTATTTATATTTTTAAAAATTATTACAATGATAATTTCAGGTACTGATCATCTGTTTTGTTTAATGTTAAAAGGATTTAATGCGAGTTCGAATATTAGGGGTGTAACTGTGCATGTCATGGTTCAGTGCATGCCTTCACAAAACGAATACAGTCGGTCACAGGCGATCTACATTCAAATCCAGAAGGGGGATTTGAACGCTGTTTGCTAACCACCACAAGAAGAACAGACAATCTATGAATAAATATGTGTACGTGTAATCTTTCAACCGGTGTTTGAACTGCGTAAAGACATCAAATAAAACAGCTTGAGAATAATATCTCACGTAGCGTTACGTTTACCTCAGGGAAGTCATTTAGTCTCCACAGCATGTTAGTTCACTAGAGAAATGTACTCTAGGGAAGAGCATTTCACTAAATATATGCATTACTGTGTGTTTAGTGTGTTTAAATAAATTTGTCATAAAAATAAATTATGAAAATAACTGTAAATAATTATTTCAAAAATGAATTGGATTAGAAACATAATTTTATAATTAGATTTAGAAGTTAATGCAAAATCTGCCTTATGTCCAATTTACATGTTTTTGTTTTTGAGTGTTGACTATTGTATCTAAAAATAAATAACAACTGAATTTAATAGTTTGGGCTCTGTTTTTAATATAATAATGTGCAAGAAAGGGCTCCCTACATATAGTTTACAACATTAGCTGAGATAGAATTATTTTTATGCTTCAGAAAATGTTAATTATAAATGAATTTACTAAAAGAGAGAGAGAGACACAATTTGATCAATAAACGACTTTTATTGTCATACTGAAGGCAACAATGCATATTTTACCTCATTTCTTGAAAATAAATGAAACAACAACTCTATGTGAACAAACAAATGTATTCTGTGACAAATATTAGCACTTTATTTTACAGTCCTGTAATGCATGTACATACTTATTGTTGTAAATACAATAACTGGGTAATAACTAGATACTAGTCCTTAACCTACCCCTAAACCTAATCTGAACCCGTGTAGTTACCTGATATTATTCAGTACTTTCTTGGTAAGTACATTGAAAGTTCACATACCGTAAAATAAAGTGCAACCCAGTTGGCATGTATTTTTAATAATGCTAAAATGGTGTATCAGATTATACTTATCAATTTTGTTGCAAGTGCAGTGTGCTTAAAGAGAGCCTCCCCACACACTCTTCTGATCGGCTGTGATTTTTGATTGATTTTGTCATGTCTCAGCTGTGTCAAGTCTGGTGTGGACAGACAAATTGCTTGTCGCTGGAATCTTATCACATCACGTCTGGTTAGGATTAAGTGTTAAGATGCACTTTCAGTGATTAAATCACACAAGTTGTCAACCAAAATACATTTAAAACACAAATGAGTTTCAAATGTGTCTCCTGTGGCTACTTGTTTTTGGATTTCATCAAGACACTTCTGTCTTATTTTGTCATACTCTTCGTCAATCTTGCTGGAACACGGTGTCTGGTACACAGACACTATTGGATGAACGAGCAAGTTATGCAGATTACAAGCAAGCAGTAAAGGAGGCGATCACATAAAAAACAAATATCAAACAAAAAAATCAGATGTTACTTCCAAGTGTGAATGGGTACTATGGTTTATCTTGAAGTACCTGTTGAAAAGACCAGCACTGATGTTGACCATCATATGTTGTGTTTTGGGATGGTGCACTGGTGTATTCTTAGCACTTCCATTATCATTGGAATCTTGTGGCCTTGCACTTGAGACCTCTCAAGTCCATAAGAGGTGGCCTTGTGGTGCATTCTTGTCATTACTGTAATTTTGAGTATCCGACTACTAAAAACTTTTCAGCTCCTTTTGTATCTTAAAGATGCAAACGGAATTTTGTTAAAGCTCATCTTTCTCCCACTTGACCATTGTGACATTGTATAAAAACCATTTAAATGGCAGCAATAGTTGTAAGTACAAATATATAATTTTTACCATTTTGATATATAATAAATTATAATGTGCACATCCTTTTTTCAATAGTATTTCAGATAATAGTGTTTCAGTAGTATTTTCTCAGTATTTCGAGAATATGTAGGTAAATGATAAAGTGACTCAGTTTTGCTGTCATCACATGGATCCATTCTGGTATTATTATAAAGGTTGACATAGACACAAATAACTTTGACACAAATTCCTAGGTCTAAATCAAACTTGTAAAGGTGAGTGTAATCAAAGAACAAACTGGTAAGGGTAATTTCAAACAAAATCAGCCCAAAATTAAGATTGTTTGTTAACTACCATTCGTCCAGGTCACCATGATTTTGCCAAATAAGACATGTTCCTTGATCAACATATTTTGTTGACAATGGAACAACATTCTTTTCTGAAAATGAAGTCCTAACCCCATACCTATTCCTAAACCTAACCCTACCCATAACTTATCCTTAATATCAGAGGGAAATGATAGGTGAATATATCATTTATAGGTTATCATGTATAACTAATTATTAGTAATTATTAGTAACTATTATTAGTAATATATCTAATATATCATTATAACATATCATTATTATATCTAATAATAATAGGCGTTGAAGCACCTAACCCTGGTTGTAAGCCTAAACTTGATGAATTTAAGATAAATAAATTTGTCTTTCAATTCTGACTGGTTGATTGGAATGTTGTTCCAGGATCAACAGAGCTGTTTATCCAGGAACATGTTGTACTTGGTGAAATTACCTTCACCCATTGGTCCTTGGCGAAGATGAGTAAAAATGAACACACTGAAGAGCTTCTTTATAAAATAAATTGAAGTTGTAATTTGAATTTAAACAGACTTTTTCATGTTTAAGACTGTAAAGCTGGATGCTTTAAAGCAGTCTATTGTATAAAGTCCTAAATAAATGACTTCATTGGAGTGCCGAATTGCAGAGCTGAATCAAACATGACCACATCACTAAAATCAAATGCTTTCTTAACTGCTGTTTTCTCACTGCTGTCATTTTATTTGTTTTCTTTATCGTTGTTTTCTTAAGAGGATACAGCACATATTTGCATATTTATATATTTATGGGTCTTGAAGCTTAAATTCCTGGTCTGGAACTTGGCCTTGGATTATAGTCTCATACATCTCTGATTTGCTATGTGCTAAAAGTGATATTTACCTCAATCAGAGTTTGGGACAGTCCATATTCACAACAAAAGAGAATTTGCAAGACTTGCATAATGGATCTGAATGGATTTTAAGCCACTTTACAAAACATGTGACAAGCTGTGTCTTG
This sequence comes from Zacco platypus, assembly GCA_038088235.1. Taxonomy (NCBI): domain Eukaryota; kingdom Metazoa; phylum Chordata; class Actinopteri; order Cypriniformes; family Xenocyprididae; genus Zacco; species Zacco platypus. Next base: position 16,338,340 of record CM076071.1, on the reverse strand, counting down.
GACTGAAAGCACTTGATCTGGGTCTTGGGTTTGATGTTGGTCTGGTTCTCCATCTGGTCTGGTATTAGACCTGGTCTTGACTACAAGTTTGTTATCATGGCAGATGTCAAGCACTGTGATATTAACATCCGATACCATCACTGTACCATGGTATTGACTGAGAATCAGGGGAAAAAATGAAATGATCACACAATTATTGTGATTTAAGGATGTTTAGATATTTTACTGGAAAAATAGAAAAGACAATGACAAAGACAATTATTTTTGGAGTGTTAAAAATTTTCAAATAAAATCTTAGATGAGTGAAGACTGAAGATGAGCCCTGTTTTCCATTAAATTATGAAACGAGTGACGTAACGTGTACCATGTAACATGTCACGATGAAGTCCAATGTTCAACTGCTGGAGCTTCATTTTCCCTGTCTTCCCACACCCTCCTCCCTCTTTCTGTCTCTCTCTCTTTCTGTCTCTCTCTTTGGCTGAGTCACTCTGACCACTGCTGCTTAGGAACGAGTGGATTCTTAGCGGTGTCTCCATGGCGACCCTGTGGGGAAGGTCACAGTCTGCGGGTTGGGAATGTTTGAAGGTCTGTTGGAAACACTCGCCAGCAGAGAGCGGCTGATCTTTGCCCTGTCTGCTTGTTTTTAGGACACTCTGTGGTTTTTTTTTTGTTTTGTTTTGTTTTGTTTTTTTTATCTACTCTTCAACTCATTGGCTGTTTGTTCAAACAAATATTCCTTACAGTCATTGTTTCCTACCATTGACCTGAATTTGGGAGCAGGGTTACTCAATCCTTCTTGTGAAATGACAGATTTGGTTGTGACCAAGTCAGAAAGATAAAATAAATCTCATTCCCTAAAAATGGCAAAATCATGTGCACTCACTGTCAAAAGCAGGTTACAGTATGAGAAAAAACCCTGTATACAGTGTAAAAAAAGTTGAATTTACTCCAAACAAATTACACTAATGTGTTTAAACTTTAGTGAATGCACATAAAATTCTATTTATAAACCTTCATTTGAGTGGATGTGAATGCTTAGAGTTTTCTAAAGGGAACAGTATCACAGTAATGTGACTTCACACAAAACAACTATAATTAAAATTGAAAATAGCTAAAGCCTCTATGAACTTTAAGGTATAACTATGAATAGTTATATCTCTTAATAACTATTAAATAGCCCCATAAGTTCTCATCCATTGACCTTATGAGTATGCCCAAAGCCTAAGTTTTGTACCTAGTGATTTTGAGTTGTAACACTTAATATGATTTTTGAGCCAAAGAAATTCAAAAATACTGTTTAATTGACAGCTTTCCCTACTGAAAAATAGATATACCAAAATTTATTTCAAAAACATTTTTATGCTAAGTATGCTACAACTTCATTTACATATTTACGTACTTGAAATACCCTGCAGTTGACCCTTCTCAAAGACCCGCCCCCTTTAGTTTCTGTTGCTTTGTCCGACAAGCCATGCGCTCTCAAGCCAAACATCATGTTCTCACGCAGTGAAAAACACATCTCAGAGCAAAGAGGACACTGACAACGTGTCAACAGGCATATGAAACAGTTATTTATCGTAATTTTTTAAAGAAGTTTAAACAATAAAAACTGTATAGTGGCTCATTAATGTTTCATGACAGATGACTGTAGCTCCTTCAAACGGCTCGTGAACCAACTGTCTCTTATTGTTCATTTATAGCATCAAATAAACATGAATGAACATCAGAAGGAAGGTTTCAAATGTGGAAAGATGTGAGTACAAGCAATTTTTGAAGTTCACTGCTTTGACTGCTTTGTCAGACAAAATGGTGTATTCGAGGTTATGATTGGTCAGATTGCTTGTCAATCAAACTGTTTGCGAAGGGTCAATTGTACTTTTGTAATACTAAATTGTTGTTCTTAAAGTCTGCTAAAGTGGAACAACTAATTTTGTACTTAATGCACTTCAGTTATCCAGAAGTAGTTCTGACGTCCAAATAAAAATTTTCTTATATTTGATTGTGCTAAAATGGAACTACTGCAAGAATACTTTAGGTATACTTTAAATATCTTACATTTAACAACTGATATTATACAGTGATCATACTATCCTTACTAATAGTGATATTAAAACATATTTTAGGCTTAATATTTTGTGCATTGTGCAATAAAGAAGTGCTCCAAATAAAGTTGAATTATAATATTTACATCAGCAAAGTCTCAAGGGATATTCCGGTAAATAGGTTTAGGTTTTTTCACTATAGGGATTTGTGGTGAAGAAATTGTTTTCACTAATGACAGGGTGTAAGAAATAGCACAGATAAGTGAGTAGCAATGTTATTGCTCAAAGGTTGCTCTTTTAGTTTTTGGAGCTACATTTTCTTCAAATGTTCCCTCTAAACGTCTTTAGGAGATATAAAAAAATAACAGAAATAAGCAGTTGCTGACTTATGAAAACAGCTCAATCATTTGATCTTCACTACACTAAAGTCGCTTTCCAAAAGCAAGATCTATTTCATTTGAGATAATCAAAACAATTATAAATAGCCTTGATTTCAAAGAATAATTCTTAAATTAAGTTTGTTTTTCTTACCCCATTTTAGTTAACAACCATTAAAACAAGTAAAAAACAAAAAAAATAGGTTTTGTGTAAGCAAAAAAAAAAAAAATTCTATATTCTCTGCAAACAAATCCTTTAATCATCTGCAATGTTACTTCTCAAGGAAATGTATCTTATTTCAAGTATGTTCACAGCACAGTTGAGCTCTCTTTTGAGAGTGAACATGTTAGATTACTGAGGTTTATTTCTCAGAACTTTAGCCTTCAGCTAAAGTTCCCATTTGGTCTAAATTTAATCTAAATTAAAAATATTTTTAAGATATCTCATTTGTGACTTAACTTTTAAATTGATATGCATGATATCCCTTTGATATGGTAAAAATGTAGAAATACTTTCTGTATTAATAAACTCTAATGTCATGAGATGACAATATTTATGTCAGAAACATATATGTTTAATTACTAACTAAAAAAAAAAAAACTCAAACATGTGGCCACATATATATATCGTTAGGGTTAGGTCTGTTTATCTGTTCTCGGTCCTGTCTTTTGTCATGTGTTCCTTGTTTTGAGTTCCCCAGTCCTGTCAGTTGTAACATGTGGTCTTTGTTTTGATTTCCCATTTGTCATTAGTTGTCATTGTCACCATTATTAGTTCATTTACGTAAGCTGTGTTATGTCAATGATTATGTTTGTTACCTGTGCCCCGCTCAATATCCTTGTGTGTTTCTGTGTATACCCTCTGTCTCAGTCCAGTCCTTGTTCGTTGTTAAAGTTATGTACTTGTGTTGTGATATCATCCTGTCTGTATCCTGATCCTGTTGTGTAAATAAATCTCTTTAAATTGAGAAGGCTGCATCTTCCATGCTTGTCCCTGCACACAACCAGCACGTTACAGAACAACGAACCATAATACAACAAAAATGCAAGCGGAGGCGCAGACGTCCATTGGAGTCCATTTTATATATATAAAATATATTTATATATATATATATATATATATATATATATATATATATATATATATATATATATATTTCCTCATCCTCTGGGTCACAAGAGGACGCATCTGGTGGTGTGTCATACTATGCCTCAGCCCCCTCTCATTTCGCCAGCAGAGGGCAGAGCCAGACCTCACTTCGGGCCGGGCTGCCGTCTGAGTCAGGTCCCTCGGCTCCGCCTCGCTGCCCCACTGTGGCTACGTATGTTGTGCCGTTGGTCCCGCTGGTTTGGAGTCTGGGAGCCTGGCTAGCGCTTCCCAGCCTGTCCCGCTGGCTCATCCGCACGATCAGACTCAGCTATGCGGTTCAGTTCGCCCGGCGATCCCCAGTGTTCAGGGGCATCCATTTCACTCATTCGCGTGTCTGCGAACGATGCTCCTGTGCTTCGGGCAGAAATTGCTGTCCTCCTGGCAAAGGACACAATAGAGCCAGTTCCTCCAGCCGATATGAAGTCAGGGTTCAATCTTGGATCTGCGAGTCTGAATCGGTCCCTTCACAGGCTGCCGTTCAAAATGTTGATGCAGAAACGCATTTTTGAATGCATCCATCCCCAACATTGGTTTGCAGCGATCGACCTGAAGGATGCGTACTTTCATGTCTCGATTCTTCCTCGACTCAGACCCTTTTTATGGTTTGCGTTCAAGGGTCGGGCATATCAGTACAAGGTCCTACCCTTCGGGCTGGCACTGTCGCCCCGTGTCTTTCCCAAAGCGCGGATGTGGCCATTGTTCCCCTCAAGGAACAGGGCATTCGCATTCTCAACTATCTCAATGACTGGCTGATCATAGCTCACTCGCGAGAGCAGTTGTGCGAACACAGGGGACCTGGTGTTAGCTCACCTCAGGCAGGTTCTGAGCCACTTACAACAGACATGCAGTTTCAGGTTTCTGGATGGGGCCTCAACTGCAGTAGCATATCAATTGCCTCGAGTTGTTAGCAGTACGTCTTGCACTGGGCCGCCTCAAGGAGCTGCTGCTAGGCAAGCACGTGGGTCACAAGAGGAGTCACAAGCTTGTGTGGACAACACTGCGACCGTTGTGTACATCAACCACCAGGGTGGTCTACGCTCCCATCGCATATAGATCTGTTTGCCTCCCCGGACTCGACCCATTGCCAGTTGTTTTATTCCCTGTACGAGGGTGTCCTCGGCAAGGACGCACTGGCACACCGCTGGCCCTTGGGCCTTCGCAAGTATGCGTTTCTCCCAGTGAGCCTTCTTGCACAGACATTGTGCAAAGTCAGCGAGGACGAGGAGCAGGTCCTGCTAGTTGCGCCATATTGGCCAAACCGGACCTGGTTTTCGGAACTCATGCTCCTAGTGACAGCATCTCCTTAGCCCATTGCTCTGACCAAGGACCTTCTGACTCAGAGACGGGGCACCCTCTGGCACCTGTGTCCGGTTCTCTGGAATCTCCATGTCTGGTCCCTGGACGGGACTTGGAGGTTCTAGGTGGCCTACCCCAGTTGGTGGTAGACACCATCACTTCTGCTGGAGTTCCTTCTACGAGGCACCTCTATGCGTTGAAGTGGAACCTGTTTGTCAAATGGTGTTCTTCTCAGCCCGGAGAACCCCCGATCTTGCTCAGTCAGGTCAGTGCTTTCCTTCCCTCCACCCTCAAAGTGTATGTTGCACTATTACTGCTCATCAGGAGGTAGTTGAAGGTAAGTCACTGGGAAGGCATGACCTGATTGTCAGGTTCCTGAGAGGCTTCCCAGGCTCCACGAGAGGTTGTGGTCTCTGCAGCGTCCCCAGTGGGCACTCTTACCCAGTGTTATCCAAGTCTACTGAACTGGTCATACGGAACAGCAGTAGACTTCCCTAGCATAAGTCCAGTCCCTTCTCCGTCCTAAGTGTACGCCGGGATGCTGTGGCTTACGCTGGGCGCTGTAGGGGGTCAGTAACTGTGGCGTTTTATTAGGGATCCCAATTTGTCAGTTCAGTTCTGAAGTACGTCGAATGTGACCGACTGAAAGGGAACGTCTCGGTTACGTATATAACCCTCATTCCCTGAACGGAGATGTACGTCCCGTCGCCACAGTTCCTGTAGCCTGCTGAGCGCGGACCACTGCTCGTCTCCTCAGCGAAAAATGAAGTGTGAGCGCTCGCCGCTTCCGTATTTATACCTGCTCGCAGGGGCGGGGCGCGTCACACAAAGTTCGCACGCCAATATGCATTGGCTCGTTTAGTTTACACTCGAAGGTGATAGGGCACTCATGCGATATCCCAATTTGTCGGTTCAGTTCTTCAGGGAACGAGGGTTACATTCGTAACCGAGACGTTTAGTGTAGTACTGACACTAAAACTCTGTAAACTTGATTTTTACACAGTAATTTTCATTATGGGTGAACTTTGCACAACACATATTGTCACTCCACTATACAATAGTGTTGTAGTTTGATATTGTGGTATATTGTGACACAATATATTGTTACACCCCTATTATAGTGCATTGTGGGTAGTTGCCAGGTCATTGCTTATAATGGCCGGAATCAAAACAGTCCACCCCCCGGTCTCTATGATATTGTGTTTGTTTAATTGGCTTATGTCTTTTCTCCAGTGTGAGTCTATGGGATTTTTTAGTCTGTTTTATTAACCACCAGTTGAAAGTCTGAACACTATAGCACATTAGCAAATTCCACTAATGATTCTGCAAATCATGTGTTTGTTTGGGAATCCAATGAAATATGACTATATTTTCAAAAATAAAATGCTCTCAATTTGTTTTCAAGACCTCAAATAAATTCACAAATGTTTCAGACTTTCTCTGAATGGCTCTCACATTTCGCACGTACTCTCTCTCTCTTTCTGTTCTCCTTTGTGTCCCTCTGTGGACACTCATGGTGGGGGAGGGGTGTTTGACGCTCAAAGGGATTTTGAGAACAACAATGACTGCTGACCTTTACACACACACAAACACTCATCCCAATGCATTTCCATTCTTTTACAAATCAATGAACCGTCTTTTAGATGTCACACTTACACCGTTAACATAATTAGAATGAAATAATCCAATAGTTTCCCTGCACTAAGTATTTCAAAATATTTTTCAGTGTTTGCGCTGCAGAACTGTACTGATATTACTCAAACATTCTTGTTTCGATTTGTTCTAAAGTTCGTGCCGCACAAGCTTCGGAGCCTATAACCTTGACTAAAATAAAGCTTTATTTCTAAGCTTTACAAAAGTTTACTAAAGCTATATTCCATGCAAGGTTTATGCACATGCTCCAAGTCTTATTCTCTGATTTTAGTGTATCTCTGTGGCAGAATTACAGCACAACATACTGGTCTGGCATGTATACTACATTGTTTTGAGTTGATTTCAGTGGCTTCGTGTGTACGCATATATATTTTTTGAGACAAGGAAATAAAAAAGATTGGATAGGCAAAGCTCTGGCTTCGTGTGGATGTGGCCTTAGATATATTTGCATAACAAATTGTGATTGGTATTTTCTTTCCTTTATGCTGCATCTTTACACTACAAAGAAAATGAGTCTCATTTACTAAGTGTGTGTATGCACAAATTTGCATATAAAATCTGCCTATAAATGTTTTCAGAAATGAATCGTGTTTGACCAATAATGTTTGAACTAAAAGTGATTCTAAATTTAAAAACAAATGTAAACAGCTGAAATCAGAACTGATTTTGAGAATGGCACACTTAGCATTGCTCGAAGATCTAGCATGTTTTTAGAAAGCAGCATATGATTGCAGAGAGTGACAAAAATCTGAAATGTTGTGTGGAAAGCCTTTATATAGACATGGTTTGGGCATGTTTCATGCAAATGACTAACCTCAGACATGCGTTCACTCGTTTAATATATACTCCAAAATCATTAAAATGGAATGAGGTTAAGAACATATTCATGTGCATATGCATGTGTTGAGAATTAGGCAGGAAGTTTTCGTGATAAGTTTTCTAGTGAATAATAAATACAAAATAATCAGTGTAATTATTAGTGAGTGAGACCCATTGTCTCTTATGATTTCTTTAGGGACTTTAACTTTTAACTTTAATAATTAACTGTTAATTAATCTGTTCTAAAGGAATATTTCAAGTTAATACAAGTTAAGCTCAAATGAAAACATAAGTGACATGCTTTACCATCAATTAAACGCACATACGCACACTGACACAAATGTGCAATTGACATCTATGGAACTTCTACTATTATACTATTATGCCCCATAAGCTTCACTTTAAGAGCATAAAAACATGAAATACTCTACACAAATAATGCTTATAGTTACACAAGCTTGATTTCATGTGTTATTGTGTGAAATGTGTCAGGCCACAGTTGGCATTAATCCAAACTGTCTTCTTCTATGGTAATTTTTTTCTTTCAGTACCACAACCGTCAGAATCTTGCTGAGTTAGTTAAACTGCTTATAAACTGTTTATAATTAGCTAGCTGCCTAAATAATAACTTTGTTGCCCACCTCTTTCTGAACCATAGCAGGCCTAGAAGTTAATGTGCAATAGGACTGCATGTTTACGTGCCATTCAATCCCCCCCCCCCCCCCCCCCCGCGAACCCAACTTGTATTTTACCAAGAATATTCCTTTAATAAAAATTCACTGTATAGTCAACTGTATAAACTAAAATATTGTGTCTAACTGCAGCTTCTGGGATGCAGCTTTAATCGTACTTGACAAAAGCTCCACCTCAAATTGGAGCCACCCAGTGACATATGCCACGCTGACCTGCCCAAGCCACGCTGCTTGGCTGGGCTTCGCTATTCTCAGCCTCAGTGAGCGAGGAGCTCAGAATAATTACTGCTAATGACGGGATGGTGAATTTCACTGTTATGCCTCTCCCGTCGTGAATCATTACAACTGCACTGCAAATAACAAATAGAATCACATTGTACATGAAGCCACAGGGAAAAGCCTTTCACTTTTAGTTTTTTTTTTTCTTTCTGATGTATATGTTCCTTGTTTTGTTGACATAAGAATATATTTGCAACTAAGAATATTAAAGTCACTTATTGTCTATGGTGTATCATCATTTATAAATGATGCAGGGAAAATCGCATTTAAAATACAATAATAATATTCAACAAAAAATATATGTTGTAGTATTATCATATGACATCCCCATCAGCCAATAAAATTAAAATCTATATGTCATGTGCTTGACATTTTTGGCAACAAGGATGTGGAGACAAGTTAGGTCACATGCTGTCAAGGCTCCTTTGTGAGTTCATTTTAGACTAGGAAATACATATTAATTCAGTATATTAAAAATATAATTGTATATCCAAATGTGTTTTCTAAAGTTTTTTGAAACACCTAATAGGACAATATCAGTTATAAATGAAAAAAACTCTAAAAAATACAGAAGATCAGATTTTGGAAAATGATTATTTTGCTTAAATATATGTAAAAATATTTTTCTAGCTGTGATTTCATATTATTCCAATAGAGGGTTAGAATAGCTAAAATATTATGTGAATGAGGTGAAGATAAGACATATGATGATCCCACTGGAATGAAAGCACAATTTTAAAGTCTTTTTAAATAAATAGTCCACCCTAAAATTAAAAATCTGTCATAGTTTATTCATTCTCATTTCTTTTAAAACCTGTATGACTTTCTTTCTCCCATGGAACACAAAAGATGTCTAACAGATTGTCTTTAGAAAGAAGGTCTTACAGCATGGGAACATGAGAGTTAGTATGATGACCGAATGCACTATTCCTGTAATTTCAATGTAGAAGAAAAAAATAGAAACCAGCCTCTTCTAGTCTTAGATTAGTTCATGTCTCCCATGAAAAACTGACTTTGTGTAGGTGGCCGACAACTGGCATTCCCAAGAATATCAACACTGGTATGTCCAAAGTATAATAAGAGCAAGTCACAGTTATGTGCTGCTTATATCACAAGAGTGTGAGAGTGATAGATTTCAAAATAGCCATAGTGAATAAAACGGAGTAAGGCTAAAATGCTTGAGAGACCAGAGAAGAGGACACTAAAGCTCTGTTCCAAAATCTAGTGTGCTGCCTTGCTGTCTACTCTTTACATAAGCAGCCTTTTTTTGAAAGAGTCTGATGTTAGTATGTTTCAAAGATAATGACTTGACAGAAATAGCACTCCTCAAGTAACAGTTACAGGAGACATAACTAACAATTGAATCCAGTAGAGTTTACGCTAGCATGTTGCTAGGCTAATCTTTAAGAGTTATTATAATTCAGAAAATTCTGAAATACAGACATAAAATATTGTGGAAAATAGATTAATTCATCTTGTTTATTTGATTTATTTATTGATGATTAAGGGGGTCAACACACAATCATTTGTAACAAATTTTCGTTTTGGCAAATTGGTGGCCAACTAATTTGAACTTATCTCATTTGTATGTTTTCATGCGATCTTCTCACACCCAATTGAGGGTTAGGTTTAGGGCCGGAGCTTCATGCTTAATTTTTTATGAATTGTATGTTTACATACCAATCAATTATACAAATTCATACGAAATTGCCAATTCGTAAAACAGTTACATTTTCTCATGAGATTGTATTGAATGGGTTGTGTTTGCACAGACAATAATAACAATAATTTCCAACCCAGGCTCATAGCAAAAACGTGCCTGTGGCAACTTTTCTGCAAAATAATATTACTTTGCTTCTTGTACATTTCGGGGCATTTTCAAAATGTCCTGTGAGTGGCATTAAAAGTATAAGTTTTATTACATTGGTTGTACCACGGCAGTTCAGAAATGAAATGTCTGCTGAGTGGCACTAAAAGGTTAATGCTCTATCGCGTCTGAAAATAACATTAGTCCTATCTCAAACCCATCTAATAGTGTTAACAAAAGAAAACGTGAGATAAAAATGCCTTTTCTGAAGCCAGCCTGCCATTTTACCTTAGTTCTATAAGTCCTTGAGATCTTTTATTGAGTGTCGGGTCTTGTGTTTCACGGAAATCAATAAAACTTTATTACATATTGTCCATTTTAGACATTCTACTAACTATAAGCAACTTTGCAACTACATGTCATCTACCAGTCATTATAGTATAAGTAGACTGTCTGCTTAATATCTGGCAACATTTTATTTTGATAGTCCCCCAACAGACATTTTATAAATTAACTTTGTGACTACGTTACAATCTATTCTACTAACCTTTACCCTAACCTAACAGTCTATACTTAATACTCTTATAAGAGTTAATAGAATGTCTAAAGTGGACTATCTAAATAAAGTGTAAACCTGGCATTCATACTAGAGTGTTCTGCATTGCAAGTGCAATGCTGTACCAGGTGAGCTACTGAGCAAGCTTACAATGTCAGGAAAAAATAAACAGAGCTGGTAATGTGATGCAAAAATCAAAATGAGTTTACAAATAATACACCATGATAAAAGTGTTTTGAGGTCATAATAAAATACTATTGAGCAAGGAACCATGCAAAAATATTCTTTATTAATTGGTAATCTGCCCCTGTAATCACAAAGAACATTAGTTGTTGATGTTTTACTGCCATTAGTTTTCATTTCAGCTTGTAACTGCACTGAACTTTAGGTATAGGTATGTTTTGGGAGTTTTCCAAAAATGTATGTAAATGCACATTTAAAAAAAAAAAAAAAAAAAAAGCCTATGTTGTACATTGAGGTTCAGAACCTCAGGCTGAACTGTTCTGTGATCAGTTGTGCTGGAGATTAAGGGAGAATTATATTAGGTTACTCTAGAGAGTCAGAAGAAATGTGAGAAAAGGTACATTTCTCATGCCGATAAAACTTTATTTTTGTCTCTAGCCTCTAGGTTCTGTTTCTGGATGAACTGACAGACTTCTGCGAAAAGAGCTCACACACAAACACAAAAGCAGCATGAAGCCACCTGCTGTTGTAGTTCAACTCCTCCCTTCTCAAACAGGAAACACGACTCATCCATAGACTGTTTCAAGAGACAATGAACAAGGAATGGAGAAGAGTGGGGTGGGAGTGAAGAGGGACAGAGGCCTTGGATTAAATAAAGGACAAAGACAAGCTTGAGTTACATCAGTACTTTCACCCTTTACAATGCACTTGACTCACAGCCAGAAGAAAGTTTCAATGCTCTTTTTAATCTTAAAAGGACATAAAGGACAAATCATCAGATTGTCTCAGTCTATTGTTGATATACAGTATATGAATAGAGTTCATTTTGGGATATGACTTGTATCTTTGCAAATCTGAGGAAAATTTGAGAGATTGTTGAGATCTGAAACTCCAGAGGAGCCACATACTGATGTCTTTATTTCTCAGGAGAAACATATAAGAAGCATGAATCATTTGCCCTCCATTTCATTACTGTCCAGGAGATAGAGGCAAGATATAATTGAGATCATTTCACTTATGGTTTGTCTCACTTACCATGTGAGAGTCTGAGAGTGTGTCGTTGAAGTTCATTATAAGCAAGTAATTAGTATGAGATGTGTCATGATGTTCCATTGTGATGATGCATTTTCTGTACACCATGTATGACATGCAGAGGGACCTTATTGTTTTTAAACCTTATATTTACTCTTCTGAATGTTTGACAGATTGGCCATGATTACATGAAACATGAAGAATGCATTTAATAGTATTGTTGGTGTCACATGGACCTAACAGAAAAGTAATATGTAAAACAATTACATGCTGCACATGATTACAATATCCCTGAGAGCAGTTTAACCGGTCTGCAAATATTCTTGACTTACCGGATTTTTAGAGAGCAAACATGCATACGTGCATGCGCATGGGTTTGTGTGAGTGTATGTGCATGTGCTGCCGGACCTTCCCCCTCCCTCCTCAGGGCCGTCGTCGTGGCAGCCTGATTATGTAAGTTGTTATCCAATCAGAGTGTGCCTGCATTGCTGTGTCCCGTGCAACTGCTGTTTGTTTGCATAGCAGATAGTCCTGGGGTAGTTTAAGAGTTCAGCACAAAAGCAGACACTCACACACCTACAAAACATTTATGTAACACTTCAGACGACAAGCCTTTGTGAGCACTGTTAAGTACAGAAAATGTGTTCATTGTCATCAGGGCATTCATAACACTGAGACTGGAAAGTAATGATGATTATGATGCTTTGAATACTGTTATATCACAAGTTATAGTTGCAATGCTATATACGATTATGTATACAGTTATACATTTACATTATACATAAGCTTGTATACTGAGTCACTGGTTTACTGATCTATGAGCGTTTATACTGTAATAACATGTTTCATAAACATGTTATTACAGTATAAACAAAGTTAGATGTTGATAATAATGATATCAAGTGTGATGTGTGAAGTCAAGCATCATTTGAACAAACCCGTAATCTAAGATATTTAAACCATACAACACCACTTGTGCAACAGACAGGAATTATGCTACAGACTCTGTGGTTTGAACACCTTAGCAACCTCTAGCAATTCCTTGGCAACCACCCAAAACTCTCTAGCAACCACTCACGTCACCATAACAACCACTCTTGCAATCATAGCAACCAGCCAGAGGACCGTAGCAAATACAAAGTAGTGTGCTAAAAACAATCTTAGCAACCCTCTAGCACTGCCCTAGCAACCACACAAAACACTCAACCACCCAGAATGCCACAGCAACCAAAAACACCACAGCATAACACCATAGCACTTAAAAACTACCCCCCAAGACAGCATTGCAATGTATTAAAAATTACTTTGAACATTTTAGAAACTAACTAGCAATTCCATAGCAAACACCCAAAACCTCCTAACAACCACACAAGACACCATAGTAATGCATTAAAAACTACTTTGAACATCTTGCATTTTAGCAACTTTCTAGCAATGCTGCAATAACCATAAACACCACAGCGTGAGCATAGCAATGCACAAAAACTACTTAGAACCCCTTTATCATCCACCTGGCAACGCCCTAACAACCACCAAAGACACCATAGCAATGCTCTGAAACATTCAGAACACCTTGACCAACTGCATAGCAATGCCAACCACTCATAATACTCTGACACTGATATACACAAAAGTATATTTGTAATTATCCACCAGGCTGTAACTGTGTGTAAAAAGCACACTGAGCTAAAGAAGCATTTCAGATGCAATGAACTTTTGGGGCTTAGCCAATCTGCTGATACAGAGAGAGAGAGAGAGAGAGAGAGAGAGAGAGAGAGCTGTGTGATGAGAATGAGGAAGAGGAGGAAGGTGCTGTTAGTGAGAGGTGAGAGAGAACGTACTGTGCTGTTTACTCAAGCGCTGATGGCTACAATAGAGCTTCCTCTGCCAGGCCTGAGGGTGCACACACACACACACACACACACTATAGTGTAGCAAGATGTGCCCACAGATGTGTAGCAAGTACAAGAACAGCAAGAACAGACACCTTTTGCACACTCACACACTCTGGACAGTTTGGTACAGTTAAAGTGGACAGTTTTAGCCGAGAGCACACAGTGTAAAAATACTGATAATGTTCTCTCTCTCTCTCTCTCTCACATACACACACTGGGAGTTCATGAACTGTTCGTAGAAAAGCTCACTCAGCATTCTGTGCTAGAACACTCTCAGCATGAGGGAGATACACATCATTACAGCTCACGCTGTTTCACACGTCACTTTTTTCCCTCATAGTAAAATTTTTCAGTCAATCATATTTAAAAGTGTTTTCTGTAATTGTTTATGTTAAAACCCTTTCCTTTTTCCCCAGTTTAATGTACAGAGACCGTAAGTAAGACATTGGTAGGTTGACTTCCAAAAGACACTGTGACTAATTTGTTTGAGTGGCCCAACACGGCAGCCACAGCCATAACCAATATTGTTTGGAGGTGGAGTTAAGTGTTTGTCTGACCAATGGAAGGTAAGGGTGGTGTTATGGAAACCTGTTTAGAAACATCTTTCGTAGGGAGAGAACAAACACTTATCCCTGAAATCACATAAGTTTTTTGAGAAAAGGTGTGCCATTCGGGTTTGCTTCCATTTCAGGTCATGAAACGTACATGAAACGGTGAGCCCTATAGGTGCATCTGAAATTGCATACTGTTAAGGGCCTGATATACTCATGGCAAAGTTTGAAATATATGTGACCAGCTGTATACTGAACATCCTGACGATGGCAGAGCTCCAGAGCAAAACAACATAATTGCGACGTACCAAAAGTAGTTTAAAGGTGTTTATAGTCCGTCCCCTGCTGAATTAGCACAGCAGCCTCAATCATGGGCTAATAGGTGGGCAAAGTAGAGCCAGATATTGTCAATTAAAGTCTACCGCCACCTTGCAGTTCTTGGTAAGTCATATGCAAAGGCAAGTCAGGCCTGGGAGGCCCTGCACACCATGATATCCACCCAATGTTTGCTCAGCAGTGCTGCTGGAGGTTGATAGGTTGTAAGATGGGTATGTGTCTGAGAACATCCTATCCCCTTCCCCTTCAGTGAACAGAAGTATAAGTAGACAAATTATTCACAAATGTAAACAATTATTACCAGTTGAATATACAATCCATCAATTAGTAATTCAAAAAAATCCCAAATAAAACATGACAAAAAGTAGGAATAAGTAGGCAACAACATTAGTAAGTAATCAACCATCAGTAGCAACATCACACGATAGAAAATGTACACTTTATACAGGACGTGAGTTTCAACCAGAAAAACCTATATAAAGATCATAATAATCCCATTCGTAAAAAACAACTTAAATCAAAATCAACATTCAGACCATAAGAAACCAGAGTTTTCAGTTTATGTATCCAGTAAGCCTCATGTTTGAGAAGAATGCGATTAAGATCACCTCATTTACATTTATATTTACATTTAGTCATTTAGCAGACGCTTTTATCCAAAGCGACTTACAAGTGAGGAAAACAAACAAGCGATTCTTCATGAATTGGCAAATAACACAGGAAGTGCTCACAATACAAGTTTCATACATTGCTCAGTACCATAAGCTAGAGTAGGAAGGGAAAAGGGAAGGAAAGGTTTTTTTAATTTTTTTTTTATGAGGGGATTAAGTGTTCACGGAAGAGATGAGTTTTCAGCTGTCTCTTGAATATTGCCAGGGATTCTGCGTTCCTGATGAAAGTAGGGAGATCATTCCACCAGCAGGGAGCAGTGAAGGAGAATGTTCTGGAGAGTGATTTTGTGCCTCTCTGTGACGGTACCACAAGCCTTCGTTCCTTTAGTGATCGCAGGCTTCTGGTGGGGACGTAGCGTTGTAGCAGTGTGTGGAGGTAGGAAGGTGCAGAGCCTGTGGTGGATCTGTAAGCAAGCATCAGCACCTTGAACTTGATGCGAGCAGCAAGGGGTAGCCAGTGCAAAGAGATGAAGAGGGGCATGACGTGGGCTCTCTTAGGCTCATTGCAGACAAGACGTGCAGCAGCATTCTGGATCATTTGAAGAGATTTGATTGCACTTGACGGCAGAACAGCCAGAAGAGCATTGCAGTAATCAAGCCTTGAAATGACCAGGGCCTGGACAAGCAGTTGTGTTGCGTGCTCAGTCAGGAAGGGACGGATTTTCCTGATGTTGCGAAGTGCAAATCTGCATGACCGCGCCGTCTTTGAGATGTGGTCTCTGAAGGTCAGTTGGTCATCGAAGATAACTCCAAGATTTCTGGCCGACTTTGATGGGGTAATGGTGGTTGTACCAAGCTGTATGTTGATGTTGTGTTGTAGAGTAGGAGTGGCAGGGAAGACTAAAAGCTCAGTCTTTGCCAGGTTGAGCTGCAGGTGGTGTTCTTCCATCCACGTCGAGATGTCCGCCAGACAGCTTGAGATCCGTGCAGCTACTGTGGAATCATCTGGTTGGAAGGACAGGTAGATTTGTGTGTCATCAGCATAGCAGTGGTAGGAGAAACCATGTGCCTGTATGATGGGACCCAGTGATGTAGTATAAATGGAGAATAGGAGGGGACCAAGAACTGAACCCTGAGGAACCCCAGTGATCAGTTCATGAGGTTTGGATACCTCCCCTCCCCAGGCAACTCTGAAAGACCTACCTGTGAGATAGGACTCAAACCACTGAAGCGCAGTACCTGAGATGCCCAGTGACGAGAGGGTGGACAGAAGAATTTGATGGTTTACGGTGTCGAAGGCAGCAGATAGATCCAGTAGAATGAGAACAGATGATTTGGAACCAGCCTTTGCAATTCGCAGGGATTCCGTGACAGACAGTAGCGCAGTCTGTGTGGAGTGGCCGCTCTTGAAACCAGATTGGTTGACGTCCAGATGGTTGTTCTGTGTGAGGAAGGATGGCACCTGGTTGAACACAACTCGTTCAAGTGTCTTTACCTCCTCTCCTCTGTAAAGAAACTCAGTCAATGCCTATATAACGTAAAGAAAAATTATACATTGACAAAGGCTTTTTGTCAAAACGTTGAATAATAAAGTATTTGCAAGTGTGAGTGTGTAGTCAGATGTCATTCATATAGATTTATCCCTCCTTACCTGCACTTTGGACAGTGTGCGTTTGTCCTTGTCTTTTAGGTTTTTTGGTAAGTACCGCCTTAAGGCTAGATGCAGGGTGAACGGAGTTATGTAGGGCAGTTTATATTCCCTCTACTTTGTTTACCTCCCTCTCCAACTTCTGTTGGATCTTAAAGTAGGAATGTATGCTCCCCTTTGAATGGGTGCTTCATAGGCTGCTGTAGTATGACCCATGTTCAATACTATAATTAGCACTGGAGTAGGGCCTTTATTCAAGTCAGAGTTGAGCTGTTCTCTCCCAGCCAACGTTTTAAAGTAGGGCATGAACTAGAGTATGGTGAATGAGAGCTGTGGGCAAACTGCAATCTGCCTTCTCTTGTCTGGGACACATTGTCCCTTTGGATTGTCTTAGGGGGTAATGCAAGGTGGATGGAGTTATGAAGGGCCATCCAATTTTCAACTACTGTTGGGTCGTGAAGTAGGGATAGAGCTTCCTTTAGGAAGGCTCAACTATGGCCCTGATTTGACAATGCTAACAAGTAGAGGAAGTTTGCCTGTGGGTGTCCCTTCTTGTTATCTGTTACATACTATGGTCTGGTGCCAAAAGAAAAAATAAAGAATTAGCTATAGCTGGGCTTAGGCGCCTTTTAATCAAGGCAAGGCTGAGCTGCCCTCCTGCAGTTACGTTAGGGCCTTTAAGTGGGACCTAATCTCCTCTGCAATTCTTTGAGGTTTTTAGAGCCTGGGAGATGAGAGTTACTGGACAACTGCAAACTATGTGCTGCTCTTGTTTGACTTCTTTCATGAGTAAGTGTAAAGATATTGGCTTCCCCTTGGAGGAGTAGCAACATCAAGGTTATAACCTAGAGGGCTAATTACTGACGTTTTAACGGCTTGCATGCTTCCTTTGGTAGCTGCTCTTTATGATACCCCATATAGTTGAGTAATGAGAACTTAAGTATGGTGGACAATTTGTATTCCCCAGTGTTGTGCACTGTGTCTTTTGTATTTGCCTTTAATTGAAGCTCTGACTCTGGCTAAGTATCTGTAAAGTCAAAATGCTATGCATATTATGTTTGTGCATATCCGTAGCTTTATGACTAGGCATCCCTCAGCATGGCGTAGTGGGTATTGGTTGCCGATAGTGTCAAGCCAACACGCAACGTTGAAGTTCCATTTTGAAAGAGAACATCTCAGTTTACAAATATAACAGTGATTCCCTAAGAAGAGAAACACAACACTGCATCTTGTTGCCATGCCTCGGGCCTGCCTGCACATTTCCTTCAGACAGGCACCCTTTTATACTTACAGACAGGCTCTTGTGATATCTGTCACGCTGGTGTAGGCAGGAACAGGCGGAGCGACTGAGTTCACATGAAACATAGTTTTAATCGACAGGATACAGGGAGTAACACCATACATGAAACTATTTGAACTGACAAGGACTGGACAGACACAGAGGGAATATATACAGCTGAACACAAGCGGGGCACAGGTGACAGGCATGACTAATAACGAACACAGCTGGCGACAATAGACTAATAACAAGGCACATGGGGAACCAAAACAAAGATCACGTGACAAGGACTGACGGAAGCAAAACAAGGAACACATGACAGGAAACAGGACTGGAATACATGTTACAATATCATGGACTGTCTTCAGCCAGTGTTTGTCACACGTGCTTCCGACACCAGCTACAATAAGGGCATTCCCTTTAGCATCAATTCAAGACGAAGTCTTTCGTTCCCCTTCTCAGGGAACTAGGGTTACAGTCGTGACATAAGACTGTTTTTATCATATGCATATATTTAAAGCGCACATATTATGCTTTTTCAGATATTACCTTTCCTGTATTGTGTAATATAGCTGTTTGTGAATATAAAAGGTCTGCAAAGTTTTAAAGCTCAAAATACACAATAAATTAAGTTATTGTCACCCAAAAGAAAGAACTAATTCTGAGTTGCCGAAACGAGTCAACAGTGATTCCAGTCTTACTTCTGTAACATTCATACGAAAAAATGTAATAAATTTGCATAATGGCCACCTATGGTCTTCATTGGCTGCCCACAAACAACATATACTTTGATCCACTCTCAAACACTGTAGCTGATTTGTGTTGTGTACATGTCGAGAAGACACTCCACTGCGAAAGCACAGCAAAAGCAAATTCTTTTTGTATACACCTTCAAAGGATGAGGATGTGATGAGTCGGTGGTTAAAATGACCACATCGAATAAAACAGCAGTATAACCTTTTGATGATTGTTCCTCAAATCTCTGTGAGGTCAACGCAGGATTTGCAAAAGGCTTGTCTGTTAAAGATGATATAGTACCCTCTTTATTTGGACTAACTTGCTCATCATAACCTCTAAGTATGATTAATTACTGATGTATATATTTTATGGAGTCACAGTCACCAACCTAGTAACCATCTCTGCACTACATTTCCCGTCACCCCTCATTCTACTCACCAGCACTCCATTATCAATCACCTGCACCTGCAGGCCATAACCCTTATTACCACTCATCAGCACTTCCTATAAAGACTCACTTCTCCTGCACAACTTTGTCTGGTCTCATCCACGTGTACCGCCACGACTTAGTGTACTGCCACGTTAATGACAAGCTCCACGACACAACCTGCGTCACCTGCCTGTTGTTCCTGATCCATCTTCTGTCTGCTGTCTTCTGTTCCCCATTGTTGGTTGCCTGGATCTTCAGTTCTCCCGTTACCTTCACCAGCTCTTCACCTACACAGTTTCAGTTCACCACTAGCTAAGTCTTCAGTCCACTATCATCTGACATTCATCTCATCTGTGTTGTATTCCTGCTCTGTTGCCCTGATCACTACAATAATGACTCACTGTTTTCACTAACCTCCCTAGTCTATCCTCCTCTGTGTGTGACAGAAGACCAGACCACAAAAAAGGAACATGAGCTCAATCCAGCCGCGATCTGTTTACCTTCACAGAGAAGTACTGCTCTCTCATTCACAGCAGCGCCTTGGATGATGAAACTACCAAGGCGTTGTATCGAGTTGGAGTAAACTTTCTTGATCCCAGAGAACTCCCCAATCTTGCTGTATTGGGCTGGAAGGAGGCTATTTTACAATGTAAGATGGTCGCCGCCATTCCAGAATTTCATCCCGTCATGGCTGCCACCATTCCAGTGTCTCATCCAGTCATGGCTGCCGCCATTCCAGAATCTCTTCCTGTCATGGCCATTACCATGCCTGAGCCCTCGGTCAAGATGGCCCCTGCCACGCTTGAGCCCTCGGTTAAGATGGCTGCCACCGAGTCTGAGCCCTTTCGTTCAAGGCAACTCCCCTCTATGTCCAGAGGTGAATACTTTCCTCGTCCTTAGTCCAGAAGCGACTCCTTTCCTCGTCCCGAGTCCAGAGGTAACTCCTTTCCTCGTCCCAAGTCCAGAGAGGGTTCCAGTCCCTTAGCCTGCTCTAGTCCCTGAGCCCACTCCTATCCTTGAGAAAAATTACCTTGTCTATCATGGCACTAGCAATTGTGACTGTCATCCAGTGCAGGCTGGGCGAGCCTGGGAGCCTCGGTGGCTGAGGCTGGGGTCCGGGCCAAGGCCAGGCCACTCCCTCCCTGGAGGAATAATGTCATAGTCACCAGCCCACTCACCTTCTCAGCACTACATCTCCCATCATTCCTCACTCTATTCACCCGCACTCCATAAATCACCTGCAAGCCATCACCCTCATTACCACTCATAACCACTTCCTATAAAGAATCACTTCTCCTGCACACCTTTGTATGATCTCGTTAATGTGTACCACCAAGTTAATGACAAGTTCCATGACCCAACTCTTCTCACCTGAGTAACCTGCCTGTTGTTCCTGATCCATCTTCTGTCTGCAATTTTCTGTTCCCTGTTTTTGCCTGCCTGGATCTTCAGTTCTCCCGTCACCTTCACCATCTCTTCACCTGCACAGTTTCAGTTCACCACCAGCTAAGTCTTCAGTCCACTATCATCTGACATTCATCTCACTTGTGTTGCATTCCCGCTCTGTTGCCTTGATCACTTCAATAAAGACTCACTTACCTTCCTAGTCCGTCCTCTTCTGTGTGTGACAACTGGGTGTTCAAAATATGTAGTTTTATATTGTCTAGATTCAGTGAAGCTGTAGGTGTTAAATAAATGGATTACTCAAGATTTTGCTGTCTTTGTGAAATATTTCTGCTAATCAACTGTGGGCCCACTACAAAAATTGTATCAATTAATGCAGATTGTCTATCGTTATTCAGAATCAGAATGAGCTTTACTCTGCAAGTGTGTGCAAACACACAAGGAATTAGTTTTTTTTTCAAGAGCTCTTGGTACATGCATAAATACACATTGATACATATATGATACAGATAGACCATTTAAATAAGACTAAGGAAGATAAATAATATTATTTTTTCACGAATGCTAACACAATTCATGAAATAATTTTCTCTCAACTATAAACACAATCTCGTAACTACACACCAACAGTCATTCACATAAGTGCTTGGCTAACGTATGCACCGTTATTGATATAGTTAATGATATTACTGTTCCCACATGTACACTTCAATAAATTAGAATTATACATATCGGTTTGTTGATTGACATACACTTATTGATGCAGAGGAATTACAGTGGAAACATCTCAAAATGTATGACAAACTGAGAAAAAACTTATCTCTGAGAAATGTCCTCCCCAGATCATCCTTGCTATGATTGTTCTGGTTGAATAACTATTTCTTCCAAAGTTTCATCATCTGACTCAAATTGATATTGTAAAATTGATGCCATTGCACACAGTCTTTACAGTGTGTACAATTGCTTAGCTTTAGGAAACTTCCAGAGCTGACATTCAGTAATGGTAATGACTGTTTTGTTTCCAACACATGCTGTAAGCGGTAGACCAATCACAACAGACTGGGCCATCTGACGAGTCAGAGCAGAGCAGGCTTTAGAGAGACTAAATCTTCGAATGAGTTGTCTTTGAGAAGATGATGTGCGATGTATATTAGAAGAAAATTTACTTATTTATTTATTTATTTTTTATACCTTTTATGCATGTGAACCTGTTGAGACCTTCAAACAAATTTAGGTACATTTAAAATAACATAATAGGGCACTTTAATTTTGGAAATTTTTACGGTTGTTTTTCACAAAAAAAAAAAACTCAGTGTGTAGCCTCACATGAAATCAAGATGTATTCCGGAGCTAAACAGAAGAAATCACTATTAGGATTATTTTGCCTTTGCTACTTTGTTGGTCTTAAAGGGGACCTATAATGCCCCTTTTACAAGATGTAATATAAGTATCTGGTGTCCCCAGACTGTGTCTGTGAAGTGTCAGCTCAAAATACCCCACAGATCATTTATTATAGCTTGACAAATTTGCCGCTATTTGGGTGTGAGCAAAAATATGCCATTTTTGTGTGTGTCCCTTTAAATGCAAATGAGCCACTGCTCCTGCCCACTTTCCAGAAAAGAGCAGAGCTTTAACAGCTTGTGCTTCGGTTGCTCAACTACAACAAAGCTGGAGAATCTCAAATGCAGCCAAAATGATGATTGTCAGAAACAATGTTTGGCGGCCTTACATTGTTCAAACCAGAGTTGGACACTGATGGAGACACTCAGGAAGAAGTTACAACTTTTAGAAAGCATTTGGATTTTTGTGAATGGTTAGCGGATAAATTTATGTAGTTGCTGTGGAGTTGATTCAACTCATTGACTAGCATGTGCCATCATGTTAATCTTTTGTGCAAATACAGCATTGAATTGACCCTCATTTGTGAAGCAGTCCGGTGTAAAATGATAGCATGGTAACAACATGCTTCCTCTTCTCTAAAGCAGCCCAACATGGCCTCAACCCCTTTGTTGCATGTTCCCGGGGGTTTATGTAACTTTTGGGGTTTGTGATGTCACAAATGTGATGTGATGTCACACACCCAGCAAAAAGCCTGTTGTAGTCCCTTCTCCGGCTGTATGTTGTAGTCCTTAAAGTGATTTCTGTAAAAGAAAATATATCCCTTTGCATTGAACTTTGAGCATCATAACTTCACAGATGTTGTTTATGCTCAAACAGCAACATTACACACTAACTAAAGTTAATAAAGTGAAATCATAATCTAGGACCCCTTTAACAAAGACATTTATTTCTTCTAAATAACAATAATAAAGTTGAATAATATGCCAATAATAAAAAAGAGCTAACTAGGTTCAAAGATTACTTAACTTCATATAGCAATCCTTGTCAGTTCATAGTGCTGTTACTGCCTTCTTTGACAAATGGATGAAATCCAATTAGTTTTCCGATTTGCTCATTGTGATGTTCAATACAAAGCCTACTATTTTTCTAAGCATTTGAACTTGCAACTTTCATCTGGTACATGACAAACTAAAAATATCATAGGCTTAGATGGACCTGGGACATATCTAGAGACCAGAATATCATAGAGACTTGTCTCTGGGTCTACTTGACTAAGGCCAGTAAGCAACTACAAAGTAAACACCCTAGCAAAGTGTTAGGAACCACTAAGTACATCTTTGTATTTTGATGTTTGTTGCCCCAATTGGTGCAAAGATTACACTGTTAAATAAACAAAATTTAATAAATAGCTGTTAATTTTATGGAACACAGACTCATGGAGATACGATAGTTTTACAGGATAGGAACGATAGTTTTTATTAAACAAACCAGGATAGGAGAAATCAGGTAATGAAAATTCTTTGAATGTAATGCGGATGAATGGATATACTGACAGTTCGTTGTTGTGACAGGAGATGGAAGGAGATCGTGGACGAGCGCTGCGGTGCACACACTTCAGTGGTTGCGGTAGTTCTGTGGGGATCCGGTGAATGGAGATTGCTGGAGACACAGACGAATGGGGAGACGAAGGAGACACAGAGGAACAGGTAGGACAACGAAGAAGGAACTTTCCAAACGGTAAGTGGAGCAGGTAAGTGAGTCCTTTACTCATAGTTGAGATGAGGCGAAGTGCTAGAGTGAAGTGTGTGCTCTTATACTGTGGTGTTGATGAGGTGATGAGGAACAGGTGCGCTGATTAGTACTCTGGTGACCGTACTCGTTGTGACAGAGCCTGACCGATTTCTGACAGTACCCACCGTGTGATGTGGAAGGGACCAACGTATCTGGGACTCAGCTTACAGGGCAGACGCAGTCGGATGTCCCTGGTAGAAAGCCATACCAACTGTCCAGGTTGATAGGTTGGTGTATCGGCTCGACGTGTATCCGCCTGGAGCTGTTGCCTGCGAACTGCCCTCTGGAGATGATGTTGTGCTGAGTCCCAGACCCTCTCACTCTCTCGGAACCAATGATCGACTGAAGGCACATCGGAGGGTTCCCCTGACCAAGGGAATAGTGGAGGCTGGTAACCGAGTACGCACTGGAAGGGAGTATGCAGTCTTCCACTCGTCCCCCTCACGTATCCGCACGAGGTTGTATGCGCTGCGGAGGTCCAACTTGGTGAACACGGTGGCACCCCAGAGTTGTTCCAGTGCAGCTGGGACGAGGGGAAGAGGATACTGGAACTTGACGGTTACCTGGTTGAGGGTTCAATAATTGATGCAGGGCCGCAAGCCTCCGTCCTTCACCACAAAGAAACAGCTGGAAGCAGCAGGGGAAGTAGAATGGTGGATCTATCCTTGCTGCAGGGCCTCTTCTACATACTCCTCCTTTCTGTTCCGGGATTGAAAGTGGGGATTTTTTTCCAAGGGGCACTGGCACATCCAGAAGGAGCCTTGGCGGCAACGACGATGCCCGTCTGGGGCGGAAGACATTACTGAAGGGGGCGTAGAAAGCTGGGATATCGGTAGACTGCTGATTCACAGGGCTCTCGATGGAGGTGGAATGTACAGGAAGTG
Organism: Zacco platypus; assembly: GCA_038088235.1. Classification (NCBI taxonomy): domain Eukaryota; kingdom Metazoa; phylum Chordata; class Actinopteri; order Cypriniformes; family Xenocyprididae; genus Zacco; species Zacco platypus. Next base: position 16,313,546 of record CM076071.1, on the reverse strand, counting down.
GTGATACAGGATGAGGTAGCACCCTGGGAAGCAGCAGTCGCCCCACTTCAGGACTTCGCCACTGTGCCAGGAAATGACGGGGTTGTGTTGCTCCAACCATGGACGCCCTAAAACGATACCAGCGGTGGAATTCTCCAGAACCAGAAGCTTGATATCCTCCCTGTGAAACAGTCCTATTTGTAAATGTATTGGTCCGACTTCATGTTGCACATTCCGTCGGTTTATCGGCTTCCCGATGATGGACTGGACCTGATACTGAGTCTGAGTGGACCTCTTCTTGAAGTTGAGCTGACGACAGAGGGATTCAGAGATGAAGTTCCCAGCGGACCCAGTGTCGAGGAGGACATGTACTGGAACAGAAACATTAGAAGCAGTAAGAATACCTTCGTTGGTGAGTGGTTTAGTATTTACTGACACTGAATGGATGGCACTCACCATGGGACAAGGGGGATGTGTGGGACATGCAGAGATGACATGTCCCCCTATGCCACAGTACAGACATAGACCCTGGGTCAGCCTCCTCGGTCGCTCAGCACCAGAAAGCCGTGTACTGTCCACTTGCATGAACTCTGGTTCTGGAGGGCTGGTACCCTCTGGCTGGCGGAGGCGTGTTAGTAATGGCTGGCCCTGTAGGTCTTCCAAGCATGGCTGCATTCATATTCATGGGGGGGATTCAGGCCTTGACGATACGTTGTGAGGAGAGAGTGCTCATTCCAGCCGCTGGCAGCTGCTAAAGTTCTGAACTGAAGAGCATAGTCATAAACAGACTTTTCTCCTTGAGGTAAGTGATATAGTTCGTTGAAGCAACAGTTTATTGTTGTGACAGGAGATGGAAGGAGATTGTGGACAAGCGCTGCGGAGCACACACTTCGGTGGTTGCGGTGGTTCTGTGGGGTGATCCGGTGAATGGAGATCGCTGGAGACATAGACGGTAAGTGGAGCAGGCAAATGAGTCCTTTACTCATAGTTGAGACCAGACGAAGTGCTAGAGTGAAGTGTGCGCTCTTATACTGTGATTTTGATGAGGTGATGAGGAACAGGTGCGCTGATTAGTACTCTGGTGACGGTGCTCGTTGTGACTGGGTGGTGACAGAGCCTGACTGATCTCTGACAGTTAAATGATTTATTCAATTAAGTTATTATTTTTTTCAGTCCTAGATGGAAACAAGAGTGAACTTTTTTCCCTTATTATTGTCCTTTGTCATCATTGGACCAACTTCTAAGCTGTATCCTTTTTACGACTTGTGTTTTATGTTTTACAGTTCATTGCTATGTTGTGAGACACATTCTTTTTTGACTTTATCATGGGCATTCTAGAAACTAAGAGGTGAATATGTGCCAGAGTTTCTTTGTGTGTGTGTGCGTGTGTGTGTGTAGGCATGCATGCGTGCGTGTGTGTGTGTGTGTGACTGTGCTGTCTGGGTTACGATTTTGCAACAACATGTGGTTTGGCATATTTAACTCTTCCTCTTTAGGCTTAAGGTCTTATCAGGAGCAAACACCACACCATTTACATGCACTCAGTATCCACAGAAGCATGCTTACAAAAGACGGATGTTGAAAGAACGAGAGCAGAAGTATTGATTTGATGAATAGAGCATAATATCAATTTGTATCATCTGAATAAGTACTCTCTATCATATGCTTAGTATTATTCTTGTAATGTAATTTCTGGAAGGGATTCATTTAACTTAAAAAATAATAACAGTAATAAATTTGCTACCAGTATTCTTAAAGAGAAAGTCATGTCTACAGTTTACTGGCTTGATAGAGCACTTTTGAGGATGAAACAATTTTCCAAAATTCTGGCAAAGCTTGGTGATGATGATTATTATTATTGTCATTAATATTATTTTTATTATTATTTATTTATTTATTTTTTCACTGAAAATAAGTCTGAAAGTTAGAGTTGATTAGAGGCTGTAGAGCTGCGATCTGCCCAGCATTGTACAGTTCCGGAAAAATTTCTGCTTTATTTTTTCGCGAGTGCCTGTAGACAGCGAATATACGGGCGGAAAGACAGTCTGAGAGAGACATTAAGGTCTCTCCATCACTCTGTCAGATCACTCAGTGCTGATTTCCATATCAATATTTGAGTGACACTAAATGATTTCAACACAACAGGGTGCATGGCAGAGTGGCGCCCGAGCAGCGCTTTCTACTTTGCCTGTGTGGGTGTGTGAGAATATGTGGTCGGGACTGTATATGGGCAATTTATTAATATTGCTGTTCATTTGGTATAATTTTATTCAAATGAAACAAAACATGTTCATTCTGTGCCATGGTGAATAATATTTCAACTTCAAGTTATAGTTCATCTAATAATGAAAATTCAGTCATCATTACTCACCCTCATGTTGTTACTTAACTTACTTTCTGTTGTGGAACACAAAAGAAGATCTTTTGAGGAATGTTCCTCGCTAAACTTTTCTGTACAGCGACAATGAAAAACTATTTCTTCAAACTCACCTGAATCATGTATGGTACCAATGTGCATGTTTAGTGTGAGTTCACATCTGTTGTGGTAGATACATCCTGAGTTTGTGGGTGTTTGCAGCAGATGCTGAGTTCACATATGACTAACACTAGTTCTCTCGCACCGGCACAGCCCACTGTTGCCTGATTATGTTCTGTGTTCTATCAATTCTGTCTGTAGCTTTTAAAAGTTCTTGTTTATCTACAGCTGAGATCATTCTGTCCTGACACTGAGATCTCCTCCTTCTCAGATTTTATTCTTCATCTTCCTCCATTGCATTGTCAAATGTATAGTTAAAATGAACAGAGATGTACAGATAAACCAGCCAAGAGTTGTTCCAAAGACTAGAGCGCTGACGGCATTTTGAAAATTAAGCTTAATCATACGTTCCAAATGGGAAGGCTACCAGAATCTATACAAAAAAAAATGTAACCTAAAAATGGCAACATTTTAAATTAACTGTTTTTATCTGAGTCAAAAATGAATATATAACGCAACTTTATTTACATGAGTTTATAAAAACAAAACTATTTTTAAGAGTTAAATCAAGTAGCTCTTTAAGGTAACAACTGAACTAAATAGTTATCCTGCCTTCTACCCTTCAAATGCATGAATTATGTTGTTGCTCTATCTTGGTGCTCCCTTACAAAAAGAATTGTCATTAAAATGTTGTTGCTTCTGAACTTTCAGAACAAGCATCAATCAAACTATATGGATGGTTAATGAGTAGTTTAATGGTCTCGTTCTGTTTTGGTGTCAGTACGCTTCATCTGCAACAAGGAACTAATAGTGTAGTTTCATTATCTGGATAATTATCAGCCATATACTCAAGAAGATACATATAATACAAATCATATTTTTTTTTATTATTTCTTGTACTTGTCTATACATTTCTGCCTATCAGATTTTTTCTTTTTATGTTCAACCTATCCTGTTTTCTCCCCATGACATATTTGTTCAGGTAGAATGCACATTGTTGCATCGACTACTTCCCATTTAGACATTAGGACGCCCCATTACCTGTTTACAATTTTTTTTCCCCATGCAGATAGAGAAAGAGAATAGAAGAAAGTGATCACCAGAGGCAACAATGTCAGTATAATCCTGTTTGTCTTACAGGGGTCTGTTTCATATAATTCAACATAAAATTGAATAAGGATGTTGTAGGCCATGCATGTAATATGCCTCATTTAACTTAAGGACAACAGCTCAATATCACTGTGTTTATAGGTCACATCTGGGACAGCTTTACCATATTCAAACTTACTGTAAAAAATACAAACAAATGTTTCTGAATATAAAATTATTCATTATTCATTAATAGAATCTAACCTCTGTTCCAAAAATTACTTAGCTATTTTGCTGTTTACGACATCCTAACCAACATGGAAATAAGAAACATATTAAGACTATTCATGCTTGGCAAAATAGCTACCATATGTGAATCACACTGAACACTCCACTCACATTTGATTTCAGTGGAGTTTGGTGTTAGCACATGTTGCTAAGCTGATGAAGTGGTAATACAAACAAAAATAACAGCACACACAAAAACTGGGTGTAATACTTTTACTTGATTATTTTTAACAACACTTTGTGGTAAGTTAGTACAGAAAGAAAAAGAAGAGAAAGAGAACTTTTAACATAAATGAATGGGAGTTGGAATACATTTCTTTGTCATTGATTATGGATTATTTAAGTGATGTTGAAGAGGTGTGTCCTGAGCTATTGTTTTCACTGATCTTGTTGCATTTGCATTCAGGAGCCTATGATGCAGTAAATGCTGTCTAGGTGGGCAACTCATAAGTTTGCCATGTGGTCTGCATCAAGCTCCATATTTCTTTCTTTATTATTGTATTACAGTATCTTTACAATAGTTCCTAATAAGTGCTGTTTTCCATCGATAAACCTTGAATGCGATCACCAGGGTTCTCATCAGGGAATACAGAACTGATCCTCTCCCTTCTTTCCAATGCAATTCCTCCATCCCACCCAGAAAAAGATGCATGGTTACAATCCTCATGTGCTAGACTGTGTGAATTGGCTTGGTTAATTACAATATGAATAACACATGGGAGGCCTCGTTTCTGGTTGCAGAGGATAGTAGTATGTGTGTGTGTGTGTGTGTTTGTGACAACACTAGCATCACAGCCTTGGGGTCCAGTGGAATGAGCTTATTGATTTCTGGAGACTGTGGCCAAACAGTTTTCTGCTGCTCATGTTGAAGAAGCAATGAGGAAGAACTGTATTAATGCTCAGATTGTACTGTTGGTATTCACTTGACACCTCTGAGATTGCTTGGATAGTCTCTGGACTTGCTGGAATTGCAAAGTGAGATGCACAACTGCCAGTCTGTATCCACAATCTTTATTTGTTTGTTTATTTATTTATTTAAAGTTGACCTAAACCAATTCTCTAAGAGGAAATTAAATTAATATAAGTACCAATTCTCTGTGCATATTGAATGAACCAATACAAACGGAAGAAAGTCAATCCAGTCACCATGTGGAATGAAGTCTTACTAAACAATTAGCAAAAATGTTTTAAATCAGTCAACACTGGAGGCTTTGAAAACAGAGATAGACTCAACATCTGGAGTGCTTCATGTCTGAAGTAGCCCTCTGTACTCAGCTGAGTCCATAAGGTCTCATTGAGGGGCAGTGAGCCCTCAGGGCAGAGTCTGAATTGTTCATTCTTGTCTTTTGATGGCACAGGCCATGTTTAAATATTGGACAGCTGGTGGTTTGCTGTGGTCAAGCATGGTCTTGTGTGAGATATCATCTCAATTTGATATTTAATATGTTGTGGTAGGACACAACAGCTTTCATGTGAGAGTCTTTGTTAGAGCATTTGATACAATTAACTTATTGTGTACATACATGTTGTTCTGTGTAGTTATTAGGTTATTTTTAAGGTTGTGGGACTCCAAATAGACATCACATGAATATTTAATATGAAGACCTCATTTCCCCATTGTTTTATTCTCCACTGTCACAATCTGGAAATGCCACAATTGAAAATGCAATATGTGGTAACACTTTATTTTACAGTGTCATTGTTACACATTACATTTAGTTACTGTAGTAATAACAATAAATTCTGCATAATCATGCATTCATGCATTTAACCCTAACCTAAACCCTCATCCTAACTCTATAGTAAGTACATGTAGTTAATTATTATTACTCGGTACTTAAATGTATAATTACACTGTAATACTGACACCTTAAAATAAAGTGTAACCCAATATATTACTATTGTCCTATTATAATAGTATATACTACTATTTGCACATACTGAGGTGCAAATTAAAACAGTAAATACAATGACAGATGTAAGAACGTTTAGTTACTTTACATGTAATTACAGTGTAACAAAATGTAACATATGGACACAATATGTATAAGCATAAATATTAATGTAAGTGCATAATAGTTTAAGACATGCAATATAAAATAGGACTATTGTTTAGAACAAACCACCAATTTGTAAAACATGACAAAAAAACAACTTTGGTCATCCCACAAAAATTCCCTGGTGGTATCTAAAACATATTGCTTGCTTTGGATAGGTTTTCAATTTCCCAACTGCAAGAATGCTCCAATTTCACAGCACAAATGAAAAAACACCTAAGTTTCCATTGCCCCACAATGTAGCATCTTATCTCTGAAAATAGGCCTCTCTTTATTTCCTGTTGCTCTGGCACACTGTGCAAGCCATTGTCACCTCTTAAAGTTACACCCCTGCCTTTGGCTGATTTGGGAAGAAGAGTTAAGTTCTTATCTACAAACATGTGGGTGTTGAGACATTACTACTGCTTTAGGATCTGCAACCCTTGTGATGAAAAGAACTTAAACTACACTTATAATAAGGTCATAATTTAGTTGAATGATCTGGTCAAAACTAGCAAGAAAAACCTACTGTCAGGCTGTGTGTCAATACAAAGGACGTTAACGACGAAGATCATATGAACATAGGTTTATTCCAAATAGTTCCACGGAATACATACAGACAGGCAGGCAGGCTGGTTTAACACACGTAACATCGACGAGAACCGACAGAGACTGAACAAACACAAGGAGAATATATATGGGAGATAATGAGGGAAACGTAATCAGGGTTAACAGAAACAGGTGCAGGGAATTAACTAATCAGGTACACACACAGAGGGCAAATGAACAGGGAATGACATCACTAGACAGGACTAAACTAAACAAGACAGTTCATGGGTGTGACATTACACCCCCCCCCCCCCCGGAAGGCGCGTCCTCGCACCATAGATGGAGCAACTGCGGATGGAGCAGGAGGATGGTTGGACCCAAGCCACAGTCACGCCCACCGCCCATGGTGGAGCCGCAGGAGGGAGGGGGCTCAGGTGGAGGACGAGGAGACGAAGGGCGGACAGGACAATAGGCAGATGACGTGGCGGACGAGTAGATGGTGGGAGGAGCCAGGGAGGAGACAGACGGGACCTGGAGCAGGAGGATGGTTGGACCCAAGCCACAGTCACGCCCACCGCCCATGGTGGAGCCGCAGGAGGAAGCAGCCATGGTGGAGGAAGGGCAGGTGACACCAGGGCGGCGACAGACTGTGGCAGAGCAGGTGGCAGAGGAGACTAGGGTGAAGCCGGAACACCGACGAGCCAGGGCAACCCTGAGGATCCGGCGGGACGCGGCGACGCTGGCGGCTCTAGCGACCGAGGCGCAGGCGGGGATCCTGAAGGCCGCGGTGGAGCCGGAGCGACAGAGGACCAAGGTGACGTCGGAGGGAGTGAGGACGCCAACGGACCCAGAGGGACGAAGGGACGAGGCGCAGCCAGAGGAGTGTAGTCCCGCGACGAGGGCAGGTCGACGAACGACCAAGGCGGAGCCGGAGGGATGAGGGAGCCCGGCGTAGCTGGTGGACAGAAGGGCCACGGTGGAGACGAGGGAGGTTGGAGCCAACGAGGAGCTGGCGGACTGACGGGCCGAGGAAGAGTCCAGGTCGAGGAGGTGGAAGGCGGAGACTTGGGATCCACTGCCCCCAATGGAGCTGCAGATTGGCAGGCCCACTGCACACTCACTCCGCAGATGGTGGGTAGAGGGTGAGCAGAGGGGCTGGCAGGATGCAGCGGAGATGGTGGTATATGGACGAGTGGAGGCGGGAGAGGGAGGTTGGGTGGGATTTCTGAACAGTCAGATGATTCAGATGACTCGGGACAGGCAGATGATTCAGATGACTCGGGACAGGCAGATGATTCAGATGACTCGGGACAGGCAGATGATTCGGGACAGGCAGATGATTCAGAACATATAAAAGTTAATAAGTCCTCTGAGCACAGTCCATGCTCACCCTCAGCGGCGGTGCAGTGGGCGGGGCCTTCCTCCTGGCCCTCGTTCTCCACCGCAGGCTCCCTCACGAGCGCTGTAGCCGGCTCACGCGCTTGGTCACACTCACTTCCTCGGTCTGACTCCGTGGCGGGCCTTGGCTCTGTCGCTCCACTTGGCGATGGCTCGTGCGGGCATTCCGTGCCGCGAGATGGTGGCTGGTCTCGCTCTGGGTTCGGAGTGGGGCTGGCAAGATCCTCTTCCGGGCCGACGGTGAATAACGAGTTGCAACTCGCCAGCACCCACTCCACAAAGGCAGCAAAATCCACACGCGGACCCTCTCCGGACAACTGCGCTCTGCATGTGGCATTCAAGCTCACATTGTAGAACGTGCAGAGGCAGTCGTCCGGGAAGTGTGTTTGATGTGCGAGCTCAAGGAAGGTCCGCGTGTGGTCCTCCAACGTTTGTTCCCCCTGCTCCAACAGTAGAAGACGAACACCGGGGAGATCCATGAAAGACGGGGGAAAGATTGCAACAAACAAAAACGAAACTAAAAAACGGGAAAACAAACGGAGAACACGCTGCTAAACACTATCACAAATTTTGCAGGTCGGTTCTTCTGTCAGGCTGTGTGTCAATACAAAGGACGTTAACGACGAAGATCATATGAACATAGGTTTATTCCAAATAGTTTCACGGAATACATACAGACAGGCAGGCAGGCTGGTTTAACACACGTAACATCGACGAGAACCGACAGAGACTGAACAAACACAAGGAGAATATATATGGGAGATAATGAGGGAAACGTAATCAGGGTTAACAGAAACAGGTGCAGGGAATTAACTAATCAGGTACACACACAGAGGGCAAATGAACAGGGAATGACATCACTAGACAGGACTAAACTAAACAAGACAGTTCATGGGTGTGACACCTACCTATACCAGCATTTATATACTGAGAGTTTAGCTCATTCGTCTTTGTCCAAACTGTTACATCTCTTTCCAATTTGAAGGGCGCCTTCTTCCCACTGCTGTGTTCAGATCTTTTCACAAGTTTAAAATATAATTTAGATCAAGTCTTGATTGTGGATACTTCAAAAGAGACAAACATTTTAAACAAGTCATTTTAAAGTGTTGTTGGGGTTGGTGTCTTTTGACAAGTTGGATATTATAATCCAAAATAAATTGGTATTATTCTGAAGATTGCATCTAAGATGCCAATAAACCAACACAAAACCTGGCAGAGGTTTGACCAAAGGAAACATGTTCTTTTCTTTGATGATTTGTGAAGCTGAGACTTTCCAGAATTGCCCTTGGCAACTGCAATAAGATCAAGTGCTTGAGCAGGGTGGAGAAATAATCCCAGGGGAAGAAGGTGGAAACACTTAGGAACTTTCCTCAACCTCAGACAAAGACAGAGTAACTTGTTTTCCTTGTTTGGACTGTAAGGCCAGGTTTAGGGTTACAAGATCATTGCTAGATAAGGATATCTAGAAAGTATCCATGGTCTAAAGAGGAAGAAAATTTTAAATTCCTCTTAAGGTGCATGCACCTTACTTCAATATACACTTTACCTTACAGATTTATCAGAGATAGTTTAGCACAGATCTTTCCCATCCTATCCAGAATATTTGTCAGCCACAACAAAAGTAAAGACACTGCTCTAACAAGAAAATGGGAAGTTCTTGAGTTTTCAGCTTAAGTTTTACAGATCATGGTTCAATTCAGTTGATGTCTGTAGCTAAGGAACACAAACCCCAAAATGGCACACTGGTTTCTTGCACTCAGGGGAACAGGATGACTAACAGAAACACATAGACTCTAGAATCTATTCATTTGTTTCATAAGCTCCAAACCTTACCTTACCAATTTTGCCATTTAACCCTAAAAGACAATGAATTTTACCATTGATTGATTGATTGATTGATTGATTGATTGATTGGAAAACTGCAATCGGACTGACAAACTTCAATCAGTTGGGTCCTGCTGGATCTACTAATGTCCCTGTTACTGAGATATCAGTGGATGGTGATTAATTGAACCAAACATGCTATGTGTGAACACATTCTTAAAGGCTATTTAAATTGTTCCATGTTTGTTTTGTTCCACTGCCCATATTTAGTAGTTTTGCTAAAACTACACAAGTTAATGTCAGCAGTTGTCTTGTCATGTTTCATTCTTTTAAAGAGCACAAGGGTGCAAATAAGTTGAGTGAATGTGTCATAATTGGTGGCCAAATCTTAGGAGTTAACAATGTTGAATTTGGTCTTAGTTGGATGTTGTTTAGATCAGTTAATGGGCTGTTACTGAGCACACTCTGAGGTGAACCATCTTTTCATTTTCCATAATGGAGCCTGGTTCCTCTGAGAGTCAGAGTGTGATTTTCATATGCAGGCAGAAGCAGTATTGTCCACAGGCCTTTCATGTAAATGAGCCATTTGATTTTATCTTTCTTTTCTGCTTCAGAGGTGTGTCACTCTGTTTGACTACATTGACTGTCTCCATTGTCTCTCTCCATCTTTTCTTTGTTTCCAAATCCACAAGGAAAGTTGGCTGCTCACAATGTGAGCACTTCTCTTTTTCTCTCATAGGGGCTATTGTGTTTCTGTTTTTAGAAGGAGGAGACCAGAGAGGATTGGAGGAGGTACACACACACACACACACACATACATGCACACACAACACAAAAACACACACTAAAGGTGATGATACATCTTTGGAACAACATTGTGAGCAATGCTGCTAGGCACCTTAAGAATATGCATGCACCAAATTACACACATAATCATTGTTACACACAGATTGACACATTGCTAAAGTGTGGTACAGTAACTCCCTCAGAGCCCCCATGACCAGAGTCACTTCCTCTTATTATGCAGGAAGTAAGCAGAAAATGGGTATCCATTCTAAAATTTTAAGCTAAATGACACAAAAATTAAACCAAAAAGAAAGAGGATTACAGTAAAACTATAGAAATAAATGTGATATTTGTCCAAGTTTTGTATGACTATGTAAATTTAGCACCTGAATTCATTAATGAATAAGCCCCAAAAAGATATTTTGGATTCAGTGAGAACCAGTTTTTTTTGTTTGTTTGTTTTTTTAATAATTCTAGCTAGGTCAGCATTTAGAGATGAGAAACACAAAAACATGTTTTTGAGTTCAGGTGACCTCAACCTACCATCCCCCATTCAGAGTATTCACACGTACATGCACAAAACACACCTTGGAACGTCCTCAGAAATGCTACACTCACCAAAACACGTGCGCATAGCTACCAACCCTGTCGATGAATCATTAACCATCTGCTGGTTAGAGAGACAAAGTAAGAGAGAGAGACAGCTCCGTCCTTGGAACGGGATGGCCCATAAGATCGTGACTCTAATTGAGGCAGCTGGGGGGCAGATTGTAAAGAACCCAAAAGGCTGTTCAGCTGGAGTAAACCACAGAGCAGCTGCAGAGAAAGACACACAGGGAGAGAAAGAGAGTTAGGAGAGAGCACAGACAGATAGATAGATAATTGTATTATTTTTTAATTGATTGTTTTTCCATGTGGGTAAACTTTTAAAAAAAATAGGGTGGACCAACTCTATTCTCAAATATCATTTTGGATATGAAGTTTATTCCTGTCTTTCACCTTAGTGTTAATTTGTATCATTGAAATAATATTATAATTTTTAGTAATAGTATAGTATAGTAATTGTAATTTTTTTTTTTTTTTTTTTGCACACTGGACAAGAATTGTCACACCTCGGGCATCTCACATCACTATACAGGAAAACCTTTGACAAGAATTAACAAACTGGCGTCAATGAGTTTGACTGAAGGTGCTTAAAAAGCAGTGCAAACAGAAAGAGAAAAGGTGATCAATGTTATTATATTTCATATGAAGCTACTCAAAAAATTTCCTTTGGAAATGGCTCAGTATTTGTTTCTCCTTTGTAATCAAACAAAGGGCAGCCAAAAGTATCACTGGAAATTGGCCTTATCCAACCTCAGCTCCCACACCAACCAGCAGTCTTCACTGTGAGCCTGAATGGCTTTGTGAACCTAGATAGCCCGAGGCTTGTGCTTTGGCCACAGAGAGATGGCCACAACGGCAAAGGACATGCATTGGTTCTATTTTCTTTGATACATTTTATGCACTACTTTTATTTAAATACAATCTGTGAATGTCATTTATAAATGCTGCTAGGCAACCAGTATAACACCCAGGGTTAGAGTTTGATTTAGGGTTAGTTGCATGTAATTATGCATAATTTACTGTTATTACTGCAGTAAGTACATGTAACATATATAACAAGGACACTGTAAAATAAAGTCTCACCTAAAAAAGTGGTTCACAATGCTACTTCTTCCATATTGTTACAACTACCCCCAGTGCTTAATTTGCAGAACCTGATTTTAAGTGCAACATGTTCCTGGATCAATATCTTTGTTGACCCTGGAACAACATCCCAATAAAACAGATTTGAGGGACAAGTTTACAGTTTATGTCAAGTTTAGGCTTACAACCAGGGTTAGGTGCTTCAACATCTGTGTTATTTACTTATCATTTCCCTCTAATTTTAGGGTTAGGTTTAGGAGTATGGATATGGTTACGATTAAAAATTAAAAAAGGAATGTTGTTCCAAAATCAATAAAATATGTTGACTCAGGAACGTGTTTAACTCAGTAAAATCAAGATGTGTGGTTAATTTTATGTGGTATTCAATGGCTTGTCACAAATGCTGCCTTAGCCTGTATATAAACTGAAATCCTAAAAGCAAATCTTCTTTATTTTAGGCATTTTTCAGAGTGGTCCATTGTTTTTGTCCTATGGCATTATGAGGAATGGGCATATTAGTTTAAAGTAGTGATGCAATTGAGATGCAATGAGTAATGTCTGGGTTTTTGTGATTTATGAGGACACAAATTTGTATAATGACAGGGGTATTACACTGGTATTACGACGTGAAATATAAGGACATTTCTCATATTTAAAATAGCTTTAAAAACATACTAAACAATGTTTTATTAAAAATGTAAAAATGCAGAATGTTTTCTGTGATGGGTAGGTTTAGGAGTAGGGGTAGCAGGACAGAATGTACAGTTTGTACAGTATAAATACCATTACGCCTATGGAATGTCCTCACTTTGATAGCAAAACAAACCTGTGCATGTGTGTGCATGTGTAAGTGTGTAAAATTTTATTTGTATAGCCCTTTTAACACTACAATGCACAAAGTCCTTTGCACACTATAAAAACACAAACATTTAAATACATTAATGAAGAGCTATACGCAAAATATAAATAAACAACAACAACAACGACAAAAACACACAAAAGACATCACAAAATACTAAAAACACATCTATACAAGTAAGTTTTCAGATGACATTTAAAAACAGACAAACATTCAGATTATCTAATATCAACTGGCAAACTATTCCATAGTTTTGGAGCACTCACTGCAAATGCTCTATCTCCTTTAGCTTTATATCTAGTTCTTGGAAAAGCCAGCAGTTTTCTAAAAGAAAATCTAAGACATCTCCCTATTTCATAAGGTCTCAGAAGTTCAGTTAAATATATTGGTGCCAAACCATTTAAAGCTTTATGTGAAAAATAAAATCTTAAAATCAATCCTTAAATAAAAAGGTAACTAATGTAAAGATGCTAAAACAGGTGTAATATGATGAAATTACTTTGTTCGTGTCAGTAGTCTGGCTACCGTATTCTGCACTAATTGTAAACGTGATAAAGTGTGAATTTTCAAAGAAAACAAAGCATTGCAATAATCAAGACGGGAAGAAATAAAAGCATGAATTAGCTTCTCTGTAACATTAAAATTCAAGTGTGTGCGCGTGTGTGTGCACGTGCGTGTGTGTGTGTTTGTGTGTGTAATAGCATATAGAGTAAGGCCACTGCAAGCTGTCACACTTTTGACTTAAAGAGGCAGCCTGCAGTCTGGAAACACAACACTCTCTGGATAAAAGATCTATTGTGAGCTCCAGCACTCTGTAGGAGACAAAGCAGCATTGTTACACACACACACACACACACACAGTCTAAGATGTGGTCCATCATTACAATGCCAAAAGAACCGTAGAACAACGGGAGGTGTAGAGAGCTGCCATGGAGTAAAGTAAAAGAATGAATCAGACATTTAAATAGAGAATATAAGGGACAAACCTTCTGCATCACTCTTTTCATGTTTCATAGCCATTGGCTATTCTGAGTGCTCTCCCAGTATGCTCTCTGATATAGCCCAAATTACACAGCCAGGGTTCCCAATGGCATTACGAAAGCAGACACTGCTATTCCAGAAGGAACCAGAGGCCCATTTTATATGTTCAGAAAAAGAGATGTCTGGGTGTCAGGGATTAATCTGATAATAATACAAAGATATTAATAACAGTATATAGCATGTGACAGAAGAAATGTGTCTGTTTTGCTATTGTGTTTATACCAGAGTAGATAAAGTCTATTTACAGTGGGTACGGATAGTATTCAGACCCCCTTCAATTTTTCACTCTTTGTTATATTGCAGCCATTTACTAAAATCATTTAAGTTCATTTTTTTCCTCATTAATGTACACACAGCACCCCATATTGACAGAAAAACACAGAATTCTTGAAATTTTTGCAGATTTATTAAAAAATAAAAACTGAAATATCACATGGTCCTAAGTATTCAGACCCTTTGCTGTGACACTCATATATTTAACGGACAGGTGCTGTCCATTTCTTCTGATCATCCTTGAGATGGTTCTACACCTTCATTTGAGTCCAGCTGTGTTTGATTATACTGATTGGACTTGACTAGGAAAGCCACACACCTGTCTATTAAAGACCTTACAGCTCACAATGCATGTCAGAGCAAATGAGAATCATGAGGTCAAAGGAACTGCCTGAAGAGCTCAGAGAAAGAATTGTGGCAAGGCACAGATCTGGCAATGGTTACAAAAACTTTTCTGCTGCACTAAAGGTTCCTAAGAGCACAGTGGCCTCCATAATCCTTAAATGGAAGACGTTTGGGATGACCAGAACCCTTCCTAGAGCTGGCCGTCCGGCCAAACTGACCTATCGGGGGAGAAGAGCCTTGGTGAGAGAGGTAAAGAAGACCCCAAAGATCATTGTGGCTGAGCTCCAGAGATGCAGTCGGGAGATGGGAGAAAGTTGTAGAAAGTCAACCATCACTGCAGCCCTCCACCAGTCGGGGCTTTATGGCAGAGTGGCCCGACGGAAGCCTCTCCTCAGTGCAAGACACATGAAAGCCTGCATGGAGTTTGCTAAAAAACACCTGAAGGACTCCAAGATGGTAAGAAATAAGATTCTCTGGTCTGATGAGACCAAGATAGAACTTTTTGGCCTTAATTCTAGGCGGTATGTGTGGAGAAAACCAGTCACTGCTCATCACCTGTCCAATACAGTCTCAACAGTGAAGCATGGTGGTGGCAGCATCATGCTGGTGGGGATGTTTTTCAGCTGCAGGGACAGGACGACTGGTTCCAATCGAGGGAAAGATGAATGCAGCCAAGTACAGGGATATCCTGGACGAAAACCTCAGACCTTGCTCAGGACCTCAGACTGGGCCGAAGGTTTACCTTCCAACAAGACAATGACCCTAAGCACACAGCTATAACGAAAGAGTGGCTTCACAACAACTTTGTGACTGTTCTTGAATGGCCCAGCCAGAGCCCTGACTTAAACCCAATTGAGCATCTCTGGAGAGACCTAAAAATGGCTCTCCACCAACGTTTACCATCCAATCTGACAGAACTGGAGAGGATCTGCAAGGAGGAACGGCAGAGGATCCCCAAATCCAGGTGTGATACTAAATACTGAGCAAAGGGTCTGAATACTTAGGAGCATGTGATATTTCAGTTTCTTTTTTAATAAATCTGCAAAAATGTCAACAATTCTGTGTTTTTCTGTCAATATGGGGTGCTGTGTGTACATTAATGAAGAAAAAAATGAACTTAAATGATTTTAGCAAATGACTGCAATATAACAAAGAGTGAAAAATTTAAGGGGGTCTGAATACTTTCTGTACCCACTGTATAAGAAAAAAAAAAAAACAATGATCACTAGATTTGATACATACCAGGACCCACAATTCAGTTTTAGATATCTCAAGTTAGCACAGACCCAACCAAATCTAACTTTCAGGGATGACTCTATTCTACTTCTGTAAGGTCCTGGAAATGTTGGCATCTATCCCAGTGTCTCGGGCCACATACGGGGGAACACTCTCTGTAAATGGTTGCTATACAAAGGATGCAGAATTGCAATTCACATTTAAATATAAGGCAATGTAATTAAAGAGATTTATGTGACTAATTTTAATTAGAAAATCAACCAACTTTGAACGCTGGCTTAACAAAGGCCTGTTTGAAAGTTCTTTTCTAAAAAGCTAATAGAAGATACATAGATTGATCTAGCAAAAAATCCCAATATGTCCCCGGTGCAGCCTGTAGTGCGATGACGTACTAAATTATATCCAATATGTAGTAGATGTGGTAAAGCATGCTTGTGGATGGGTTAAAGGGATAGTTCATTCAAAAATTAAATTTCTGTTATTAAATACTGACCCTCATGTCGTTCCAAACCTGTAAGACCCTCGTTCATCTTCGGAACACAAATTAAAATATTTTTTTATGAAATCCGAGAGGTATCTGAACAACGTCATTGCACCTTTCAAGGACCAGAAAGGTAGCAAAGACATTGTTAAAATTCCATGTGACTACAGTGGTTCAACCTTAATGTTATGAGGTGACGAGAATACTTTTTGTGCATAAAAACCAAAACAAAAATAATGACTTTATTCAACAATTCTCTCTTCCCTGTCAGTCTCCTACACTGTTTACACAGTGCAGTGCTTCCAGGTTCTACATCAGAATGTTGTCTCATTACTGAGTTACTACAGGTTTTTTTTTTTGTTTTTGTTTTTTGTTTGTTTGTTTTTGTGAAACCCTTATCTGGTGAAATTCAGTCACTCCAGAAAAAAGAAACACACACAAATACACACATCCTACCACTTCAGTTGCATGGATATATTTAATTCTACCATCATATGCATTAGAAGGTGATTGGGTGAATCATTTGAAAATGTAATGACAGTGACAGGAAAATGTCCTAAACATGAGTGTTATTAACACTTGGGCTATTTAAAGTTCCATACACAGTCTATCTTTCAACTCCCACACACATACCCATATGCACAGATTTTCCCAGGATGCAACAGCAGGACCTGGCATGCTCAGGCTTCTAGGCTCAATCCACTTATGTAATATTTCTCTGAGCTGTAAAACACAGGCTATCTATACCTCAAGCAATTTTCCTGGCTACTCTCTTGATTACTTCTCCCTCATATGTTCAACACAGGGTTTACCCAAAAAAGAAAAGCACACCAAACACTTCAGTCCCCATTTAACCAATGCTAAAGATCTGCATCCCTCACCTCACACTCTGCCTGTCCCAGCATGCATCATTAGCAGCTGATTGATTAAAGCTCTTATTGGCCGGGTTCTACTCACCTGCTGTTCCAGGCTTAATGAGGTGATGATGGAGAATAACTCACACACCACACACACACACACACACACACACACACACACAGTCCTGTTGTAACAGGTACTTGAGGGAAAGTGTTTGTAACAGCACTCAATATTTTTTTAATTGTTTTTAGCAATAACATATACCTTTTAAAACGTTCCTTTAAGATTATGCAATATTTTTACTTCTTTAGAGGATAGTCAAGTTGATTTTAATTTAATTTATACAAATATATAGTATAAATTGCCAAATTCACAGTAAATGCTACACCACCCACAATCCTGAAGTGAAATTCAACTGTAAAACAGTCCCCATTTGTCACGTTCAACATCACATTCTTTTGGTGCTTAATCGCATTCTGTACAGTCGTGGCCAAAAGAATTACATAAAGATTAGTTTTCACAAAGTTTGCTGCTAAACTGCTTTTAGATCTTTGTTTCAGTTGTTTCTGTGATTTACTGAAATAAAATTACAAGCACTTCATACGTTTCAAAGGCTTTTATTGACAATTACATGACATTTATGCAAAGAGTCAGTATTTGCAGTGTTGGCCGTTCTTTTTCAGGTCCTCTGCAATTCGACTGGACATGCTCTCAATCAACTTCTGGGCCAAATCCTGACTGATAGCAACCCATTCTTTCATAATCACTTCATGGAGTTTGTCAGAATTAGTGGGTTTTTGTTTGTCCACCCGCCTCTTGAGGATTGACCACAAGTTCTCAATGGGATTAAGATCTGGGGAGTTTCCAGGCCATGGACCCAAAATTTCAACGTTCTGGTCCCCGAGCCACTTAGTTATCACTTTTGCCTTATGGCACGGTGCTCCATCGTGCTGGAAAATGCATTGTTCTTCACCAAACTGTTGTTGGATTGTTGGAAGAAGTTGCTGTTGGAGGGTGTTTTGGTACCATTCTTTATTCATGGCTGTGTTTTGGGGCAGAATTGTGAATAAGCCCACTCCCTTGGATGAGAAGCAACCCCACACATGAATGGTCTCAGGATGCTTTACTGTTGGCATGACACAGGACTGATGGTAGCGCTCACCTTTTCTTCTCCTGACAAGCCTTTTTCCAGATGCCCCAAACAATCGGAAAGGGGCTTCATCGGAGAATATGACTTTGCCCCAGTCCTCAGCAGTCCATTCACGATACTTTCTGCAGAAGATCAATCTGTCCCTGATGTTTTTTTTGGAGAGAAGTGGCTTCTTTGCTGCCCTTCTTGACACCAGGCCATCTTCCAAAAGTCTTCGCCTCACTGTGCGTGCAGATGCGCTCACACCTGCCTGCTGCCATTCCTGAGCAAGCTCTGCACTGGTGGCACTCCGATCCCGCAGCTGAATCCTCTTTAGGAGACGATCCTGGCACTTGCTGGACTTTCTTGGACGCCCTGAAGCCTTCTTTACAAGAATTGAACCTCTTTCCTTGAAGTTGCTGATGATCCTATAAATTGTTGATTTAGGTGCAATCTTAGTAGCCACAATATCCTTGCCTGTGAAGCCATTTTTATGCAATGCAATGATGGCTGCACGCGTTTCTTTGCAGGTCACCATGGTTAACAAAGGAAGAACAATGATTTCAAGCATCACCCTCCTTTTAACATGTCAAGTCTGCCATTCTAACCCATTCAGCCTGACATAATAGCCTTGTGCTCGTCAACATTCTCACCTGAGTTAACAAGACGATTACTGAAATGATCTCAGCAGGTCCTTTAATGACAGCAATGAAATGCAGTGGAAAGGTTTTTTTGGGATTAAGTTAATTTTCATGGCAAAGAAGGAATATGCAATTCATCTGATCACTCTTCATAACATTCTGGAGTATATGCAAATTGCTATTGTAAAAACTTAAGCAGCAACTTTTCCAATTTCCAATATTTATGTAATTCTCAAAAATTTTGGCCACGACTGTACACATACAGTTCAGTAAAATACAGGTAGTGACAATCGCATTTACAAAAATTCTAAGTAGTGTGTACAAAACCAAACTTAACAAATCGAGTGCAGCATTAGTTCAGTCAGGCCACATAGGGATAGTGCCTGCGATCAGCTGACACGGTCAGCTGTCAAAATGCTCCAATTATTACTGTTCTCAATTAGACCGGGGACATACATGTGGCATTACTGCTTGGTAAGTATGCTCAAACTGCTCAGAACCCTCTCTCTCTCTCCACTATAATCATCAGCATATTACTGTGCAGCTTCTGGTTGTTGTCTTCTATTTTGTTTCAGATTACCAAGGCTTTCAAATCCTAACTGGCATAGACCGCACTGCTGAGAGACACTCATCCTCATAGCCAAGCTACAGTATAGACGTCCCATTGCCACGTCTGCACATTAGTAATATCTTTAAAGTGAAATAATGGTAAAGTGTCTTAATCGTCTGTTTATTTCCCAAGCTGATGGTTAATGCTAAAGCTCTTGTATGTTAAATTAATTTCAGAGCATGCCACCAAAGATAACTCGTGTTTCAATATACTCAAAGTAACTTGCCAAAAAGGTCCTGTCTGAACTAGTTGTTATTGACATTTTTTAACGTTCATCGGAGATGTGTCTCTCTTCTGTATGCGCTGTGAATCACAGGGAAAGCGCGAGCCTTGGCTCATTTGAGATGCCAGATCTTCCATGAAAAATCAGCGCACAAGAAGAAGCCCATAATAAACCAAAATAAATAGAAATTCTTTATGTTGAAAGTAAGATTAAAATATCACGATTCATTTCTGCTCACTTTAATAACTCCATAAACCTGTTCGGTTTATGAGACAAGCTTAAACAACAAGCCAAAAAAGGCTTATAATGAGTGACCATAGCACAGAACACAGAAAGAGCACACTCTGTGTGAAACAGGCTCTACAACTACAAGCATAAAAAAGAGGATACCACCATCCACTATATTAGTGTTTTGTCACTGAAATAATACTTTGGTCACAATAACGGATACCAAAAACGAGAGAGGAGAGAACGTCGCTATGGTTTCCAAGCTGTCAATCATCGAATTTTCGAGAGTGAGTTGTGTTCCATACACATATGCAATGATAATTTAGGGGACTCACTCCTGCACTTAAATGTGGTAGTCACTCCTGAAACTTACAGTGTGTTCGTGACCTATGAGAGCCTTCAGACAGAAAGTGCATCTTCAATGAGAGTGTGTGCACACCGCAGACTACACTAAATCCCTGCCAGTGTTGCCACGGCCATTTCCCCTGTGTGCTTCAGCACTAAAAAAAGAGCCAATTTCTCTAAAAGAGCATTACATGGGTGTGACAAGTAGAACTGGCCTTGCGCCGTTCTCTTACAGCTCTCGCCCCACCCTACTTGTCACAACAACATAGTGACATTGGCGTTCCATCTTTTTAAAGATAACTTTCCACCCGTGTGTTTAGGGACCGACGGATTGTCACTTGTCTGGGCATCAAGCACACTGAGGTGGCTTTCGTGTATGAGTCATGCACCCACTGCGGGAAGATGACTATGTCAGAGTTGCGATAGAGACTCCAATTCTTCCGAAATTATGGAGTACCCTCGCCTCTGCCTCGATCTAGTGCTATTCTTGGCAGAAACCAAGGGAGGACTACTTCAGGTAGTAGCTTGGGTGATCGGAGGGTTACAGTCAGGAGGAGACCTCCACCATGTCCCGAGTTCTCGAGGCTGGATGATCTCGGGGCAGCTTGGGCTGTGAATCAGCGTCCCACCCGGTCCCATTCTTCCCGGAGGTACATGAAGAGCTTACTAGGTCATGGATGACACCTTTAACTGCTACAAACAGACCTAGTATCTCTTCCCCCTCACTACACCTGATGGCTCATTGCGCTGGCTCATTGCGGACGGAGATCTGGCATAGGACATGACAGAGCTGGTCGCTCCAGCTGATATGAAGAAAGGGTTCTACAGCCACTACTTCATTGTATCCAAGAAAGGAGGTGGGTTACGGCCAGTCTTGGACCTGCAAGTTTTGCCCTTCACAAAATGTTATTCAAAATGTTAATGCAGAAATGCATCTTCAAATGCATCCATCCTTGAGATCGACCTGAAGGATGCATACTTTCATGTCTTGATTCTCCCTCAACACAGGCTGTTCCTGCCCTTTGTGTTCAAGGGTCGAGCATATCAGTATCAGTCGAGCATATCAACACGTTTGCTAGATTCTATAGCCTTTGTGTTGTGTGGGTATCCTCTTGTGTTCTCACCTCAACTGGGAAGAAGTACCGAGAGGCCCCTAGTATAGCCCCACATATATAGTATTTGCTTATATTGCTCCAGAGCTCCCTGTTGGGCAAACCCTGTTGAGTTCCTCCATCACCCTCAGCAGCTGGGCATGGTGTAGCCCTTTACTCATTGTATTCCTGAAAACTGGTGCTAGGCTGGGTGACTGAGACTGGTGTTCCCTCCTTCAGGGACATATGTACATATGTAACTGAGATGTTATTGTAGCAATCGTGTGGCAATAGTGATATTTGCAGGCAAATATAGAAGAGCCATATAACATTACCTAACGTTAACTTTCTTTGCTTGCTAGATAACACTGTGTCTAGGCAATGTTAGTTAACCCTTTAACGTGCACAATCACACCGATCACACACACTGGTCCCTGGAGCGTACGATTACACCGATTAGAACGTTCAGTACATCACATGATCAATTGCCAAATTCAAACATTCTTGCACGCGTTGGCTGGCGCTGAGCCAGTGAAAGACACACTTAGCGCTGTCAATATATCAGAAATATGCATGGTTTTCAACCATATAAAGTTTATATGATGTTTAATTAACAAAGTTCGGGAGGATCAGGTGCAGATAATTAACCATATCAGCACAAGTGGAGAGCTATCAGTTAATCAATTCAATCAATGACAGGAGGTATAAATACAGCAGACTCACCTCTGTTCATCTGAGAGTTTACCAGCATTTGGTTTTGACTATCGCAATGATGTCGCAAATTTCAACTCTTTTCCGCCAGATGACGACTCCACCTTTTCTCCGGATCCTCTGCCGCAATCGGTGGGCCCCAGGACGACTTCCTCTTCCCCTGACACCACGACAGAGCCCCATGCTTCATCGCATGGGCGTCGGCCTGCTCGTGCAGCCGCTCGCTCGCCAAGACGCCGAGGCCTAACCCTCGCCACCACCAGCGAGAATTCTAGTTCCCTCCCCGGTGTCCTCTTATTGCTCGGCCGTGCCAACGATTCCGCTCATTGAAAAGTGAACCGTTCTAAGTTTAAGGCAAGCATTGATTAATTCCGACGTTCAGCCTCCTCGCAGGATGAACAAGCGGATTTACACAAGCTTTATGTTACCTTGCATTTGGCAAACCTCACTCCTAAGTCCACTGCAGCCTCCAAGGGGGTTAATAGGCAGACCAAATCCCGCGGAGCCGCGATTTTTTCCTCACCCAACACCACCAACTTCCTCCAGCACACATTCTGGCGCCTTAAGAGCATCAGGCCGCAGGGAATGCCTTCAGCGAGCCTTGGCCGCACCCCAGATTCGCTTGCCACAGGGCCACACGTGCCTCCTGCTTCGGCGCAGCCTTTTACTGCTGCAGCACTATATGTAGCTGGGCCCGCCGGCCCACTCTTAACTGCATAGTTTTTCCTGCCATTGTTTCTAACCCCTTTCTTTCGCAGTGGCCTCCAGCTCCCGCAGCAGATGCTAGCGCGAGGATGCCTGCGCTGGCGTCTCAGGCATTGCACTTTCCTGCGACTTCAGCTAATTCCTCTCCTTTTCAGTGGCCTGCCGCTCCAGCAGCGCAAGCAAGCGTGAGGCTGCCTCCGCATGCAACACAACCTTGCTCTTTTCAGTCCTTTCCTTCTTTTCCCTCTTTTATGTCTGTCAATCTCCTTCCTCAAGCCCCACGAGCCAACTTAAGCGCGAGGCTGCCTCCGCCGACAGTTGGCTTCGGCTTATCTTCCTTACAGCTCTTTTTTCGAATGCAAAGTCACCATATTCTCTGTTCACAGAAATTCCGATGCCCATCCCATCAAACGCAGTCGCCTCGGAACCACCCCCGGTGGCCCACAACATCAAAAAAAAAAAAAATTTAGATAGATAAAATAAAGCCACTCATTCGTCACGCTTACTTTCTTTTTCTGAATTCACAAATGCGTTCAGCCATTACACAGAAATTATCTACGCGGCCTTACCCCATAGGCGACGCGAGCTGAACGATTATCTTAACACTCATAGCCGTGTCTTACGGGGGAAGACATTTTTACACGTACCACAAGCTTTTCTCTGTTAAATGCGCCGTTAGAGTTGCTCAGTGGAACCAGTGCCCATATTGGGGTGCACTCGACCCCGACTTGCACAACAGGGTTTTCCTAGGCTGCTGGAATATTTCATGCGCAGTCTGCAGGTCTGTAACTCACTTCACTGTAGCGTGCCCACAAATTAACTCCTCCATGTTAACGCCCCCTGCTCGGACACCAGATCTGTTAAATCAACCAGCTGCGTACCAAGACCAGCTACTATCAATTCAAATCCTCAAAATACCGACTTCAGACGCAGAGCTTCTTCCTTTGTTGACAGACAGGCTTGCAATAATTTTAACATTGGCACCTGCACCAGACAGCGGTGCAGATATTTGCACATATGCAATTTTTTGCGGCGGCGCTCATGCCCGTCCTGTATGCCCTGTATTCAACGCCGTTAACCATTTCGCACGTAAGTTTAAAATATTCTGGCTGAGCGCCCAGCGTGAGTTTTTCAAGATGACCTTTATTTAAAACGTGTCACTTTACTGTTTCCATGGTGACACGTCATTGCTTGTCACGAGACATACAGCCCTCAATATTTACTAATACTTTTTTATTCAAAATATTAACAAATTTGATGACTACAGCATGAAATATCTGACATTCTGATTGTCAAATATGTTGCAAGTGGATGTGTTTAGCTGTTTAAACACCTTTGTAATGATCGCGTCGTTAGATATACGCGCAATGGGCGCCACCACGTTAGTCTGCACAGCACAGAGATGAATACGTGAATTCATCCACTTCTCCCGAAATACATGAAAGTAAGTGACCCAGTGAACTTACTTAAAGTAAAGTATAAACTTTATAATTACTTACACAATGTGTATCTGATATGAATAAAACGTGCAGTCTAATTATTGTGGAAATTATTGTTATTGCCGTTTCCACAAACATCAGTGTGTATTTTACAAACTCTAAATGCATTGATTTGTTAGTACTTATGTGCATTTAAAAGTCTGAAACCTATTATAAACATTATGTGGTTGAAAGCACTGCATATTTGTGATATATTGACAGCGCTGAGCGCGTATGTCACTGGCTCGGTGCCAGAGAATGCGCACAGGCACTTTTGAATTTGGCAGTTGATCTCGTGATGCTCTGAACGTTCTAATCACACCGGTTTGATCGTACGCGTCAAAGGGTTTGAATAAAGACCCTAAAAAAAATAAATAAATAATTATTTATCGACTGCTGTGAATATTTCTCGTCTTTCTTTGGAACTAGCTCACCACCCGGACATCGATTTCACTGATTATTTACTGTCTGGCCTCAATCACTGTTTTAGACCTGGCGTGGAATGCCTGCTCTCCGAAAACATCATCGGTAATGATCTCCAATCTGCTATCGCTTAGCCCGACGTCGTAAATAACCTGATTACCAAAGAAGTTGAGTCGGGTTTCATGATTGGCCCGTTTGACGACACCCCCATTCAAAGTTTTTTGCATCAGGCCCATTGGAGTGGCTACGAGAAAATTCTCCTCATAATTATTCTGTCAACTCCGTATAAATTCCCCGTTCCCAAGCATAAAGAGCTTGATTCCACTCGACGAATTCTCTCTCAAATACCACGACATAGATCAGGCGATCGAAATGATTAAAATCGTGGGGCGGGGTGCATGTCTTGCCAAAGTCAACATCATGTCTGCCTTCAAAGTGATACCCATTCACCCAGGTTCTTGGCACCTGTTCGGGGTGCGCTGGCACGAGAAATTCTATTTTTGCTGTTCGTTTAACGCTCGGATGCAATAGCAGCCCCAAAATTGTCGACATGTTATCAGAAGCCGTCTGCTGGATTTTGTTGAACAATTACGCTACTCCTCACCTCATTCACTTGCTAGACGATTTTCTAATCATCTCTCCGACCCGACGCCATCCCAGCCGCTCGTCTCCTCACAGTTCAAAATGTTCTAAACGCGAACTTCTGTCCCTGCTCGGCCACTAGTCATTATTATTCCACAAGGCCGCCCTTGCATCGCGCATCTCCTCTCACTCGCCTCTTCGGTTCATGCGCTAGAGGACCTAATTTTCGTAACTCAGGCGTGTCGTGACGAACTTAAGTTATGGATAACATTCCTCAAACAGTGGAACGGCCTATCATTTTTCTGTAACAATCTCGTCTCATCCCCTGCAGATATCCAGCTGTTTACAGACGCAGCCCCTTCAATAGGCTTCGGGGGGCTTTACCAAGGACGCTGGTTCCATGGCACCCCCAACTGCAGGACTCGTCTCAGTCCTCAGCGCTATTCGATCTCTACCCTCTCGTAGTGGCAGCCTTTCTGTGGGGGAAAGAATGGACTGCTAGCAGCATTGTAGTGCATTGCGACAATGAAGCAACTGTCCAGTGCATTAATAAAGGCTGCTCCAATTCTCTCGCTCTAATGCCCTTTTTAAGACACCTAATTTGGATCTCAGCATGTGATCAATTCATTGTAATTGCTAAAACATGTTCCAGGTTCTGAAAACCAAATAGCTGACTCTCTTTCTCATTTCAGTTTCAAAAATTCAGGATGTTGGCTCCAGAGGCAGACAAATTCCCAACTCCGGTGCCTCACTTTTCAGAACTAATATTCCCCTAACCTACCCGTTAAAACCCTTCCTCGATGCGTTGCTCAAATATACTCTGTTTTCTCATTTTCCGTCCAGTGAGTATTGTTCTCCCAGCGGACGTAGCAACAGCCCTCCCTGTCGGGCATCTTTATTTTCTCATTTTCAGTCCAGCGAGTATTGATCTCCCAGCGGACGTTGCTACAGCCCACCATGTCGGGCATCTATTATTTCTTGCTCAATCCGGCGAGGCTCACCTGTCTGACGTCGTGAGCCTTGGTCTCCAGTCAGACGCAGCGAGAGTCCTCTCGGTTAAACATCTATGTTTTCTCCTTCTCCATCCAGCGAGTATTGATCTCTCAGAGGATGCAGTATCAGCCTTCCTTATCGGGCATCTATGTCTTTTCCTCCTTCGTTCGAGAAGCTTTATCCGTCAGATGTGGTGAGCATTGGTCTCCCCGAGCATTGGTCTCCCCGAGCATTGGTCTCCCCGAGCATTGGTCTCCAGAGCATTGGTCTCCAGAGCATTGGTCTCCAGAGCATTGGTCTCCAGAGCATTGGTCTCCCCGAGCATTGGTCTCCCCGAGCATTGGTCTCCCCGAGCATTGGTCTCCCCGAGCATTGGTCTCCCCGAGCATTGGTCTCCCCGAGCATTGGTCTCCCAGAGCATTGGTCTCCCATCGGTCGCCTCAAGTGCTCTCTTGACACGGCTTTTCTAATTCCTTCACACCGCCAGTGGCCAATGGGACCCACTCATCCGTCGCCGGGAGTCGCTCCCGTCGGAAGCTGAGTGGGCCCCTGCAGTCAGTCATTTTTAAACCACGCCAGCCCTCATCCTTTGGTCGGTAGGGTTCAACCTTTCAACTCCGTGAGCATTGGTCTCCTGTCAGATGTTGCCAGAGCCCTCCCGATCGGGTGCTCCAAATCAAGCACTCACACCACCTGATGCAGTGAGCATTGGTCTCCCATCAGACAATGTGAGAATTCTTCCGATTGGTCATTCCAAACAGAGGCAACATAGGTTTCCTGATCCAACCAGGCTCCCCGAAACGCCAGCCGCCAATTCTCGGCATCTTTTGGGGGGGTTTTCAGTCTGGCGGCTGTCTTTTGCTTTTCTGCTTTTTGGGGGAGTACTCTGGGTTCGGGCCAAAATTCCGAGCTCGGAACCCTCCCCCTGGACAGCACGCCAAATACGCTTAAACCTTTACTCTTCTTAATTATATGTAAATGTGAATTCGTGAAATGATGTTTAATTAACAAAGTTCGGGAGGATCAGGTGCAGATAATTAACCATATCAGTGGAGAGCTATCAGTTAATCAACTCAATCAATGACAGGAGGTATAAATACAGCAGACTCACCTCTGTTCGTCTGATCTATGGAAACGGCAATAACAATCCTTTCCATAATAATTAGACGACATGTTTTATTCATATCAGATACACATTGTGTAAATAACTTTAAAGTTTACTCTATTCTTTCACCGGCTCACTTACTTTCATGTATTTGGGGAGAAGTAGATGAATTCACATGTTGTAATTCCAAAAGATCCGATTCTCTGTACTCCGGTGCAAACTAACATAGCGGTGCCCATTGCACGTATTGCTGAATGATGTTTCATTAATGAAGTTCGGGAGGAGCAGGTGTAGATAATTAACCTTACTAATTACTCTGGGTATTCTGGGTTCAGGCCAATATTCCAAGCTCTGGACAGCACGGCAAATACGCATAACTTTTACTCTATTTTAGGACTGCAACTAACGATTATTTTGATAATCGATTAGTTGGCCGATTACTTTTTCGATTAATCGGATAAAAATCCTAATTTTCTTTTTTTTAATTATTTTATTGACAAAAAACACATTATTGCACATCCTGCCCAAAGTCCTTCTAACAAACGTGCCAGTTGAATGCTATGAACACATACAGTGCTTAATTTCCGTCACAGAAAAGAGAACACAAATATTTTAGGGATCTGACAAAAAGTCATTATTAACACAATGTCCAAAAAAAATTAATATTTTGTTTGACCTCCTTTGGCTTTGATAACAGCTTGTATTCTTGCTGGCATTGATTTCATGTACTTTTCCACAGTCTCTGTTATTGACTGTAATTGGGCATTTTTCCTGTAAAACAGCAAATTCAAAAATTTATGACAACAATATTTATATTTTAGCATTATAAATACTACTGTGACTAAACTGCATAAACATAGTGGTGGATTAACTACTACAGAAACATAAAAATGATTTTGGTAATCCGTTAGTTTCGGGCAGCTGCGGCACAAACCTTAGGTGGCAGTGGTATAATAAATTTAAGCACTGTATATAGTGAATATAGTTTAAATCTCTACATTAAAAAAAAGATAATAATAAAGAAAATAAAGAAAATCAAAAACACAAACTCTGTTACGTAACGTGGGGTAGAAACTCACGGAAACGATGATGCACAGGAAACAGGTAATTTTAATAAAGAAACAATTGACATAGACTGGAATACACGTACACATTAACGAGATCGGACTACGGACTGAAAGACATGGGGAGTATATATACACAAACACATGAGGAGTGATTAACAAGGCACAGGTGAATGACATTACTAATTACACAGACTGGGGAGAAACTAGGTCACGGGACAAACCAAAAACCACAAAGAAGAGGGGAGACAAGACTATACATGTAACAAACTTAGTGTTAACCAACAGTCAAGATAAATGATCTGCAGGAGCACACACATAACCTCTTACTGTCATTTCTTTATCCTGTGTAAATAATAGAAACGTCTTACCTTTATTCATTTATTACATGCTGTTATCCCTTTACAGTTACTCCCATGAAATACTTGAATGACATATTGATTTTTACACCTAAACTGAACTTTCAACAACAGATATTTCAGCAAAATGAATATTTTTGCGCTGAATATGAATTATCTCCCTCTCTACCGTGTTCCGTTTGTCTGACGCAGGCGCGCGCGATGAAGCTCATGCAGTAATGTAAAGTTTGAAGTTTAACGCAGACTGTCAGGACAAACCTTTATGCAAAAGGAAATCCTCGCGTGAATTTTAAACATGTACTGATAAGGGTATAGCCGTAGAATGAACGTTTTGCGCGCATCTGTCAAGCGCCTGACGGGGCAAGCCATGTTAAATACGGAGCTAATGCATTAGCTTGAAGCTTCAAATAAAGAGTTCTCAAGTTTTGGGCAGTTTGGATCACGCACCTTTCCAGCAGCAGCTCACTCTGTTTCCTCCACTGTTTTTAAATGCATTTTGTCCATAGAAATGCATTATTCAGTGCTGTAATTTGACAAGACTGGCGAATGTTTTGCATGCACGTGGGCAGACCCGACTAATCGATAATGACAATCGTTGTCGATGATTTTCATCATCGATTTTATCGATTAGTTGTTGCAGCCCTACTCTATTTAATAATATGTACATGTGAACTCGTGAAAATAACGTAGTCATTATAAAGGTGTTTAATCAGCAAAACACATGAACTTGCACATATTTGACAATCAAAATATCATATATTTCATGCTATAGTTAACAAATTTGTTAATATTTTGAATAAAAAAGGAAAAATGAAATCAAACCAGATCATCAGTCATACAGCGCAATTGTGGCTGCGGTGTGTCACGTGACAAGCAACCACAATAAAGTGACACGTTCCTAATAAATGTCGCCTTGAAAAACTCACACTGGTTGCTCAGACAGAATATTTTAAACTTACGTGTGATAGCGTTAATGTGGATTGTCGAACCATTACAAACCATAACATTTTGATGTGAAACAATTTGAAAACGTATTTATTAGTTTAGATTCATTATTTCACAATGATTTATGGGATGAGTATTTTATTAATTCAAAAATAATTTCAATAATTATTAATGCAATAATCACAAAAGCTGTCAACTGAGTATAACTTGTATGAAACCTGCAATATTCTTTAAAAAGTGGGCAATCATTGTTGAGCTCTAATGTTACAATGATACAACTAATTGACCCTTTGCCGTCACTTTGATTGACAGGCAATCAATGGAATATATCTACACTTCTGTCTCACCTTGTGGTGGAGTCATTAAAAGAAAATGCAAAAATATGTTTTCATAAACACAGGAGTGTTCCTGACATTACATAAAACTAAGCCCAGGAGGAAGCAACCCTTATTTGACTACGGTTTGGTTTGGTTTGATGGAGGAACCTACATGGAATTCCCTTTCCAGTCATAATTTGCCTGCGACAGTGTTACACTCCTGCGTTCCCTTAATGAATGAAAATTTATCCAAATTCTGTTAGTGGCAACCCAAGATGAAGACAAGACAAGAAAAGAAATAAAAATGGACAAATCTTATTTTTTATGAAATATTGATGTATGTATTATAATTATTTTTTCTTTTTTTTAATTCATGTGGTCTCATAATCTCATTATCTATTGCAACAATATCTCTTCTCTGCTGGCACACGGGTGGAATATAGGGTTAGAATCATTCCTTTATTTCAAATAAATAGATTATGATCCACAAATAAATGTAAAGAGATTCACAAACTTTTAAAATCTCTTTCACAAAAATTGTGAATTTCTTGATCTGTGGATCAAAATCTATTTATTTGGAATAAAGGAACGATTTTAAGCTCATAGCAGAACAATCTGTCAGTCGTGAAATCATAGCAAAAGCAAACCACAATGATTTAATTAATGCCCAATGGACAAAATCAAGTCCTGTCCAAAATTTTTTTCTTTTCCAAGAAGCAGTTTCTCTTGTATATACATTACAATAGGAAAGTCTATATTCACATATTCACTTCTATTTCATTCCAACTTTAAGTACTGCAAAAGATTAAAGATTATAATAGATGTGAAAGCTGTTGATCAAGGTACACTATTATTGTTCAAAGCTCACTCTACCCTCAAAAACACTTCAAACGGAAGTACTGCATGTGGCGAAGTGCAGGTTTGATTTCTGAGGGGGGTTGTGACCCCGTCTGACCGTGTTCTGGTACTGCCACCACAAGCTGCTGTGTCTGCCTGTGATGACAACAGAGCCGCATGTCTCTCCCAACTGCTGGAGTCCTTATCAAAAGAGCACTCATAAAGCACACATAAAAAACACAGACATAAAATGGCCTCTTTATTAAAAAAATTACAAAAAAAATTTAAAAACAAAGAAAGAAAAATGGAAGATCAATGGCTGTGTGATAACTGAAATCCTTATCTCTACACAAACAGTCATACTGTATTTGCAAACAGTGCAATTATACATTTATCAATAATACATTTTTAGGGTTAGCTAATAATGGTTATGCTTGCTTTACTAAACATTATGGAATTTTAAGACTCTTGATGTTATGATTTTGCCAAGCACTTACTTGACACATTTAAAGATCCCGTTTTTATATTTTTTATCAGATCTCTTTCAGAACAGTCACAATATTTACTAACAAATGTGCTTTCAGGTAGAATAATTGGTTTCAAGGGAGCTTTCTCCATTGAGCTTAATCTAACTTGTCTCTTTCAATGAAATCATGAGTCAAACATTCATACATTTCAGCTCTATCACTTTACAGGTTATTAAACAAAGCAGTACTGAAATTACATGGACATGTAAATAACTGTAGTATTTGTGGTTCACTGAGTTTCTTTTTGTAACAGTCATAAACTACATTTCCCAGAGCAGCCATTAATGTCACTGCATCATGGGACAACAGCATGTGAATGAAAGAGATGCATATAGAAGTTCAAATTTAAACCACTGAAGATTTCACCATCAGTGAAAGAATACAAAAGCATATAGCATCGTTTTACAACTTCAGAGCCATATGTATATACACGATATCACTGAAGCCAAATGGACAGTTGAAAAAAGACTAATGACAAAGACTATTAACACGGAGTGTTAGGCAGGAAGACAAAGACAAACAGATCAAGATCAATAATACTCCAGCTTTAATTATAACAATCCAAGCCGGCAGACAGGCAAGGCAAACACAACTAAACAAAGGTGATTGGACAAGGACTGAGTGAATAGGAGGAAGTTAAGTAGCAAACATAGATGAGGATAATTAATAGAACACAGCTGATACAAATGAACTAATAATGATGAGTGGGAAAACAGAACAAAGAAACACATGATGAGAATGACCACAAACTAAAAGTTCATGATAATGAAACTAAACAGAACATAACTGACAAAGGTGTGTGCCTCCGACAAGGCGTGACCTCATGCCACAGCAGGATGAAGATAGGGCAACCGGAGGAGGCCAATGTGAAGGTGGTGTTAGGACGACGATCCCCTGGTGGTGACGGTGGATATGGACTGCTGGCACAGACCTAGAGCACCCAAGTGCTGACAGCCGGCGGCAGAGACTATGGAGAGAGGACTCCAGGTGGTGACGAGGCTGGCAACAGTTGGGGGATGACTGACGGAGGCGTGGCCTATAGATCCGCAGGCGCAGACAGAGAGTGGATGGGAACGAGCGACATCACTGATACTGGAGACTCAAGTGAAGCCGTGGCGACTACCGTCGAAGGCGAAGCCAGAGTACCCAAGGGCTGAGGTGGATCCGGTATGATCGAGGACAGAGGTGACGCTGAGAGGAAGGAGGAATCCACTGGAGTCGTAGGAGTGGAGGGACGAAGTGCAGAGGATGGACCGCAAGTCCGTGGTGGAAGTGGTGCGACGACTGACCAAGGTGGAGTCGGAAGGACGAGGGAACCAGGAGATATGACATTAAAAACAGTGATTGTTGTGCAACACTGCTAACTGAGTTTCAGAAAATGTAGCCTATTACTGAAGAAAAAAAAAAAAACAATATACAATTTTTCAATTTAGTTTTATTTCCAGACCATTATTCTGGCAGCTTGGCTGACCAGTCATCTATAAGGGTGGACCAGTGCCACCCTATCACATATGAGGCCTTGGCCTGGAATAGTACTCTATTAACTACCATTTGGTGGGTAGCTAGCTATGGTAGATAATTAAAGTTAGCTAATGTTTCATAACTAGCCTCGATTTACCTTTTAAATCAGTGATTTGTTTACTTTATTTTTTTAAATCTATTTTACAGCAATTTTGCATGACGTTTTTACATTTTATGAAGATTTGGTAGATAAGAGAGAGGCTAAATTAAAAGTGAATAAAACATGGATAAATGTATTTTCCTTAGGCTTTTGGCTCCTTCCCCTGAGAGAAGAGTGACAGTAACACTCAGAAAGCAGGACAGATGATTATGTTTCCTGTTTTGTCAGTTCAACTCTGAACAGCTGTGTCTTCACTTTAATCATGTTTCACCTGCAATCAGCGACGTGAGGAGAGAAAGAGACAGTTGAAGAAAGAGGGAGGAGAGACACATTCACCAGGGATGAGCTCAATCAAGCTGCTAAGGATCAAAACCAATCATGCCACATCATTAGCATAATGAACCGAAAAACAGCGTGAGATGGGGAAAGTGTGATTCTTCAGCTCCATGTTAAAAATTACATATTTAGAATGTTTAACAGAAGTTTCAATCAATTTGTAGAATAAATCATTGTGTTTCAAGTTTTAATATGAAATTAGTGCAGGCTAAGTCCATTTCTATCATCCAACAAATTGCTGATAATCCAAGCATCATCAAAAAAGAGAAGAGATGTCTTTGTAAGAGGATGGGGAAGTTATTTTCATTAAAGATTATGAGAAAAAAAATTATGTCCATGGATCAATTATTTATAATAAATATTTTATAAAATAAAAAGAATTGTCAATTTTAATTTCATTGTGACTTTAAAGAGATTAAATTGGGTATTCATTTACTCACCCTCATACCATTCCAAAATGTTATGTCTTCCGTTCTTTTGTGGAACACATTAGATATTTTGAGAAATGTTTTAACGTTTTTTTAAACCTGAAATGGAAGTTAATAGCCAACAAAAAGGCCACATATAGGGTAAATTTGTTCTATCTTGTCCTAAATTTGTTCTAACTTGGCTAAATTTGTTTATTTTGTGTTCCAAAGAAATGCATACCAATTTGGAACAACATAATTTAATAATGACATTTTAATTTGGGGTGAACAATTCCTTTAACAATTAACTGTCAGTTAAGTTGCAAATTCACCCTATATGTGGTAATATTGGGTGATAAAGTACACAAACAATACAATATTTTATAAATAGTTGTTTAGTTATTAAACCCTTAAACCCTGAAGAGAATAAGCATTTTCAAACCATAATTCCATGGGAATTTCCCATGGGTTTGATGAAAAATAATTTTGTAGTTATAACATTACTTGACAAGACTTTCCTGTTTTATTATACAACATAAATGACATGCCATTAGTTGTCGCGACACAAAGACTATGGTGAGATTTTACATGCAGGGATATTGCGCTACGTACAATCACTTATGAAATTGACACTGCTAATGTGTATTTTTTCCCACAGTGCTGATGTTTAGTGCTGCACATCAGGACCATACCTAAGGTATTCGAGCCCCGGGTGCGAGTTATTTATGTGGACCCCCTCAGTTGAAATCGCAATGCCCCCCCCTGAAAGTCAGGGGCTCCTTTTTCCCCTCTAGCGATAACCCTGCTGTATAGTATTGAAATAAACTTGTGTTTGAGAACATGGAAACTGAAGCAGCTCAGGACACAAGACCACAAGATATGAGTGTGGGTAATCCCTGTGCTCACAACATGAACTTCCCCCTATCACAGTTCTTTTTGTGTCCTTTAAGATACATTCAGTCTCTTTGTTTGCACTATGTGTAAGTGCTCCCTCCCCACTGATAAAGCCTATTCTTCTCGCATCTCCCTGTTTTCTCTTGACCTGCCAGTGGTATGTCACAGGAAACAGCATTCTCAACATTCCATGTCATCTGATTGGCAGATGTGTGCAGCACCATTGAAATGGCTTCAGTTCATTGGCAGTGCATCCCTAATCTTCAATGCGTGCACTGCACCGGAAGATCACCGGCTGTTCCTCTTCTGGCATATGCTAAACATACTTCTATATGGACCACAGGGACATTTCCATTTGAACATTTTAGCTTGCGTTTTTTGTTGTTGTTTGTTTTTTTTTGGTGGCAGTGTAAGGATCACTTTAATGGTACAAACCCTTAAATGCATACCTTGGTTCTTTATCGACCTGGGATGTCATTCTCTACCCTCCTCCTCATTCGTTTTTCAAAGTTAGACATCAACCTTCTTAGTATTCATCAATTAATTCAATATAAAGAATATAACAAGAAAAAAATCATAAAATTATAAAAGAATACTTATGTTCCTATTTCATTTAAAAACAAAAATTGTATAGTGTCGCTAACAACCCGAGGTGATCAGTGCATGAACATTTTTTTCTGCACAACAATAATTGAATCTTTGATGACGGAATAAGCACAATTTACCTTTATTCCACAAGGTGGCAATTTCTTAAACACAGTGATGACGTAGCGTTTCATTCAGACAGAAAATGAAAGAATCCACCTTTTTCCTGAGTAAACGATGGACCGAAGAATTTTAACTTCCGTTTGGATGCTGTCCTTTTCCGGTCTCCTTAGGAACACACAATTGCGTAAAAGGAATGTTTGAATTAACTAAATGGAAACCTTTTGAACATTAAAACAAAAATAAAAATGTGCACAGGGTTAAGCTGTGTTAATGTTGGCTGTTACATAACAGCAATAAACTGAAGAAATTCTTGGAAAATACGTGTTTCTAGCACCAGCGAATCTGAGAGAATGTCCATACAGCGCTGTATCCCTTGCATTTTATTCTAGACTGGCAAGAGAAAATGAGCATGGCTTGCAGCAGTTAATTTTAAGTTAAAATACTCCTCAAAGAGGGTATATGTGGGCTAATCATTTTGAAACTCCATCCCCATCAGGAACTGCATGTAGGAAATGAGCGCTCATATTGTTGTTTTCAGTGCTGCTAACTTTGGACAGCTTTGAGTCATCTATGCACTCATTAAACTTTAAGTGAGGCACTGACAAAAGACAGTCATTGCTACACTGTAAAGTGATGGCACTGTAGAAGACATGTGCTTTTAAATTTTCATTTTCATTGGTTTAATAATACATTATCAGCTCGGAAAATGCACTAATTCAAATATGAGAGTCACTGTCACTTGATGATGGATCTGGTGAAGCTATCAGTGATCAAAATATTGATTTTTAAAATCAATTCATCATTCCTCAACCAGAAAAAAAAGAAATCTTTCTGAAAGTGACCTCAAAAACATTGTTTCTCCATGTCGTTATAATTATAACTGTGGCATGGACAACCCTATTCTCATAGAATTAGAATGATTCAAACTTTATAGTTAATGTTGTAGTTATTAGGTTGGAACTGCCCTTTATAAATGAACAAAAACTTCTAACCTAACTATTTTAACATGAAGACGAAGGTCCGTTATACTTGCCTTATGATGTTTTCTATTCATACCCCTAAACCTAACCTTCAAATTTAACATATTAATTAAAATATTGTTTATTATTTTTATTAATGTATTTTACGTTTGGGATTATTGGCTGGTCCCCACAATGTAGCTGATTTCACATAGAGTCATGAAAACTCACTATAATATTTTGTTTTCTTTTATATGTTTCTGGTGACAGACCGAAGCCAGAGAGGGCCTACCAGTGACAGCAATTGTTAAAACAAGTCATGTGCTGTGGCATGCTGTATTCGTATATTCATACTCTCAGTGTTATTGGCTTTATGCTGTATGTGTAAATAAGAATGTTTACCAGGGATTACAAATGTGTGAAATCTCTATACTTAATTCTCCATTGAAAGAACCAAAATCAATGTTCTTGTCCTCACGGTCATTTCTCACTTGGAACGACACATTTATGTATGAATCATAATAGGGGGTATTTAACCTGCGAGAGAAAGGAGAGGAGAGAGAGACTGATTCATGTTTCTCAGTATCTAAGCTCCAAGAAAAGCACCAGCTGTCTCTAAATTGCTGTGAAAAGAGAGAGAGAAAGCGCAAATGCAATTAGATGATGTCTGAGTGGAGGAGTGGACTGCCCAAAGAGATGCCTAGAAAACATAGAGATAGCTCACAGTGTTGAACGCCTGTTCAAATGTCATCGGTTCTACATAATGAGATACATGTGTCACATCTGGTTTTGGTTTTGTTTTCATGTTCATGTTTCATGTCTATTATATTCATTGCCATGTTTCCTGTTTGCTATGTGCTCCCTTGTTTATGTCATGTGATTCCCTAGTCTCATGTGTTGTTGTCATTGGTTCATTGGTGCATTGTGCACAGGTGTTCTTTGTTTGTGATTTAGTCCTACTGCACTTGACCCTCATGTTTACCATGTGTCTTTGTCATGCATTGTCCCTGTACCACTGTGGGTAAGGTTTTTGTTCATGTTCATGGTCTTGCTAAGCCATGCTATGCCAAGCCAAGCCATGTAGAGTCTTTGTTTGAAGTTGGATTCACGTTGGATTCAACTTAAATAAACTGCATTTGGGTTCTACAGCTTGCCTCCAGTGGATCTCTGTGTTACAGAATGCATGACTGCCAACAATGAACCCAGCAGTCACCCTGCTACATCAACGCCAAGGCCATTCGGCCATCGAGGATTATGTGGTGGAATTTTGTGAGCTGTGTTATCACATGGTCTTTAATGGCATTGCCCTTAA
The DNA here is from genome assembly GCA_038088235.1 of Zacco platypus. Classification (NCBI taxonomy): domain Eukaryota; kingdom Metazoa; phylum Chordata; class Actinopteri; order Cypriniformes; family Xenocyprididae; genus Zacco; species Zacco platypus. Next base: position 16,275,789 of record CM076071.1, on the reverse strand, counting down.
GGGCATTTTTCGCAATGCCCTTACTGACCATTGTAATTATTTAATGCCTGAAATAACTCTCTGGAGACTCTTGTATATAAACTATGCCTTACTGCAGAACGGCTCACCCTTTACTGTGGGAATTGTAGATGAGGGGCTTCACAATCCCACAGTATCCACCTCAAGAGAGCCTTGTCACTTCATGGCTGCCATACCAGAGAGTCTTCACACCCCGATCGTTGTGTCAGGAGTTATCCACACCACTACGGCCAATGCCTGAAATAACTCTCTGGAGACTCTTGTATATAGACTATGCCTTACTGCAGAACGGCTCACCCTTTACTGTGGGAATTGCAGATGAGGTGCTTCACAATCCCACCGTATCCACCTCAACAAAGCCTTGTCACATCATGCCTGCCCAGCCAGAGGCTCTTCACAAGATAACTGCCATGTCTGAGCCCTCAGCAAAGCTGGGTGCTACGCCTGAGCACTCAGCCAAGATTGCCGCCATGCCAGAATCTCCAGATTATGCAGCGCTGACCATTATGGCCACAGCCATTTTATGTGTGGGGGCTGCACATGAACATAACCCCTGACCAGTGTCCAGACATGGCTTCAGCCCCTGACCAGAGTCCAGTGACTGCTCCAGGCCACGATCCCATATCTCCGCCCAAGAGAGCTCCCTTAACTGCCGGTGCTGCCCTGGAGGTGTCCTAGCCTGCTAGGTCTGCCCATGCCCCACGGCTCAGGTCCACCCATGCCCCATGACCCAGGTCCGCCTTTGCCATGCTCAGGTCCATGTGCCATTCCCCTGCATGGGCCTGGCCCAACATCCCTCCCCCAAGACCGTCTCCACTCCACTCCACCACTCCACTCCTCCTGGATTTTTTGTCTAGTTTTGGTTGTGTGTTGGGCATCTGGAGCCACCCATAGAGGGGGGAGGGGGATTGTGTCACGTCTAGTTTGGTTTTGTTTTCATGTTCATGTTTCATGCTTGCCATGTGCTCCCTTGTTTATTTCATGTGATTCCCTAGTCTCATGTGTTGTTGTCATTGGTTCATTGTGCACAGCTATTCCTTGTTTGTGATTTAGTTCTTGTGTACTTAAGTGCTCATGTTTGCCAAGTGTCTTTTGTCATGCATCTAAGCCATGCGATGTCAAGCCATGCAAAGTCTTTGTTTGTTGGATTCACGTTGGAACTTAAATAAACCTGCACTTGGGTTCTACAACTTTCCTCCAGTGAATCTCCATGTTACAACATGTCAGCAATGGATTGCAGGCAAGAGAGCAATAAAAGTACTAAAGACAAACAAAGAGCAATGATGCGTTTGAGCTAATGAAATCCTCCAGAGTGTGATTAACCTTCGGTCTTTTCACATTCAAGTAGATAGGAATTGTACTTGCAAGACTGGAATATAGCTGCTTGGTAATGTTACCAAGAAGACCAGCAAGTAAACTGACATGCCTTGAAATGCCAGATGCCAGATTTTTGTGAAGGTGCAAAATTAACCTAGAACTCTTGTCCACAACAACAGTCAAGTGTTTTGGAACAGGCAAGATTAAAATTTTAGTGTAGTCTATAAGAATACATTTTCTTCATTGCAAGTTGGATATCCCAACAGTACTTGACAGTAAGAACCCATGTGATTCTGCCAACTCAACTGCAGATCTATTCACTAAATTGATGGCATAAAGCCCAGAATGAGTTTTGTGAAATTTCGCTTGTATTTTTCACCATACATTGTTACTTACCAAAAATAAAATTTCGTTACTGGAAGTTTCACAGTTCAGAATATAGCAGAGTTATAACACTAGTGAAAAAGTTCCTTGCATAATTCATAATTCTATGTTATATGTTCTAAAACACTTTAAAGTGGTAGTTCACCCAAAAATGAAAATTCTATCATTAATCAGTCACCCTCATGTCGTTCCAAAACCTTAAGACCTTATTAAGACTAATTAAGATATTTTTGATGAAATCTGGGAACTCTTTGACTGCCATTGTCCGCCATTGTCAAGGCCCAGAAAGGTACTAAAGACATCATTAAAATAGTCCACATGACTACAGTAGTTCAGCCTTGAGATTATGAAGCGACAAGAATAACTTTTGTGCGTGAAAATCTGTTTCGCCAATGTGCTCTTATTTCTAAGAAAACTGATCCTAGACCAGCAGTTATGGGCAGCTTTTCCCTCTAAAAGCATTCAGCAGCAGCAGCAGGCAGTGGTTTGAGTGAGAAAATTCCATGCTAGCCTCAAGTCCGTGGCCTGGAGAAGGCTTAAGCTGGGAACACACCAAGTTGACGCCAATGAACTAGTGGCGACGAAAGCAGACTGTGGGGTTGGCTCACGTCGGCAGCTTCTGGGTCCAAAGTTGCCCTAATACACCAAACCGACGTTCGACACCCGGGTATAAAGGATATAACTGTCTATTTAAGCAGATATTGTCAATATTCGTCATTCAAAAAGGGAAACTGAAACTAAGACTGCATGTATACAAACCATTAATAAAGCAGCACTTGCTTACCATTTTGAATATCAGTCATGCTAATCACATTCTTTATTCCACTCCACTCATGTTATAGTGAAAATATTCATGCATTCAGGTGCTCAGGTAAGATGACGTAAAAGTAGCACAACCTTCTCTCAGTACCGTCATGACTTCTTTGCTTGCTTTCATAACTTTTGCTTATATTCACATGAACTGACTCGTTTTCTATACTGAACAGCCAATCAGAGTTCTCTCTCTTACCGACGGCCCGCCGACCATCAGCTTGGTGTGTTCATGCCTTCATATGCACACATATACATAAGCCTGCCTTTCAGAAGCATGTGTCAGCCTTAAAAATCATTAGTCATCTTCAACAGTAAAAGTCAACATCTTTTGTATCCATGTCCGTATATTTTTTATTCATTTTGATGACATATTTGGATGTACATCATCATGGTGATTTGCATGTAGACCGATGTCTGGTTGAGTGCTTGCGGTTGTGGCACTCGCTACTAGGTAGAATGAAAGAAGTTAATTTAGATTTTGAATAACTAGTCGGGTGATAACGTTTTGATATAAGTGCAGTAATATATATCTTAATGGTTATCTTTATAGTTATCTTTCTTGGTGTGAAAAGTCCTTAAGTGTATTTGGCCTATACTTATACTTAAAGGGTCAGTTCTCGCAAAAATGTAATTTCTGTCATTAAGTATTCACTCTCATGTCATCCAAAACCCATAAAACCATTATTCATCGTCATAACACAAATTAAGATCATTTTGATGAAATCTAATGTCATTGCACCTTTTGAGGTCCAGAAAGGTAGTAAAGACATCATTAAAATAGTCAGCGTGAATACAGTGGTTGAACCTTAATGTTATGAAACGACAAGAATACTTTTTGTGCGCAATAACAACATAAATATTACTTTATTTAACAATTTGAACTGTTGTCATACGCAGTTGACGTAGTAAACGCATTCGTTGTGCTGCTCATGTGTACTACATCGGCCAATACTGAGTTGGCGTTAAGACATAAACACGGAAGCAGTGCGTTCACTATATCAACTGCGTATGACAACAGTTCAAATTGTTAAATAAGGTAATTATTTAACAGGAGGGTGAGTTTCATTTTTGGGTGAACTAACCCTTTAAGTATAACTCGATCAAAGGATTGAGTACAAATATAATTATAAAATATAAGTATTCTACGTATAATTTGCTTGTAGTTGTGTATATACGTTTGATTGAGTAGTTTATTAAATACTTTATTCACATAGCTATACATAATTTCTTATAATCGTACATTGTTTGAAAATAGTTATTTATAAAGAAATCTATAAGTATGTTGATTTAAAAAAAAACTTACAAGTATTCTTGCAGTATAAAACTAGTAGTTTACTGAGAGTATACTTCAAAGAGTAGTTGCAGTACAAACGAAAAACATACCTATAAACTAGTACTAAAACTTAGTACTCAAAGTGTACTACTGTTAAACTTAAAATATACTTTAAAGTCTATTTCTATACACTAAAAAGTGGGCCAATTTAGTCCACTTAGTACACTTACAAGTATACTACTAGTACATTGATATTATTACACTTGCTAAATACAATATACTTACAAAATATACTTGAATTCTATTTAATACTTAATAAAATGAAATTGGGTTACACTTTATTTCGACAATCCACTTTAGACACAATAAATATATTAACAAGTATTTTGTCAACTATATGTCAACTAACTCTCATTAGAGTATTAGTATTAGACTGTTAGGTTAGGGTTAGGTGTTTGGATTCGCGTTAGTAGAATAAGTTGACATGTAGTTGTAAATTTACCTGTAGTCAGTAGAATGTCTGTTGGTGACCAGCAGCAGACAGTATACTAATACTTTAATGACTAGTAGTTAACGTGTAGTTGCAAAGTTACCTATAATTGGCAGAATGTCTGGGAAGTGGACGGAAGTTGACCATTGAAATAAAGTGTTACCTGAATCTGAAGTATACTTTTTTTTGTAAGGGTTGCATTTTTGAAAAGTTTTGCATACAGACGACAACGTTGTCAAAACCATCCCCGTTCACACTGATTCGCAAAAAACTAAAAATGCTGTATTATGCATGCCGGGCCAGTAGTTGGGGATGTCAATTTGTCAAGTAAGACTTCACGCCTGCACACATGCACACTGAACACTTAATACATATGTATCGTTTTCACAAATTTGTGTTTTTGTAGTATACATGGATATGACAACGGTATCATTTTCAAAAACTTTAACATTGAAACCTGTTTTAAAAGTTTGTGTTTTCAGGCTACCAAAATATTATCATGTAAATGAATGGCCAAATTGTATAAAAAGTTTTCTGTTTAGTTTTTTCTGTTTCGAAACGCTCCCCTTAGATGGAGGTAACATTGCAGTACCTACTGTTTGGAACAGCCTTTCCGTCAAGAGCATGCCTATGATGCCTTAAAATGCTGTCAAAGTACAGGCAGCTCACTAGGTTTTGGAGTATCACCATGTGCATGACTGATGTAGTGTGACAGATCTGTCTGACTGTACATCTCCAAATATGGTTCCTCTGGTTGAGTTTTAATTAGAGGAAATGACTATAGAGAGCTGCTGGTAGAGAAGCTTGAACCACATGGGGAGGGGGGGAGGAGGTTAATTAAATCAGCCTTGTTGACGGAGATGAACTAAAGAGTCTTATCTCTTACTCTGACTGTTCAGATCTGAGTGAGTTAGGTGACCATTTCCCCAATTTACAGTTTCCCCAGTGTTCATGTGTCATTATTTGTTCTTGTTCTGCCCCCTGTATTTCTCTACATTTGACTTCCACCTCCAATAGACATTGTAGCAGGAGATCAAAGCCTGTATAAATAAGTGAACCATCTGATAGGGGTTAAAGAGGACAATGTGTCCTCTACATACAGGGCTACTGTGAAAATTAGCTCTGTAATAGTAGGTTGAGTTCACTTATACCATTACATTTGACAGAAGATGATCTGACTTTGTTCTCTAGTGATCTCACTCATTGCTGTGTTGGGATCTATATACAGTATGTGTTTATGCAGAAATGGGTTAATATCATATCACAACTTGCCTGTTTACTTTCTTAATATATATTCATGGTTTTATTGTGCACAATAAAATCAAGCTGCAACATTTTCCTCAATTAATTTTCTTTTTTCACTCAGACATATTTGACATTATGGAAGTAAAAGCCATTTCAGGTTGAATTTCAGCCTTTTTTTTTATCCCATCTAGAAATCCAGCCAATCAGACTCCAACACCTCCCCCTCACCGTGTCTTGAAGAACCAGTATTGATTGGTTTTAATTTTAAATGTGGATCTCTGTCTCTAAGTAGTGATAAACTGAATAGTTACTCCCACTTTTGAAATGAAAGTTTTACATAAAACTGTTTTTAGATGTCTAGACAAACCTTATGGGTTGGGGTGAAGTTACCTTACGTGAGTATAAGTACTGTGCAGGCAGCACGTTTCAAGGTCAGTGGTACTGATATAGCGGTATAGTTGTGGAATAATGTTGATAATAATGAAATAATAATGAAACACTGCCATCTGCCTATAAACACTGGAAAACAGGATTACGTCATCAATTATATGGGGGGGAAGGGGACAAATTTACAGTTCTAATCCCTAGATCAAAACCTATAGTTCTTATTACTTGATAAAACCAAAAAAAAAAAAAAAAAAAGAAAAGAAAATAGAAAATTGAGGTAATAAAAGACTGAATTATAGAAATTTCCAACAAGTTCAACATTTGAGCCATCAAAAAGTCGATTTTAGGTAAACAGTTTTGAGATTTAGGTGACATCTGCTGGTTTAGCCAGAAACTGCAGACTCTTAGATTGAATTAAGTTCAGCAATCAGCAATTCAACAACTTTATTAATGCAGCGATAAAAATCATTAAAATTCAATATGCCCAAAATGACAGTAAAACAATGACATTAACATAACCATTAGGAAGCAATACTTGCCCCTTTAAATTGATTTCTAGGGGCATTTTTAGCCTTATAACGACAATTTTTTTTTTTTACCTAATTAAATGTATGTAGCATGTTTTGATTAATATATATATATATATATATATATATATATATATTTATTTATTTATTTATTTTATTTTATTTTTTTTATTATTTTTTTTTTGCAGAGAAAAAATAAATAAATAAATAAAATTGAATAAGCATAAGTGTGCACACCCCTGAATTAATACATAAAGCACCCTTTCATATAATTGCGGCACTCAGTCTTTTTGGACAGTACTATTGCGCTTGATGATTACTTAATATAAAATTATAACGTAAGCAAAGGTTTTTTTTTTCCTCTGAAATATCACGTTGCATTTAAGCTGCAGTTAACGATTAAAGAATGTTATGATATTAATATTTAACATCTTGAATATGTGAAATATGAAGTGAAAGAAATGATAGCCTACTTTTAAAAATTATGAAACTAAAACCACCAGTAGGTGGCAAATTGGCGTCTCAATGAGCGAGTCAGCGAATCATGCTTTCAACTGTTGTTCAAAATAGTTGATTGATTCAGGTATGAAACGAGTGAGGCCCTGGGCCTGTCCAAAAAAATTTGCGAATAAAGCACTGTTTCCATCCAGCAAGTCAAAGACAACAAAAATAGTCACTGATAAACTGGTGCTAAATATCACTTAGACAAATGGAAGTTGCTGAAGTAGAAGCCACTTTATATAATAATTTTCGTATAATAAATTACTTGACCCTCAGAGCACACAGATGAACTGCAATAAACACTGTCATGTTCTCTTGTGTTCAGATCTCTTTTGTTTGTGAATGCAATCATGTGAGATGCTTCTGGAAGGGAATTCTGTCTAAGTTTATGCGCATGTTTTCATATCGCTTAAAAAAATAAATGGACTCATTTGAGCGCATACGTTTTTTTATGCGTATTTTTATTTTCGCATCTTGGTGTTTCCATCCAGCTTTTTTTGTGCAATATCCAAAAATGTGCATACAAATAGGTGGATGGAAACATGGCTATTGTCCAGCTTAAGTAAGTTCAGTATTGATTCATTTCTGTTGTAAAAATAATTTATTATTTGGTTAATTTATGTATACAGCAGCTCTGGAGAAAACAGTGATGTCATCATCCAGCTCAGTTTAGTTCACATACAATGGTGTTGATGCAGGCAGATCAGAAATATTGTTGAATATTAAGTGTCCCCGACTAAGCAAGATGGCGACAGTTGTCAGTATACTTAAGGCAAACTAAATCCACACTATATCTAATACCCCTTCATTCATCATGTTCAGGAAAAAAATTCCAGTGTTAATTAAATTAATTAGATGTTGCATTTAATTTGTTTGTAAAACATAAATTGATTATATGTTAGCAAAATGTTTGAAAATGAAGCACCACTAAAATCTTAAATCACTAACAATCTTTACACCCACTTAGCCAAACTCCGGTAATCATGTAAGTAGACAAGTGATCCAGTGCAAAATCCACAAGTGTGAGTATTTGGACAGGCCCAGTGTCCCAGATACTGTCCCAGACACCCTAAAAACTTGTGGACTACCTACAAAAGTTCACACTTTTGTGACATCTCTGCTTTGGCTGTCGGGGAGAAGTCTGCTGCGGAGCTCACTTCAGTACTGGCTCGTCAAAAGTGCGCTTTTAAGGCAAATATCAAACGGAAATGTCAAACACGAGCACCCTTCAGGGACATAGCCAGAACTTTTTTTCAGTGGCCAGGTAAGACCCAATGTTTTCATTGGGGTGGGAAAAAAAGTCTGCGTTAATCTAGAGAAAATCACATAAGTGGAATACCTTATAACAGATGTAGAAGTTAAAGCCCAAATTAAATCTGTTAAGCATATAGAGTCTCTTTAGAATATTTATTTGGATTAGTTTCAATTCATATGGATTAGTTTTATGATCTCTTTATGAACTTTTTGAGTTCATAAAAATGCTAGTTGCATAGCTGAGGGACAGAAATCGCTCAGATTTCAATAAAAATATCTTCATTTGTGTTCCGAAGATGAACAAAGACCAAGCTAAATTTTTAAAATACATTTTTGTGTGTACTAACCCTTTAAAGTTTTTTCCCATTTCACTGCGCTACTTTTCCATCTCTTCTTCACCCATGTTTGTCTTCTTCTTCAATCGCTTCTCCGCTGTCTTTCTCTCCGTGGGATTATGCACCTGATGGTTACAAAAAAGTTCCAGTTACTCTCTCAATCCACTGTCTGCTGCTGCTTTTGATTGCTTTTAGAGGGAAAAGCTACCAATAACTGCTGGGGCCGTGTTCACAAAACATTAATTATATTTTATTTTTATCATTATTATTTTTTTTTTTTTTACTCTATTCGATCACTTGTAAGTATAAACTTGTGAAAACAACTGCCATAGGTAATTGGACAATATTTATTTATTAAAGATTTCTTTTTGGCTTTTTTATCATATATTCAAATCTATAAATCAAAATATGTATTGCATTTATGAAGAAAAGGTTCAGCACCCAAGGCTCTGTGACTATTGCCTCATAGTGTGCAGTGTCTATAGTTGGATTAGGATTGTTTGTGATTTAGTCTTAATGATTTAGGAGTCATCTTGACTACTCCACAGATTTAGGAGCTAGTTTTAGTGCTGTGGGATTACAAATTGATAAAAAGTTATGTACATGGTGGTTTTTTACATTTTGTGTTACAGTCTAAGGGGATTAATTCAGGCAGACATTAACCTTTGGTCTGTGGGTATCTTCCTGTTTATTTGGCATGACAAGTTTAAGGAACAGCTCCCTCCTTTGTCTCTATGATAATGTTAAGGGATGGGCTATAAGGTATGGGCTGATTAGCACCCCCTTCAGACTGATCTGATTAGCACCCCCCTTTGAATGACACTGTTATGCTGATTAAATCAAGGCTGGGGAAATGACGGGAACGGACATTTTGTCTCCACCCATTGTCTCCTCCTATACTGTTGAATGTATTTAAAACTGCAATGTACACTAGCTCAGAAGAGTCTTGGATGACTACAGCAACGCACGTTTTCTCAATAAAGAGCAACTTCTGCTTAAAAGATATCTCAAGATCTCCTGGTCTCTACTTCGACGAAGAAAAAGATTCCAACAGTGCTAAAATGCTTTGTGAAATACTCAGAGCAGAAATTTAGATGTCTTAAAATTAGGACTGACACGATCATTATTATTACTTAAGACTTTCTCCTGAATTAGAAAGTTAGGAGCTACTTTTAGCCCTTAAGATGTTTTGTGAATACGGCCTCAGATCTATCAGCTTTCTCCGTAATACTAGCATATTGGTTTGGCAAACGATACAGTGTGTAAGGCTTCTATCAACAGCTCGTTTTGCAGAGTTGAGCAATGTAGCCGAATCACAAACATATCTGTTGATTTCTTGATAGTACTGAACAAAAACTGCGGTGTTTTGAGCAGCCAGTTGATATTGAGTTCTCCATGCTCGCAAAATCCTCTATTATAACAAAAATATATTATCTATTATATTATAACAAAATAAATAAAGCGTAGACATTATGTAATTAAGAAAATCATTGGGCAGGCAGCTTTGTTTATTATAAAAGAACTTCGCGAGATTGCGAGCTAAGATGATGGACAGCTTTTCAATGATTATAAAGGGAACGCTCTGCTTGCTATTTTTTATTTTTTATTAAATAAATTAAGAATATCTTGTTATTCAGTGGGTGCTCATCTGCTCAAACAACTTGAAACGCACATAGGGCTCATATTTAAAGCCCGCATTGGGCCCACATTTGTCCCACCCTGCAATGTTGGCTGGGTAATTCGCATTTCTAATTGTTTTGTTTTCTTTTCTTTTTTTTTTTTCTTTTGCAGTCTGAAAATATTTGCTTCACGTTTGCCTGGAAACCCAGCTACTGTAATCATTCAGAGTGTTCGGCTGCGTCCGAAATCGCCTACTTCTCTACTATTGAGTAGGCAAAAAGCAGTAGGCGAGCGTATAAGTATGTCCGAAACATTAGTAGTCATAAAAGAGTAGGCGAGAATTACCTCGGTGACGTACTATTTCTCGCGAGATTCGGACGTACGTCTACTTAAAGTTCGTCCGAATCGCCTAAAAGCAGTAGGTGAGCGAATAAGTATGTCCGAAATCTTAGTAGTCATAAAATAGTCGAGAAGTTCCCGGATGGCCTACTGCTTCCACCCAGATTCTTGAGCGCTTTCCGAAAAGTACTTTTCTATCCCAGGAGGCCACGGGAGAGGATACGTCATAATCAAACACGGAGGAGAAAGAGGCGTTTTCAAATGTGAGTATTGAAAACATTCCTTGCGTTAAAATCGCATTTGTTGAACTACTGTAAACTGTTGGAAGTGTTGAAGGTGTAAAGACACTAGGCAGTATAGTTGTGATTTTGCTGTAAAAACACGTTTTATTACGTACAGCTAACAGGAGCTCTAGTAAACTCACGTATGTCACCAAAGTGGATTTACATGACTTCTGAACCATATACATCATAAACACGCTTACTAAATGTTTATTTAACATCTGACAGGGAAATATTTAATAAGTATTGCAGATGATGAGCACATCACAACATGAAATAGACATTTGAGTGTGTGTTATTTATTATGTAGAATTCAACACGGCTTACATTACATGAATGTAAGTAATATAAATAAACAAATGTACAAGTAAGTCGACATTAGTTATCTGTTTTATTTGACCGTTTGTACTGTTGATTAAGGAACATTTGTATTGTATAAGAAGTCAGTTAACACGAGTGACTTGCTCAAGGACGCATTGGTGGTGACGCTGCAGAGATCGAACCAGCAACCTTCTGCTTTCCATTTCAGTGGTTCAGACCACTACTCCACAAAAGTAGTAAAACTACATCAAAAATTTGGCAAGAAACGGAATGCTGACATGGATTGTAAAATGTTTTAATCTTTAAAGGTTTTTAACAGGTAGTCATGTTCTTGGAGAGCAGGCACACAAATGTTTGGAGCAGACACAGTGGCAGCCAGATTGTCTCGCACATCTTCTACCACTCTTGCTTCAAGGTTGTGGGGTTCAGGGGTCCATCATCATGGTCTTCCTCATCCTCTGGATCAGTTATGTCCCCATTGAGAAGAGCAGCAATGAGGGACATGATCGACGGCAAAGACAGGTGAAGATGTTTACAGTGATCAGCTGTTTCATCAAAATAAAGCTGCAGAATTGGCACAGCTGTGTTGAGATGGCAGAAGGATGGACAGTAGGAGGGTTCAACGCCTCTAAATATGTGATTATTAGTACAATAAGTCTGAATAAAGCTTTGTTTCATGTGTTGTTGACTTGTATATGTATTTATTTATTGTGCTTACTTTTATTCATTCTTTTCCTCATTTGTTTCCTATTGTTGTCAGTAAATAAAATATAATTATTTTATTAATTCATGCTTTAAATCATTGCTTGACTGAAAATTGAGATGTATTCACCTTGACTGCGCTTGTCTAGTGTGTGTTCATGCATAGCTGTCATATGACAAAACAAATGACATTTTGCTTGTTTTACTAAAACATCATTTTCAGTAAGAAGTAATATAATGAAGTATTGGGCAGCATTTTCATTATTATTGTGTGTAAGTTTTGGGGTGGGATAGCAATGCAATTCATTCTGGGGTAATCTTATTTTTAGTAATACTTACATTTTCTGAGTACAAAATCAACATTCTTCTCCAAAGGCAGGATCTTCGAGCAGCTGCGAAAAACCGTACAAGGTAGTGTTGAGTTACTGATGATATGAGGTGTTAGAGCAGCTGTGACTCATGTCTTTTTTATTGTTATCTATTGCAGAACTTATAATTACAAGATCAGGGAAAATACCATGGTTGTATCTTTAACAATAAACAATCACAAACAAAAAAGACAAAAAAAAATTGATTTGTGTACATCATAATATGAGATTAATTGCAGAGCACAAAAAAGCACAATGATAAGGTTAAATATCTGAATAATTCATCATAATGCACTATATATATATATATAATAAATGGGGAGCCGTTTTTTCAACTAGACCAGAAAATTAGCAAGTTTAATCAATATCAAGATATTTAAAGATATATATATGTTTTATAAGCCTGATGAATGAAACGAATTCTTAAATTCAAGAAAAAGAGAGCAATAGAAGATTTAATTCACTTTTGCTTGTGGATGAAAATGTTTGCTTATAAAATAGAGATTGCGATTTTGGGTTTTTATAATAATGAAAAAATATCTTTAAGGATAAAACTGGGTCACATTAGGGTTGAAAATATAAGAACTGAAATTAACCGCAAATGTATTGCTACAATCACAAAATAAATGGGGAGCCGTCTTTTCAACTAGACCAGAAAATTAGCAAGTTTAATCAATATCAAGATATTTAAAGATAGATGAATTAAACCTGTCACCTAGCGTCGTAGGTCACATGATAACGTCAACATGGCGGATGATTTCTGGATCGCATTCATACTCAACGAGATTTCATTCATACTCTTTTAGCACTCGTAAAGCACCTACTCATTTAAATTAAGTACCTACTCACTGAGTAGGCAATTTTGGACGCAGCCTTCGTGTTTTCCGAGTGTTCCGAGACTTTTGGTTTCACTACTTAAACTGTTCGATTTGAATATTGGTCACGTCTGCCTTTTCAGCCAATCAGTTACGCCTAGTCTATAAACGTCAAAGTGCGTAATTAATATTCATGAATTTGCAACTCGGGCGTCTAACAAAACTCTACCCTGTATTTACGAAACGCGCCTCCGTCTTGCCGTAGCTATCCCGCTACTCAGAGGTCGAGCAGCACGTGTAGATGAACACTGTGCATGAGTGTCTTGCGAACACGTTTATTATCGCTTTTGTGTTGTATAGATCGTTGTAGATCTTTCGCATCAGGCCAGTCAATTATTTTACATCAAGTATCCCAACAACGCATCTTCAAATCACCTGGTAAGTTGTTTGTTTCTTAGCTTTGTTGTGGACTGCGAAGTATGTGATTAATACCATTCGTACCAGTAGAATGGCAACACAGCAGCACAGCATACAAACTATATAATACAATGAAGCGAACTTGTTCTTTATCCAATGATAATATTTGGGGTTGTATCCTTTATAAATGTGTAACAAACTCGTGTTCCTATTGTTAGCACATGGCAAACGTCACATGTTCTAATTACATCTGAATCTAAATTGCCTAAGTTACCAATTGTACATTTGAGATGCTAGAAGCGTGATTCACATACATAATATACCATGTTTTGCGGAGTTAGTACCTCAGTTAGTGCTGTTTTTTAAAGCCGGTAGCTTGGTATGATAACGAACTCTGTCTTCAAATAATAATTTAACATAAGAAGACTGAAAGATTCAAAAAGCTCCTTGCAAAAATTAATTGGTCATTGTTATGATTTAGTAGTGACTGTTGTAAGTATGGCATTTTGGCGGAAACTTATGGTTGCCATGGTGCCATAATAGAGTATGATTATCATTTTTTTCAGGATTAGGACCCAAATCTTCATTTCCACAACATCATGTAAATGACCAGCTTCAAATGTGTCGTAATGGCTCATGCACTGAAACTTTAAGAAATTGATTTGTTTGTGTATCTGAAATGTTCTAAATGTCTGACTCCATTAGATGTTTGATGATTAATGAAACTCTTCTCTCAGGTATTGATAGAGAACGAAAAAAATCCATAGATCATTGATTTGATATCTAATCAAAGGGTTTCACTGGCCTGCTTCTTACTTCAGTCATGTCTCATCACTGTGAACTGCTTGCTCATGAGATGGAGTTTGGTCATGCACAATTACACTTAGAAATTGATCTTCATTAAATGGTGTTTTTTTTAAACAATAAAGTCAATATTCCCTTTATTGTCAGATGAATCATAACCTATTATTTCTTTTCTTTCATCCAGCATATGATTGCCAGTATGAAGTATATTCTGGTGACGGGTGGTGTGATCTCAGGCATTGGGAAAGGCATCATAGCCAGCAGTGTCGGCACGATTCTCAAGTCCTGCGGCTTGCATGTCACAGCCATCAAGATCGACCCGTATATCAACATAGATGCAGGAACCTTCTCGCCATACGAGCACGGTAACCCTTACCCTAACTCATCATAGAAGCTCCTTTCACTTCTGAGACCGTTTTACAATGAAATATTACAGCACATATCAGTTGATTTACAAATCTTGACTATAAATGATTAAAACTTGCCATAAAAGAAACAATCTGATTGCTAATTTCAAGCATCACTACTGTAAATATAACAATAATTATACCCTAGTTATAAACTATTACAGTTCTATGTATCTTCAATTAATGAGGTTTTGTGATTGTCAGCCTCTGCTTTTCCACTAGAGACTATAGCCACTCAGTTACTTTCAGCTAATAAAAGAAAAATTTTGCATTTTTTATTTTGATTGGTTGGGGCATTCTACCGTTTTAAAACAATGCTCAAATCATAAAATAAATTTAAAAATCGCCATATACACCATCTTCAGAAAATAAAAAAAATTATCTTGAGGTGTAACTGGTCCAAAGCATATTTATTATTTATTTGAATCATAATTGTAGAGTTGCTTGGTCTGTATGTAAATATGATGCGTTTTGTTTTTTTTTGTAGGTGAGGTGTTTGTTTTGGATGATGGGGGAGAGGTCGATTTGGATCTGGGCAACTATGAACGTTTTCTGGACATCAGGCTTACCAAAGACAACAACCTGACCACAGGAAAAATCTACCAGTCCGTCATCAACAAAGAGCGCAGAGGAGATTACTTGGGCAAAACCGTACAGGGTGAGAAGGGGGTCTTGTCTTGAGGCTGTACTTTTAAAATGGCCTATTTCAATTTTTATTCAAGTGCATCATCCCACAGACTTTCATTGTAAGCACAGTTTTACAAACTGAGAAACTGACAAAACATTTAAACTGTCGTCTAAAAGGACTTTGAGCATACTGTGGATGTGTATGTTCTCCATATGTTTCATTGTATAATAATTTGTTCCAGTGGTCCCACACATAACTGATGCTATTCAGGAGTGGGTGATGCGTCAAGCTAAAGTTCCCGTAGATGATGATGATGTTGAGCCCCAGGTTTGCGTCATTGAGGTGAGTAAAGCTAAAGTAAATATTTTTACAAGTTTAACAGATTTCTGATGTCTGAAGTTTCGTCGTCTTGCAGTTGGGCGGTACGGTCGGAGACATAGAGAGCATGCCTTTCATTGAGGCCTTCAGACAGTTCCAGTTTAAAGTGAAAAGAGAGAATTTCTGTAATATTCACGTCAGTTTGGTGCCACAGGTGAGGAGTTGTGAGCGTTGACTTCATCACACACAGAACAGGGCGTTATAGACTACATCACATTACATGTACGCATACCCTGGCAATGTGAGTGACAGTGTCTTGATTGTGATGTCCAGCCCAGTGCTACAGGAGAACAGAAGACCAAACCCACTCAGAACAGTGTGAGAGAGCTCAGAGGACTTGGACTGTCACCTGACCTGGTGAGTCAAGTTTCTTAGAGCATGTTTATGTTCAGAATTGTCATTACCTTGAATGTTGATGAACTCTAGATGAATTTTGAGGGTTCTTTTATTCTTTCTGTTACAGATAATGTGCCGATGCTCCACTCCATTTGAAAACTCTGTTAAAGAGAAGATATCCATGTTCTGTCATGTGGAACCTGAACAGGTTAGTCTGGATCCCGAGGCACATTAACCAACATAGCTGTTGATTTAATGTCATAATGAAACATTGTTATCAAGATCATGTTGAAAAAGTGTATGTCACATGGACAATGAGTCTCATTCACTAATAATTACGTGGATTATTCAAATTTATAGGCACTGGAGGACTGCTTAGGAAAATTTCTGCCTAATTAACCACATGTGCATATGGACATGATTTTGTTCTTAACCTCATTCTATTGTTAATGAATTTGGAGTATTATAAATGAGCAACCATGTGCTCGAGGGTAGTAATTTGTATAAAAGACACCAAAATCATTTCCATATAAGGGCTTTACACACAATCTTTCCTTTCTTCACTCAGAAAACATATGATGTTCTTTCAAGACACCTGAAAAGAAATGTCTTTGAGTATGATTTTTTTATTTTTTTATGTGTGTATGGTTTAAGTTGTTCCTGTTTTTTTTTTGTAATTTAGAATAGATTTTAGTACGAAAGTTATTGATGAATCGTGATTTGTTTGCATAAAGTTGTGCGTATGTACGGTTAGTGAATGAAACCCAATGATCTCAGTTGGTCTTCTCTATAGGTGATCTGTGTACACGATGTATCGTCCATCTACAGAGTTCCCCTGCTCTTAGAAAACCAGGGTGTTGTGAGTTACTTTTGTCACAGACTAGACCTGCCCATTGAATCCAGACCCAGGAAGATGCTCACAAAGTGGAAAGAGATGTCGGACAGGTTAGAATACATTTAAAAGTGATTCAGGATCAGTTTTTAAATTGATATTGAGCTTTAATGGATCATGTTGAACAGGATCATCCAGGTCTTTTGAGATCTATGTCATATCATGATTTATTTTTTTTATAAACGTTTTCTGCATTGTGTTTGTATACTAGATCAGACAGGCTGTTGGAGCATTGCTCCATTGCTCTGGTGGGGAAGTACACCAAGTTCTCAGACTCGTATGCCTCTGTGATCAAAGCCTTGGAGCACTCCGCTCTTGCCATCAGCCACAGATTAGAGGTTAAGGTGGGTAAATGCAGCCTTGGTTCTACAGCTGTTTAACTGTCTAATTTGACCTTTTATAGAATAGTTCATCTTTAAATTCTGAGTATACAATTGTATCAATAAATCTTTATCTCTTCTTCTTGTTGTTTCTTTCTCTAGTATGTTGACTCTGCTGATTTGGAGCCCAGTACGTTAGAAGAAGAGCCAGTGAAGTACCATGAGGCCTGGCAGAAACTCTGCAGTGCGGAGTGAGTAATGCTTGCAAATACAATGACTCCATAAACATGGCTGATTTGACACATTTTAACATCATTTACATTTATTCTGTTTGGTAAGAAGATGTTAACACCTTAATGGTATTCTTTTATTGAGGAGAATTCAGAAACGGTTAAAGAACTTAATTTTACCAGTTATCCTGATGTAGTTTTACTAATATTATTTATGCTGTCTTTCATGCCATCAGTGGTATTTTAGTACCCGGAGGTTTTGGAGTACGGGGAACTGAGGGCAAGATTCAAGCCATCAACTGGGCCAGGAAACAGAAGAAGCCTTTCTTAGGTAGGGCCTTTTTAAAAATGAATTTAAAATCCAATGTCCTGCAGCAGCTGTGAATGTAACACATCTATACAATTCATCTTTCAGGTGTGTGTTTGGGGATGCAGCTAGCTGTGTGTGAATTTGCTAGGAACATGTTGGATTGGACAGGCAAGTTCTTCCTTCGACAAAAGAATGTTGTACTGATGACTCAATTCACCAAGCCATGCTGAATAACGTTGTGATGCTTCTGTTTTACCTAGATGCTAACTCCACAGAATTTGACCCAGAAACAAAACATCCTGTGGTGAGTTTAAATGTGGATTTCTGGTTCATATTGGATCAGAAACAATAGAGCAGATATAACTGTATAATGTTTTTAATCGGTCGTCTCACAGGTTATTGACATGCCTGAGCACAATCCAGGTCAAATGGGTGGAACTATGCGGTTGGGGAAAAGGCGAACTATTTTCAAAACCAAAAACAGCATACTTAGTAAGTGCATTTCACAGTCTTGATTCCTTTTTGATGATTTAGAGAATATTTACATGATTTAAATGCATATAATACTTCAAATGCTGTAATACCATATTGATGATTTAATCGTTGATTTCTCTCTCACAGGAAAACTTTATGGAGATGTAGAATATGTAGAGGAAAGACACAGGCATCGTTTTGAGGTACATAATTTCTACTTAATTTTTTTAGATGGTTTTAAATGTACAATGTATAAGATTGTGGGTGTATTCACACTAAATCTGTCATGATTTTTCTGGTGATATAAGTTAAGCAATCTTTTGAAATTTATATTTTGATATTTTAATGTGCTTTTTATTTGACTGATTTTGACAGTTTCAGACTCCTTCCTTGTCTTGGGTACATTAAGACTGATTTTTAAATCTATTTTCTTAATCGGATTGAAAATGCTAGGCGGAGTGCCGTGATACTGTATGTATGAAAACTGAAATGATGGAAACTAAGTCAAGCCTGTTTCTTAAAGAGAGTTAACTTACACTGTGGACCTAACCTGGTCGGAAGACATCAGAAAATGTTCTAAAAGTAAAGTGCCTAATGAATGTTTATTAATAATAATAATAATAATAATAAAATGATTTATAATCAATAAATATAATCATTTACACTGGATGTTTATTTCATCCTGTTAATGTACAACTGAGGTACAAATGGTATGTATCTGCCAATTTAAAGTATAAATGGCATCTAATTACTATTTACACATTGCAAAGATCTGCTACTTTTACATGGTAAATAGAATATATTGCTATTTTCACTTTGTAAATGGCATCTATCGCTAAGAAAACATGCTATTAACACTTGGTGTAAATAGGTGGTTCCTTAGCCCATTGGCAGATAATTAGCAAAGAAAGATGCAATTAAATTTGAATTTTTGCTCATGGGATACCATGAAAATGAATATTAGTTCAATAACTTTCTGCCCGTTTTCAACTCTGGTATTATATCAATTAAATTTGTATTGATTTGGAAGTATGTGGACGTCTTTTTGTCGGGTGCTGTTGCCATAGTGAATCGTAATATTGGAGTTCCATAGATCATGGCTTTTCATAGTTGTGGCACATGTGCTTAACTCAGAGGAAGTCAACTCAGAGTTCAAGTTTTAACTCCGTTAGTTGAACCTTCTTATTGAAACGGACCCTGGTCAGTGAAATGAGATTGAATGTTTACCAAATATTTGCATAAAAAAAGCTCTTCTGACATGTCAGCTTTCTTTTATATATTTCAAGGCAAAAACAGCAATTATACTCAAAGTAGCTACGATGACATTAGTCTGACTCTGGTTCTGAAGGTCCGAACTTTGCATATGCGCTGAAGTTTTTAGAAATCTTGTAATGCACATGTAAACATAACTTTCAGAATCTGAAATCATATTGGATTGACTAAGCAAACCTAATAAATGTAAAAATTACTTGTATTATCTTTGCGTGTAGTTACCAATATTATCCCTTCTGTCTGAGCAGGTGAACCCAGAGCTGAAGCATTATTTTGAGGACAAGGGCTTCCATTTTGTGGGTCAGGATGTGGAGGGAGAGAGAATGGAGGTCATAGAGTTGGATGGTAAGTGAGGGAACACAAGACAAACTCTCAAATGTCAAGATGATTTGAAATGGACACTTTTAAAAGCATATTTGCCAGTCATATTTATGTTTTTTGTGAGAATAGTGTAATCACTGAAGACATGTTCACACTCAGCAGGTTTAGATGATTAAACTGCCATCCGAACCTTGGTGTCCACCAAACAAGCAGACCAAGTGAACTCTGGTCCGACTGAAATATGAACCCAATATGATGTGACAAGCTATGACCTTAAAAATGTCAGTGAATGTTAAGTGAACCTGGACTAAAAGAACAAATATACAGATGCTGGTCATATAATTAGAATATCATCAAAAAGTTTATTTCACTAATTCCATTCAAGTAAAACTTGTATATTATATTCATTCATTAGACACAGACTGATATATTACAAATGTTTATTTCTTTTAATTTTGATGAGTTATCTCAGTATTGTGCAAAGTTATTCAGTATCTCAGAAAATTAGAATATTGTGAAAAGGTTCAATATTGAAGACACCTGGTGCCACACTCTAATCAGCTAATTAACTCAAAACACCTGTAAAGGCCTTTTAATGGTCTCAGTCTAGTTCTGTAGGCTACACAATCATGGGGGAGACTGCTGACTTGAGTTGTCCAAAAGACGACCATTGACACCTTGCACTAGGAGGGCAAGACACAAAAGGTCATCGCAAAAGAGGCTGGCTGTTCACAGAGCTCTGTGTCCAAGCACATTAATAGAGAGGCAAACGGAAGGAAAAGATGTGGTAGAAAAAGTGTACAAGCACTAGGGATAACCTCACCCTGGAGAGGATTATGAAACAAAACCCATTCAAAAATGTGGGGGAGATTCACAAAGAGTGGACTGCGGCTGGAGTCAGTGCTTCAAGAACCACTACGCACAGACATGGGTTTCAGCTGTCGCATTCCTTGTGTCAAGCCACTCTTGAACAACAGACGGCGTCAGAAGCGTCTCGGACTGCTGCTGGGTGGTCCAAAGTTATGTTCTCTGATGTAAGTACATTTTGCATTTCCTTTGGAAATCAGGGTCCCAGAGTCTGGAGGAAGAGAGGAAAGGCACACAATCCACTTTGCTTGAGGTTCAGTGTGAAGTTTCCACAGTCAGTGATGGTTTGGGGTGCCATGTCATCTGCTGGTGTTGGTCCACTGTGTTTTCTGAGGTCCAAGGTCAACACAGCCATATACCAGGAAGTTTTAGAGCACTTCATGCTTCCTGCTGCTGACCAACTTTATGGAGGTGCAGATTTCATTTTCCAACAGGACTTGGCACCTGCACACAGTACTTGGTTTAACGACCATGGTGTCCCTGTTCTTAATTGGCCAGCAAACTCACCTGACCTGAACCCCATAGAAAATCTATGGGGTATTGTGAAGAGGAAGATGCTGAAGGCCATTATCAGAGCAACCTGGGCTCTCATAACACCTGAGCAGTGCCACAGACTTATCGACTCCATGCCACGCTGCATTGCTGCAGTAATTCAGGCAAAAGGAGCCCCAACTAAGTTTTGAGTGCTGTACATGCTCATACCTTTCAGTTGACCAAGATTTCTAAAAATCCTTTCTTTGTATTGGTCTTAAGTAATCTAATTTTTTGAGATACTGAATTTGGGATTTTCCTTAGTTGTATATTATATTCATTCATTACACTGATATATTTCAAATATTTCTTTTAATTTAGGTGATTATAATTTACAAGTTTCACTTTTGATGATATTCTAATTTTATGACCAGCATCTGTACAAGCTTGAGCACACCCTTGTTAACAGATGTTTAAATCCTGACCAGTAATTTTCTCCACAAGCATACCAAAAAAACAAGAACTACATTTAAGAGACCTACAAAGCAGTGGCATCACTACTAAAAGAAAACACTTCGCAATTTATACTGAAACGTGCACATCAAGCCTGAGACTGCCCATAGACCAGAAACAAATTTCGATAGCAAGAAAATGCTTTTGTTTGGTCTTTGTAATTCATCAGTTTGACATTTTGTTTCAGATCACCCATATTTTGTTGGTGTTCAGTATCACCCAGAATTCACATCCAGACCCATAAAACCATCTCCACCATACTTTGGCCTGCTGTTGGCTGCTGCAGGGAGGCTTCCAGCTTATGTACAGAAAGGCTGTCGACTGTCACCACGGTATGATGTTCCCTAAGCAGCAAACTTTATCCTGCTCAATGTCATAATAAAAACTGGTTGCCGTCTTTGGAAAAAAGAGACTTCATACAAGGCTGCTTACAACTGTTGAAATTAGACAGTGGCCATTTGCATGATACCAAAGTTGTTTTCTATTCGCAGAGACACATACAGTGACCGAAGCGGCAGCAGTTCTCCAGACTCAGAGGTTGCAGATTTTAAACCATGTTCAACTACTCAGGAATGAATTAAATGGTATTACTTGTAAACAGCATTCCTGTGTAAGCTCTAGTTTTTACTGTTGTCCCCATTATTTTCAGGACTCACTTTTGGAAGGGACTGGATGTTATATTGTCCAGTTTTAACAGCACAAGGAATGAGACATGAAAAAGCAGCTGCTTCATTTGTTAAACTCATTTTGCTTGTCAAATTGAATAAAGCTTTACTTACTCTGGGCAATGGTTAAATGATTGTATATTAATGAAATTCTACTGTAAGCTTCTAATCACCCCCACTTGTATGGAAACTGGTGAATTTATTAGAGTCTCAGTATGAACCTGTATTGTAATGTTTAATAAAATTCTAAATTTTTCAAGCTTCTAATAACCCCCATTTTTAACTTGTAAAGGAGAGACATTTTGCTACAGGATTTCACAAAATGCTTTAGTTTATTCAAGAAGTTTAACATTTTACACTTAAGGATAAAGTTGGACTGACTTCCACCTGCTGGTCAAAAGCTTCCACACCTAAAGAGAAAGACAATACAATGAGACATAACACATACACCAAAGACAAAAGGTTTTCATAAGCACTGATCTCAGCCCCATATCCGCAAGTTTCATCCAGCAGTCACTATCGATAAGCTATCATCATTGATCATGAGTCAATTACATCATCAAAACTAATTGCAACGCACCTGCACCACAATTACCAGTCATCAGCACCTTTAAAGAAGAAAAACCATTAACACAAGTCAGACATCAAAATACCATGCAAAAACAGATCTGCAGCTAGTGTTGAGTGTTGGACAGTAGCGTGACCTACACAGACACCAGCAGACAGGTGGTCAATGTCTCCCCATTTATCTAGCACGTAGTTGGACAACCTGGTGCACTCACAGCACAGATTCTCGGAAAACGTGCAAATGAACCATAGTGACAATGAACTTACGGCACATGGAGCCACAATGGTGTCTCTTACTGGCTGCACAGCACCTGGATGACAAAAAAGTGAAAAATAAAGCAGATAACAAGGACTAGATAACGGAGCAATTAGCAGTTAAAACTGGCTCAGAACATTAAATTTGTCATAACAGAGCTGCTCTCTCAGAGAGGGCAAGTTTGTCATCACCGCCAACATGAAAACCGAAAACCTATAACAGAAACTAACCTTATGCAGAAGGTCCACTCAACCCATTTCAAAGAGCATGAAGGCAGGATGTTTCATCCAGAGAACAGAGTCATCTTAATTTGCACCATCCAACCTGCATTAAAAGTATTAACTGTTAGGCAAAGCTACACAAAATAGGACATCCATCAAAACACATTTCAGTTGTCCTTTTCCTTAATGTTGCTGGGACAGCTACTGGCGAACTGTACAGCGACCGTCGGTAAAAGTGTTGCTATCGGCTCCTGCTTGACCGCGCATGCTACAGAAGAGCAAGTGCAGCTTCGATCAGGGCCACGAAGAGCAATTTCAGTAGTACCATAACTTAAGGTGCATGAGCCAGCGGCATTTCAGCTATAAGTTTAGTTTAATTAGCATTCGATAACTGCCAAGTTTCCACATTTTATAGTTCAACAGTACATGAAATCGTATGAAAAAGTTTAATACCCATGCAGTGGAGCTGTATGGTGAGCCAAAACTGCGTGCAATTTCAACAGACGCCTAGACAGGACAAAAAAGGGTTATAAATTAGCATGACCTGTGCAAACTTTGAAAGAAACCAGCATACAAAAAGCCAAGTACGGATGCATCCATAAATTAACGTTAAACTAACAGGCACCACATGTATTAAAGTTGCCAGGTATAAAACTAAGGTACAAACAAAACCTAAAATGGCATGGCTTTGTGAACCATTATGCATATGTTGCACTGAATCACAAAACCAAACTGTTACATTGAAAAAAAAAAAGCTTAAGAACTACAACGGACTACTCCAATCCAGATGTAGTGCAAAATGGAGGTCTCGGTTGGGCTCTTACTTGCAAATCAGGAAATATTGTAGGATGAACTTTGATAATTCACAAAAAGTGGTTTGAGAACTAGCCGTTAACTGACAAAAAGCCATTAAGCCACAGAAAAAAAAATCAAAATTACCATGCAAGAATACAACAGCTAGTGCTTCATATTGGACAATAGAGAGACATGTAGCTACCGGTTTTAGCCATTTTCAAACGAAAGCAGTTGGCAGCACTGCAGTGAACTTGCCGGCGTACTGACCCACAATGGGCATCTTCTCACTGGCTGCACTGCTGTGCTGAATGTTGGGCAGTAGAGTGACCTACACAGACACCGGCAGACAGGTGGTCAAAGTCTCTCCGTTTATTTAGCACGTAGTTGGGACAATCTGGTGCACACACAGCACAGATTTTCGGAAAACGTGCAAATGGATGATAACAATAATAACTTACCGGCACATGGAGCCACAACAGGCATCTCACTGGCTGCACTGCACCTTCTGGATGACAATAAAACACGTCAAAGGCAAAAAGGACCAAATAACTGAGCAATTAGCCCAGTTAAAGGTGGCTCAGAATGTTAATTTGATAGTCATAATAGAGCTGCTCTCTCAGAGAGGGCAAGTTTGTCACAACAGCAAGCATGAAAAAAAGCCCAAAACAGAAACCTACCTTATACAGAAGGTCCACTCAGCCCATCTCAGAGCATTAAAGCCAAATATTTCATCCACAAAGAATGGTCACTTATTTTGCAGCAGCCAACCTGCATGATAGTAACTGTTAGGCAAAGTTACACAAAATAGGACATCCATGGAAACACATTTCAGTTGTCCTTTTCCTTAATGTTGCTGGGACAGCTACTGGCGAACTGTACAGCGACCGTCGGCAAAAGTGTCGCTATCGGCTCCTGCTTGACCGCGCATGCTACAGATGAGCAAGTGCAGCTTCGATCAGGGCCACGAAGAGCGATGTCAGTGACGTCATGAATGGTGCAATTAATTAGCTACAAGTTTAGTTTAATCACTATTCGACAGCCGCTAAAGTGCTCACGTGTCATGTAACAACTACTACATAGGTAAATTATTAGGTTACCTTCAATATGGTTTTATGTATAGTTGATTGCAGTCGAACCTCGGTGGGAAGAAAAAGAATCATGACCTGCACGAACTAGGTGAATAAACCGGCAGCCGTAAAGCCAAATATGGACGCATCTAGAAAAAAATAGTAACCGCATCATGTATAAACTTGTCAGGTATAAAACTAAAATATAACCTAAAATGGCGCCGCTGTTAACCATTCCGCATATAACTTTGCAGTCACAAAACCAAAATGCTACTTTAAAAAAGTAGTTATAAAATCTACAAATAAGTGGATTTTATTAGCAAGAAGTTGTAAAACTTCTTACTTTGAGTGCAACCCTGACCGCGCTGTTTCACACTACATCCAGATTACTTCTAAACGACGGTTCTACGATGAACTCCAATAATTCACAACCCAAACACTGGTATAACAAACAAGCAAGCTTTTTTTGAAAACTAGCTAATGGAATACACTACACCGTTTTCGATGTTTCAGGATTGAATAAGACTCACCTCCATTCTTTGAGAAAGCGGATGGAAGAAGGAAGTTGAGAATGTGACGCGTTCTTTTATACAGCGAAACTTAACGCTGATTGGTGAACGGGCTCATCGTTGATTGGTTGAATGAGATGGCTCGCTCGCATAGCTTGATGGGATATGTATTTCTGATTCTGGCATAAACGGTGTTATGGATTTGTTGACATATATATAGTCTTATTTGATAATTGAAGACTTTTTTTATTTAACCAACTGAATGTTTTTATTGTGAAATATATTTATACTGAAAAATACATGCATATAAAACAAAGCAATGAAGTAATTCTCATGTTGCTCTTGTCAAAATCAAGAACTTGCTTTTACACAACGACTAAATACTATGATTTTAGCTCAAATAAACTATGCAGTAAAACATCAAAATCTCATATTGATGTAAACTATTAATTCTATCTGTTTATAGATTATACCATACATGAGCTCATAGCGGGAGAAATCTGTGACCAGGATTAGTGGGATACCGGTCAGATGATTAAGATAGCCTTATTGAGCGCTCTATCTCCTTTTTGTAAATTACAGGTTTACAAGCATATTTTGGGTCCTGGGCTTCTTGAGCTGTGTGAGGAATCCCCCGGCTGCTCCAGTGTCACATCTATTTCAGCACCATGGACAGAGCCCGTACAGCCTCCGCTTGGACCGAGACAATAATCTTCACTAAAAAAAAAAAAAAAAAAAAATGCCAGTGGCTATTTGCCGTAAGGTCTGAACTTCCTTAATAAAATTATGTTTTAATAAAAACAATATCCTTTCTATGTTTTTGCAATGAGTGATGTACGAGTATTATTGGAATTGATTATTAAACCCTGGTGCTTTTACCATATATACAAGCAATAAACCACGAGGGCTTGAGTTACAGGGACTTCACCTCCTTCACTCCAATTCACGTCCTAGTTTACTCATAGTAAAATCATTGTATCGGACTGTTTTCGTGGTTTATTGGTTTATAAGAACATACATATTTATAAATATTATATAAACTTATAAATAGCCTACAAACGTGGTAGGCCTATGTAAGGATATACGCTTACATCGCAAAACAGGTTTCGCTTCCTCCAGGCCTCAAATGAAAGTAATTCAGTTCGTTCGCTGTAGTTACACATTAGTTAGAATTGAGATGTGAGAATGAGTGCATCACATGACTGCAGCACATCCACCTCACCGCCCCCGCCGCTCCGCTCCACACACTCAATGTAAACACCGTTAGCGCTCCTGCTTTGTCTTTGAGCCTGTGGCTGGAGCTCCCGACTCGCCATGCCATGGATATTTTATGGCAATACCAGTTCAGGATCATTTTGCTAGGGGACTCGACGGTGGGCAAATCATCTTTGCTCAAGAGGTTCACGGATGGCATATACAGCGATGTAGCGGATCCTACGGTCGGTGTGGATTTCTACGCCCGTTCACTAGACATCGAACCCGGGGTTAAAATCAAACTACAGCTATGGGATACAGCCGGACAAGAGAGATTCAGGTTAGAGCTCTATTTATTATTATTATTATTATTATGTTCTGTCTGCTGGCTATGTCTCCATGCACAGTGATATGGATTGAATGCGTAGCCTACATCACTATACGATTTTATCACACAGAATGACGACAAATATCCACCCATGCTTTTGCGATGTCATTGGTTGTGTAATATTGTGCAGAGCAGGGTTATGTTCTAGGTTAGTCCTTTAGATCAGTATTTTCACTGTAATATATCATTCTACCTTTATGTGTATGCCTGTTATATCATTTACCTACTGGGTTCGGCATTATATAGTTCAGGCAGGCATTCGCAGGCCTACCAGATTGTTTATGAATGAGTTAAACTTGCTCATCTCATTGATTTTTTTTCCGGTGTCATATGCCACACCTGTTTGGATTCAGTAATGTGTTTGGTTTAGTACTGTCACTAGGCTCAGATCCTGATGTCTCTGATCAGCTTGCCCTACTTTTGAAGCACCACTTGCTTTCAGGGAAGCACAAACATCCACCCTCAATGCTTTAAAGGACCATTCATGAAATTTAAAAATCAACCACCACAAAAGCCTTTCTTGGTTTTATAAATGTATTCTGATGACTCCCACTTGATTTCCATACAATATCTCAGAACACTGTATGCACAAATGGACACACAGGTTATCTGCTCAACATTCTTTCAGTATATGATCTATTAGCATTAAATGTATAATTACAATATTTTAGTACACCAGGCCAATAGGGCTCAGAGCTCGAGAGCTTCTGACTGTCCATCTAACAAACAACTAGAAAAACGCAGGGACAAATGTACAATTTATATAGACTAGAAAGTCACACTGCTTGAATGTGTGCCATTGCTATTGCTAAATGATGAAAAGTGGAATAGACAATTGAAATAAGGACAAAGAAGGAAAAATGGAAAAAGTGAATGAAAATGGATAAAAATAGAAATGATCATTTCTAGCCTCAGAGTCTCCCTAAACACCCTTTTTGCAGTTTTTTAGGGTTCACCCGAAAATGAAAATTCTGTCATTAATTACTCACCCTCATGTCGTTCCACACCCATAAAACATTCGTTCATCTTTGGAAGACAAATGAAGATATTTTTGATGAAGTACGAGAGGTATATGACTCGTCCATAGACACCAATACAATCAGCACTTTCAAGGTCCAGAAAGGTACTAAAGGCATCATTAAAACAGTCGACATGACTGGAGTGGTTCAACCTTAATTTTATGAATACTTTTTGTGTGCAAAAACAAAACAAAACTTTATTCAACAATATCTTCTTTTCTGTGCCATTCTTATACGTTTTTTATGAACTTCCAGGTTCTATGTCAGAACGCCGACCCGATATTGGCCGGCTCCTGCGTCAGCATTACACGCATTAGTCGTGCTGTTCATGTGTGCAGCTCTGGCCAATACTGAGCCGCCATTCGGAAGCAAACACGGAAGCCTTCACTGTGTCAACCTTACTCGCGGAAGCTTTAATGACAGGGAAGAGAGGAGATTGTTGAACTGAGTCGTCATTTTTGTTTTGTTTTTGCGCACAAAAAGTGTTCTCGTCACTTCATAACATCTAGGTTGAACCTCTGCAGTCACGTTGATGGTTTTAACTATGTCTTTCGTACCTTTCTGGACCTTGAAAGTGGTGATTATATTTCTGTATATAAACGAGTCAAATACCTCTCGGATTTCATCAAAAATATCTTAATTTGTGTTCCGAAGATGAACTTAATTTGTATTCTGTTCTGAAGGTCTTACGGGTTTGGAACGATATGAGGGTGAGTAATTAATGACAGTAAATAGATTTTTGCGTGCACTAACCCTTTAATGCTGTATGCTAGTCCTGATACTACTTTTATGTCTTGTGTAAGGGATTATTCCAACAGTGAATTTTTGTAAATGTAACTTTGATGTAACATATAAATTACTTGATTTTTCATATTTAAAAAAAAAATCTGTTATTTTGGATCTTGCAAAATCATCTTTCATTACAAATATGCAAAATCCATCCTTCAATTCAGATGTTCACTGGGTAGCTATAAGTTAAATATATTACACAATGAATTAAACACAATTGAAGCCTCAATGGTTTCTGGTTTGAGATGTATCACCAGGTGTTTGTTACGATGTATCAGGTTAAACAATTAAAGTAACACATTAAAGAAATGTTCTGTTCAACAACAACTAATATACAGCTACATACTGTTATACTACATAACTAACTATATATATATATATATATATATATATATATATATATATATATATATATAGGCAGGAATTGATAGTGACACCTAACCCCTAATTGCTCCCCTTGTAAGTTGCTTTGGATAAAAGCATCTGCTAAATGATGAAAAATGTAAATGTAAAATATATATATATATTAACAGCTCAAACAGTATCCCAGAAGAGTTGAAGTAGGCTTAAGTGATTTTATAAAATTCTTCAAGAGCTTCACATTTCAAACACAATCTCATCTATTTATATATATTTTTATATATATATATATATATATATATATATATATATATATATATATATATATATATATGGTGGCTAATTTGATGATCCATTCATACTTTTTTTCATCTTTCCCACTAGTTAGATGTTGGAGTGGAGCTTTATGCATTCTTTTTTGATTGAGCTTAACTTGAATGCAGTTCCTTTAAAATGGTCTGGATCTAAGAATTTCTGGAAATGATTTTGTGTTTCTATATAATCTCAGGAGCCTTGAAATATCATCTTCTTCATCCCCTCAGGTCCATCACCACTTCCTACTATCGCAACTCTGTTGGCGGGCTCTTAGTCTTTGATCTGACGAACAGGAAGACCTTTGATCACGTGCGGGAATGGCACCGAGAAGTCAGCGAGCACATCCTGCCTCATCACATGGTCTATATCCTGATCGGCCACAAGAGCGACCTGAGCCGCGACCGCAAGGTGACACGGGACGAAGCGGAGCAGCTGGCGGCCGAACTCGGCATTCGCTACGTGGAAACTTCAGCCAAGTGCAACAGCAATGTGGAACGTGCTTTCGAGCTGCTCACACGGGACATCTATGAGCTGATGAAGATGGGTGAGATCTCCACACGTGACGGCTGGGATGGGGTCAAGAGTGGCCTCACCGCTAAAGTTCTTTATCCAGCTGAGGAGGAGGCGGAGCGAGAAAAGAGCTGCAACTGCTGACTTCCACAATCCACCTGTAATTGCTCACCTGTATATCGGTCGGTCGTTGCTCACCTCGGCTTTCACTAATGTGTCGCACCATGGTCACTGCCTAAGGCCCTGGACCTCTGCACTTAACTTGTTGTTGCTGTCTGAGGTTGATGGTACAAGCCACTCAAAAGTGTAGTATATTTAGGCTTGCATGGACAGGCCCTGCTTCATATTGTTGGAATTCACCCCATGTTTTGAAGTTTGCAGCAATCTTGTGGATAAACATTTTTACATTTTAGTTTGAGCTGTATGGCTCATTGTACTTCACATCTTCTGGAGATATTAAGGTTTATTTGGCTTGTACCTTTCCCTTTAACCATTATTACTGTGGTATCATTACCATTTAGAAAAAAATCTAGTGATTACGATCTACACTGTCCGTTCACTTACAGATTTAAAGACCCCATAAAATGGCTTGACAACAGGATTTTCTTTCCTGTGTTGACATATTTCTTATTGAACCAGGTGGTTGGAGCTGGACAATAGCTTGTTCTTAAAAATACCCATTAGCTTTTAGCTTATGTTAGTGCTGTGACCCATAATTTGCTGCATCCTATTGCTAGTCAGTTGAGAGGTGGTAGGAGAAGGACATTTGAGAGGACAAATATGTCATCAATATGTTTGGTCCATTTCCCTAGTAGCGGTAAAAAAATTTCCCCAGTATATTTTTGTCTTTTAAAGGTTTTTAGGAATGCACACAGCATATAGATACCTTTAAAGCAAGAGACTTGGACTGAAAGCCACAAAATTCCCCTTTTCCCAGTTTTTTATCCATTTATTGATTCTTTGGATAAGAAGAATTTGAGACAGTGAGGACAGTTGTTGGCTGGTAGACATCACTTCTGGGTAAAGAGGCCAGACTAAACCTCCTTTATAACTGATCGCTGGATTTGCAAATGTAATTTAATTTTAAACAAATTCGTCTGATTTAGACAATTAAAATTCTGATCCATTACTTTTTTATACCACTTTGTTTGTTACAGCCCAACTTCTGCAAACATTATTATGTGCACAAAGCCAAAAAACTTTACTGTAATAGGTTAGGAAATAATCGCCAATGCAACATATTTTAAATTGTTCATGGATAAATACATAATATTTTGTCAAATCTGTTGATGTAGTATTCATTCTCTGAAAGCATATAATGTAATCACATCTCATATGCTCTGTTCTAAAGCCTAGTGATCTGCCCACCTAGGGAGCATTGTAGTGCACCATAGATAAATTCCTGACACAAAGACTGTTCCAAAAAATAGACAGCAGTATTATGCTGCTTCCAAGACAAGGTGTTATGGCAACATCACGTGTATCATCCAAGATTAAGTCAAAAGAAATGTTGATTATGAATATATCTCATTCAATACTAAAAAAAAATCAATCTAATTAAATGGACTATTCTCCCCAAAATTTGTGTGTGCTATGTATGTTTGTGTTTTTTACTATCCAATACCATTAGCTCAGCAACACGCTAACAAGTGTACAAATTGCTATTTATGTATGTATAGCATTTCAAAACATTTACTTATAAGGTTCCATTGGTTAGCATGTCGCCTTAAGCCCAAAGTATCAACTACTTCACGAATAGCATATACAGAAAAACATAGCCTTCGAAGTATACTCCATTTGTAGCATGATAGTGCAAACACAGGCTCTCGACTATGCGAACTAGAACATCTCATCCTTGTTCAGTGTCTGCGTGATATTTCTCCAGAAGTTATGAGCGATAAAAATGTCTTTGTACTCGAATTTGTAGTTTGTACTAGAATTGCGGGTGTCTATCGAACAGATTTATACACTGAAATGTAATTAAGTTGGTCCAACTTGATCAAATACAATTTAAGTGAAATGGATATATTTATAAAGTATTTTTTATGCTTGCCCAACTCAGAGTAAAATCATTTTTAATGAAAAATAAATTATTAGGTAGAAATGCTTCCAATTTTGTTCCCCCTATTGGGAAAATAGGCAAAGCTTGGTTGAGGTGTTTTTATTTAAAAGTCAAGTATAAACAGTTATTTACTGTAAAACAGTCTAAAAGATAAGAAATACAAAATATTTATAGCTGTCAAAACATTCAATATGATAAAGAAACATCTGCAGTTTGTTCAAATTTTAAGTTTCCATTTATTCATTTTAGCAAATGCTTTTATCTAAAACAACTAAGAAATACAATAAGCGATCAAGGAGACAAACACATGAAATGCTAAAAATGAAAAAATTCAAACATTTTTCAGAACAGTACATGTTAGAACAGAGAGGGATTTAATAGTGAAAGCATAGAAGAGATTGTTTTAAGAATCATCAAGATGGCATTAAGTGCTCATGGAAGAGACAAGATAACAGCCGTCCGGATATAGGGTTAGGAAGATTGCTCATGTTGAAAGTCCAGCAAGAAGAGCATTGCAATGCAATGGCCTGGGGCCTGGACGAAAGATTTTGCTGCATGCTCCGTTAGAACTGGCCTGAAATTTCTGGTGCTGTGCACTTCAATGACTGTGCTGTCTTTTGCCATCATGTGGTCTCTTGAATGTCAGCTAGTCATCAAAGAAGATTACCAAAAGATTTTTGGCGGATCAGGATGGAATTATTGTTGATGAGCCTAGCTGGATGGTGAAATTATGCCGAATCATTGGAGTGGCCTATCAATAAATAACACAGTAATTTTATATAAATCAGATTATTTGAGTAAATATGACTTACTATCACTGGAAGGTTGTCACATTGATGTGCATTGATGCCACCATGATGTTCATCAAGCTGGAAAAGAGAAGATTCAAAGTACAGGAATACTCATATGAAATCAGATGCTTTTGTTTACATTTTTATAGTTAGCGTTCTTGGAGTAAATGAGCCTTTTCACTTTAGGAGGGACCCAAGCCATATCTTCAGACCAGAATATCATACAGACTTGCAGGTGGGCATACTCTAAAATAACTGTATAGCAATTCCTTGGCATCCGCCCTCAAGCTCCACTAAAATTTTTGATTTGTCTACTTGTATGGAGGTTGAACTCACCAGAAACGTGTTTCATGCACTGACTGTATATGTCACGATAGTCTTGGACTAACAAAGACCACGTGCTACTTCAGATCAGGGCAGAGTATAAGACCCTCATAACAGACACTCCTCATTTCACCAGCATGTCAATAAGACTTCAGTTATGCCTGCTGTAAAGAGATTTTGCATTCAGCATAGCTGAGCGTCTTAGCTCCATCATGTGCCACCGGCTTTACTGGGTGTGTTTGTACATACATTTCTGAATGGCTAAATTTATTGTAAATAGCATCAGGGCGGAATGTCAGGTGAGGCTTTGATTGAAGCTAATCGCAGTGGTTTAATCGCAGGTCAACGTAACATCATTTTCATACCACACATACTCTATACATTATGTAATTCTGAGCTAGTATGGGAGTATGGGAAAGTCTTCTTCATGCTAGCAGAACATCAAAATTAGCCTAAACACACTTTTTGATTTTACAGATCAGGTATGAATTTCTCCCAAAAATGATATTTTATGTAATATGTTGGTATAAACAAAGCTGATCATATCCATTCTGCAGACTTCCCCTCAGAAAATGTACAGAAAACAAGGAAGAATAATCAGCGGATTCGGTTCCTTTTGAACCACATACTGTAGGACAATCAGGCTTCTGTGCTCATTTACAGTGAAATGAGTGAATAACTAAATCCATTTAAAGTTGTAATTCTAACATTGACACATTCAGGGGTTTCTCTTCTCATCCAACATTAGTACTTATGAGACACTGGATTTATTTTGTTCTTTTCTTTATAAAGTGTCATGATGTAACTATTGCTTTGGTTGACATGTTAATGGCTGATTATGTTTATTGGAATGTGAAATCAGATTGGATTTCAAAGCATCAAGAACATAAAGAAATGATTGTGGACAAATTACTGACCAATCTGCTAAATGTGAACAATTTTAAACAAGTTGGGAGCTGTGGAGTTTACATGGATGGAAAATGAGGTGAGAATGAAGTTAAGGTTAGATTTACCAACACAATTCACACATGAAAAAAGCCAAATGCAGTCTGAAAAGCCTTGTGGAATCACTTTCTGAACGAGTTGAGTAAACTAGGTTCTCAATGAGTTGAGTAAATACATTAGTAATATTTAAGGAGTGTTAATGTATACATATATAAATATTCAAAAAATTGACTCAATGTTCCGAAATATGTGACCACACTGCTGTTGTGTTGTGGCCACTGAATGGTTTTGCACAATTCGATGACTAGTTTCTATGGTAACTGCATTCATTAAATATGAACGCATGGCGTATTTAACTGCACATTGCTCCTCACATACTATTTCACTGATAAATGCCTTTTATTTTATTATTTTATTTATTTTATTTTTTTAAATGTATATTAACATAAATATTTCAAAATGGTGGTGCCAAATACTCTTTACATTGCCCCTTGTGGTCAATAGAGAACAGCTCTATGACTTCATTTTTAGAAAATGGGTTGAAGTGAAAAAAAATCACAGTGGTGTTAAATAGCTGGTGTAAATGGAATAAGATAATTGTGTATTATAGATAGAGAATATGACGTTTTAGTTGAAGCGCAGGACTTTCATTAGTCTCCCACTATAACACTATCAGCCACTCACTGTTAATTCTGATCATATAAACATGTCTGTACATGCCTTTAGGGGCTCATCAGTGGTGTGGATGAGCAGAGTAAAATGTACAATTTTAAATGTTAAATCAACTGTAATGAATGCTCGAGCCAATAGTAATGATGTGCATCAAGCTCTGGGCATTGTAAACTGTCAATATATTTGCATTGTGATTTGGTAATTATGTAAGATTCATTATGTTTAAATAAAATTAGCATTAAGTTCTGTGTTCTCATAATCTCTTGCAGGTTTTATATATATATGTAAGACAAGCAGTTCAATATGATATGATTTCACCATTTTAAAAATGTACCATTTGTATATTTTGAAATTTCTGTTATTCTTTCTGCAGGTTACTTTGCTAAACCAGTGGCGGAAAATGAACTAAGTGTGTCTCAATTCACATACTTTTTTATAGGCTGTACCTTAATTTGCCTCCTATATCCTTATTCACTATATCCTGTACTACTCCACTAATATAGTCCACTTAATCAGTGAATGAAAACAACTGAGTGATTGAATGAGTGCACTCAATAATGTACATGATGGTTTCAGACACTACTACAAATGATAACTATATAAGGGAATGGGGGCGTTTACAGCCACATCCAACTGTTCAACTGATTCATTCAATTAGGGGTGTTCGATTCCCGATTTTTCGGAGTCGACTCCAACTCTGTTGACTTCATTCACTTTACATCAAAACAGGGCCAGGAATGAAGTTTGAGTCTTTTTTTTTTAATTCCCAGACACAAAGCCTTAAATTACCCTTATTAAAACAGCACACTTTTAGTATGACTGTCCAAATTAGTCAATTTAGGCAGTAGTTCCTCACTGCAGAGAACGAGATCCAGGGGGTGGAGATCGGGAGGTTTAGGGATATGTAAAGTGGGAGGAGTTGGATCTGGATCCAGACTCGCCCCTGGTCGTGGATCTCAAGTTCTGAAGTGAGGATCTTCTCAATTTAGGGATGACATTACATCGAAATGATGAGTATCTCTCAATGTTGTCTCCTAGCTGTTGCTAATATGTGAATTTACAGAAAAAGTCATGAGAAACAGCCATGGTCAGAATCAAATAAATGACATAAAAGGTCTTCTTTAATGAATTTGTCTCATAATAATTGTCTCATTCACTCCTTGCTGATATAAGCTGCATACCAATTCAAAGTCCGCAAAGGACTGACTGGACCTTGGAACATTTTTGTGCATAATAAAGAGTATAAAGTATATAAAACGACATCTTGGTAAGATATAAGTCAGTATCTAAACTGTGTATATACACAGTTATATATACGGTCTCTCTCTCTCTCTCTCTCTCTCAAAAAAAAAATATCACCAGTGCCCAATGAATTCTGGGATAGGCTAGGATCCATCTATTAGCTGTGCGCCAGCGTCCAATATAAGAGGCTGCATCCTCCGATTGCGTTTCCTCAGCACAACGACTGCTTTCCAATTCGAAGGCTCCTTCGAATGCGGCCTCAAAATGTAGTTATGCGTCCTTCATTTAGCGGGCAATTATGGATATAAGACGAATCCTTGACACATTCACACCCCAAACTGTCTCATCTAGATACTCAATAAAAACGTAAATTTTCAAAATTTAACCCAACTGGTTCAAAAATCACGTTTTCGCTATGGGTGTGTGTAATTTACGTTGAAGTCAAGTTATGGTACTACATGTTTTATTTTACACATCGACAAATCCCATTATCAAAACCCCATAGGAAAATCTTGAAGGAACCAGCGGCGAATTAGGCACCATTTACACTTGTGCGGTTTCATTTTAAAACGCTTAAGTTTTCTACGGCTGCGACTGTCGTTTACCTACGCCTGCTTTTTCGAAACTCCAAAACGGAGACTTTCGAAAATGCTGCAGACCCCGTTTTAGTTTCAAAACACGTCGCTGGGGTTGCGTTTCAGTCTACGTATCCTTGACGACTGTGTAAACAATAATATGGAGACTGAACCGAAATCTTTGCTAGCTTTATTGTCATTTTTAGCAGTCATTGTGCTGTGAAACTCTGCATTACAAGAAAGACACACCTGTTTACAATTGTACGCGCATACCTAGTGTGCATGAACAGTCATGTGACATGCGTTTTCGGTCGGATATCA
The DNA here is from genome assembly GCA_038088235.1 of Zacco platypus. Taxonomy (NCBI): domain Eukaryota; kingdom Metazoa; phylum Chordata; class Actinopteri; order Cypriniformes; family Xenocyprididae; genus Zacco; species Zacco platypus. Next base: position 16,238,572 of record CM076071.1, on the reverse strand, counting down.
TCGTTTCTGAAACGCTGTAGAAACAGTGTAGAGAAGAATCGATTTCATGTTAAAACGCCTATTTAAAACGAAAACGTACTAGCGTAAACAGGGCCTCAGACTTCTGGGTTCTGACATCTTACATGCAAGCAGCCTGACAATCTAGAATGCTAAATAAATATAATTTTGGCTTTAAAAAGATTTTCCCAATTAATAGGCAAAAAAAAAACCTAGTGTTCACCATGATTCATATTCAAACATTTGAATGCGGGCTCGTAATTACGACTTCAGAAGTGGGAAGTAGGATATTTCAGATAGCACATGAAGGTAGCGTTAGTTGTAGAATAGATGTCCGATGGCCACCGAATGGACTCTCCCTGAAAACTTGTTGAAACTGGATTATGGAAAAGAATGTTGAAGAAGCCCAGCAGTTTAGCATGTAACAATGCTTCAGTGCAATTAATGTTATTAATATTATATAGTGTTACCAAAATCTTCTAGCATTTTATTCCTGGGTCAGGAATAGATGAGACTTATCTGTGACTGCATTCTCTCTCTCATACACTCACACACATCACGATATGAAAAACATTTACGGTAAAACGAATTAATAATAAACAACAATGTTTTTACCTCTTAAGATATTTTTGCTATTGTTAATTTGATGTTTAATGTGTGTAATTATTGTATGTTTCTCATTTCTCGTTGTTTGTAATCACTAGCCAATCAGACAACACCGACGAACACCCAGAGTTATATTATTGGCCAAAGTACTTGTCAATCATCGCCGTTACCGCCCCAATCCCATAATGCTACACGTTAGAATACAGTTCTACACTTGTGTTTCGAGTTAATTTAGCGTATTAACCAGCAAATATATCTATAATCTTGTACAACTGATTAAACAGTTTACAGTGTATTGGGAACTGTGAAGCATACTAAAACTAATCGTTGTCTACATGTTTGTTACCCTCGCTGAGACACCCTGACTCCCAGAATGAGAAGTCCAGATGAAACCGTAACGTGTTAAAAAGGGTATCTGCCGTGAATGGCATAGCTGTGAAAGGGAATCTCTGACACAGTTACGGAATCGCTATCAAGAGATTTCGGATGCAAAATTTTTTAAGATAGGGGCTGTCAATGACCGTTGTTCTTGACGCCCCAAAACTCATGTTGTGAAAAATAGAGCAAGGTTAAAAACCATACTTATAGCATTGTCATGTATTAATTATACGGAAGTATATGCTTATGAAATTGTCTTACCTTCAGAATTTCATCAGTACTTCAAACGTTAATTGTATAGAGCGTTTGTGAGTGATTTCTAAGTGGGTTTGTTAAGAAATATAAAACATTTAGAAACTTTACTGTGATTGTATCAGATGATTTTTTATGAGGAATTTCCATATTCATGTAAAACGCATACATACTCTTAAGGTACTCAGATACTCAATTTTGATTATTTAATAGAGATTGGACTTCCAATTTGTATATTCAAGAGACAGCTGAAAACTCATCTCTTTCGTGAGCACTTAACCCCTTCTTAAAAAAAAAAAATTCCTATCCTTTCCGTTTTCCCTTCCTACTCTAGCTTATGTTACTCTGAGCAATAAATGAAACTTGTATTGTGAGCACTTCCTGTGTCTATTTGCCTCTTCATGAAGAATAGCTTGTTTGTTTCCTCACTTGTAAGTCGCTTTGGATAAAAGCGTCTGCTAAATGATTAAATGTAAATGTAATGTATATTAGTGCCCAGTTGAAACAAACTCCAAAAGGCAATGCCCGCAGGTATTGTAATTATTGTTATTATTTAATGGACTTTCAAGTGCTTGGTAGATACCAGGCTAATGAATTAACAAGTTTCAACAATGATACTGATATCAGTGCACAAATATCTCTATTATATCCATCCAAGTGAAACCAAGTTTTCGAGCTGTACTTTCTACAAGCAGACGCAGAGAGCAGTTTTTAGCAAGTGAGTTGCTTTACCTCAGACTTAAATTAGAAAGAGACTTTCACATGTTTCATAGTGTATCACAATATCACGACTACCACAAATATTCCTAGTGATCCTGTGAACCTTAATTGTTTCAATACGAGCAGTCCTGTGAATATAGTAAAGTTTATCATGACTTGTGCTGGAACAGGGATGAGCTTGAGCAGGAAGTGTAACTCAACTAACTGCGCATGTTCACTCATAGCCTCTCGCTATGTAAGGATGACACCGACCGCGATCTAAACGGTAAGGCCAATCCAGCGCATTTCATCCTTTCAAATATATCGGTTAAACGTGACTACGCAGCGGTGAATTTCGACAGGACGTCGACTAGAAGTGTTCGCGGCTCGGGTGGCAGCAGCAGCCCCCTCGAATGGCGGAGGAACGTCTTGTCGTTTGTGTGTGCGTCCCGCCGCACGGGAGACGTCATGAGAACAGAACACCGCGGCGCGACGCCAGCGCGTCATTTAGATACAGTCCGCCCGTACGGCCAGCGAATGCTTCATGAATTAGCCGCGCTTGAGGTGTTTTGGAGTGGGATGTTTGTTTGTAAAACACGCATTCACCCACAAAAAAAACAAGCAGTGAAATGAAGTTGTGTGTTAGCATAGCATGTTAGCATCACGAACATCAGATGAGTGAGAAAGAAATGGCGCAACATGAAGAGCTAAAATGCTAACTGAATTAGCCACCGAAGAACACAACACTTCTATAAGTGCAGTCGCTTAGAAACATTCACCATGGCAACCAACACAGTTTCCCCACAATACGATAGTTACCACGGTTATTGTTGCTTTATTGTTAAATAAATACATTAGAGATCTCTTTCATACAGCGCAATACTTATTTTTATTTAGCCAAATTATTTTTGACCACAGGTGGTTCTTATTACAAGTCACTAATTGTGGTATTTTGACGGAATCTGTTGTTACCATGGTAAACAGAAGAGGTGGTCGTGTCATGGTTCAGTGATGCTGTCAGATTATGAGGCTGTACGATGTCAATATTCATGTACCGTCGTATTTACTCCAACGTACTTTAAAAAATAAGGTTACCATGGTATGCGACTATGCTTTAAATCAAAATTCTCTCTCTCTCTCTCTCTCTCTCTCTCTCTCTCTCTCTCTCTCTCTCTATATATATATATATACATATATATACAAGATAGATAATGTTTATGTTTGTCTTTCATATATGTAATTTAAAAGCACACTATATCCTGACAACAGTAGAAACTGTTCTTTTAATTAAAAATATTAACCATATTTTTTAAATTATATATTTTATGGCCATTTTAATCATGGATGGACCACTGCTTTCGGTTTGGATAATTTAAATGGCTTAGTCTTGGAGTAAAAAAATAAATAAATAAATAATGCACATTTTCCTTATTTGAATATTATGTTCTTAGACACTAGCTTATAGTTTGACCTTATCACACAGTACACTTTCACTTCATACAGATGATGCCACTGTATAATATGTTATTACTGTCTGAGTTACCCTCATGGAGATACCGTGACACCTTTAGTGGGTCTTCCAGTTAGGGGTTGTCAATGACAGGTGACAATATTAGCTCTCATAGGTATAGAAGTGGAAGGGACTTCTTGATACTGTAATGGCAGCACTACTAAGAGATATTAGATGCATAATTTTTGTAATCTGAGGCTTCTGGTTATTTATGTTGTTGGTGTCTTGAGTTATTATTGTAAATGGAAGAAAAAACAGAATGTAAACATTAAACATCAAAGTTCACAATGGAGTTATAAGCTTAAATTTCTATCATCATTTACTCACCATCAAGTAGTTCCAAACCTGTATAAATATCTTTGTTCTCCTGAACACAAAGGAAGATATTTGGAAGAATGTCAGTAACCAAACAGATCTCGCCCCCCATTGACAACCATAGTAGGAAATAGATAAAAATATGGGCAGCAAGATCTGTTTGGTTACTGACATTCTTCCAAATATCTTCCTTTGTGTTCAGCAGAACAAAGAAATTCATGCAGGTTTGAAACTACTTGATGTTGAGTAAATGATGCCATAATTTTCATTTTTGGGTGAATGATCCCTTAAAGCAAATTAAATATGGTCCATGATGAGTTGCTCTCAGAATTATGGTAAATACGAGTTTCTTTGGTAAAAATTGCACATGACCCCCCCCCCCCATTTCAATGTTCCAATTTGAATGTGATAATCTTGTAATCACGACTTCAGAAGTGGGAATTACCAAATTTTCAATAGCACGTGTCGTGAAGGCAACGTTAATGTCTGTTATTGACATATCAAGTAAAACATCTTCTGAAATGTAATCAGTAGTTTAATGGAATATCATGCACATCAACCGTAACCCTAATATTATTATAATTATTATTACTACTGCTACTGCTACTACTATAAACACTACCTATCAAAAGTTTGGAATAATTATGATCTTGGAAGAAGTCTGTTATGCTCACAATGGCTGCATTTATTTTATTAAAAATACATCAAAAACTGTTATATTGTGAAATATTTTTTCACTTTAAAAGAACTGTTTCCTATTTTAATATATTTTAAAATGTAATGTATTTATGTGATGGCAAAGCTGAATTTTCCCATTACAGCCATTTCTTCAATCTTCAGTGTTACATGATCCTTCAGGAATCATTCTAACATGCTGATTTGGTGCTTAGTTATTATTATTGATACTCACTTATTATAATATTAATTATTACAAACATTTGACCGTTATAGATATTCACCAGGTATTTCATATTCCTCAGTGTTGAAGGAGAGCACAGGTTATGGCAGAGACAGAAGTCACTGTGTCCGTGGAGGACATGGTGGTGATGAAGAGCACAGAGGAAGAGGATGTGGAGCCTGACAACCAAAGCAAGACCCAGATGATTCTACAGCTGCAGCCCATCACAGCTGGGTAGGTGTGAGGACTTTAAACTAGACAGCTAGGTATATCAAAATAAACAAGCATGCAATAGACAAACATATAATACTTTAAATCTGTCATATTAAAAACAGGACGAAAACAGCTTAATTCTTGGGAGTATACTAGTGAAGCTTGACATTATAGATGTTTTATGTTTGTAGGCTTGGAGATGAAAGCAGTGAGACGGACGCTGCAGTTGTGGCAGTGGAGACACAAGGTAAACATGTCCCAAAACGTATTAGTGATGCTTTTCTTCTTTGCGTTATGACAGGTGGTTTTGCACAGCCAAGTACAACTCATGTGTTCTTCATAAAATGTAGTCATGTAGTTTAAACAGTCACTAATTCACATAATAATTAGTTTCCTGCAAACACCCCTTAGCTGTAAAAAGCTGTCTGCTCAAATTTATCAGCTCTCTCCAAGCAGCGGATTACACTACAGTTCCTGTCACTAAATTCACCTTATGAAGTTTTCCCACAATGAACTGTTGTGTGTGTGTGTGTGTTATGTTCAGATGAGGCATCTGCTGAAGGAGAGGATTTGGAGCTCGGTTATCCCATTACGTGTGGCGAGAGTAAAGCCATCCTTCTATTCAAGAAGTTTGTCTGCCCAGGAATCAATGTCAAATGTGTGAAGGTTGGTGTCGGGGAGACCTTAATGCTGCAGATAACAGCTGTTAATGTGTTTTAATGTGGCTTTCTCTGTTTCTCTGCAGTATGAGGATCAGTTGATTAGTCCAAAACAGTTTGTGCACATGTCGGGTAAAGCCACCTTGAAGGACTGGAAGCGAGCGATCCGGATGGGTGGGGTTATGCTCAGGTAAAAAGCATTTTAGCATTTTAGCTCTCTTCAGATCTGACAGTGTCAGCTATCAGTGTTAGTAGATTTTATGTGTCCCATTACAGTATTGGTAGCCTTTTTCAGGCATATCAAGTATTTTGAATGTATTTATTTTTTTGGTCCCACTTTATAACAAAGGGAAAGTTTACCGTAAAATGAAAATTGATTTTTGATTGATGATTTGCTCACCCTCAAGCCATCCTAGGTGGATATGATTATCTTCTTTCAGACAAACACAATCGGAGATTTATTTTAAAATATTGTGGCTCCTCCAAGCTTTATAATGTTAGTGAACGGCTTAGTGCCAGGTGTTAGTGTTTTGAAGAGCGAAAAAATGCATTCATTGATCATAAAAAAATGATCCATATTCCTCAAGGGGGTTAATAAAGGCCTTCTGAAACAATGTGGTGAGTTTTTGTAAGAAAAATGTTTAAAATGGCTGTACGCATTGATTTGTGGCGGCAGAGTAACCCCTGAACCGACGCATGATGCAATGACAAATGCAGAAGCGCAGAGGATCGAGCAAACAAAACACTGGTCATCAATTAGAAGTCTAAAATTAGTCATTTATGAGAAATGTCAGAGGATTTCGACACGAGAAGAGTTTGTTGTCCAGCCCAATTTGTTGAAACCGATACTCCTACATCCTATGTCAAACATCGCGTCACGGGTTACTCATTTGGTACTCGCAAGTTGACTTGCGCGGTATGCGTACAATCGTCTGGCAAACGCTAGTTATTTTACTTTATAAAGTTTTAAATATGGATATCTTTCTTACAAAAACTCATCGCTTCGCTTCAGAATGCCTTTTTTAACCACCTGGAGCTGTATGTATTATATATATGATGGATGGATGCATTTATTTTGGCCTTCAAAGCAGTAATTAATTTGGATAGCTGCATCTATAATTACGCTGTTGACCCTTCCCTTACACCTTAACCCACCCTTTAACCTATCCATATTATCAAACCTATCCCTAACCTTACTAATATCCCACCTTAATAGCAGCAGGTGTTGTGCGATTTAACATGAACACAATAAGTACCTAAATACCTAACATTTTTTAATGTAAGTACATAGTGATTAAAGACAGCTAATAACAAGTGTGACCTTTTTTTCTCCTTTGTAATGTTAGACTAAATTTTTTTTCTGCTTCAAAGTCAGTCATAATTAATTTTTTTATGACCATGAGTAATGGCACTTTGCTGTGCGGTTTCACAAGCAGTTATACAGCCCTATCTTTCAATAGTAACCTCATAAAATAATAAACCATGTTCATAAAACAATTTCCAAAATATGCCATTCAGAAAAGAACAGATATCTTGTTAATGAACTTCAGCCACTCCAATGGTTTCTAAAGGTACGATCACAATAGCAAAATTAACATTAGCACAGTGCGGCAAATTCACATGACCAAATGGAACATCAGTGAAGTTGGTGTTGGGAACTTTTATTCACCCTCATGCAAAACGATCGCAGAGATTCCTATTGAAATGATTGGATATCATCTTCTACCTTTCAATGAGCAGAGGTAAATGCGACTGTTCTATTTGTGATTGTTCTGATGGATCTACAGAGCAGTAGGTGCTATACACAGAGAAAAAAAAAACAAACAGCACAAGCGTTGGCAGCTTTTACTACATTTTACTCCTATCATGAGTTATTTCAGATGGATCACTGCCTGGCATCAGTCTTTTTGCATTTTTGGAAGGAAGTTTTGTTATCCGAAAGTAATGGTTTTCACAGTATATCATACGGATTTGTTACAATAGACCAATAAAAATCCCCCACTTTGACCCTTTTAGATTTTTTAACAAAAACAAAGCTGAGTATTATTTATATCCTTTGAAAGCTCTGTGTTTGTTATGTAGGAAGATGATGGACTCAGGTCAGCTGGATTTCTATCAGCACAGCACTCTCTGCACAAACACCTGCCGCAGCACCAAGTTTGACCTGCTGATCAACAACACACGCTTCCCGCCGGACAGCAGTGGGCTCAACACACCCACCACAGCTCAGGGTTAGAACACGCACACACATTTCTTGATATTTTTCAGGCTTTTGATTATTTTCCAATATTTTTGTTCAATATTCAATGTTTATTTTATCCTTTAAATTGACAAAGGACAAAATCATTTTGACCGAATAACAACCGTTGCCAATTTAAAAGTAAAAAGCACGAAGTACACAAATCAAGGACTTGAGTAAAAGTACAGATATATATATATATATATATAACATAGTAAAAATACTTTGTTACTGTCCACCACTGGTAAAAAGTCTACTTAAAATAGGGCTGGGTGAAAAACGATACCATATTGAGATCGCAATAAAATGTACGTCTATAACGATGATAAGCTCTAGACATTTTTACTCAATATGGATTAATCTAACAGCCGATATAAATCAGTGTATGTCAGTGCAATGTCCCCAATAAGGGATTTTTTGCATGTTTCTGTGTGAATGAGTAGTAGAGTTTCGCTTTATACACAAACACACACACATGTGACGCTCACTGTATTTTCAGCATCTGCTGTCTCTTTGTATGAGGACATGAATTAATGAACTTCATCTCCAGAGCTGCTTTGAGAGTCACTTCACAAGCTTTTCACCATTTCATTTGAGTAAAACTACCATCAAATACACACTGAAACTGAAACTAAAACTTCCCCTGCATCCCAATGTGCATACTATCCACCCTATCCGCCCTAAATAGTATTGAATATTACTAATGTCATATACTGTTTAGAATGGATCGTATGCACATTGAGAGGCAGACTGAAATATCTTCACAACAAACGGTCAAAATAAAAGTTTGGGTTAACTTCAAGAAATTATGACAGAAATCACTTTTTTAGTCTATACTAAAGTGTACTTTTCAAAGTAATAATAATATTATTTCTAGCATCTTATTTGACAAAAATAAAGTTTTGTTGTAAATTAATTGTTCTATCTTCATTTCATTGCATTTTGTAAGCTTCATTAAATTGTTTATATAATGAACTATATAAGTTAATATACATTTACATTTACATTTAATCATTTAGCAGACGCTTTTATCCAAAGCGACTTACAAGTGAGGAAAACAAACAAGCGATTCTTCATGAATTGGCAAATAACACAGGAAGTGCTCACAATACAAGTTTCATACATTGCTCAGTACCATAAGCTAGAGTAGGAAGGGAAAAAGGGGAAGGATGGGTTTTTTTTTTTTTTTTTTTTTAATGAGGGGATTAAGTGTTCACGGAAGAGGTGAGTTTTCAGCTGTCTCTTGAATATTGCCAGGGAATCTGCGTTCCTGATGAAAGTAGGGAGATCATTCCACCAGCAGGGAGCAGTGAAGGAGAATAATATACATTTGCGTTAAATCATGGGGCCCTTAATTAAAGGGTTAGTTCATCCTGAAAATTCTGTCATTAATTATTTACCCTCAAGTCGTTCCAAAGATCCCGTAAGAATTTTGTTCATCTTTGAAGCTCTTTCTGATAAAATCTGAGAGCTTTCGGTCCCTCCATAGGCAGCTACGCGACTACCATTTTAACGCTTCAGAAAGTTCATAAAGAGATCGTAAAACTAAAGCATTGCGTGGTTTAGTCCAAACTTTCTGAAGAGACACAATGACTTTAGATGATGAAAAAATTTCATTTAGGCTTTTATTCACATATAAACATTGATCAGCAAACATAAACAGAAGCTCAACCAAACCTTCTTCATGCTCAAGCGCGCTGTGTAACACATGAGAGTGGACCTCATTGGTTCTTGCACACATCAAGCAAACATGCTTGAGCTTCTGTTTACAACAACTGATGTATGAGTTGATGAATGTTTTTATGTTAATAAAAGCCTAAATTCAATTTGTTCATCATATAAAGTGATCATGTCTCTTCAGAAAATTTGGACTAAACCACCCAAATGAAATGGATTAGTTTTACAATCACTTTATTAATTTTTTGAAGCATCAAAGTGGAAGTTGCATAGTTGTCTATGGAGAAACCGAAACTGCTCAGATTTCATCAAAAAGATCTTCATTCGAATTCTGAAGATGAACAAAAGTCTTACGGGTTTGGAACGACATGAGGGTGAGTAATTAATGACAATTTTCATTTTTTTCATTTTGAACTAACTCTTTAAAAGGTAGATACTTTTGTGCAGTTTAATTATGAAAAACAAGTTTACATATTATATTTATTATAATTCTCAAGGTCTAACAAATATGTTCCTTCCTCATTAATGGTAGGTAAATGAATATTGTGATAAATATCAATATCGTATATATTTAAAAAAAAAAAAAAAAAAAAATATATATATATATATATATATATGTATATAGTACATTGTGATAATATTTATGGCTATATCGCCCAGCCCTAAGTCAAAAATGATGTTTTCCACTCTATTTTCAGTAAAATAAATTTTAATCATTTTCATTACGATGTACCAGTATAACAATATTGTATATGTCCTGCAGGGCATGTTTCTGTGGGTAACGGAGGTCAGATGGCCACAGTAGAAGAGAAGAAAGAAAATGTGATTGGTACTGTGGAGTGGAGCCCTGCCACCATGGAAGCCTCAGAGAAAAGAGACACAACTGATATCTCAGGTAATCACAGCAAATTAAACATTCAGAAAGTCATGTGGTCAGTTTTGCCTATCCAACATCACTCTTGAGTGCCATACATTAATGATGTTGGCATCCACGGATGTAATAAATGCTATACCGTGTGTGACCCCTAGATGAGACACTGAGTTTCTGGAGGGGTATCGCTGAGGTGGGGATGATGGGGGAGGTGGTACCTAATATCCGCTCAGAGCTTTTGGGTCTGCTGAGAGGAGTTCAGCTACGCACTGATCAGAGCTCTCTACAGGACGCAGGTCAGTATGTCAATTTATTTTGTTGTTTTGTTAGTCTGGTGCAGTGGTGAAAGTGGAATGTGGCTTAATATGCTGTTTGTCTTTTGTATATGTACATGGGATGTGATAAAATGGTTTGTCTTGCAGAGATTGCAGTTCTGAGCAACCTGGCACAAGTCTTTAACCTACTGGACTCCATCAAACAAATTGTGAATGGTCGACGGCAAATGACGGATCCAGAGCAGACACAGGTCCTCGGCACACTGACAAGTGAGTGAAGAGGCCCAAGGGAAGTAGAGACATTTTCACAATGGAACTTTTTGCTGCGGACTGTTAAACATGCTGAAACTGTGTTCATATTAATTTAATTAATTCGCTTAAGTTCCTATTGTTGAAGTATACTTTGTTTATCAGCAAACACAACTGTCGTCCCATGCAAGTTACATTTTTGCATGATGCTACACTTTTCTGAACCCAGCAAGTAAATACCTTTAGTTTTGTTTACAAATTCAAATCATTCCCATCAGTGTATTTAAAACATATTTCACAATTTAATACAGTTTATGAAATGCCCTACTATAGTTCTTCCTATAAATTCTAATTGGATGAGCTGTTTATACACATTTGTAATAGCTGAAATACTTGTGAAACCACACATCAGTTCCTTATCAATGCAGAAAGCTACACTGACATCCAAGTGCCAAATTTAAATATCTTAGAGAGTAATTAGCTGCAAATAGTTAGATTAACAAAATGTATGGCTTGGTAAGGAATAAATAAATTAATAATCATCAAATTCAGAGAAGTAGAGAAGCACTGCATTAGAAAAGCCTTACATACGGATGCAGGTTATTCATTTACAAACATACAATTGATGCAAAGAGCTGTGCAAAATGTGTGAAAATTGATAAATGGAAAAGTTATTGGCACAGTTTCCATTTCATGTTGACTTTATTGTGGTTTTAGAGACTCTGCTTTGCATTATGCCAATAATGTAACGCATAGATTAATGCTCTTGTGTTTGTTTAGCATTGGAACAGCAGGTAGAAGAGCAGAAGAGGCAGCAGTCCCTCAGCTGGTCATCTCAATCACAGGTCCTCAGCAATCTGGTTCTCCCCTCTACCCCTCCAGCCAAACGCGCTCCCAAACGGCCCCGCCTCCAACGGCCCGCTTCCACCACTGTGCTTGGCACATCCATAGCCCAGCCTCTCACACTCCAGCCCCAGCAGTTCACTGTCATTTCCCCCATCACCCTTTCATCCATCGGCCAGTCGTTTACCGTGGCCAGCCTCAATCAGCCATCTAATACGGTCACCCTACATGCTCTACCCGCAGGATCGCAGCTCTTCACACGAATCGCTGGAGGTTCTGATGGAAAAACTGAAGCCATTGCCCTTCATCCCGCATCTGGGCTCACGTTGCTGGGAGCCACAGCCATGCAGGACCACGCACAGCTCGGGACAGTCATGAGCCCCGTAGAGCTTGTCCAGTTGACGCAGAAGGTGACTACTGCTGGTGTAGCTCAAGACGGTCAGGTAGTCGCAGGTACGGTTGTGATGCAAGACGGTGTCGTCCGTGTCGTTCAGGAGGATGAGAACCAGGATAACACCACCTTGATCGAGATAGACCCGGCAGCCGCTGACCACAGCATGAGTGTCATGGAACTGCAGCTTGAGGGAGACGATGCGGGAGGTGGCGCAACCGTAGTGGAAGAAGGCGAGGAGGTGGTGCAAGGCGAAATGGAGGAGACGGGGGAGATACAGCTGGATGCCAATGGTCAGTTCCACAATTTGCCTGTTGTAGTGGTGGAGGAAGAGACACAGGACGCCGGCAAAGCCAAGTGAGACACCGGCACACTCGCACAAACCGCCCTCAGAGACTGACGGACCAAATCAGACAGGGACGGGGATTGTGTCGCCCCAGGTGGAGTGTGTGTTTGCCCTTCCAGCTGTCTTGTTTTTTCATTACTCACTTCCTGCACAGCCAAGCTCAGCTCTTCAAGCCTGCCGTGTCACATATTTGTAAAAGCAAATTCAGTATTCTTTTTTACATGTGAAAAGCAACACACATTCAGTATTTACTTTTTGTTTTTGAGTGTGGAAGTTTAGGCACTTATTTTTCATTTTCCTTGTTGTTTTGGTGCCAAAATGTCACATATTAGCCATGTCCAGATTTCAAGTTCATGACTCTCTGATCTGAAGGTGAAGACTCACAGTTCAATTGATATTTAAGACGCTCCAATAATAAGAATTTACACTGTCAGTGTCTTTGTGTGTTGTCTGACATCAGGGTAAATGGCACTAATGCAGAGGTCTTCAACCTTAATCCTGAAGGACCACTGTTCTGCGAAGTTTATGCAACCTGCTTCAGCTTGTGATTTTCAAGTGATCTTGAAGATCTTGATTAGCTGGTTCGGGTGTGTTTGATTTGGGCTAGAGCTAAACTCTGTAGGACAGTGGGTCTCCAGGAGCAGGGCTGAAGACCTCTGCACTAATGTTGGTGATATTTTTGTACAGTGATTCTCAACTCTGGTCTTGGGGATCCACAGCACTCCCTTATCTGACAGACTGTGGTCAGTTTATGCAGCTCTCGGTTAATGATCTGAATCATGTGTGTAAATAAGGGAGACAAGTGAGCAGTGCTTTGGGTCCCCAGGCTCAGAGTTGAGAACCAAGCTGTTAGCACCTAAAATGAAAGATGTGTTAAGAATGTTTGTGAATGGATCATGTGTGTCCTTCACTGAAAATAAAATAGATATTCCTTTCCCTTCGAGTTATATTGTAAATGATTGTAGAATGCAGGATTGTGCATTTAAAAGTCTGTTACAGTTTCAGAGTTATGTTTTGAACAAAAGTAGAAGCAAAAATACTTGATTTGGTAAGTGCACTGTAATTAAATTTTGCAAAACCAGTTAATTTATATTTAATTTAATTTATATTTAAAGACGTAGTTTGTTTACTCACCCTCCTGTCATTCTAAACTCCCAGACGAATGGAGATATTTAACAGAACGTTAACACTTATGCAGTTCACTCAAATTATTTTGCTGCTTGTTTGAACTAATTAAAATGTAATATCACTATTCTTGAATATTTTTTTCCAAACTTTAATTCATTACATGCAATCAACTTAAATTTCAAAAACAGAAGTTTATACAATTGATTTGTGTTGTGTAATTTATATCATTAACTGAATCTGCATAGAATGCTTTACATTGGCTGTAGAGAGTGAATGTTTTTTCTTTTTTTTTTGTAAAATCAGTAGTAGGTCATTAAGATATTTTTAAAGAAGTTAATATTTTTTACTCAGCAAGGATGGATCAGCAAGCGATCTACATTTATAATGTTACAAAATATTTCTACTGGAAATAGTACCCCCCCCCCAAATAAATAAATAAAATAAAATGAATATCTAGCTGCAAAGACTATATCAACATTAATGTTTCTTAAGTAGTAAATCTGCATCTTTGAATTGATTTCTGAAGGATCATGTGACACTGAAGCCTGGAATAATGGCTGCTGTCATTACAGGAAAAAAGGGTTTGTTTTGCACATGGTATTTTAGTTGAGTTTGAGTTTCATCAGATATTAGCAAGCTTATTGTTTTGTTGCATTGTGTCTGCTTTTTGTGAGAGCTCTTGTGTTCAGTCTTACCAGCAAATTCGATTTTACACTCCAAAACAGACAAAAAAAGCATAAATAAATCCAATGAATTGCATGGTAAAAACAGTAGTATTTCATAATGTTATAAACTGATATGATAATATAACAACCTACTGAAGTTCTAAAATCTGTTTTCTACCTTTATAATGGTTATAAGCAGTTTTTTACCATAGCATTTTTACAGTCTTTTACTGTTAAAATCATACATTAATATAATATTATTTTGAGCAGAATCGCCTCCAGAAAATCTCTATGGTGCAGCCTAGTGGGGAACAGAAAGGCTGTAAGTGGGCTGCAGTTTTGTTGATTCAGTGTTTGCCTTTCAGTGAATCATTGCCAAGTAAAATGTTAATTGCCAGAACAGTCAACACTATTGTATAATTTAACAAATTACATGCTGTAACTTTCAAAACTCCATGGTTACAACACATCAACACTGAACCTTCCACGAAACATTCATGTGGCATATTTGAGTGCTGCAGCTGAGGAATGGAAATATTTGTTTAGTGAATAATTTAAATTTAGTTATGTTCCTCACATTATAATCAAATAACTTAAGAATATAAGTCATATGCACCATCTATGGTACTTTTCTGGTGCTTGTTTTGACATTCTCTCACATTGATGGCACTTATCAGTCAGAGACTTCACAGAAATCAGCCCAACCCTTTCTGATTGGCTGATATTTCGGTGACTGTGATTGACAGGTCATCCAGCCAATCACAGGGCAAATCTTCTCTCTTATGTATAAATAATTAAGTAAATAGACCAGGATTGTGATACCCTGACACCTTACATACATAAAAACCAGCTACTAAATTAATATTATTTATTCAACAAGGATGCTTGTTTTCCTTGATCAAAAGTGACAGAAAGACGTGTAATGTTAAAAAAAGATTCTACCTCAAATAAATGCTGTTCTTTTGAACTCATCAAATAATCATGAAAAAATGCATCACAGTTTCCACAATTAAGCAGCAAAAACTGTTTTCAGCATTGATATTAATAACCATTAATTAAGCAGCAACAATAACTGAGCACCTAGTGTAGATCAGTGTTTCTCAAGCCTGGTCCTGGTCCAACACTGCACATTTTAGATGACTTGCTTATCTGACAAATAAATTTCAGATCCTGGAGTTTCTTATGAGATGAACTCAAAGCTAGACAGAAAAGGCCAATTCCAATATTGATATCATGATGTCTTCAATCAAATGAGTATATTAGTCACTAGGGGGCACTTGAGCTCCACTGGGACCGTTGAGAGAGGAATTCACTAAATATGTAGTAATCCTCTTTGTAAGTGGGTATCATCTTTCTGTGAGTGTGATTATGAAAATCTGAACTATGTGTGGGTGCATCTGCTTTAATGAAGAGCAGAAATAAGTTGAGTAGACTGCTGTAATCGGCATGTCCCCGTCTCTCTCTCAGTGATACGGCAGCTCTAAATCAGGGCTGTCAGCTTCTTGTATCTCTGATGGGCGGTTGCTGTTTCTGGTGCTGACGGCCTGTTTGAGCCACTCGTCATCACAGCCGCAAGATCTAAATGCCCTGAGACAGCTGAAGTTGCACTCTGTGGATGCTCAGGACTTGATTGTCTCTCCTCTAGGTGAAATATTTTCCTCTTAAATCTTAAGTTCTTTATGAAGCGATTTAAGCTAAGTCAGGACAGATGGTATTTACTAAATGATTGTGCATGAACGCCACCAAATACTCCTAAACTGGCAGGAAGCTCCGGAGCCCACACATTTCTTATCGAATGCATGTTTTTTTGTTTTTTTTGGTAGTTGCACACAAAAAGCTCTCTGTCTTTTGTTAGAAAATGAAAAAGAGAGAAAGAAATATGAAATTGATGATCACGTCCAATTTATTCAGACTTAAACGCACATCACACAATGCTGAGGACTTCAAGGCTGCAATACTTAATGGCATGGTACTTGCAATGCTTTTTGTCTGTGTGTGTGTGTGGTCATGACAACCAGCCACTATTGTAAATGATGAGTAAACGGTAGCCTATGTTTTCTGAGTAGGATATGCCCTTGACTGGACATTATGTGATTATATGTCTTTGAACAACACCTGCCCCTTATTAGTATTCTTCACATTCTGTAATTCTTCAGGAGGTATCTTTACATAATTATGCTGAGTTTTGTGAATACAGAATTCTCTAACAAGCCTCATTCACTTAGAAAAGAGGCGTGTTTGCACTGAGAAGAATGACAGTAAAACAATGTGCACTGAAGTGGCAACTGTTAAGTGAACTTGCCCCAATGTGAATGAAACATGGTTTATAAATATGTTTTTAGTATTCTTTTTATTTAGCCAACAGGCAGGTCTATATCAGACAGAGTTGGAGCCCCCCTAAGACCCAGACTCAAGACTAGATCCTCAAATCCCACCAATCGCTTTGAACACTGAACCTTTTCCATTTAAAGTCAGCATGAAACGGAAGTTGTGATAATCTTTTATTACCTATTGTGATGCATATCTGAGTGAATCAGCTTTTAGAACATGAAAAAATGTAGGACAAGGCTTGATCTTGTCCATTGATAATTGAATTGTTGGATTATTGTGGTTTGCTACTGTTGCGATCTCATGTGAGTGACAGGTTATTTAGTGACATGAATAAATTATTTATAATAAATACCGCAACATCCATCCATCCATCTTCTAATGCTTATCCGGGGTCGGGTCACGGGGGCAGCAATCTAAGCAGAGATGCCCAGACTTCCCTCTCCCCAGACACTTCCTCCAGCTCTTCCGGGGGGACACCGAGGCGTTCCCAGGCCAGCTGAGAGACATAATCTTTCCAGGTGTCCAGGAGGGATCCAAAACAGATGCCCGAGCCACCTCAGCTGACTCCTCTCGATGTGAAGGAGCAACGGCTCTACTTTGAGCTCCTCCCGGGTGACCGAGCTCCTCACCCTATCTCTAAGGGAGCGCCCTGCCACCCTGCGGAGAAAGCTCATTTCGGCCGCCTATATCCGGGATCTCATTCTTTCGGTCATGATCCAAAGCTCATGACCATAGGTGAGGGTAGGAACGTAGATTGACCGGTAAATCGAGAGCTTCGCCTTGCAGCTCAGCTCCTTCTTCACCCCGACAGACCAGTACATCGACCGCATCACTGCAGAAGCTGCACCGATCCATCTGTCAACCTCACACTCCTTCCTTCCCTCACTCGTGAACAAGACTCCAATATATTTGAACTCCTCCACTTGAGGCAGGCGCTCTTCACCAACCTGAAGAGGGCAAGCCACCCTTTTCCGACTGAGAACCATGGTCTCAGACTTGGAGGTGCTGATCCTCATCCCAGCCGCTTCACACTCGGCTACAAACCGTCCCAATGCACACTGGACGTCCTGGCCCGATGGAACCAACAGGACAACATCATCTGCAAAAAGCAGAGACGAGGCATTTCCCTGACTCCCTTCAAGTCTATTGAAGAGGTTTCAGTCAAGTTCCTGACTCTCAAGACGTTGTTCCTCTTTGTCGGTTGCCCCTTTGTGCTTGGAATTTGTGCCTGGTATGAATAAGGCTTTCCTTCACCACAGACCAGGTTACATTCCTAAGGTTCCCACTAATGTGGCTAGATATATTGTGCTGCAAGCTTTCTGTCCCCCCTTCAGGGATTCAGGCCAGGAAAGAAACAATCTCCAGTACCCTGTCCAGGCAGTGGCGTACATCGGAACAGCTGTTCGTCTGGTTTGGGTCTCTTAGCAAAGGCTCCCCAGAATCTAAGCAGCGGATGAGCAAGTGGATAGTTGATAGCTATCATGCTTGCTTATGATTTGGCCAAACAACCCTCCCCTATGTCAGTCCAAGCCCACTTTCTTAGAAGTATGGCTACCTCTAAGGCTCTCCTTTCCGGAGTGTATCTTCAAGATGTTTTTGATGCAGAAGGCCGGTCCTCACTGCATACATTCTATTTGAGGTTCTATGACCTGGACCTGAGCTCTACTCCTCAGGTGCTTTCATCCTATAGCTTATACGATTCACACTAGACAGGCATTGGTCACCATGGCAGCATGGGTATAAACATTCCCACAGCATCATTCTCGATGCAGTGCGAGTTCCCTTGAAAGGGAACGTCTAGGTTACAACTGTAACCTAGGTTCCTTGAAGAGGGAACGAGACGCTGCGTTATCCTGGCATACTACCAGCATGCCTGTCAGCAACTTACTTTTTGAAGCTAGCGTTACACTGTTTGAGCATGCTTTATAGTTTCCTGGTCACGATGTAACCCTCTTCTGATGTCTCATCACACCATTGGACTGATTTCACAATGTGAAATTGTGTGCAATGACACAATCACCCAGAGTGTTCCCACAGCGTTTCCATAGCATCATTCTCGACGCAGCATCTCGTTCCCTCTTCAGGGATCCTAGGTTACGGTCGTAGCTGGGAAATTGTCTTCAAACCACTGTATCTATTCTGGTATTTATGTTACAGGCAATATCTGTATTTGGCATCTAATGAGAAGTGACCGAGAAATGACTGAGAGGTAACAGAGTGTCAGGAATGCAGTTACAGTGTTTACTTATTTAACGCGGCTTTCAGATAATAAATATGTACTTGTATTGCTCAAACAAACAAATTAATAAAGTTATATTTTGTAGGAAAAGAATGGTCAGTTTGAACTTTATTCTTGTTTATTTTATTCTGCTCTTTTTCATGATAGCTAAAGCTATATGAGACATGAAAAAAAACAATGTGTCTAATCATGAAGGTCAATAATGCATTACATTTATCCACTATAATCCACCGTATAACCGAAATGAAATACATTCATTTGAATGAAATTGTGGATTTACACCACAATTTGTCACTATATGTTAATGTGATCTGTGTTAATGTACTTTTCACGTTCTGATCCAGTGAAGTCCTGACAAAAACAGCCTTGATGGGAAAAAGATATGCCTATGTTTTATCTATTATATGTGCTTACGCTCATGTGCTTGCAGGGGTTGTTTATTATTTTTAGAGGCATGTGACCATGCCAAAGGAATAGTCTCAAGGTGAATTAAACAGCAGCCCAGATGGGAAGAGTCTGTGGTGTCTGTCAGGAGTTAAGCAGAGAAACACACAAGACAGAAGTAGCAAACTTTTTCCATCTTGTTGTCTCTTCACTTCTGTTCTCCACACTTTACGTCATTACGCAACAGTTCAGACTTCATTTTCAAAATAGTAGTCCACAATGTAATTTACTTATGAACACTTACTAATGAAATCCTTCTGGAATTTGACTCACCTGTGGCCTTTTAGTATATACAACAAAGTGTGTCAAAGTCTTTAAATGACCTCATTTGCGTAAAGAACAGAAGATCATGCTCAGATGCTGCTGAACCTGCTGAATTTCTGAACCTGTAGAAATTATGTCAAGTGATTATCCATCTGACTAAAAGTACTAGTGTTTCTGTATCTTAAGATAGTTCGACGCTGGATCTTCTTACGCATTTTTTTATGGCCTATGGAATTGTGGATAACTTTGTCTGCAGTGAACTCTTTGTCAACTGATTGCACTTCAACTTTGACTCCTGGGCGTCATTGAGCATATTGGTTTTACAGCTTAACAGCCTCAGTTCCCATTTACTTCCATTATTAGTTGATCTTCAAAAATAATTCACCTCCAGCAAAGTTTGAAACGACATTATGAATAATGTTGACAAAAATATTGACAGAATTTTCATTTTTGTGCTAAAAATTTCTTCAAGTTTTGCGACCCGTTAATGTATGGATGTCTCAAGACCTCTAGCTCACAGGTTTAGAGACCAGAGATTGATAGAGTGACCATTAGTTTTTAAGCAACTCAAACCCGCCTGAAACTATCTAACATTTCTTGTGGCCACGATTCAGTTTGAGATGAATCTGTGGTCACTGGATATTCTTCTGTTCCCCTTTTTGTTTTATCAGAATTCTGTAGTTCAGCGGACATTCTATACGGCTCAGTTTTTTTTTTTCTATACAGCTTTTAAAGAGAGCTTTTCCTTGAAGATATAAAGCTTTCAAAGTTCTTGACATTGTGTCTAAATAAAAGAGTTTCACAAGAACTTCAGGGGGTCAGATTTGAGTATAATACTCACTTGAGCGCAAATTCATACTTAGATAAATCATGAAATATCAGACAGTTATATCTGGATAGTAATAACAAATGAGTTCCTCTTGCTTCTATAGAATTGCCTGCAGAACAGGCTCAGCAATACTTTAAATAGCTTAACTATAAACTACATATGTGCTAAATTTCATAAACAAATTACTTCTAATATATAGAGCAAACAGTGTATGTGAGGAAATTGATTGGGGGCTGTCTGTAAAAAAAAAAAAAAAAAAAAAATATATATATATATATTTATGGGAAGTACATTTCATATGAGTTTGTTGTCACTTCATATCATTCCACACATAAATCATTTCAAACCTGTCTGCAACTTATGATGCATGAAATTTTCTGTATGGACTAAACCTAACCAGCTGTGAAAGTAAAACCATTATCAGACGTTTATATTATGTTGTAACAGACTGTACATCATTTGTACACTAAGAATTTTTCATAACTATGATTTATAATAGCAGACATTGGAAAATTAGAAAAGCAAACCAACAAGTTCTTTGATGTTGGTTCACTTGGTGTCCATTTTGGTACTTTAATGTTATATTCAAAATTTGTTTTTTATACTTACTTTTCAA
The DNA here is from genome assembly GCA_038088235.1 of Zacco platypus. Classification (NCBI taxonomy): domain Eukaryota; kingdom Metazoa; phylum Chordata; class Actinopteri; order Cypriniformes; family Xenocyprididae; genus Zacco; species Zacco platypus. The sequence continues at coordinate 16,217,638 of CM076071.1, read as the reverse complement.
TCATGTGTTAAAAACCCAAATACATATTCAATGCTTCTTCAGCTGAAAACATGCTAGAAATGTTTTAGTATGGCCAAGCTAATTCTCAGTAATTAACTAGTTAATTACAACCTTTAAGTCCATTTCAAACCAGCTGAAAATCTGTCACCATCTACTAGAATGTCATAACATGTTTGCAATATAAATTGATAGTGTTCCCGGGGTCTAGAGTGGTCCAGCTTAATTTCACAATATAACTTTAAAAAGAATCTCTTAAGATTTCAGAATTTCAACAAAATCAGAAATAAACAATTCAAAATAAAACCATAAGCGCCAACAACTCAAATTGGAACACGAAAAACAAAACTAAATTAGGAAAATTAACAACAAAAGGGAAATCGAACAAATTCAAAAGATGAATAGCCCAAAATCAAATTAATACAAAAACTCATTTACGACACAACAGAAAAAAAAAAATGGAGAATCACAAACAAAAAGAAAACTAAATATGACAAAATAAACACTCAAAGCTTTTAAAGACAAAACATGTACACAGGACAAAATCCTTTGGCATGGGCCCAACACAACCTTGACCCGAAACATACACAGATTCAATGCAAGTTGACCTTGGACGAGACAGCGGTGCCGCCACTGCAAGGATATTGTCCACCCAAACGATTGCTGCGGGAACTGGGATGAAGCCAGATGTTTAAATAGACAGCCTATATGCAACAGCCGATGCCTGTACACAAAACTTTAACTGAAATAAAACACACTTCCACAGCTGATAAGCGTATAATAAAAATGTAATTCATACCTGGAGGAGGACAGATGCAGTCACATTCATCAGCCGAGCAGAGTAGCAGCAGCAAAACGCCAAACACGGAAGCGACTGTACACACAGCTGCTCTCCTAACAACGAGAGCTGTAGGCCAAATGCAAACACAAATCAACAAAAACACAAAAAAAACAGAATAAAACAAGCAAATGAAATACACCAAATTCTAAATTAACCCACCTTTACTGACCCACAGTCATATTCAGCCGAACAATGGAAGCCAAACCACATCCGGGAAGACACCTACACGGGTACATAAGCCAATGACTTTTATAGACAGGTACCAATCAATGACGCAAATATACCTGTAACGATCCCCAGCTGAAGTGCCCGTTAGATCCCCTAGAGGGCACTTCAGCAAGGACTATGCACCACACACACTCACTCACAAACACGGACTACATTTCCCAGAATCCCCGCACCTGTCATTGATCGCTGCTCCAGCTGATACTCATTATCCCACCATATTTAAGTCCAGCACACACACACTTGTGTGCGAGGTCTTATTATTTCCTAGAGTGTAACATTTCTGAGCATTATATTCTTGTCTTGTCTGCCTGTTTCTTGATCCTGCCTGTCTCATCATTTTTGTTGTTTACCTGCCTGCCTTCTGACCTATAGCCTGGACAATTACGACGAGCCTGCCTGTTCCCTGCCATTATACTGTTTGCTATTTCATTGACCATTGCCTGTTTGACTACATTTTTGAATAAAGCTTGCAATTGGATCTCATCCCGCTGACTCGCCAGTCATTACAATACCAGTCCTAACCAATCATCTCGGAAATTGATTCCTATCTTGCCTGTTATGTCATAATCGCAATAGACAGTACTGTACTTAACAAAATACACAGATCGAAAGGCTGAGAAAGATTTTTTTGGTGAGCTGGGATGACGCTGTTCTTAATGTGTGCTTCCGTATCGGTCTGGATGAGAACACAATCCATTATTATGAACTTATTTGTTATTTTTCCATAGTTGAGTCTATTAATCTTATTCTCTCTCTCAACAGTTCCAATTTCGAAGTAGTAGAGGTTCCAACGGATCGTAATTCTCATCGGGAACACACACAGCCTCACCCACTCACCCCACGCCGATAACCTCCACATACCAATCCAAAGGTACTGGCCATTTTTGTCCGCCAGTGCCTCCCAACAGGGCTTTGAAGACTATGCCAGTCCTCAGTCCTGTGATCATCATGGCCACCACACCCAAGCCATGAGGCAAAATGACAGCTGCTCCCGAGCTGCGATGCAAAATGACAGCAGATCCCATGCCCCAACGTAAGATGGCCGCCAAATGTGAGCCGCCACACAAAATGGCTGTTGCACTGGACCCAAATCCCAAACTGGACGCCATCTTCCCAGAGATGGCCACACTGGCCAAAGAGGAGTGGCTTATAGACTTTTGGACAGTGGCAGTTTTTCCCGAGCCCGCTCCAGATCTCCTGCATCTTGTTCGTTAGATGGTGTTTTAGTATTTTCCACGTTATTATTATTATTAAAAGTTATATTCTATGATTCCTTTTGCCGTATGCTTCTTCTCTGGACACGCACCCGTTACAATCTCAAAGAATCCAGGAAAATTTGTTTCATGGTTTCCATAATATATTAAGCAGCAAAAACTGAAATGATTCTTAAGCAGATTTTTGAACGATCATTTGACAAAGAAAACTAGTGCCATGTCTTTTTTGGGTTCATGCCTATTATTTTGAAATTCATTGTCATATCTCCTGTCCATGTCAAGTGATTAAATGTGTTCGACTTCATGCAGTTCTGCACAGACCGATCAGCGTCTGACTTGAGACAGTGCAGTTCACGTGTTTTCAGTGTTCTTTGTCCAGTCTTGTTTCATGTAATGTGTGTGTACAATGCTGCCAGTTTAAATTATTCCATTAAACTGTGTTTGGAACTTTATTTGTCTTCGCCCTGATCTGCCTACCTACACACCTCTAGAGTAAAGTATAGTCTCGTCCAGGGGCCAGACCCACAGTTTCCACAGCTCTGGTTGTGGATGATATTGTGCCCCCAGCCTGGGAAAACAGGTCCCTCCTGAAGGGAATCTCTCACGGAGGGCCTTCCAGGAGTGATATGATGCATGAGAACCATACTCAGGCTGACCAGAATGGGGCTACCAAGAGCAGACTGACCCCGTCCTGACTGACCCTCTCTAGAACTACCGGAATCCGAAGAGATCCACTTCTGCTGAGCCAGACCTCTCCTTTATCGACTCGGCTGTCTTGGGATGGAGTCTCCATTCCACAGGCCCTGCCTTGACAGGATGTCTGGTCCCCGGGGACATATTGCTCTGAGAGACAACCCTTGGGACCACAGGAGGATTTGGTGCACCAGTTTGCAAAGATTAGTGTAAGTTATGCAGATTGGGAAAAAAAATGGTAAGCCCCAATGTGAAATTGGACTCTTGTTTGCAGGAAGTCCTTATCTAGCTTACTTTTCTTAAGCACTTACTGCTTCTCACGGGGCCAGTCGATATTTTATTTTGCCACAGCTCGAATTACAACCTCCACAGGCTTCTCATACAATGAGGACCTGAGGTCCCCCGTGTCAACATCCCCTGCATCGATGCTGAGCACATTCATGTCCTCCTGTTTTGTTTATTTTATGTGGAGCTTGATTAATTATACCAATCATACCAATAGATAACTCCTCCTTATTATTATACAGATGTGTCATTAAATGTTTACATACAGTGGGTACAGAAACTATTCAGACCCCTGTAACACAACTGAGTAGCTCTCGCTTCACAATTACTAATTTGTTATACGAGATTGCTTGGACCAGAAATCAGAAGATCAAGGTCGACTCACTAGAGCAAAAGGCAGCAGGTTATAACTATCTCAGTTACTTTGCACAGGTCAAGCTACAAGAGTTTAAAGGGGATACGTCTCTTATGCAAGAAAGGTCTATTAATAAAAGTTTTGGACAAACAAAAGTGCAGTTTCATTTAGAATGTATTCAAAAAAATTCACACTCAATAATCACAAGTACCCAGTATACTGCAAATCATCAAAACTATACATACGTATACAATTCAACAATTTCAAAGACAAGTGTATGTGCATATAGGGAATTAAATTGTCCAGCACAGCTGTTTGAAAACTTAAACAGTTCAGGAATTGAAGGGAAGCAGCATTATCTTTTGTTGAGTATAGTTACAGTTGTTGAAGAAATTGATCAGGTCGTTTGTTGTCCTATGCTTGAATGTCTGTTCAATTTCAGTTTTTCACACCACATGAACCAAGAGTGGCTTCAACAATACAATGGGTATGTAAACATGTAGAGGTAGCTATAGTTGATTGGTAAAAACTACATCACAGCAAAAATCCTCTATAAAGAGAAAAACAAATCAATTAAACTAAATAAATTTCATGAAAGTTCATTACAAACATTAAACTTAAGTTTGAGCAGGAAACAAAAAGTTTCTCAAACAGGATTTGGCAACCAGGTGGTAAACGGGTAGCAAACAGCCATGACGCACAATCAAACAGACCCCACCATTTACTCTACTGTTTCCTCTTATATACTAGGAGTATGCTCCATCTCCCCCTATAGTCTAGGAAGGATACAGCAACCATAAATACAATAAATACTGACAGGCAGTGACTGTTACAAGATGGACATCAAAATGACAATGGAATAGAATAAATACTAGGACTACTGGGATGCAGTTTATTAAAGAAAAGGTAAGTGTTTTGTTTCTTTGAATAAATTGTAATTCTTTTAAAATGCAAATAATAGAAATAAACAAACCCCAATTAAGTCACAATAGTTCACACTATAGTTCAAAACGAAAATGCAAATATTAGAGTTCAAAATCAATGCAGTATTTCAAAACCCATTTTCAAATTTCAACATCAATCTTTGAAATTCAACCTCAGTTTTTTTTCACTTTCACATATCAGTCTCTCAATATCAAATTCAGACAACAGTCTTAACATCAGTGTCTCAAATCCACTTGTAAATTAACAGTAATGTTCATTAATGAAAGAACAGTTCAGTCCATGAGAAAAAAAAAGTCTCCAGGGAAATCCAGGTGAACTTGAAATAAAAATGTGCAATTCTGTCCTACCCGATCAGAAGAAAAGGAAAAAAAAACTGTTTCTTGGTTTCCAGGTACTAACAATGGGATGACTCGCCAGCCCAAACCAGGAATAGAAATCCACAGCCCGGACAGCAGAAGTTCTTCAAACACTCAAGGAAGAGAAGAAGAAGAAGAAAAAAAAACCCAGCCTTGCAAAAACAAAGCCAAAACAATCATCAGTAACTCATTTCAAATAAATAGTTTCAAATTACTAAAGCGTCTGTTATGATTATTAACATTTACGCAACGCATACATGCTAATCACCCATGTGCGCAAGTAACACACCAGAGTCTATGCACAGTATTAGCGAGCTAGCACTACCTGGTGCACACATCAAAGAAAAATTATCATGTCTTCACAAATAAAACATCCTTCAACAACTTGAACATAACTACATATACACTCACAGATCGTATTGAAGCACAAATTAAAACATTTTCAACACATTTTTACATTACCCACTCACATTTCTTGTTAACTTTACATTCTCCAATAACAGTATTCACATTCATCTTAACTAAATACATTTCTTATAACGAAACTTTTACTCACCAAGGAGAAATGTATCGGAGAAAAAAAAAAAAGAAAAAAAAAATTAATATTCCTCCAAAGAAACACTGATCAGACTATATTTCATTTGCTCCTCGCCGCGTCTTTCTCACGGCGCGAATCTATATGTAATGATGTCTCAAGTTCTCTCTTAATTGGCTAACAATCCAACAATGAATCATTAAACTGTTTGCTCTTGTTCTTGCGTCGTTCACAACTTTTTGTGCGTCTCCTATTCTCTTGCTCGCGTACACTCTTCTGGAAATTTTTCAGGGAAGGCGGAGCTAACCTTTCACCTTACCAATAAGAAATCCGTTTAGAACTTGCTTTCTTTGAATTTTTTATAACAAAATAAATAAATGTTACTTTGTGGGGTTTATTTTTCTCTTTCAGTCTATAAACTTTATGGTGCTATGAATAAAATAATACTTCTTATAAATATTAGTGACCTAGATTAATGATCTGGGTTACACCCCCTTAAATTTTTCACTCTTTGTTATATTGCAGCCATTTGCTAAAATCATTTAAATTCATTTTTTCCTCATTAATGTACACACAGCACCCCACATTGAAAGAAAAACACAGAATTCTTGACATTTTTGCAGATTTATTAAAAAAGAAAACCTGAAATATCAAATGGTCCTAAGTATTCAGACCCTTAGCTGTGACACTCATATATTTAACTCAGTTGCTGTCCATTTCTTCTGATCATCCTTGAGATGGTTCTACACCTTCATTTGAATCCAGCTGTGTTTGATTATACTGATTGGACTTGATTAGGAAAGCCACATACCTGTCTATATAAGACTTTATGGCTCACAGTGCATGTCAGAGCAAATGAGAATCATGAGGTCAAAGGAACTGCCTGAAGAGCTCAGAGACAGAATTGTGGCAAAGCACAGATCTGGCCAAGGTTACAAAAACATTTCTGCTGCACTAAAGGTTCCTAAGAGCACAGTGGCCTCCATAATCCTTAAATGGAAGACGTTTGGGACGACCAGAACCATTCCTAGAGCTGGACGTCCAGTCAAACTGAGCTATTGGGGGAGAAGAGCCTTGATGAGAGAGGTAAAGAAGAACCCAAAGATCACTATGGCTGAGCTCCAGAGATGCAGTCGGGAGATGGGAGAAAGTTGCAGAAAGTCAACTATCACTGCAGCCCTCCACCAGTCGGAGCTTTATGGCAGAGTAGTCAGACGGAAGCCTCTCCTCAGTGCAAGACACATGAAAGCCCGCATGGAGTTTATTAAAAAAACACCTGAAGGACTACAAAATGGTGAGAAATAAGATTCTCTGGTCTGATGAGACCAAGATAGAACTTTTTGGCCTTAATTCGAAGCGTATGTGTGGAGAAAACCAGGCACTGCTCATCACCTGTCCAATACAGTCCCAACAGTAAAGGTGCTGGCAGCATCATGCTGTAGGAGTGTTTTTCACTGCAGCTGCAGGGAGAGAACGACTGGTTGCAATCGAGGGAAAGATGAATGCGGCCAAGTACAGGGATATCCTGGACGAAAACCTTCTCCAGAGTGCTCAGGACCTCAGACTGGGCCGAAGGTTTACCTTCCAACAAGAAAATGGCCCTAAGCACACAGCTAAAATAACGAAGGAGTGGTTTCACAACAACTCCGTGACTGTTCTTGAATGGCCCAGCCAGAGCCCTGACTTAAACCCAATTTAGCATCTCTGGAGAGACCTAAAAATGGCTGTCCAACAACGTTTACCATCCAACCTGACAGAACTGGAGAGGATCTCCAAGGAGAAATAGCAGAGGATCCCCAAATCCAGGAGTGAAAAACTTGTTGCATCTTTCCCAAAAAGACTCATGGCTGTATTAGATCAAAAGGGTGCTTCTACTAAATACTGAGCAAAGGGTCTGAATACTTAGGACCATGTGATATTTCAGTTTTTCTTTTTTAATAAATCTGCAAAAATGTCAACAATTCTGTGTTTTTCTGTCAATATGGGGTGCTGTGTGTACATTAATGAGGAAAAAAAATGAACTTAAATGATTTTAGCAAATGGCTGCAATATAACAAAGAGTGAAAAATTTGTCCAATCAGGTAAAAATAATATAGATACTGGTTCATGGGTTCGCATAGATCATTGCCCCCTATAACAGTAATCCTAATGGTATGCAAAGGTTTGATTTGCAAAGGCTTCTAAGCTTCACGAAAAGTGTTTCGAAAGCAACCATCACTATTTTCTATAATAAACTGCACTTGGGCGTTACTTCACTCGCCTACAGTAGGCCTAATGTATCCACTCCACTCGCCTAATGTATCTTGACACCTAGGGATGTGGATCTATCAAGCAAATGTTTTAGTTAGCAATACCATTGTAGAAATGTGTTATTTACTTTTAACCAAATTTATTTCATAAATTAAAATATGTCTGATATTAGGGTATTAGGGAGTTACTAATATTGAGTATAGCATTTGGTTGGTCATGTGATCATCTCAGCATGTATGTCACCATGTAATGTAAATCAGCATTTCTTAGGCCACTAATATGACTGGAGTCTGTTTGAACAGGTTTATTAAAAATACTATTAATTTCCTTGTGTGAAACAGGTGTGTGAGTGTACCTTTAAAAAGAAATGAAATAATTGTTAATAACAGCAGTTCAATATTTTAATAAATTCTCAGTCCTGCTTATAATGTGGTCTGGCTTCTTCATTGACAAGTTATAGATTTCTCATAAATTTGATCTTGCTGAAGGTCTCACTGCAAGTTAAACAGTGAATTCATTATGTCATACTGTAGTCAGGTGGTAGTGAGACAGCAGCAAGAGCCTTTGTTATGAAGGTCTCTGGAAGGTCTTCGACACACTAGAGATGAACGCTTGAAAAGAGACTGTTGGATCAGAACTCCACAAATATGTGAGCCAGAGCCAGAGTCAGCGTGACATTACAGCTGATGCGCTGTCACAATGGCAGCCACATCAATGCGGTCACCGCGCTGGCAGCCATTGTGGGCTGCTTTCAGTGGGCTCTGACAGCAGGTGTGACTTCACATTTGGTGCTTTAGGAGGATGAAAAGAGAGAATGAGAAAAATGGAAAACGATGGACAAAGGTGTGAACCCCATCACTCATGTGGAAAGATAGGAGTTCACTTGTTTATAGAACCACAGCGACATGGCAGAACAGAGAGAGGAGGGGGTGGTGGAGGGAAAAGGGGGGGTGGTGGAGGGAAAAGGGGGAGGGGGGGTGTCAGGGTAGCAAGGGAAAAAGAAAAATGCAGATCATCACCTTGTCTTTGACAGGCCTTATCTTCCCTACTCACGGCAGGACATGCTGTGTGAGTGTGCTCAGAACTGTCATCCTAATAATCATTTCATACTTCATTAATCTCCCTTTCTTGCTCAAGTTTTCTTGCTGTAATCCTCAGATATGTGACATGAGGTGGGAGTGTTTAGATACATTCCCAATAGTCATTTTTAGAAGCGCCTCTATCAAGCTTCAACCACCTCCATAAATCAGGCGTAATCCACACAGAATTACCGACAGTGACTGCAAACATCAGAGTGCTTAGAGATCCAACTAATTAGTGTATCACAAACATGTATTTGTAAGTTTCTAAGAAAAGAATAGTATAATGCTTAATTAGAAAATCTCTGGAATATAGTGATCTATGACAGTTTTATGTTAAATATCATTTTGTGTGTGTGTGTCTACAGGGTTAATGAGGAATTTGTGGACACATCAAGGTTTATAGATTCGTGGAGCAAAATCATATTTTTTAATTTTAAGTAAAAAGATAAAATTAGACTCTTAGGGTAAGACGCCCACCCAATACTTCTTCCACTTCCCAGGTAAGTGGCATTCAGTAGCCATTTTTGAATAACTATACATTTTTTGCTATGACAATTGCAACTAGAAAATGTTTCTAGTTATTTCCCTTAGTAACACATTAGCTAATGTATAATCATCATCCTGCAAAAGCTAAAGTTATATTATACAATTTGAAAGTAAATTCACATTGTTTTTATATTGTATATACCTACATTGAAGGAGGAGAATTGACGCTTCGCAAAATCCCCTGTTGCAATGCCCGACAACCCAACCCAGGCGATGTGCGCCAGCAACCAGGAAGAAGCTACTGCTCTCGTGGAGTGAGCTCTCAACCCGAGCGGGCAAGGCACGCCTTGGGACTGGTAAGCCAAGGCGATAGCATCCACTATCCAGTGAGCCATCCTCTGTTTGGAGACAGCCTTTCTGGAGACAGTGAGAGGTTTCACACCACACATCATGTTCTCCCGCAGTGAAAAATACATCGCGGAGCAAAGAGGACACTGACAACATATGAAACACTTTCATATTTAAAATATTGTAATTTTTTAAAGCAGTTTAAACACTAAATATCGTATAGTGTCTCCTTAATATGTCGTGACAGATCCTTCAACCAACCATCTCTTCATACTAGTTCATTTATAGTATCAAATAAACATGAATGGACATCAGAAGGAATGTTGTTTCAACCACGGAAAGATGTGAGTACGCACAATATTTCAAGTTAACCAACGTTAATCTACTACAGGCTACTCCTTGACGGCTTTGTCAGATAAGATTGCGGATTCTGTGTTATCACTGGTTAGATCGCCTGTCAATCAAACTGTTTGCAAAGGGTCAATTGCGAGCCCAGATATATCAGGTAGTGAACCTGCAAGCACTGTCCACAGAGGAGGCAGACCCAGCCCTGGCTTTGCTCTGTCCCTTCCGCGCTCTGCGCCTGTACGTGGACAGAACGTGAAGCTTCAGGACTTCAGACTAGCTCTTCATCTGTTACGGAGGCCAGCAGATGGGAAAGGCTGTCTCCAAACAGAGGATGGCTCACTGGATAGTGGATGCTATCGCCTTGGCTTACCAGTCCCAAGGCGTGCCTTGCCCGCTCGGGTTGAGAGCTCACTCCACGAGAGCAGTAGCTTCTTCCTGGTTGCTGGCGCACATCGCCCCTCTGACAGATATATGTAGAGCTGTGGGCTAGGCGACACCTAACACGTTCTCTAGATTGTATAGCCTTCGTGTAGAATCAGTATTTTCCCGTGTACTTGCCCCTACTGGCCAGTAGCCCGTTCTAAGTGTTGGCTTGCCTTGGATACGTACATCTATTGCTCCAGTAAGTTCCCCAATTGGCGAACCCTGTTGAGTCCTCCGCAACCGCTTGTGGTTTCGGACATTGTGGAGTGTCCGTTGCTAGGCCTAGCACTTGTTAAACTTACCTCTGCCAAGCTGGGTTCCATATGTTGTGACCCCCTACAGCGGTCCCATATGTGTATATTCCAAGGTATCCTCCCTACATTAAGCCATGTCTTTGCCTCAGCAGAATCCGCTCTGCTGTCCCTGCCAGATGTGTCTCCACCTAAGTTAGGCTGGAGCCATACCAGGGACTTCATATGTGCACTTCATATGTACGTCGAACGTGACCGACTTAAAGGGAACGTCTCAGTTATGTATGTAACCCTCGTGCCCTGAAGGAGGGAACGGAGACATACGTCCCGTTACCACAGTTCCTGTACCCCACTGAGCGCGGGCCACTGCTCATCTCCTCAGCGTAAAACAGAGTGTGAGTGCACCCGCTTATGCATTTATACCTGCTCACGGGGGCAGGTCACGTGACGCAAAGCTAGCACGCCAATGTGCATTGGCTCGTTTAGTTTACACCCGAAGGTGATAGGGCTCCCAATTCGTTGGTACACTTCTGACATACGTATCTATTTCCTTCTTCAGGGAACGAGGGTTACATATGCAATTGAGACGTTACACTATAGTCAAGTCAAGTCAAGTCACCTTTACTTATATAGCGCTTTTTACAATGCAAATTGTGGCAAAGAAGCTTTACATTAATAATTGGCAAATCATTTTTGGCTGCACAGCAGCTCCCAAAGAAAATGGTGTTATTGACCTGCTTATTCTATATATTATTGATTCATTCCATTGAAAAGATCAGTAGTTATTAGTCTAGTTAATTTAGGCATATCAGCACTGGAGTAAACAGTGACGTAATCGTCCGGCTCAGCTCAGTTCGCATACAACGGCGCCACTGCAGGCATACCAAAAACACTTCTGAATATCAAGCAAGTGTCCCCAACAAGCCAAAGGCAACAGCGGCAAGGAACCAAAACTCCAACAAAATGGAGAAAAAAACCTTGGGAGAAACCAGGCTTAGTCAGGAGGCCTGTTCTCCTCTGGACAACAGTGAACACTTGCCCGATACTCAGGCAGAGTTACAGGTCATAAGTCCGATTGGAGTCACGACAGTCAAAATATTTAATCCAGTTCCTTCTAGTTTTTTTTTTTTAAGATCTTTTTAATCACGCCGGTATGGGACGGTTTGTAGGCGATATGTGCCACTAGCTGATGAATCGGTAAGGCCCTCACAAGGGATGAGCTAGTTCACACAGTCTCTCCCGACACCCCAGGGCCACACTGCTGCCGCGCACAGACGCAGGTTCCCCATCCGATCCGGACACGACCCGGACACGGCCCGGATCCAGCCAATCATGTTAATTGGTAAACCTTGGGATGAGCAGAGAGACAAAAATGAGCGTAGACGCCATTCTTCTTCTGATATAACGAGTACATCAGGTGTTATAGGAAGTGTTTCCGGTTCCGGCTGACCTGGTCTATGCGGCCTAACAATCCTTTAATGGATATGAAGACAAAAACTGATAATGTGTCATGTGTATGCCAGGTTAAATAGATGCGTTTTTAGTCTAGATTTAAACTGACAGAGTGTGTCTGCTTCTCAAACAATGCTAGGAAGATCGTTCCAGAGTTTAGGTGCCAAATAGGAAAAGGATCTACCGCCAGCGGTTGATTTTGATATTCTAGGTATTAACAACTGGCCAGAATTCTGAGATCGTAATAGACGCGAAGGAATATAATGCATTAAGAGCTCACTCAGGTACTGGGGAGCTAAGCCATTTAGTGCTTTGTAAGTAATTAGCAAGATTTTAAAATCTATACAATGTTTAATAGGGAGCCAGTGCAGTTTTGACCGAACCGGGCTAATATGGTCATACTTCCTGGTTCTAGTAAGGACTCTATCAGCTGCATTTTGGACCAGCTGTAGTTTGTTTATTAAGCGAGTAGGGGAACCACCTAGTAGAGCGTTACAGTTATCTAGCCTCGAGGTCATGAACTCATGAACTAGCTGTTCCGCATTTGTAATTGAGAGCATATGTTGTAGTTTAGATATATTTTTAAGATAGAATAATGCGGTTTTACATATGCTAGAAATGTGGCTTTCAAATGAAACATTGGTATCAAAGAGCAGCACCCAGGTTCCTAACCGACGAAGACGACTTAACAGAGCAGCCATCAAGTGTTAGACAGTATTCTAGGTTATTATGTGCAGAACTTTTTGGTCCACTAATTAGAATTTAGGAAGGAAATTTAGGAGGAAATTACTAGTCATCCAATTTTTTATATCAGCTACGCATTCTGATAATTTTGATAAAAATAAGAAGATCTAGTGGTTTTAAGGCCTTTCTGTACTCTATCATTTTCTCTCTCCTTGAAATACGAAAAACTTCTATTTTTGATTTCTTCCAGCTGTGCTCCATTTTTCTTGCTGCTTTCTTAAGGGCCCAATTGTGCTCGTTATACCATGGTGATGGACTAATATCCTGAATCTTTTTAAGTGCAAAGGAGCGGCAGAGTCTAGAGTGCTGGAAAAGAGAGTGTCAATAGTCAATGCTGTATTGATTTATGTATGATGTGTAGTATAAAAGGTTTGTATGTTCAGAACAAAGAAAGTATATGGACTTGGTATCAAAGCTGATTTTTGAAACTAGAAGAACTAATAGTTTTGATGGTTTGAAATCTATTTTCACATGCCTTGCAATGGCTCCTTTATTTGTAATATTTTAATTTTATAAACATACAACATGAGTCCTGAAACGCTGTGGCTATTAAAAAGTTTGCTGGTTAAAAAAAAAAAAAAAGTCTAGACCTTCAACTTTTATTGAATAACTCAGTAAGAAAGGATAAGGACATCAATGCATTTTCTGTAAGGAGAGATGTGTTAGAAAGGTGAGCGCTTGTTAACATACTTGAAACAGTTTATTACACTTCCTTGGAGATGGTGTGCACATTTTTTAAAAGGTTTGAGTGTTTGTACTTAAAGTGATAGAGAAGGACATTTATGTGTGGGAAGAAAGGGGATAATGATACCTGGCTTTCGTGAATGTCTGTTTAATATATTCTAATTTTAAGTGCACTTAGTCATTTTCTTAATTAGTTCTGTGAAAGAAATGAAAATTTCTACTCATAGGCAGAAAACCTACAACTAATGGCACAATTATACATTATACAGTAATAATGAAAATTTGTTTTTTACCTAACTATCAAAACATTTTCAGCTTGAAATCATATAAGTACATACAGATGACTTTTAAATGAGAACACCATTGTAAAATAAGAATTGAATTGAATATGCACTTGCAGTGTACTTAAAATCACTAAAATTTACTTAAAAAGAGTACATTTGGACTTTGTAATAATGTCAAATTAAAAGTTTTAATTTAAGGTCTAATGACTCACACTGAGACAGCAGATGAGGATGAACCCAATCATAGTGACTTTATTGTAGGTTAAAAGATGAGGAGTACACAGGTAAGGATATATGCTGCAGTTGATTACAGTCTTTCAAAACTATGCAGAATGCTGGAATCATACATAGCACCCATTATTGTTATAAATAAATCTTGTGCCAGACAGTTGCATTAATGTGGCTCCATGAGTATTCATTTTCAGTGGTCAAAAACCAAATGTGGGTCACTTTGCATATAGCTGATACTTTTGTCTTTTAAAAAGTAATATCTGAAGAACAAATAATGTTAAAACTAGAAATGTATTTTGTGGTTTTCTATCAACTCATTTGCATAAAACATACCTTTCTGAGTGCCATAAATATTCCTTTTCCAAAGCTCACATGCCTGTAACTCTAAAAGTATTCAAGATATCTTAATATAATTCTAGATTCTCATTCTTAATAAACTTTACTTCTGGAATCTTCATTTTCAAGGCCATATATGTTGAATTAGATTTGTGCCAAAATTTGTTGAATATAACTTGTCAAGAAACTAATGAAAATATAAATTGGAAAAAAAAAAATCGCAGGCAAAATGTTTGACTTAGTTTTTTACACTTCATGTTTTGCTATCTGTTTTCTCCTTTTCCTTCGCTGATCAGTACTTACAAATGCATTCGTTTTCATTTACGCTTCTGAAATTTTTGTTTGCGATCTCTGAGTTTTCATTCGCCCTTCTGGCACAAATCTCTCATGGAGGTGGGGTTAGCAGTGGTGTGTTCTCATTGGTGATCAAATTATCTATTGAAAACGCCTCGGTTACCTTATGTAACCTTAGTTCCCTGAAGAGGGAATGAGATGCTGCATTAACAGCTGTGGGAACATCTCTGCGTCGTGAAGCACGTATGAAATCGGTCCAATGGCGTGACGGAACGTCATAGGTGGGTGACATCACTGACCAGGAACTATAAAGCACCCCGCGATCAAATACAGTCAGCTTCTGATTGGCTGAAGCAAGTCAATCACAGGCAATGCTGGGAGTATGGCAAGGCAACGCGGCGTCTCGTTTTCTCTTCAGGGAACTGAAGTTACATACGTAATCGAGACGGTCCCTTTCAAGGGAACTCGCACTGCGTTAACCGCTGTGGGAACGCAGACAACAAAGCTTGACAATAAAGCTTTCGAAGCAGCCATACTCCTAGTGGAGTGAGCACAGACAGCCAAAGGGGACGGCTGACCGTCCGACTCATAAGCAAATGAGATAGCCTCAACCACCCACTTGCTCATTATCTGCTTAGACGCAGGAAACCCCTTCCTGTGGGACCCAAAACAAACTAACAACTGTTCTGATTTCCTCCACAGGCCAGCTCAGTGGACATATGCATCTAAATATCTGACTGGGCAGAGCAGATTCAGTTTCTCCTGGTCTGACATCCTGAAGGGAGGAGGACAAAAGGCTTGCAGTATGATGGGTCTACAGTATTAGTAGAAACCTTAGGAATATACCCTGGCCTAGGGTGAAGGAATGCCTTTACCATGCCAGGTGCAAATTCCAAGTACGAGGGCGAGACTGAGAGAGCTTGAATGTCTACAATTCTTTTAAGTCAAGTCAAGTCAAGTCATCTTTATTTATATAGCGCTTTTTGCAATGCAAATTGTGGCAAAGCAGCTTTACATTAATAAGAAAATGGTGTCATTGTGCAGCTTATTCTATATATTATTGATTCATTCCGTTGCAAATATCAGTAGTTATTAGTCTAGTTAATTTAGGTATAGCAGCACTGCAGAAAACAGTGACGTAATCGTCCGGCTCAGCTCAGTTCGCATACAACGGCGCCAATGCAGGCATATCAAAAACACTGCTGAATTAAGCAAGTGTCCCCAACTTAAGCAAGCCAAAGGCAACAGCGGCAAGGAACCAAAACTCCAACAAATGGAGAAAAAAACCTTGGGAGAAACCAGGCTTAGTCGGGGGGCCAGTTCTCCTCTGGCCAACAGTGAACACTTGTCCGATACCCAGGCAGAGTTACAGGTCATTAAACCGATTTGGAATCGCAACAGTCAAAATATTTAATCTAGTTCCATCTAGTTTAAGATCTTTTTGATCACGCCGGTATGGGACGGTTTGTTGGGATATGTGCCACTGGCTGATGAGTCGGTAAGGTCTTAACAAAGGATGAGCTAGTTAACACAGTCTCCGCCGACACCACAGGGCCACATTGCTGCCGTACACAGGCACAGGTTCCCCGTCCGACCCGGACACGGCCCGGATCCCGGATCACGTTAATTGGTAAACCTCGGGATAAGTAGAGAGACAAAAAATTAGCGTAGACGCCATTCTTCTTCCGATGTAACGAGTACATCTGGTGTTATAGGAAGTGTTCCCGGTTCCGGCTGACCTGATCTATGCAGCCTAACAATCCTTTAACGGATATGAAGACAAAAGTTTATAGTGCGTCATGTGTATGCCAGGTTAAATAGATGCGTTTTTAGTCTAGATTTAAACTGACAGAGTGTGTCTGCTTCCCGAACAATGCTAGGAAGATTGTTCCAGAGTTTAGGTGCCAAATAGGAAAAGGATCTACCGCCTGCGGTTGATTTTGATATTCTAGGTATTAACAACTGGCCAGAATTGGCCAGATCGTAATAGACGCAAAGGACTATAATGCATTAAGAGCTCACTCAGGTACTGGGGAGCTAAGCCATTTAGTGCTTTGTAAGTAATTAGCAAGATTTTAAAATCTATGCGATGTTTAATAGGGAGCCAGTGCAGTTTTGACAGAACCGGGCTAATATGTTCATACTTCCTGGTTCTAGTAAGGACTCTAGCAGCTGCGTTTTGGACCAGCTGTAATTTGTTTATCACGCGAGCAGGGCAACCACCCAGTAGAGCATTACAGTAATCTAGTCTCGAGGTCATAAACGCATGAACTAGCTGTTCCGCATTTGTCATTGAGAGCGTATGTCGCAATTTAGATATATTTTTAAGATGGAAGAATGCGGTTTTACATGTGCTAGAAATGTGGCTTTCAAATGAAAGATTGGTATCAAAGAGCACACCGAGGTTCCTAACTGACGAAGACGACTTAACAGAGCAGCCATCAAGTGTTAGTCAGTATTCTAGGTTATTATGTGCTGAAGTTTTTGGTCCAATAATTAGAATCTCTGTTTTTTCTGAATTTAGTCGTAGGAAATTACTAGTCATCCAATTTTTTATATCAGCTATGCATTCTGTTAATTTTGAGAATTGGTAGGTTTCGTCAGGGCGCGAGGAAATATAGAGCTGAGTATCATCAGCGTAACAGTGAAAGCTAATGCCATGCTTCCTAATGACATCTCCCAAGGGTAGCATGTACAGAGTGAAAAGCAACGGTCCTAGAACTGAGCCTTGTGGTACTCCATATTTAACTCGTGATCAAAATTACATCTCTTTGTTTACTACTACAAACTTTAAGAGACGAAATGGCAAGGAAAAGATAGTCTTTAAGGTGAGGAATTTGATAGGAACTGCTTCAATGGGCTCAAACGGAGCCTGAGTAAGACCCTCCAGCACCATGGCTAGATCCAAGACCGGCACCCTCGTGTGAACTGCAGGTCTCAGCCTCAAAGTGCCATGAAGGAAACGAGTAATAAGAGGGTTTCTCCCCAAAGAAACACCACCCAAAGGTGTGTGGTAAGCAGCTAAGGCCGTCACATACACATTTATTGTGGAGGGGGATAGCCCTGCAGAGAAATCCAGCACCGCACCACCGGGCAGTTAACTGGTTCCAGCTGACTCTCTCTGCACCAAGAGGTGAATAATTTCCACCTCAAGGCTTACAGTTTCCTCGTGGAAGGAGCTCTGGAGTGAAGCATGGTCTCAACAACCTCAGTTGAGAGACCAGAACTTATTAGCTGGGCCCCCTCAGAGACCAAGCCCATAGTTTCCATAACTTGGGACGGGGGTGATAAATCTACCCCTTTGTCTGAGGAAGAAGATCTTTTCTGATCGAATCTCCATAGGAGGGCCCACCAGAAGTGATACTAGGTCCAAAAACCACACTCGGGCTGGCCAGAATGGGGCTATCAGCAGGACACTGGCCCCGTCCTTGCGAATTCTCTTCAGAACTCTCGGGAGAAGAGCACCTCGGCCACATCTGAACCATGGCATCCAGCCCAAGAGGGGCTGGTTGAATAAGGGAGAACCAAAGTGGACAGTGTGTCGTCTCTAAAGATGTGAACAGGTCCACCTCTGCTCACCCGAATTTCTCCCATAGGAGCTCCACCAGCTCGGAGTGAAGTCTCCACTCCCGGGGCCTCGGCCCCTGCCTCGACAGGATGTCTGCTCCCTGATTTAATTTTAAATTACTTTAAAAAAACTGCTCAGGGAGAGCAGTTTCCCCCATGACCACAAGAGAATCTGGTGCGCCAGCTTATATAAGGGGTGCGACCACAGACCCCCTTGATAGTTTATGTACGAGACTAAAACATGATGACCTCAGGTCTGCGATGAAATGTTTTAGTGTCTGGAATACGGCTAACATCTCTAAACAGTTTATGTGCCACAATAGACCACTCACGATCGCCCTTCAGCCTGTGAGAGATGCATTCGTCGTTAATGTGACATGACGACAAGGAGCTCCCAACATAGGTCCCTGGGACAGAAAACCAAGGATCTCTTCACATGACTAAGGCACGAGAGCATCGCCGCGTGACCTTGAATATGCAAAGTGGGCTCCTCCTCGGGGAAAACCCCTTGTTCTTGAGCCACCACTGCAATGGTCTCATGTACAGCAGGCCAAAAGGTATCACATTGGCCGCTGCTGCCATCAGACCCAACAGTCTTTGAAACTGTTCGACAGTTAGTGACTGGCCCAGCCTTAACCCTTTCATGGCCGAGAGAATCGAAGTGATACAATCAGGAGACAAGCGTGTTTTCATCATGATCGAATCCCAAATTTCACCGAGAAAAGTGTTGCTCTGGCATGGAGACAGCACACTCTTCTTGGTGTTTAGCCTTAACCCAAACTTTCTCATGTGGGTGAGAACAACATCTCGATGCTGAACCACCTGTTGCTGTGACTGAGCTAGAATCAACCAATCATCAATATAATTGAGTATGCAGACACCCTGGAGTCGCAGTGGAGCCAGCGCTGCATCCACACACTTCGTAAAAGTTTGGCGAGACAAGGCTAGGCCAAACGGAAGAACACGATATTGGTACGTTTCATCCCTGAAAGCGAATCTCAGGAACTTCCTGTGTTGTGGAAGGATGGATACATGAAAGTATGCATCCTTGAGATCTATCGTGACAAACCAGTCCTCAGACCTGATTTGTGACATGATTTGTTTGAGGGTAAGCATCTTGAACTTAAGCTTGCCTACTGT
The DNA here is from genome assembly GCA_038088235.1 of Zacco platypus. NCBI lineage: Eukaryota > Metazoa > Chordata > Actinopteri > Cypriniformes > Xenocyprididae > Zacco > Zacco platypus. The sequence goes on along the minus strand of CM076071.1, from coordinate 16,198,269 downwards.
TCGATTTAATAATCTTAAATCTAAAATCGGACGCAGCCCTTCATCCTTCTTGGAGTATCAGCTGTAAAAGCCTGACTCTCTGCTGGGAGGAGAGCCCGTTCAACCCGTTCTATTGCCTCCTTTCGCAAATGAGCTTTCACCTCTTGTTCCATAATCACAGCCTGATCAGGGTTCATCACTGTGGGTATGACCCCGCTGAAAGGAGGTGGCCGAGACCTGAACTGAATGGCATAACCTTTTTCGACTGTCTGCAGGACCCAACGTGATATATTTGGTAGAAGTTTCCATTCTGTCAGAAAATCTACTAAAGGTACCAGTCTCTCAAGACTGGCCTCTATTGTTTCTTGAACAGCCAGCACAGCACCCTGAAGCAGCACACCGGCAGGAAATAACTGTGTTGACTGCCTTAAAATCCTCCGCAGAGGAGGCTGGCATGGGTTGGGTTGGCAGAACGGCCCCCCTGAGAGCACCGAAGGGAGAGGGGCACCATGATATGAGGTGGGATCCACAACCTCCACCAGCTCCTCACACGCAGGGGAGTGTAGTGGCAAATCTTCACTCTCTCCTGCATTGATGCCCACGACATCCAGCTCCTCCGAACTGGATATGTGAAGCACCGGTGCCCCTCCCGGGGAGGTAGAAACCGCAGAGCGTGCTTCCAGACCCTGGGCAGAGGCACTGGATCTGCCAGGTGAAGTGATCCATTTACGAACCCCACGACCTGAGTTTCCGCTCTGCCTCGACAGAAGCGGGACCCCAAGCCGTAAGGAACGCGTGCCGAAGCACCCTCCTCAAAGAGTGCCCGGCGTGAGCGCAGCGTTCTCAGTGGGAGACTGTAACACAGTTTGTAAATATGGGAAGAAGGAGGCGGGAACCGGCGAACGTTCAACAACTTTAATTAAACAAATAAGCAAACAATAAAATGAAAGTAAAAGGGCGGCAGTTCCTCACGGCGACTGCCGCCCACACAAACAAAATAAAACACAACATAAATTCCAGGCCTGGTCCTCTCTCGTCCTTCACTGTCGTCGCTCCTCTTTTATGCTTCCGGAGCTCCTCCGTGAGAGATACCAGACCGGTGTACCGAGCAGCTGAAGCTCATTATCTCTCGCGTCACCGGCCTCGCGCCGTTCCCTCACGGCTCTCGCCCGCCCTGCTCGTCACAGAGACGCTTGCAATGCTCACAGTCAGCCCCCTCAAGAGCTGACTGGGCATGCTGCTCTCCCAAGCAAACAACGCAGAGAGAGTGTGTATCCCCACCGGTAATGAAACGAGGACAGGGATGCACACACTTCTTAAACTGTTGCTCACCATTATATATCATACAATTGCCACTGAATAGCATATAGACAGACAACAGTAAATATGACGGACACAGATAACATAGTGCGCTTGCTGAAGACATAGAAGCTGACTGTGACTGTGACTGTGATCGTGGGGTGCTTTATAGTTCCTGGTTAGTGACCACCTGGTCAATTTCTCCAAAGAAATGAAAATATTTCTATAATATCAGGTGTCTGAAGATCAAGATCCCAGTCAGTCAAAGGTCATATGTCTGAAGAAAACAATATTCTTGTCTGATGGTGGCAGTGGATCTCTGGTACTACCACTCCATCGTCTGTGTCAGCATCAGAATTTTGTTTATGGGAAAATTGCTCCCTTCCCTGTAAAATGAGAAAAGAGATGTATTATAATCTAACAATACAAACTGCTTTCAACTCACACATAACATATTGTAGACTTAGCATGTTTATTTCAAACAAATTATGCATACATACACACACACACACACACACACACACACACACACATATATTTATATACAGTGGGTACGGAAAGTATTCAGACCCCCTTAAATTTTTCACTCTTTGTTATATTGCAGCCATTTGCTAAAATCATTTAAGTTCATTTTTTACCTCATTAATGTACACACAGCACCCCATATTGACAGAAAAACACAGAATTGTTGACATTTTTGCAGATTTATTAAAAAAGAAAAACTGAAATATCACATGGTCCTAAGGATTCTGACCCTTTGCTGTGACACTCATATATTTAACTCAGGTGCTGTCCATTTCTTCTGATCATCCTTGAGATGGTTCTACACCTTCATTTGAGTCCAGTTGTATTTGATTATACTGATTGGACTTGATTAGGAAAGCCACTCACCTGTCTATATTAGACCTTACAGTTTACTGTGCATGTCAGAGCAAATGAGAATCATGAGGTCAAAGAAACTGCCTGAAGAGCTCAGAGACAGAATTGTGGCAAGGCACAGATCTCGCCATGGTTACAAAAAAAATTCTGATGCACTTAAGGTTCCTAAGAGCACAGTGGCCTCTATAATCCTTAAATGGAAGACGTTTGGGATGACCAGAACCCTTCCTGGAGCGGGCCGTACGGCCAAACTGAGCTATTGGGGGAGAAGAGTCTTGGTGAGAGAGGTAAAGAAGAACCCAAAGATCACTGTGGCTGAGCTCCAGAGATGCAGTTGGGAGATGGGAGAAAGTTGTAGAAAGTCAACTATCACTGCAGCCCTCGGCTTTATGGCAGAGTGGCCCGACGGAAGCCTCTTCTCAGTGCAAGACACATGAAAGCCTCCATGGAGTTTGCTAAAAAAAACACCTGAAGGACTCCAAGATGGTGAGAAACAAGATTCTCTGGTCTGATGAGACCAAGATAGAACTTTTTGGCCTTAATTCTAAGTGGTATATGTGGAGAAAACAAGGCACTGTTCATCACCTGTTCAATACAGTCCCAACAGTAAAGCATGGTGGTGGCAGCATCATACTGCGGGGATGTTTTTCAGCTGCAGGGACAGGACGACTGGTTGCAATCGAGGTAAAGATGAATGCGGCCAAGTAAAGGGATATCCTGGACGAAAACCTTCTCCAGAGTGCTCAGGACCTCAGATGCAAAACTTGTTGCATCTTTCCCAAAAAGACTCATGGCTGTATTAGATCAAAAGGGTGCTTCTACTAAATACTGAGCAAAGGGTCTGAACACTTAGTCACTTTAACAACTCAAAAAACTCAGTAAAATACAGGTAAAGTCTACTTTTTGCCAGTACCAACATCAAAACAACAAAATAACAAAACAACAAAACCAATATCGGCATAAACATAGTCCAGACAAAGGCTGAGGCTGAGTCTGAAAGCTTAAAAATGCTGCCTTCAGAGGATGCATTTCAAGGTTGGAAGGCATCAAGGCATGTGAGAATCCAATGCAAACTTCACTTCCTGTCTCCTGATACCTTCATCTGATTGGTTTTGGAAGGCAGCATATTCTTCACTGCCTTTGATATCCCACAAGCCTTTGCTGTCCATTATGAGACTGTTAAGGAGCCTGCCTACACGCCCACCCTCAATCCTACACCTCATCCTATCACACGGTCTGCTTCACCCGAATTCTAATCACCTGCACCTGATCCTCATCACCGTCACTCCCTTTAAATACTCACCTCACAAGTCATTCGTTGTCTGGTCTCATCATTGATGGACACAAAAGACTCACCTGCTCAACTCTACCCGTCATCCTGATCCATTCCTCCCGCTCTGGTTCTGCCACCTGTCCCCGAACTCAGGATCATCTGCAATCACAAGAAAGACTTTACCATATTGAAGCTAAGTTCTCTTATTGAAAGACTTTACCCGCACATCTGCTTTTGTTCAGTTGTGCTGTATTGCTGTTGTGTTTTAATAAACACTGTGAACTTGCATCCCTCTCGTCTGTGTCTGACAGTGACAATTTAGCTAAAAACAATTAATATGACATCTGGAAGCTGTGCTTGGTGGTCAGTTTGTTCCTTGTTTGTTTTCCACTTCTGATGTCATTTATAGCAATAAATTACCTTTCTGGCAATAAATTTTTTTCACCAAAGCTTGGTCTATTTTGCTGTGGATCATTAAACCGTTTCAGTGCCTTAGATATTTAAAGAACGACCATAATTTGAACTGTAGGGTGTTATTTGATATTTCATTTAAAGTTAATTTACGTTAAATGTTGTCACATTATATTAGGCATCTTTAACTACTTCAAAACACAAATGAAGATATTTTAATGAAATCAGAGCGATTTCTGAAAATCTTTGTCGCTTCAAAAACAGATCATAAAACTAATCTTTATGAATTGACCAGTTCAGTTCAAATTTACTGAAGAGACATGATCACTTTATATGATGAACAGACTGAATTTTATTCACATATAAACATTGATCAGTGAACATAAACAGAAGCTCAACTGAACTTCTTGTGTAAGCGGAAATGTGCTGTGTAACATGGAAATGAACCTCATTGGTTCTTGCATGTCAAGCAAACATGCTTGAACTTTAACATAACTGATGTGTGTGTTTTGATGAATACCCAAACAGGTATTTATGGAACCCATGGAATGCACAGATGAGGCAGAAGAATAATAGCAAAGTCAGAGTTATTGATGACCGATGAAAAGAGAATAACGAAGCAGTTACCTTTTACCAGGTTGCAATGAGTGGAGGAGACTGGAGAAAACATTTCTTGAATTGTTGTAACAGGTGAGTAGCAGAGAGGGGAACAGGTGAAGAAACATAGGTAAGTAACGGAAGAGTCTTTCTAGTCTTTCCAAAATCTGATTAGAGTGGTCAGACTGAAACACATGTCCAAAAATGTCATTTGAACAGGATTTCAGACCACATTTGAATGGAGCTTGAAATGGATTTGTAAAAAGTACATTTCATGTTTTGTTTTGTTTTTTGTTTTTTTTTGCCATTCACACTTGCTAAATCTGATTGGATTTCAATCGGATATGCACAAAAATTGGATTTGGTTTGACAGTCTGAAGGTAGCCTATGAGTGCCTGAGTAGTGTGTGCTCTTATACTGTGGTTGATAAGTGAACTGATGAGGGACAAGTGCAGGCGATTACAATTCTGGTGACACCTTGACAGTATGCTGAAATGCACTTTTTTCCCATCTCTCTCTTGTCACTTGCGACTGTCAATGACGTAATGTATGCGTTATCTCTGGTTTCCGCTTGTGCTGCACAGTAACCATGGCAACAGACACGGACAGCTTTGTAACGGCTGTTTTTTTGTTCAAACATTATGGACCATGGCAAGCAAACTTTGGGACATAAGGAGAAATAAAACGAGGATCAATATCGGTGTGGCGTTTCTGAGATCGTGAGAGCTTTGCGACAAACTTTGGTATTAGACAAGGTAAGCAAATGTAGGCTACATAAAACTAATCAATGTTATATAGCTCAACACGACAAAGTGTTAGAATATCATCAGTATAATAATCTAATGTTGATCAAGTCTCATACAGACAACAAAGCTAATACTAAACATTACAACTTTCAACACACTCAAATGCAGTTTAGTATGATAGTGTAACGATAGACCAAGTGAAACTTGTAGTATTTCAGCACTTATGAGTAGATCGGTAAAATGAAATGTCCGCGTTTCTGTATATTCCCCGGGACTCGCGTTTGCCACTGTCTCTCATTAGCAATCGCATCCACGATTCTTGGCCGCGCCCAGCTTCATACCACACTCATGTTTAAAACATGCATTCACTCATCCATAAACATTATTTCCCCATAAATATTATTAGATCCATTGGCATGACGACAAGTTCCATGATTCCATATTCATTACGTCATCAATCTACGCCTTAGCGACCCCTAGTGGATAAAAAAAACGACATAGTGCACCTTTAATGGAGATAAAGCACTTTTACACTGATTTTTTTCTGGTTGTGACAAACTATTCTTTGGAAAAGTCTTTCTCACACTAGCTGTCAAATTTATATAATGACTAGTTTGATAGACTCACTGGGATACATTGTAAGTAGCTGCCATCTCTTGCCTCAAAAGTTCTTTAGTTACACTTTAATCCAAGTCCCAGTGGTCATCTCCATGACAAACCAGCTTGCTTGTGCCCTGTTAGTATAAGACTGATGTAGGAGGAACCCAACAGAATGTGAGAGGTTACAATGAAAAAAAAAGAAAAGGAAGTAGAAATCTGTATTTTCACAAGCTATGTGCTGAAATCTTTGCGTAAAAAGCGTTTATCCACTGTCGCAGCATGAAATTAGCAAATTCATTCCCAACATGAAGTGTTTTCATATATCTGGACCCCTGAGAGCAGGTTTAATTGTGGCGTGTGATGAGAATGCAATAGCTTAAAATACCATCTCTGCAGCAATTACTATGACATGACAGGGAAAGAGCAATTTATGTTGCGGAACAAGGGTTGCTTGCCAAGTCCCTGGTTGTTGTGCATCTAACAAGTGACTAAAGTTGTGGGCTATTTTAGCTATTTCAGTAGTTTGTGAAAAGTCGAGGAAGGTTAAACATTCTTTCAAAAAATTTGAAAAAAACCTATAAGCTTTGTTCCAAAACCTAGTGAGTTGCAAAGCGTTGACATTCAATTAGCAGCCTTGATTTATCTTCTGTTCTAAACAAAAATTATGCTGGTTAAGATTCCTAATGAATTGTAAGTCTCAGACATTCACCGAAAACAGCTTATTTCCATATTTAAAATAAGGTGAATAACCTCAGATGTGGAAGTTGATATTTCAAGCTCATATAAGAAACCATTCATTTTACTGCTACCTAAACTAGTGGCTCAGAGAGGGATGAACCTATTAAATGCATCGAGATCCCTTAATAGGTTGGCCTGGTACACCTACATTTTTTTAGTGTGCAGACATGCACCAGCCTGACCTGCCACCATATATGCCCGCCACATTAGGTGTAGTTCAGCAGAGTTTGGTGGGCAGTGTTGGGGCCCTAAGGGATTACACAATCAGTGTGCAACCGGCTTCACAGCTAGTCATATGCTACAGCAAGAATACAACCCCCAGGAGCTCCTATAAGTGAGTGACGGAGGGGGTAAATCCTCGACATCCCCCGCTTTGATGCTAAGGATATCCACCTCCTTGGAGCTAGACCAACACAGCATCAGGCTCTCTCTTGGTGTGGAAGAAGCCGCAGAGTGGGCTTCCGGATCCCTTGCGAAAACATTGGAGCTGGTGGATGAGGGCTGAGAAAGGGCAATAACATTGAAGCATTGAACATGGCCAATAGGAGCGAAGTGTCTTGAGTGGTAACTGCTCACATTGCTCACAGGCAGTCCACTTGAGAACTGCCTGTGCATGCTCTGCTCCCAGCTTACTCAAATGATTAGTCCACCTTTTTAATTAAATACAGCCATAAACACCAGACAAGTGAAGCACGGTCTGAATGATAGGCTGAATATACTATATATTTATTTAACCCTCAAACTGTCTTTGTTTACTGTTCATCAATCCTGTCTTTGGGGTCAATATGACCCCAAAATTGAAATCATAATTGTAGAAAATATATACATTTTCAATAATAAAAATAATATATCATTTTTTTTTTGTTTACTCCTCATCTAGGCATTAATGCTGTGTTTTGGGAGATTTGAAGAACTTTTGTTCACATTTATCAGCAAAATATGCAAATACATAATTTTTTGGCACATGAAATATCATTTTTTTATGAAAAAATCACTTAAATTACTGTTTAAATTTAATTTAAATTGTTTCTGGTTCTTGATCTAGGTGTTAGGTGTAAAATACTGCCATCTGGAGGTTAGTGAAAAAACTAAGATGATTTGTTTTTAAGCAATAATTTTTTTTGACCAGCAGAGGGCATTGAAAGCCATTCATTTTACTGGATTTTGGAACTGGCAAAAGGCACACCTAAAGAACAAAACTCAAGAGTCAGACTGTAGTTTCATATTATTGAACAATTTAATGATTCAAATGTGAAAAAAAAAATGAAAAAAAAAAAATTATAATTTTTGAATATTAATAAATTAATAAAAAAAATGAATTTTTTTATTTTTTATTTTTTTTTATCTTTGTGTGTGTGTAGGTGTGTGTGTGTGTGTGTGCATTAGGTCTCACCCCTTTATATCTTTTTTTTCCTGTATTTGTGGCTTATTTTATTTGAAAAATCATATTTTCCAAATTCATATACAATTGCATTGTGTGGCAGTCAGGTGTGTGTGCGTGTGTGTGCGTGTGTGTGTGTGTGAGCATGTGTTTTCCACATTGCATTCATGCTCAAGTACCAGGCCTTAAGTTCTGTGAGAAAATTTTCAGATTTGTGTTGCATTTATTGATTTTTTTTTTTGGACAAATGGAAAAAAACCACATTTTTTTTGCATTTCCCATTCATTTTCAATTGGGGTCATATTGACCCCAAAGACAGGATTGATAAACAAAATTTTTACAAACCTTCAGAACGACCGAATCAAGCCCAGTTTTTTTGTGCATGTATAGATAGATAATGCAGGAAAAGTCACAAAATTGTATTCCTTTGAGATGAAGGGAACCCTTTTTTTTAACGACTGAAACGTCGTTTGGGGTCATATTGACCCTAAGGACAGTTTGAGGGTTAAACAGACTCGTAATCTACATGTTCCCTTGGCATTCGAGCCATTTATATTACACATAACTTTCGCACCTCAAGAATAAAGTCAACAGTCACGAGGCTGAAACCAAAGGCGCACAGCTGTATGTGTCAAGATATTTCTTAATAAACACAGCCAGCCCCCTCAGGAACTGACTGTGAATGCCCCGCACGCAAACAGTATCACTCACCGATTATGTAACCTCCCGAAATTTTAACACTGACACACGCTTTCAGCTGTACTTATTACTAACATTTCAAGTTCCTATGGGACAAACAACATGAAAGAGGATGACAGTTTGATACAAAGCGCTTGCAAGTTGACACTACTGTGTTGCCGGTTCCATTTGTAGCTTCCGTCACACGTCACAGGTGATGCAGCACCTATCAGGATTGGACTACTTGGATATTTGCTTCTGACGCTGTCATGCTGAAGGTGTTCCCCAAAGTGTCGTCATTTGAGAGACAACAAGGTGCTTTTGGAAAAGGTGTTAGTGAGGCCCCACTATAATACCAAGCACCGTCCTTTGGATGAGACATTAAACCGAAGTCCTAACTCTGTGGTCATTAAAAATCCCACAGCATTTCTCTTAAAAGAGTAGGGGTGTAACCTCGGTGTCCTGACCACATTCCCTCCATTGGCCCTTATCAATCATGGCCTCCTAATAATCCTCATCAACTGAATTGGCTCAATCTCTCTCTCTCCTCTCCACCTATAACTGTTGTGGTGTGTGGCGAGTGCACTGGCACAGTTGTACTGTGGCTGCCGTCGCATCATTCAAGTGGATGCTGCACACTGGTGCTGGTTAAGGAGATACCCCTGACATGATTGTAAAGCACTTTGGGTGTACAGTAATGCATAGGAAATGTGCGAATGAATAAATACCTCATTCATTCATTCATTTGTAAATAAAAAAGGGGCTGATTGTTAATTAATAAAGACTTATTTTCAGTCTTAGTTTAAATGGATAGATCACCCAAAAATGAAAATAATCCCATGATTTCCTTACTCTCAAGCCATCCTAGGTGTATATGACCTTCTTTCAGTGATCGGAGATATATTTAAAAATATCCTTAGTCCTCCAAGGTTTCTAATGGTTGTGAATGGGGGACACACGTTTTAAAATAACAACAACAACAAAAAGCATCCATCCATAATCAAAGTAATCCAGAAAGCTTCAGAGGGTTAATAAAGGGCTAATAAAGGCCTTTTGAGGTTAAATACAGAAATACTGATTAAAATGCAGTATTTCACACAATAATTGTGTGTGTGGAGTTTCATGTGTAGTTACAGTCTCTTAACACATTGTTGTTATATTTCATTTCTACTGTGTAATTCCCATGTATGTCTGCACTATGTCTTTACTTTACTTTATTAAGCTCCTGTCACCAAGACAAATTCCTTCTGTGTGTAAACACAGTTGGCCATAAAGCTCTTTCTGATTCTGATGTTGTTAGCTTAGCAAAATGTTCAGCTGATGCAAAAGCTTAAGGTGGTTTTCTGTTCTTAGCTGGTTGGTCAACCTGACGTTCAGCTAGTTTACCTGTCCAACCAAGAACAGCAAACCACCCTGGTCTGATTTATTTATATGTTGTCAATAGGTTTGAGATCAGGTGAGCATTGCTCAAGCTGTGCAGTGCATGCAAGTGATTGTAAAAGTAAGTTGCTACCTATTTACAGTTTTTTTTTGTTTTTTTTTAATTTGCTTTGGTACTGTTTTCACAAGTAAGCTCTAAGCTCAAAAATCCCAACTGTTCACAGTTGTAACACCACTAGTTATTCTTTCAAGACCGTTCTTTCTAAAACGTGATTATTGTAATATATATTGAGGTCAATTGGTTTAATCACTGAACATAACAGTATGATCTTATTCATTATTCACCTTGAAAATTGTAAACAAGTTCTATAGAATCTTTATTTATAGAATATAGAAATTTATGGAAAGCTGTAGATGTACAGATGTACAAAATAATATGTACAAAAATAATTCATTGATTATCCATTTAGGGCAGTTGTAATAAATGATAGACAAATGTGTTAAACTGAATGAGAAGAGATGCAAATGAAAAGTTTGATAGTAATAACATTGTGTCAGATACTGTGAATGATACATTTAAACAGATTAAACATAAACGTGAAGGGAAAATTATACTTTGTGATTTTGTGTTATGTACTAACATGATTAAAATATGCAGAAATATTTGGAAAAAGTAGATTTTTGATGATTTGTTGTAAGATTAGTGCTAAGAGTTTTGAAAATTTACTTTGTATTAAAAAAAAACCTGTAGTGCATTTCAAATCAGTCAAATCTTGGTCTTTTCTGTTAGGATGTTGCCTTAGAAGGTATCTACCTGCAGTCAGTAGACAGCAGCAGCTAGTTTTAAGGTTTGTGTATATGTGTGCATGTGTCTTGTGGAGGCTGGCTATCAGTGGAGCCATTCCTACACTCATGAAAATAAATGATGCTGATGAGAAAGAGAGGCTACAGGGGGGTGGTAGGATCTGGTGGGCTCCAGTATTTGTCTCCTTCCTGTCAGCTTCCTGTGAAGAATGGTGCTCTGTACTGTCAGTACAACACGCCTGGTTTGCATTAAGATGCATGACACCAACTGCACACACACACACACACACACACACGCAAGCACAAACACACACACACACACACAAACTGTCCCCCTTAGCTGAGCTGGCAGACCAGGGTGTTAAGCATCAGACCCATGACACACGTTCTCCATCAGTATTCAGAGGGTGCTGCTACAACCAAACACCTTCCCTATTCTCTGTATTTTCAGCACAATATATGATTTCTCTTTCTGTCTGTCTCTCTTTCCCTCTGCTACTTAGCAGCTCTGCTAAGAAACATATGCTGTGTGTTGAGCTTGACACTCACTGCAGTTCATCCCAAACAGAGACAACTTTAACCCTCTCTTAAATCAAACTTTAATCCACCATCCAACAAGAACAAGATTAAAAAAAGAGGCCATTCCATGTATTACAGAGATACAGGCAGACAGATGATAGATAGATAGCTAGCTAGCTAGCTAGCTAGCTAGATAGATAGATAGATAGATAGATAGATAGATAGATAGATAGATAGATAGATAGATAGATAGATAGATAGATAGATAGATAGATAGATAGATAGATAGATAGATAGATAAATTGATAGACAGCCTTCAAGGGGGCTGACTGCGAGCATTGTGAGAGGCTGCCGCTTTGCACGCTCCGCTCCTGCCTGGCACTCTTTAACAAGAGTGAGCTGGACTGCATCACACATGGTTCTGGACCCACTGCTGCTGAGGCAGAGCAGAGAAAGAGATTGTGGGGTTCGCAGATGGATCTCTCAGAGGGTTTTGAGACGGGCATTAGCACTCGTTCTCTGCCCTCACCTGGGGGATCCAGTGCTCAATCTCTGGGTTCGGAAGCCCGCTCTGTGGTTTCTTCTGCCCGGGGAGAGGGCCTGTCACTTCAGCTATCCAGCTTCGAGGAGGTGGATGTGTTGAGTGGCAGACTAGGGGAAGAAGATTCGCTATCTCTTTCCCCAGCGTACAAGGAGCTGGTAGAGGTGATAACTCGCGCTGTGTCTAAGTTAAACATCAGTTGGCCAGCTGAGAAGCAGGGTGCTCGTCCTAAAAGTAAACTGGACAAGCGCTTTCTAATACCAAGCACTTCATCTCCACCAAGGGGCCTTCCATTCTCTCCCGATCTGCACAGTGAGCTGTCCAGATCACGGAAGAAATTGTATTCTTACCGATTATTCAGTCCCCAAGTAAAAGTCTACAGTGATAAAAGGGGACTGAATGAATACGGTTATGGGACGATGCGCAGGGTTGAACAGACGCTAGCTGGTTACCTGTCCCCTGGTTCAGCATCGTCCCTGAAGGCCCCTATGCTCCCCACTAGACCGCTAAAGACAACATCCGGTCTGGTGGGGAAAGCGTATGCGGTGGCATATCAAGCTGGGGCATGTTTGCATACTATGTCTATCTTGTAAGCATACCAAGCTGATCTGCTGAGAGATTTTGATGGCGGTGAAGGGATTGGCCGAGAACTGCGTCGAGCCACAGATCTGTCTCTAAGAGCCACCAATGAGACCGCCAGAGCTATTGGGTGGTCTATGGCAGCCTTCGTGGCGACTGTGGCTCAACTGGCTCAATCTGAAATAAAGGACAAAGATAGGGTCTTTCTCTTGCGCCCTTTGGCCTCTTCAGCGACGCTTTCGAGATAGTTGTTGACCAGTTCCAGGAGGCTAAGAAGCAGATGGAGGCGTTCAAAAAGTTTCTACCATGCCGCCATCAACCCTCTGGGGCTGCTGGGCATGAGCGGTCCCAGCCATCAAGCTCTTCATACAGAGCGCAGCAAAAAGAGAGTGTCGCATCTCGAGCCCCACCTCAGAAACCTTGGGCCCACTCTCAGCCCAAGCCTTCCAAACCGAAGATGGATCTGAGGGCCGTTCTTCAGGCGAGGAAGGCTGGGGGCAAGAAGAGGTCCTGACAACATCTGGGTGGAGCGGTACACACCTCAGCAGATGGCAGTTCGACATCGAGACGTCGTTCTTGTGCACATGCATAAACTGGGGTTGAGACTGAACGCCAAAAAGTGTGTGCTTTCTCCTGTACAGAGGACCACCTTTCTTGATGTAATATGGGATTCAACGACAGTGAGGGCTATGCTTTCACCCGCTCCAGTTGCTGTTATTCTCTCAGTAGTGAAAGATATAAAGCTAGGCCAGGGTTTGATGGCAGCAGCGTACAACGTGATACCTTTTGGGCTGCTGTACATGAGTACTGCTTCCTGTGGTGGCTCAGGACCAGACGGTTTTCCCCGAGGGGGAACCCATTTTGTACGATCAAGATCACGCGGTGAGCGCTCTGCACCTTGATTATATGGAAAGACAAATGGTTCCTGTCCCAGGGCCCTGTGTTAGGAGCTCGGTGTCAACGAGTCGCACTGACCACAGATGCGGAGCGGTAATGGAAGGCCGCTCAGCTCAGGGTCTCTGGAGGGGTCATCAACTTTCGTGGCACATAAATTGCCTGGAGATGATGGCTGTCTTCAATGCGTTGAAGTATTTCCTCCCAGACCTGAGAGGCCATCATGTGCTTGTTCATACAGACAACACATCGGTGGTCTCTTATATAAATTGACAGGGGGGTCTGCGTTCGCGTCCACTTTGCAAACTGGCGCACCAGATCCTCCTGTGGTCCCAGGGAAAGATGCTCTCCTTGAGAGCGAGAAGAAATATAGGAGCAGACGTCCTGTCGAGACAGGGGCTGAGGCCAGGGGAATGGAGACTTCACCCCGAGGTGGTGAAGTTCATATGGGAGATTTATGGCCAAGCAGAGGTGGATCTGTTCGCCTCTCAGAATACGACGCACTGTCCACTGTGGTTCTCTCTCATGCATCCAGCTCCTCTTGGACTTGATGCCATGGTACAGACATGGCCGAGTCTTCGTCTGTCTGGCTTTCCCCCAATTGTTCTGCTCCCAGGAGTTCTGGAGAAAATTTGCCAGGAAGGAATAAGACTACTGCTAGTAGCGCCTTACTGACCAAGCCGGATATGGTTTTCGGACTTAGTGTTTCTCCTCGACGGGCCTCCCTCGGAGATGCCGGTCAGGAGGGACCTTCTGTCTCAGGCAGAGGGCACGATATTTCACCCCTGCCCTAAAGGTGTACGTGGCGGCTATTGCAGCTTACCACGTCCCTGTGGGTGGTATGTCAGTGGGTAGAAACCATTTGTTTACTCGTTTCCTTTGTGGCACCTTGAGGCTAAGGCCAGTAGCACGTACAAGTGTTCCTACTTGGGATTTGGCCATTTTTTTAGAAGGCCAAATTTGTCCAAAAGTTTATCTACAGCGCCATTTGAGCCACTTGGGTCTGTCGTAGACAAGTTTCTGACTTTAAACACCATTTTCCTTCTTTCCATCTCATCCCTTATAAGAGTAGGAGACCTGCAGGCCCTTTCGTTATCTTCCACATGTCTGGAGTTTGCACCTGGCATAGTTAAAGCGTTCCTTTACCCGAAAGAGGAATATGTTCCCAAAGTTCCTTCCCATGTACCACAACCTGTAGTGCTACAAGCTTTCTGCTCCTCCTCCGTTCTTGGACTCAGATCAGGAGAAGCTGAACTTGGTGTGTACAATGGGAGCATTGGACACATATGTCCACAGAGCTGCCCTGTGGAGAAAGTCAGATCAGCTGTTTGTTTGCTTTGGACCGCACAACAGGGGTCTCCCAGCGTCCAAGCAAACATTGAGCAAATGGATAGTCGAGGCTATTTCTATTGCTTTTGAGTCTTCTGGGCAACCATCTCCTTTGGTTGTCAGGGCTCACTCTATGAGGAGTATGGCGACCTCTAAGGCTTTATTATCGGGGGTCTCCCTCAAGGAAGTTTGTGATGCGGCGGGTTGGTCCTCACCGCTCACCTTTGTAAAATACTACAGTCTGGACCTGGACGTAGCTCCAGGATCTTCAGTGCTCTCGTCTTGATGTGCTACAGTTTCACACAGACAGGGATTTGTAAGTATGGTATGGTATATGCGTTTTGGTGTATCATTCCCAAAGCGTCATCTGACGTAGCGTTGAAGTTCCCCCAAAAGGGAAAATCTCAGGTTATGACTGTAACCCTAGTTCCCTGAGAGAGGGAACGAGACGCTGCGTCGACCAGCCATACTCCCTGCATACATGTGATCGATTTGCTTCAGCTACTTTAAGCTAGTGAGCGATCGCCCCAGAAGTGCTTTTATCCTTCCTGGTTATGACGTCATCAGCCCGTGACGTTAATTCTCACCGTTGGTTAGTTGACATTCAAGCACGCTGTCGAGTTCCCAAAGTGTCATCTGATGCAGCGTCTCGTTCCCTCTCTCAGGGACCTAGGGTTACAGTCATAACCTGAGACGTTCCTACCTGACGATGAAGACTTGTAGACAGTATTCTGGGTTATCACGTGTGGAGATTTTTGGTCAGTTGATTAAAATCTCTGTTTATTTGTTTATTTATTTATTTTTAACCCTTTCTTTTCTTAATTTAGAAGTGGGAAATTACTATTCATCACTTTTTTTTAATATCAACTATACGTTCTATTCCATTAGTTTTGTGAATTGCTATGTTTTGCCAGGCCGTAAAGTATTATAGAACTCAGTATCATCAGCATAACAATGAAACTTACAAAAAGTTTCCTAATGATCTCCCAAGGGTAGCATGCAGAGTGAAAAGCAACAGTCTTAGTACTGAGCCTTGCAGTATTCCATACTGAACTTGTGATTGATATGATACCTCTACATTTATTGCTATAAACTGATGACGTTCACATAAGCATGATTTAAACCATGCCAATGCAATTCCACTAATGCCAACATAACTTTCGAGCTTATTCAAAAAATGTTGTAGTCAATAGTTTAAAATGCAACACTAAGGTCCAGTAACACTAACAGAGAGATGCAACCATGATCGGATGATAAGAACAAGTCCTTTGTAACTCTGATGAGAGCAGTCTCAGTACTGTGATGCGGTTTAAATCTTGACTGGAAAGATACCAATGCAGAAACCATTTCTCTCTAAGAAGTAACATAGTTGTGAGGATACAGCTTTTTCTAGAATTTTTGACAGAAAACGGAGGTTCAAGATCAGTCTGTACTTAGCTAATTGTCTAGGAGCAAGTTGTGGTTCCCTTTTAAGTGAGCTATACTGCATCCAAGTGATGATGCTAAGGGAACACTCGTGGTTGATTGTGTCTGAAGCACGTGTTCAGCAAACTCTAATGTTGCCAGGGAGCAGCCCAGCCATCAACTAGCGCATCATACTGCTAATTCTAGCACAGTCAGAGGATATTCGGTAAGACTGCAAAAAAAGTGTGTGCTTTAGCATCTTCACTTGGATGCAGAATCTCGTTCCCTTTTCAGGGAAACATGGAAAATGTTTTTTTGTTTTTTTAAATGAGAGGCCTAATAACAGCTAGCTTGAAAGTTTTTGGGACATATTCAAATGACAATGATGAATTTATAATAAGAAGAGGATTTACTACTTTTGGAAGAATCTCTTTCAGTAGCTTAGTTAGTATAGGGTCTAAAATACATGTTGATTTAGATGATTTAAAAAGTTTAGGCAATTCCTCTCCTATAGCAAAGAATGCATGGAATGGTTCCTCAGGGGGTCTACAGTGAACATGGAACATGTTTTCTATTGTTTTCTTTCTGAAGTAAAGAATTTCACAAAGTCATTAGAGTCATTGAGGGTGTGAGTGTGCTTGTTATACCACAGTGTCGGACTGTTCTCCTTAATCTTCTTTAAGCGTAAACCAACCATGGATTAACCATGTCTAAAATGCAAGAAAAGAGAGAGTCCATAGTTTCTCTTGCAACATCATATTTTTCTGAGCTATCAGCAATTCTGGGAAGTTGAGACAAATAAAGATGATTATTTGCAAAGTCTTTAGTGGTAGACATGATAGTTCTACCATGTTTGTAACAAGGAGTTGATTTTGTAACCTTGGGTAAATGGACTATACACAAGACTGGACAACGATCTAAGATGCCACTGCTCTGCTGCAGAATTTGAATGCCATCAATGTTGATTCCATATGAAAATATTAAGTCTACAGTATAAGTATGACAATGATTGAGTCTTGAATAGAGTTTAGAATGTCTATAAATATTCCAACACATCTTTTTCATTGTCTACATGGATATTAAAATCACCAACAATTAAGACTTTAGCTGCAGCCAGTACGAATTTAGAATTAGCTAATTCTTTTTAAAGTCTGTATGGTGCCCTGGTGGTCTGTATACAGTAGCCAGCACAAACTTAGATATTAGATGGGGGGGGGGGGGGTAGATGTTTAAAATAATGTATTCATCTGGTTTTAGCCAGGTTTCTGTCAAACAAAAAGTGCTTAGTCATTTGTTTATCTGCACTATATCTGTTTTTTAGTTGTTGAACATCAATTAATTTATTACCCTTAAATGGGTTCCGGAGTTTTTGTATTTACTAGATCAGGGACAGACACAGTCTCTATATTATATATATGTTTTATCTGACTTCTAAGACGCAACTTGCAGACTGTCAGTTTAGCCAGTCAGTCTGCTTCCTGACCTGGGCCCCAGTTAGTCAAGTTCCAACTGCAAGACTATGTGTCATATTTCTAGAGAGAAGTGTGGCACCACTGATGAAGACCGTCTCTTTTTAACAGGTCTGGGGTGCGTTTCCTGTACAACGGCATTAACTTACTGCTTCACTACCATAGTACAATGCATCGTTGAGCAAATCAGATAGTCATGTCTGTTTCCCGAAACCGTATTGTCGCAATTCTATCATCCAGCCATGTTGGTGAATGATGTCATCCAGGTGGGGAAGTGATAACTTATTTAAATGAATCAGTTGGAGATCGAACATGGCATCTAAGGTCTAATTTTGCATTATTTCCAGATTCAATAATAGGCTCGTTCTTACATACCAGAGCACATACAAAACTTCAAGCTAAAATATATAATAAATGTAATATATTTATAAATATATAAATATATAAAAGATATGCATTGTACTAAATGTGAGCTTACTTATTTTTCTCAAGATAACAATTTTTTAAGTCCACGTCATTAAAACAAGAAACTGATTCTAACCACAGCTCGAGAGCTGTCATTCCAAACACACAAGTTTGTGATGCAGTTTGCGATTGTTCGTTTGAACTATGGCTTCGGGAAACACAAAATAATAATAATAATAATAATAATAATAAACTTTATTTTATATAGCACCTTTAAATGTAGCATCTCAAAGCACTTTACATAAAAATATGAAATTAAAAGATACACATAACAGTAAAATCAAATAAAAAGCCAATATAATAACAAACAAAGTAATCAAATGAATCACATAAAAGCTATCCTAAAATAGTATGTTTTGAGGGACGATTTAAAAACACTAAGGGATTCTGCATTCCTAATCTCAGAGGGCAGGGAATTCCACAATTTAGGAGCCAAAGAGGAAAAAGCCCGATCGCCCATAGTTTTTAACCGTGTTAAAAATCGTTGCGCTATGTTAGTAACGACAGAATTTGCAATGTTAGTTGGCTAACGATGCTTTTTGGAAATGCACCCCTGGTTTGCAGGCACCACTTAGAGGTTTTTGGCCCACCAAATACCTTGTTCCAAAACGGCCAATTGGGGCTTGAGGAATGTTTATGAACAAAGGCAGAGTTTATCTGAGTTAGGAGAGGGTCAATGCCGCTGCTCATTTTCCCATATTTACATATCTAGGCTGACCTCAACATTTAAGACATTTAAACAACTTTCAGCTCAAAACTCACTTTCAGACACCAGCAAGTGTCTTCCGATTGAGATTCAATGGGAATTCTGATCACTGTATGAGACAGAAATATAATTTTCTGTGACGCTAAAGGCTATTTATTCTAACCATTGCTTACTAAATATACATATGCTAAGCTAAATATGCTACCAGAGACTGCTTGAAGAACTTAGACAATCATATATGATTATAATCATGCATTTATTCAGTTTCATGTTTCATCTGTCTCTTCCCTGTCCCTTTGTTGATACCAGATGATGCATCCAAATAAGTCATAAATTACATTAACTTCAGCGTACTCATATAGCTTGTATAACCCCTGTTGTCTGTTCATTAGTTCCCTCTGTTACTGATGGCTGAATCACAGCCGTCCTGATATAGAGCGATATTGCATGGATACGCAACTTATATAATATAATATAAAAGGTTTGTTTTATGGTTATGTGTAAGAGTAGGGAATAGAGTTGTGCAATAAAACAGTCCATAAATATATACGGGACCGTGTTTGTCATTGTGATAATGCTTTGAGTGCACTCTCCTATGAATCTCAACGGGGGGAACGGCTGTAATTTCAAAATTTTTGACATTAATTTCTCCCTTTAGTAATTTTACCTTTTTTCATCCACAGTAAAGTAGCCTATGTTGTAAAATGTGTGTTTGGACTCTTAGTTTGTATTTTTGCCCTGCTTTGCTGTTTCCTGTTCCTGTTGTAATCCTTTGTAGTTTTCTGTGTTGATTAGTCTGATTGTTCCCAGGTGTGTCTTGTTAGCCTTTTACCCATAGTGTATTTAAAGCTCTTGTGTTTCCTTTGTATCTTGTCAGCTGTTCGATGTTCCCTAATGCAGTTGTTCTTGTCGCTGTTTTCTGTGCTCTCTGCGTTCCCCTGTTTTAGTTTTTGCTTTGTTATCCATGAATGCACACCTGCACTTAGATCTTCCATTTCCATTTGTTCTATGACCCGATCAAACTGACCTTGTTTCGCTGTAGCTGTATTTTGTTCATTAACTTTACAAAAGGTTAAAAAACGGTAAAAGTGACCTTCAACAGAAAGGCTGCATGTTTCAAGCCCTCATGCCTTGTGAAGTAACCATCACTGGGCTGTAGTCTGCGGGGTCAATGCAGGATGCCAAGCCTTCATCAAACCCTGACAAATGGTGAACATATGCTGAAGAAGCACACAGAGTTGAGTGGCACATGTCTTAAGCCCCCTGAAGTTGAGAAGGGTCTCAGTGGAGGTTGAGGAGGTAGATTATGTGTTTACCAGTGCACCTAACAAGGTTTCTATCTGACTTTGTCAATCTTTATTTATTCATTATATCCTCGGCTGTAATAATATGGCCTTCTGCATCCTCCCATTTCCAATTTATTTTTGTAATTCATCCTTAAATTTCTTCAAGCTGTCACTTATTGTCTCACTGAAAATCTTCTTCAATTCTTGAAAAAAAGTCCTAAATAGTCACATTTAATCATAACATGGATACTCACTTGTGAACTGTTGTGAATCTGCACTGCTTCATAGTTGTGGTTTTGTGGATTATATATTTTTATAGTTCTAAACCCAACTTTTTGCTCTTCACAACTCAAAGGTAAATTTTTGAAAGTAAAATATTTTATTTGATTAATATTTCAATAAACTATATGAATTTTCCATATTCAGTGTCATATTTTATATGCAAATATCTATGGCCTCTAAATTATTAACATGATCAAAAGAGAAAACAATTTAATACATGCATTTTGTCGTCTGATTGATAGTTAATTTTTAGCGAGTAAAAGGATTTTTAGTATCATTGGAAAGACATCCCACTTAAGGTAATGGTACATGTGTCTTTTTTTCTACTGATATCTAATATTTATATTTTATTTTATTTCAGATAGTTTAAATTAAGAAAATGTTTTAAATAGTTTGGGTTTTAGTTAACTATAATCTCTCTATTTTCAACAAAGAACAACATAGTAATTAATAAAAACACTAGAAACAGTATAAATTTAGCCCATATAGCTTATGCACTATATTCAATGTGTTACGCTCTTGTGCTATAATCGAATATGATGCACTATGCATAATAATTACACTATAATTACACTTATGTTACATTTTTGTTCACATTTTTGACACATTTATGGTCACTATGAACTTTTGTGGTGTGTAGAGCTGTGTAAATATTCTTTTGTGTTCAGAAGAGTTATACAGGTTTGGAACAACACAGGTTATGAAAAAGATGACAAAATAACATATAACAATATTTATATATATTTTGGATCCACACAGCATACTGCTGATTCCTGAAGTGTCATGTCTATTCTTAGTGCTGTGCACAGTTGGATTCCAACTTTAGGATCCTAAACTGTTCTGACATTGTTTGTACCACTCTAAATGCAATTGTTACGGCTGTAAGAAGAGCCGTGCTCTAGGGATGGAGCAAAATGAAACTGTAATTAAACAACTGAATAGCATTTACTCACCCATGCTCAGTGGATTTAGATTCTTTTGTTCTATCAAGCAGAACTAGAAGTGATTGAAAAATTGATATTGCTGCCTACCAACATTTTTTGCAATGCAATGCCTCTTATGGGAGAAATAGCTGTGACAACATGCCGCACCATAAAAAATTCTGAATCCTATATAACTCATTAACCTATTTCACCTTCAATATGTATTGTGTTATTGTGCAAATTTAGTCAGTGACAGTGAGAGCTCTAACTTCCTCCAGATGGCGCAAATGCAATTGCTGCAAGTTGATTATTCCCATAACTTGCTGGACCTGATTTGCAATATGCATGAATTCATATTTATGTTAATGCCAATCGTGCCCATAAGCTCTGTGGTTAAATATGTGAGAATGCAGGGTTTCATACAAAAATTCAGCATATTTTACTGAGTTTATCCAAGCATTCACTCCACTCTTTCTGACATCCTTTGGTTGAGGTAATATTCAACATAGGACACAGCAGCTCATGCTGCATTCAAACCTCAAACTGCAGAATTCAGCTCAGCATTGGAATTGATCATGATGGGGCCATCTGATGAAAGAGAAGAGTCTGCTTAACTGCTGAGTGATAAAAGCTCTTTTATATCAACAGAAGCCTCTCAGTGTGTGAGTTGGTAAGAGCCCCAAATTAAGGTTAAGATTCAATGTAGACATGCCCTTCAATTTTTAAAATGTGCTTCTACCTATATAGGCTATAGGCAGAGTTCAACTTGTGCTCTCATAAACACATAGGATCTTGGAATATTGTCAGC
The DNA here is from genome assembly GCA_038088235.1 of Zacco platypus. Lineage (NCBI taxonomy): Eukaryota > Metazoa > Chordata > Actinopteri > Cypriniformes > Xenocyprididae > Zacco > Zacco platypus. The sequence continues at coordinate 16,176,299 of CM076071.1, read as the reverse complement.
ATTTTTACTGACGATAACAAATGCTTAGAATGTCATGGATGGTGGCTATAAAGAAACGCCCAATAAAAACAAATATCACAGAACTTTAATCCTAAATCCAACATGGAACACTCAGAAGAATCACAGGGAGCAATACAAAAATCACAACCACGTAACACAAATGAGATTGAACACTAAACAGAACTTAAATACACAAACTAGATATTTAACAGCAACTGAAACAGATGTGTGGCTAATTTGAAATCATGGAAAGGAATAAGCAAACAGAACTCAGGAAAAGGATCACAGGGAACAGAATGAAAATAAACCAGAACAGAACATGACTGTAGACCAAGCACATTAATGGAGAGGTGAAGGGAAGGGAAAGATGTGGTAGAAAAAAGTGTACAAGCAATAGGGATAACCGCACCCTGGAGACGATTGTGAAACAATCCATTCAAAAATGTGGGGGAGATTCACAAAGAGTGGTTTACGGCATGAGGTCTCCTTGCCGGATGGGGGTGTACTGTCACAGACACATGTTTGTCTTAGTTATCATGGACTTTCAGTTTGTTTTCATTCATCACATGTTTCTTTGTTCTAGTTTCCCGCTACTCATCAGTCACCATGGGTCATTATGAGTTTGTTTGGTACAGCTGTGTTCTATTGATCATCTCGTTTGAGTTTCTATTTAAGTTGAGCCATCATGTTCATTCTCTTTCTGGTCACTGTTACCTTTAGTGTGTGTTGCCCTGCCTGTAGACCTGTTGTTGGAATATTATCATTAAACTTCGTTTTGGAACTTTATTCTTTTGTCTTCTTTGTCTGCCTGCAACATTTACGAAACTTTTTGATTATTCATGTGTTTTCCAGTTTTTGCACAGATTTACTGCAAAGGAAAAAAATGGATAAAAGGACTCTGTTTAGCAAAAAGAAAAATATGGAACTGTTTAATTTTAGATTCAAAGTGCCAACAAAACTTTTATCTTGCATATCTTGATATTTAGGTTCCGTAGTGTGTGTAACGAGGAGTCAACAGAATTGTGATCCATGTGCAGTTTATTTAAACCGAACAGTGTCAAACAGGCAAGGGTAAGAACACGGCAGTAATAATGGTGGAGGCAAACCATAGATGTAAACTGGAACAGGCAGCAAACATACAGAGTTCAATGAACAGGCAAGGGTCAGGGAAAGCAGCAAAGGTTCGTAAACGAGAAACAGTCCAGGTCAACAACAGAATAAACAATCCACAGGAATAATGCTCAGAAATGATACCCGGAAACTGATCAAGACTTCACGTCAGGTAGTGGGTGACTAGGGTTTAAATATATTGGCTGATAGGGATCAGGTGTCGTGCAATCAGTCCCAGGTATGAGGGTTTCTGGGAAATGTAGTTTGGAGAAGGTCAATATTCGGGTGAAGGATGGTGCGGAGGATGCGAAGAGGGAGCCTCATTCGTAACAGTGTGGATGATATAATTTATGACAAAGTCAATTCTGAAACCTCTGCCTTTAACCATTTTGTCACAGTTTTTTTTTTCCCTCATCAGGCGTTTGTTTTCTCATTTTATATGCAAACATTTGCATCCACAAGCAAAAGTGAATTAAATCTTCTGTTTCCCTCTTTTTCTTGAATTTAAGAATTTGTTTCATTCATCAGGTTTATAAAAGATATATATATATATATATATATATATATATAAATATATATATATATATAATGAATTATGATGAATTATTCAGATATTTAACCTTATCATTGCTTTTTTGTGCTCTGCAATTAATCTCATATTACTCGTACATCATACACAAATCAATTTTTTTTTGTCTTTTTGTTTATGATTGTTTATTGTTAAAGATACAACCATGGTATTTTCCCTGATCTTGTATGTAATTGTAAGTTCTGCAATAGATAACAATAAAAAAGACATGAGTCACAGCTGCACTAACACCTCACAGCAACAGTAACTCAACTCTACCTCGTACGGTTTTTCACAGCTGCTCGAAGATCCTGCCTTTGGAGAAGAATGTTGATTTTGTACTCAGAAAATGTAAGTATTACTACTAAAAATAAGATTACCCCAGAATGAATTGCATTGCTAGCCCACCTCAGCACTTACACACAATAATAATGATAAATGCTGCCCAATTCTTCATTATATTACTTCTTACTGAAAATGATGTTTTAGTAAAACAAGCAAAATGTCAATTGTTTTGTCATATGACAGCTATGCATGAACACACACTAGACAACTGCAGTCAAGGTGAATACATATCAATTTTCAGTCAAGCAATGATTTAAAGCATGATGTCACACCCATGAACTGTCTTGTTTAGTTTAGTCCTGTCTAGTGATGTCATTCCCTGTTCATTTGCCCTCTGTGTGTGTACCTGATTAGTTAATTCCCTGCACCTGTTTCTGTTAACCCTGATTACGTTTCCCTCATTATCTCCCATATATATTCTCCTTGTGTTTGTTCAGTCTCTGTCAGTTCTCGTCGATGTTACGTGTGTTAAACCAGCCTGCCTGCCTGCCTGCCTGCCTGCCTGCCTGCCTGCCTGCCTGCCTGCTTGCCTGCTTGCCTGCCTGCTTGCCTGCCTGCTTGCCTGCCTGCCTGCCTGCCTGCCTGCATGTATTCCATGGAACTATTTGGAATAAACCTATGTTCATATGATCTTCGTCGTTAACGTCCTTTGTATTGACACACAGCCTGACAGAAGAACTGACCTGCAAAATTTGTGATAGTGTTTAGCAGCGTGTTCTCCGTTTGTTTCCCGTTTTTTAGTTTCGTTTTTGTTTGTTGCATTTTTTCCCCCCGTCTTTCATGGATCTCCCCGGTGTTCGTCTCCTACTGTTGGAGCAGGGGGAACAAACGTTGGAGGACCACACGCGGACCTTCCTTGAGCTCGCACATCAAACACACTTCCCGGACGACTGCCTCTGCACGTTCTACGAGGTGAGCTTGAATGCCACATGCAGAGCGCAGTTGTCCGGAGAGGGTCCGCGTGTGGATTTTGCTGCCTTTGTGGAGTGGGTGCTGGCGAGTTGCAACTCGTTATTCACCGTCGGCCCGGAAGAGGATCTTGCCAGCCCCACTCCGAACCCAGAGCGAGACCAGCCACCATCTCGCGGCACGGAACGCCCGCACGAGCCATCGCCAAGTGGAGCGACAGAGCCAAGGCCCGCCACGGAGTCAGACCGAGGAAGTGAGTGTGACCAAGCGCGTGAGCCGGCTACAGCGCTCGTGAGGGAGCCTGCGTTGGAGAACGAGGGCCAGGAGGAAGGCCCCGCCCACTGCACCGCCGCTGAGGGTGAGCATGGACTGTGCTCAGAGGACTTATTAACTTTTATATGTTCTGAATCATCTGCCTGTCCCGAATCATCTGCCTGTCCCGAGTCATCTGAATCATCTGCCTGTCCCGAGTCATCTGAATCATCTGCCTGTCCCGAGTCATCTGAATCATCTGCCTGTCCCGAGTCATCTGAATCATCTGCCTGTCCCGAGTCATCTGAATCATCTGCCTGTCCCGAGTCATCTGAATCATCTGCCTGTTCAGAAATCCCACCCAACCTCCCTCTCCCGCCTCCACTCGTCCATATACCACCATCTCCGCTGCATCCTGCCAGCCCCTCTGCTCACCCTCTACCCACATCTGCGGCGTGAGTGTGCAGTGGGCCTGCCAATCTGCAGCTCCATTGGGGGCAGTGGATCCCAAGTCTCCGCCTTCCACCTCCTCGACCTGGACTCCTCCTCGGCCCGTCAGTCCGCCAGCTCCTCGTAGGCTCCAACCTCCCTCGTCTCCACCGTGGCCCTTCAGTCCACCAGCTACGCCGGGCTCCCTCATCCCTCCGGCTCCGCCTTGGTCGTTCGTCGACCTGCCCTTGCCGCGGGACTACACTCCTCTGGCTGCGCCTCGTCCCTTCGCCCCTCTGGCTCCGTTGGCGTCCTCACTCCCTCCGACGTCACCTTGGTCCTCTGTCGCTCCGGCTCCACCGCGGCCTTCAGGATCCCTGCCTGCGCCTCGGTCGCTAGAGCCGCCAGCATCGCCGCGTCCTGCCGGATCCTCAGGGTTGCCCTGGCTCGTCGGCGTTCCGGCTTCACCCTGGTCTCCTCTGCCACCTGCTCTGCCACAGTCTGTCGCCGCCCTGGTGTCGCCTGCCCTTCCTCCACCATGGCGGCTTCCTCCTGCGGCTCCACCATGTGCGGTGGGCGTGACTGTGGCTTGGGTCCAACCATCCTCCTGCTCCAGGTCCCGCCTGTCTCCTCCCTGGCTCCTCCCACCATCTACTCCTCATATCGTCCGCCATGTCATCTGCCTGTTGTCCTGTCCGCCCTTCGTCTCCTCGTCCTCCACCTGAGCCCCCTCCCTCCCTCCCTCCACAGTTGGTCCATCTATGGCGCGAGGACGCGCCTTCCGGGGAGGGGGTGTAATGTCACACCCATGAACTGTCTTGTTTAGTTTAGTCCTGTCTAGTGATGTCATTCCCTGTTCATTTGCCCTCTGTTTGTGTACCTGATTAGTTAATTCCCTGCACCTGTTTCTGTTAACCCTGATTACGTTTCCCTTATTATCTCCCATATATATTAACTTGTGTTTGTTCAGTCTCGGTCGGTTCTCGTCGATGTTACGTGTGTTAAACCAGCCTGCCTGCCTGTCTGTATGTATTCCGTGGAACTATTTGGAATAAACCTATGTTCATATGATCTTCGTCGTTAACGTCCTTTGTATTGACACACAGCCTGACACATGAATTAATAAAATAATTATATTTTATTTACTGACAACAATAGGAAACAAATGAGGAAAAGAATGAATAAAAGTAAGCACAATAAATAAATACATATACAAGTCAACAACACATGAAACAAAGCTTTATTCAGACTTATTGTACTAATAATCACATATTTACAGGCGTTGAACTCTCCTACTGTCCATCCTTCTGCCATCTCAACACAGCTGTGCCAATTCTGCAGCTTTATTTTGATGAAGCAGCTGATCACCGTGAACATCTTCACCTGTCTTTGCCGTCCATCATGTCCCTCATTACTGCTCTTCTCAATGGAGACATAACTGATCCAGAGGATGAGGAAGACCATGATGATGGACCCGAACCCCCCAACCTTGAAGCAAGAGTGGGAGAAGATGTGCGAGACAATCTGGCTGCCGCTGTGTCTGCTCCAAACATTCTCCAAGAACATGACTACCTGTTAAAAAAACATTTAAAGATTAAAACATTTTACAATCCATGTCAGCATTCCTTTTCTTGCCATTTTTTCATGCAAATTATTGATGTAGTTTTACTACTTTTGTGGTGTAGTGGGCTGAACCACTGAACTGGTAAGCAGAAGGTTGCTGGTTCGATCTCTGCAGCGTCTCCACCAATGCGTCCTTGAACGAGTCACTCGTGTTAACTGACTTCTTATACAATACAAATGTTCCTTCATTTATCAACAGTACAAACGGTCAAATAAAACAGATAACTAATGTCGAGTTACTTGTACATTTGTTTATTTATATTACTTACATTCATGTAATGTAAGCCATGTTGAATTCTACATAATAGCACACACTCAAATGTCTATTTCATGTTCAACAAATGCGATTTTAACACAAGGAATGTTTTCAATACTCACATTTGAAAACGCCTCTTTCTCCTCCGTGTTTGATTGACTTATCCTCTCCCGTGGCCTCCTGGGATAGAAAAGTACTTTTCGGAAAGTGCTCAAGAACTTCTCGACTACTCTTTTATGACTACTCAATAGTAGAGAAGTAGGGGATTTCGGACGCAGCCTCTGTTCTAGCTGTAAGCTATGAAAAATGCAGATTCATTTTACTCTGAAGTGTTTTGTTTTTGACCACACTATGATCATTTATTATGGCTACAGATTCAGTATCATAAATAATACTGCAGCTGCAACTATCTGCAATGATGCACTAATCTATAAATTGTCTCACGTAGGGTCAATAAATGCTTATTCTTTGTCAAGATACACATGCATTGAAAGACATATTAATTTCAGTGCTATAATATTCTTAAAAAAACCATACATATTGTGTATAGAGTAATTACATTTATTTTTAATTAACAGCTTCACATGCATAATTGCCTGCATGAAGATGTTTTAACTTCTCACTCTTTAAATACTGCCCTGGAGCCATTTGATTAATTTATATGATACATTTGAGATATATTTTAATTAGAATTAATTATAATTAGTTCCACCATAGATCAAGAAATCATCTCAGGGTTACACGGCGTCACTGCTTTGACACTATATGAATGCCTTCAGCGTGAGTCAGTTTCTGAATCATGTGTAATATACACCAATCTCATTGGTAAAGTCAGTTGACACTCTGTAGAGGTTGACTAAAGCTGTGTCCCAATTCAGGGGCTGCGTCCATTTAAAGGCGATGCAACTTCTGGAGGACGCAGCCCTTGAACTGGGACACAGCTTTAGTCAACCTCTACAGAGTGTCAACTGACTTTGCCCTACACGTTGGGTCACTAGATTCAGAATCAGAATGCACTTACATACATAAATAACAATAGAATAGGGAAAAAAAATTAAATATGTGGAATTAAAGAAAAAAACAATGTAATATACATACATTCACAAACTGATCACAAACAGAGAAGCAGAATCAGGTTAAAGGGTTAGAATGGAAATTTCCTTCTACCAGTGTTACAGGTGCTTGTAGACGGTCAGTGTGATAAACTCCCAACTTCTAAGATCATCTAACTGTGTGAGGTAAATTACGTTAATGACGCAGATTCACTTATTTTTGTAATTTATTTGTATTAATTGTGTTAAATTATTTTGTACTGTAGGGGAATTTTACAGTTAAAGACCCAAAGACCAGATATGACGAATGAAGAACCAGAGTCGGAGTTTAAAGTGTAGACTTGTGCTCATTTGGGAACATGTGTGGAACTCACAAAATCCAGCGGTTATTTTACTGATTCCAAAAAGTGCACATATATTAGAGCCCAACTAAAGGGAATACTAATCAACATTACAGTGACTTCATTCAGACTTCAACAACTTTTGAACATGAACCATTTGAAAGAAGAATAACCAAAAAAGGTTTATAATAAGTGAACATGGTAATGCTGTTTTTGGGGTTGTTTTAACATCCTCTGGTGAGATATTATTGATTTTTTTTGGAGTTGATATCATAAGGCTGTGTAGTTGTATTAGTTGTAGTTGTGCTTTTTGTCTCTTGTTGTTTCTGTTCTTGTTGTTCCTCTTATCTTCAGTTATTTGTAAACAATTTCTTCAAAACTTTGCCTCAGCTAAAACGATTTACCCGTGAACAAATACATTTATATATTGCTATATTTAATGGGCTAAACTCTGCAGGTGTCACAGTCACCAACTGGAGTGCCTTTGATTGACATAAAAGGGCACTCCACTCCAGAATATGATCGCTCTGTCAACGCCCACCTTGGTCACCAGCATATCCAGTCATAATGGTTGCTAGTCCTATGTTTTGAGTATCTTCCCGTCCTGTGGTTCCTACACCAGAGCCTCTCCAAGTCATACCTGCCAGGCCAGAGACTGTTCACGTCATATCTGCCAAGCCTGAGTGTCATGACTACCAAGCTTGTTCACATGATGGCTGGCGAGCCAATATGTTCGGACAAGATAGCTGAACCAGTGTCTTCGGACAAGATGGCCACTACACCTGTGTCTTTGGACAAGATGGCCACTATGCCCGTGTCTTCGGACTAATGCTCACTACACTTGTGTCTTCGGACAAGACAGCAACAGTAGAGCCTCCAGCCATCACCAACAGTACTCCACGCCTTCACTGGTGCCTCACCAGAGTCTTAAGCCATCAGGGACGCAACATCTGTGTTCCGGTTGTCATGAGGAAAACCACTGCACAAGAAATCATTAAGGCTATCCCTAATCTCTGGAGACTGGCTTTAAATCTGGAGGACACACCACTACTCCCTGTTACGGTGATGGCTATTCAGTGTGTTTGGGCCATACACTGCTCTGCAGCCCTTGAGTTTGTTTCAGAGCTTGCTGAGTCCTCTCCAGAGTTCACTCCAGTCATAGAATATAACCTATGAACTTTCTGTGTGCCTTGATACAACCATGGAGGTCGTCCCTGAGTTCCCTTTCTGCCCTGATACGACCACGGAGGTTGTCCCTGAGTACCCTGTTGCGACCGCAGAGGTTGTACCTGATCTTCGTCCACCAACTTTCTGACAGCTCTGAACTGACCACTGAGGCCAACTGGAGACACCTCCCGTTGTGTCTATGGAGGACACCCTTGCCTGTTTGGACAAAGCCCCAGAGGCCAACATTAACCTTTCTATGCTCTATGTTTCAGTTCTACCTGATCAGTCGTGGTGGTCATCTGCTCTGCCGTGGGGGTCATCAAACTCATCCACTCTTCTGTGGTGGTTGTCTGCTCCGTTACGGGGGTCTTTGAGCCCTTCTGCACTGCTGTGGTGGTTGTCTGTGCTGCCATGGGGGTCTTCAAGCCCGTCTGCAAGGCCACCTGAACAGCCTGTTACACCCTGGTCACCTGCACAGCCTGTTCCACCCAGGTCATCTGCTCAGCCTAAGCCATACTGGCTGCCTGCTGAGGTTGCTCCCTTCTGGCTGCCTGCTCAGCCTGCTCCGCCCTGACCATCTGCTTTGTCTCAGTCTACAGGCCCTCTTTCACTTCATGGACCTGGGCCTCCATCCCGACCCCTGGTCCACCTCCACTCTGCCAACCTCCTGGACTTTTCTGGCCATGATAGGAGCACCTGGAAGCCGGTCCTTAGGAGGGGGGCTATGTCACAGTCACCAGCTGGAGTGCCTTTGATTGCCATCAGAGGGTACTCCACCCTGGATATTATCACTCTGTAAAAGACTCCATTACCCATAATCCATTGCCCAGACTGCATATCCCATTATCCTCTGTCCTATTACATCACTGATCATCTACAGCTGTTGTTCATTAGCCTCTCTATAAAGCCAAGTTCACCCTGTCACTCAATGCGAAGTTTTGTGCACTTGTGGTTCTCTTGTTTTTGGGATTTCTTGCCTGTTTTGTATTACCCAGTTGCCTTTAGTAATATATGTACAATTTAGTAAAGTATGAGTCTTTAGTGACATTTACAACTTTGACATTCAGAACCTAACCCATACAGTAACTTTGACATTTATTTAGCTTGAAACTTTTGTAACCCAAACAGTTGAAAGATTCTTCAGACATCTTAAGTGTTTTGAAAAAGAAATACAGTCATGGGTTGGGAATGACATGACAGTACATTTTTATTTTTGGGTGACCTTTTAAAAGTTCTCATGAAATAATGAGTTTCCAACTTTTGAGCTGCAAAGAGCTATCAATTTTTTTATAATTATTATTAGTTTAAAATCTCAATTACTGTAATTCCAGTCAGGGCTTTAAAAAAAAAAAAGGTTCACTCCGTGCACAATCAGTATATTAATGTTTCGGTTCATGCGTTCCTTTAGCATTATCATTCCAAAAACGGTTTGATTAGAAAATAAATAAATAAATAATGTTAATCATTTTTTAGTTTATTTATTTATTGCCTATACTTTATATTAGAGCTTGAACTGAACCATATACACCAAAAGCTTGCAGTGGTCCACAAACCAAGTACTTGATTAAAAGCATGTCAGACACAGATAAGGACAGATGAGATAAGTGACAAGGTACAGTTTATTAAGCAGGTCTCTAGTACAATGGCGGAAACAGAGTGATGTAGGTGAGTAGAACAATCACTGGTAATTTGAAGAGAGACTTAACAGAAGGTGAATGATATTTTGATATGTTGCAGATTGACACTGGAGATGAATGTTGAAGTGGCGATTCAGACGATCGGAAATCAGATGGACAGGATCAGGACGGGATGGCAGGTGAGTGTGTATAGTCCAATAAAGACAAGACCATTTGTGGAAGTGACGGAACGGTGAGCTTATGTAGTGATGCTTGATGATGATGTGCAGGTGCAGGAGATCAGCATTCGGGAGATAGTGAACAAGTGGGTGGATCTGGTGTTGATGATGTGATTGTTGTGGTGACCTGCTAGTACAGATACTTATAATAAAATATTACTAAAGTGAAAGTTTTTAGTTGATTTTTATTGTACTTAAGTAAAAAGTACTGATTGATAAATGTTTATTTTGTAATTTCATATAGGGCACTTATATCATTTAAATTTATGTTATATATTTTATAGAATCCTATTGCTCAAAATAATCATGAATGATTATCAATTGTCAAATAACCAGCACTAGTCAGTATGGAAGATTAGTGGATGCAGATACACAATGTGTAATGTTAATATAAAAACAGACATCACGCAGGGCTAAATGCATAACATTTTAGGAAACTGCTATACAGCGGCAGAGAAGATGAATGTGCATGCATTATTTTATTTTGTGATAGAGCTACATGATTCTGGATAAAAAGAGAATCACAAATTTTTGTTTCATTTTATTTCAAATAGTGATCATGATTCCCCCACAATTCTGAACAGACCACTAAATAAAACAACATAATTATTTTCAAGAGGACAAAATATTAATTGCTGCTGTCTATTTAACAATATTTAATTTAATTTAATTATTTAAAAATGATTCAATGACTCTCTCATAACTACTTCACTTGTTTCATTACGGGATGAATCAAGGTTTTTGAATGAATCTTTTGAATTAATCATTAAATTTCAAATACATTTTTAACAATCACTTGTTGCCTCCTAGTTCCATAACAATGTAATTACTACAGCAGTTATTCGAAGCGAGTTAGTTTGAAAAGATAATTTGCTCTGTTTTGATCGCTAAAGTAGACTTCTGTGTTCATATCCAAACTATAAACTTTTATCTCAGTACTTCTGTGATAATTTGGATATTTGCAACAGAAATAACAATACTGTGTGGTTCACTTGCTTTCTCTGGCTCAGACACAAACAGGAAAATTTAAGTGAGATTGCGTGGGTGTTTGAGTCGAGATTGCGATCTGTAGACACATTGATGTGGACATAAACAGATTGCCGTTTACAGTAGATTAAGTTCACAAACAACTGACAGTTGAGACTTAAATATGATTTTCAGTTACAATAATTAATTGTAAAAATTGAAAATTGAACATCAGTAACTTACTTTTCGCCATCATTTGCGCATGCACTTACAGGATCCCCCAGTTAATTTTCAGTCAGATTTGTAAATTCAGTTCACTGGAGACTCCCTCTGAACAGATCATTGAATCTGTGAATTGTTGGCTTCATCCAAAAAACCTAAGCAGCTCACTTGTTGCCTCGCTGCCTTGTCAGACAGTGACTTGTAAGGCAGCGTTTGTGCATGAAGGCATCTCACAAAACTGATTTCAGACAGACTTCTGAGGCGGCATAAGAGTTTAACGATCTACTGCAAAATAGTGTGAGCTTTGGTGAGAACTAAACAAATATTTAATTACAACAGTAGTAATTTCTAGCTAGAAATGACATCAAAAGTGGAAAATGTTGATCAAAAACATGCTTTTACACACAAACTGACCAGCACACGCAACTTTCAGATGCCATCTTTATTTTTCTAGCTCAACTGTCACAGAATGGAATGTACAGGATTGTGGGATATCAAAGGCAGCGAAGGATCTATCTGCCTTCAAAAATCGATCAGATGAAGGTATGTCAGGTGACAGGATGTCAAGCTAACATTGGATTTGGACATGCGAAGGCAGTATTTTCAACACGAACAGCTGCAGTACGATCAGTATACTTCTTTATATTAAAATAATAAGCAACGATAACTTTTATGAAATGTAGTGGAGTAAAAAGTACAATATTATGCTTTGTGCAATGTGAAGTAAAACAAAACTTGCTCATTTATTATGCAATGTGAAGTAAAACAAAAGTTGCTCAAAATAACAATACTCGAGTAAAGTACAGAAACTTGTAAAATGACTTAAGTACAGTAACAAAGTACAAATACTTTGTTTCTGTCCACCACTGAGAGCTTGTGACTAAACCTCGTAGTTCCAGTGGATCCTCAAACTGTCGGCAAAACCTCATGTAGTAAGTCCTGCATACATTTTGGCCAACTTGCCCAACTTAAGCAAGCCAAAGGCAACAGCAGCAAGGAACCAAAGCTCCAACAAAATGGAGAAAAAAACCCTGGGAGAAACCAGGCTTAGTCAGGGGTCAGTTCTCCTCTGGCCAAAAGCAAACACCTGCTTGATACTCAGAAAGAGTTACAGGTCATAAGTCCGATTTGGAATCACAACAGTCAAAATATTTAATCCAGTTCCATCTAGTTTAAGATCTTTTTCATCACACCGGTATGGGACAGTTTGATGGGGATCTGTGCCACTGGCTGATGTGTCGGTAAGGCCCTCACAGGGATGGGCTAGTTGACACAGTCTCCGACGACACCCCAGGGCCCCACGCTGCTGCCGCACACAGGCACAGGTTCCCCATATGACCCCGACACGGCCCAGATCCAGCCAGTCACTTTAAATGGTAAACCCTGGGATAAGCAGAGAGACAAAAATTAGATGCCATTCTTCTTCCGATGTAACGAGTACATCTGGTGTTATAGGAAGTGTTCCCGGATCCGGCTGACCTGATCTATGCAGCCACAATCCTTTAATGGATATGAAGACATAAATTGATAATGTGTCATGTGTATGCCAGGTTAAAGAGATGTGTTTTAGTCTAGATTTAAACTGACAGAGTGTGTCTGCTTCTCGAACAATGCTAGGAAGATCGTTCCAGAGTTTAGGTGCCAAATAGGAAAAGGATCTACTGCCTGCGGTTGATTTTGATATTCTAGGTATTAACAACTGGCCAGAATTCTGAGATCGTAATAGATGTGAAGGACTATAATGCATTAAGATCTCACTCAGGTACTGGGGAGCTAAGCCATTTAGTGCTTTGTAAGTAATAAGCAAGATTTTAAAATCTATACGATTTTTAATAAGGAGCCAGTGCAGTTTTGACAGAACCGGGCTAATATGGTCATACTTCCTGGTTCTAGTAAGGACTCTAGCAGCTGCGTTTTGGACCAGCTGTTGTTTGTTTATCAAGCGAGCAGGGAAACCACCTAGTAGAGCGTTACAGTAATCAAGTCTTGAGGTCATGAACACATGTACTAACTTTTCCACATTTGTCATTGAGAGCATATGTCGTAGTTCAGATATATTTTTAAGATGGAAGATTGCGGTTTTACATATGCAAGAAATGTGGCTTTCAAATGAAAGATTGGTATCAAAGAGCACACTCAGGTTCCTAACCGATGAAGACGACTTAACAGAGCAGCCATCAAGTGTTAGATAGTATTCTAGGTTATTATGTGCAAAAGTTTTTGGTCCAATAATTAGAATCTCTGTTTTTTCTGAATTTAGTAGTAGGAAATTACTAATCATCCATTTTTTTATATCAGCTATGCATTCTGTTAATTTCGATAATTGGTAGGATTCATCAGGGCGCAAGGAAATATAGATCGGAGTATCATCAGCGTAACAGTGAAAACTAATGCCATGCTTCCTAATGACATCTCCCAAGGGTAGCATGTACAGAGTGAAAAGCAACGTTCCTAGTACTGAGCCTTGCGGTACTCAATATTGAACTTGTGATCGAAATGACATCTCTTCGTTTACTACTACAAACTGATAACGGTCAGATAAGTATGATTTGAACCATGTCAATGCAATTCCACTAATGCCAAAATAATTTTCTAGTCTATTCAAAAGAATATTGTGGTCAATAGTGTCAAAAGCAGCACTGAGGTCTAGTAATACTAATAGAGAGATAAAACCACGTTCTGATGATAAGAGCAAATAATTTGTAACTCTAATGAGAGCAGTCTCAGTACTATGGTACAGCCTAAATCTTGACTGGAAATCCTCACAGATACCATTTCTTTCCAAGTAGGAACACAGTTGCGATGATATTGCCTTTTCTAGTATTTTTGACATAAAAGGTAGATTGGAGATTGGCCTGTAATTGACTAATTCTCTAGGATCAAGTTGTCGTTTTTCAATAAGAGGTTTGATAATAGCCAGCTTAAAAGTTCGGTACGTAACCTAGTGATAAAGATGAATTAATGATCTTAAGAAGAGGATCTATGACCTCTGGAAGCATCTCTTTCAATAGCTTCGATGATTAAACAAGTTTAGACAATTCTTCCTCTCCTATAGCAGCGAATGAATGGAATTTTTCCTCAGGGATACTACAATTCACTGTCTGATATGATACTGTAGTAGACAGTTGTATGGCTATAATTTTCTCTCTAATATTGTCAATCTTGCAAGTAAAGAAGTTCATAAAGTCATTACTGCTGTGCTGTTTGGAAACATCAACAACATGGAAACATAACACAAGCTTTTTGCAAAATATATTACGCCACAGTAAAAACTGAGCACCCACATAGCTACAATAACCTTATTATGTAATAATGCGATACTCTTAGACACGGCCGTTCTAATGATGGACAAAACACAAATCTCCGACTTGTGTTGATGAAACACCTCATAACTTCATTTGAGCTTGATTTTGGTTAAATGTTAATAATATAATATATAATATATATAATATATATGATAATATAATAATAATAATAATAATATATGACACAGGCAAGTGTTTGACAATACATAAAGTCACAACACTAACTTTGACAACAAGAAGTTTAATCATTTAAAAAATAGGACTATTTTTTAACAGTCCTGTAAGGCTTGATTTTCCTGCTAAGATGAAAGCTGAGATCAAGCATCCTGCAAAAAAGCAATAAAACTCATCTGGAGAGAAAACTTCAAAGGAATAGGACAAAGCCTTGCCCAGACTGTCCTCACTCATCTATGCAACCAAGTTGCAGTATCTATGCAAGTTAAGCAGGTGGTGATTCTACTTAACGTATTAGCAAACTCTGCATCCTCTGAGTAAGACTCAGAACTGACAGATTTGTGATTTTTGGCCGGCTTAAATGGCCGGTGCTAGGACCCTGTGCGACTCTGAGACCCGAATGAACAGTACAATAACAGTAAAGAGTTAAATAGAATAATCACAATTACAGTGATAATAATTTCAAATTGGAGTCAGATTAAGGGAGCATTTAAAGTAAAAATTTAAACCAAATCCTAAAAATTAAGTGAACTTCACATGGGTGCTGAAAAGGCATACACGCATTATACCTTCGCCCAGGCCATCAGATTCCGTCCTTGGGCTGACGGGTGGTCCTTACAGTCCTACAGTCGTGGCCAAAAGTTTTGAGAATTACATAAATATTGGAAATTGGAAAAGTTGCTGCTTAAGTTTATATAATAGCAATCTGCATATACTCCAGAATGTTATGAAGAGTGATCAGATGAATTGCATAGTCCTTCTTTGCCATGAAAATTAACTTAATCCCAAAAAAACCTTTCCACTGCATTTCATTGCTGTCATTAAAGGACCTGCTGAGATCATTTCAGTAATCGTCTTGTTAACTCAGGTGAGAATGTTGACGAGCACAAGGCTGGAGATCATTATGTCAGGCTGATTGGGTTAGAATGGCAGACTTGACATGTTAAAAGGAGGGTGATGCTTGAAATCATTGTTCTTGCATTGTTAACCATGGTGACCTGCAAAGAAAGGTGTGCAGCCATCATTGCGTTGCATAGAAATGGCTTCACAGGCAAGGATATTGTGGCTACTGAGATTGCACCTAAATCAACAATTTATAGGATCATCAGCAACTTCAAGGAAAGAGGTTCAATTCTTGTAAAGAAGGCTTCAGGGCGTCCAAGAAAGTCCAGCAAGTGCCAGGATCGTCTCCTAAAGAGGATTCAGCTGCGGGATCGGAGTGCCACCAGTGCAGAGCTTGCTCAGGAATGGCAGCAGGCAGGTGTGAGCGCATCTGGACGCACAGTGAGGTGAAGACTTTTGGAAGATGGCCTGGTGTCAAGAAGGGCAGCAAAGAAGCCACTTCTCTCCAAAAAAAACATCAGGGACAGATTGATTTTCTGCATAAAGTATCGTGAATGGGCTGCTGAGGACTGGGGCAAAGTCATATTTTCTGATGAAGCCCCTTTCCGATTGTTTGGGGCATCTGGAAAAAGGCTTGTCAGGAGTGTGAGCGCTACCATCAGTCCTGTGTCATGCCAACAATAAAGCATCCTGAGACCATTCATGTGTGGGGTTGCTTCTCATCCAAGGGAGTGGGCTCACTCACAATTCTGCCCAAAAACACAGCCATGAATAAAGAATGGTACCAAAACACCCTCCAACAGCAACTTCTTCCAACAATCCAACAACAGTTTGGTGAAAAACAATGCATTTTCCAGCACGATGGAGCACCGTGCCATAAGGCAAAAGTGATAACTAAGTGGCTCGGGGACCAGAACGTTGAAATTTTGGGTCCATGGCCTGGAAACTCCCCAGATCTTAATCCCATTGAGAACTTGTGGTCAATCCTCAAGAGGCGGGTGGACAAACAAAAACCCACTAATTCTGACAAACTCCAAGAAGTGATTATGAAAGAATGGGTTGCTATCAGCCAGGATTTGGCCCAGAAGTTGATTGAGAGCATGCCCAGTCGAATTGCAGAGGTTCTGAAAAAGAACGGCCAACACTGCAAATTCTGACTCTTTGCTTAAATGTCATGTAATTGTTGATTAAAGCCTTTGAAACGTATGAAGTGCTTGTAATTATATTTCAGTACATCACAGAAACAACTGAAACAAAGATCTAAAAGCAGTTTAGCAGCAAATTTTGTGAAAACTAATATTTATGTAATTCTCAAAACTTTTGGCCACTACTGTACACTAACCTGCAAATTTCACTGGTTTCACAACACACCACGCTGTATATAACTTGCCATGGTGACATAATAACTCCTGAGATCCAACAGCTAATGCCAGGACAATGCACGTAGGACAACTTGACAACTGGGTGCAGCCGTTTCACTAATGCTGGATGCATCAATGTTACATTTGAATAGGCCATACTATTTGAATTCATGATTGGTTGACTGCTAAATTAAAATCTTAAACAGAATGATAAAATTATGTTATTAATGGGTTACTGGTAATTTTAAATAAGTTTTAAAATAAACTTTTTTGTTCAAAACGATTAAATTTGATTTTATGTTCCTGTTAGTGTTAAAATATTGTTGTTTTTTTTTGTTTGTTTTTTTCGTCCATTCACCCTTAGATTGTGCAGAAAGCTAGATTTTCTCCTGCGAATCTCAACTTTACATTCCTATTCACAGGCAATATAGTTTAGCACGGTGGAATCACAACACATTGTTGGAGCAGACAGCAGATGCCATGCAGACGGGCCTAATGACAACAGTCAGAGAAAATGCCTTGAGCAAGATGTGAATCTCTGAATTTCCATCCATGGTGCAAAATAGATACTGAGCCACCCACCCATCCAAGTCTTCAATGTTTAGCATCATTGAGAAGATACTGGGGAATAAAGGCTGAGGCTATGTAATTAAATATGAATTGGGAGCCACACTGGATCTAAATTGATTAAGTGATTTTAGTCAACTGTGCGGGTGAATCAGCGTTGATTGTAGAAGTAATTAAATTGGAATATTAATGGGATTTGCAACCCATTTTTAGTTCCAGAACATTTCAGGCGTGATTTCAGACTGTCCTCCAAATATGCCGTATTATTTTGTGGTAATCTGCCAAATATCAGGCTAATGTCAACCTTGAAATGATATTGTGCTTTACGGCATTTAACACAAGCAAGCCTTCGGTGGCATTTTCAGAGCTTTGAAAGAACCACTATATCTGTGAAACGTTTAAAAACAGAACTGAGTTGTCAGACAACAAAATGTCAGAAGCTGTTTTCTTCTCCCCTTTAATCGCTGAATCATTTTCACTACTGTGTTTGTACCTGGATCAGCAGATCATTTTAAAGAGCAACAAAGAAGCCCTAACCCATTAAGAGAAGAAGAAAGGTAATATAATATGTACTGATCTGCCTGACAAGCTTTCAGCAGATCTACTTTAAACCAGAACATACTGCCAGGTAGGCTACATTATCTAGCCTGCAGAGGAAAGCTATGTCTCAAACTTGATGAGTGCTGCCTACCTAAAAAAACATTAAATTCACTTATGATACGCAGAAATGTAGGTTCATTTGAGATTGCAAGCATGTTGATAAGAGTAGTGAGAGGAGAAACCTAAAAAGAGCTGTTAAGTAGAAGAGATTGGGGTAACTTTGACAGTTAGCCCCTGCTGGTAGTTTCTGTAACTACACCATTCTGAGAAGCATCTTACTCCATTGATGGATAATCAAAATGATGTATTCTGTCTAAATAATTGATATTAAGTGTAATCACTCTGGGTTCTAGTGAGGCTGTAGGCTAGAGTCCTCCTCAGCATTAAACACTAGAATGAGACAGTCTAGAAAGTGTGCATGGCTATGTCATAAATGTTTGTAAATATTAATAAAATTGTAATTTTAAAAAGATTCAAGCTCTACTTAATATTAAAAACCTTTATATTAACTGTCTTTCTAATAATGCAGTACAGGTCATGACAACCAACTGTGGTCTCCCAATGGTTTACATTATGCACAGTTTAGCATTACAACACAACAAAAGAAAACATAATGGCTCCAAAATATGTTTATTTTTGATATGCATTACATAGTGAAATTGGACAAGCTCAATGCCAATTCATTTTCTGCTATCCTTTCTGTAAATTGGAATGTGTGCAAAGGATTGTAGGTAATTGGAGGATATGAAGGATACACTTGATGCATCTTTTAAAAGATCCTTCAAATTGAGACGTCCGTTGACAGAGCTTGATGACGTGGTAGCCAAGATATGTAGCCTTCTGACTGAGAAGCACCCATATCATTTACTGTGTTGTTAGCTAATTGGGTTTAGACACAGGCAAAAGAAGACACTGTCAGTCTCTGATTCATTAACGTTTGCTGCTGTGTCATGAATAACACTCCACTGTTATTCTGTATCATGTCCTCTCAGTGAAGACATGATAAATAAAATAAATGTATGTTCTGAATCAGGAGTGCTCAATCTTTCTCCCGAATGTCTCCCACACACATCTGCAATGACTAATTATTGTCTTCTCTTGCTGGCTTAATTTACAGCAGGTGTATTAGAGTAGGGTTGGACCTATGGTACATGGATCTCTGTGTAGGCTGATAGATCTCCAGGAGCAGAACTAAGAGAAAAGATTTTAGAGTCTGATAATAAGTAATAATAAAAAAATAATAGCAGGGATGCTATTGAAGACTAGAGTCTAGATGCTATATTTTTATTTTATTTTGTTTTGCAGACATGTTTATTTAACTCTCTAACTTTTTGATGATTCCCAAAGCCTTCATAATCAAGTTAAGGTGTGTCTGGGTAGGGTTGGATTTAAACTCCATGAGCAAGACTGATCAGTCCTGCTATAACGTAACATCAAAAACTCATCATACTGCCGCAATCTCAAGACCCATGCAGTGAAAATGGTTCTAAGTAAGAGGACAAGAAGAGGATTATTTACTACAAAGAGCCATTGAGAGGAGGTCAGAAAAGGATTGACTTTTTCCATCTCAGTCCTTCAGATTTTAACTGTATGCAACCACTCTTGGTTTATAGTTGTTTTCCTCTTGCCTGCTCTTATTCACATTATAAATAGCAAGAGATCTTGAATGCCACATAATGATTATATGATTTTTCCTTTATTGGTTTTTATTTTGTAATTTTGTGTTTTTAATTCTTTAATATTTTCCGTTTTATGCTGCATTTTTCTTATAAGAGAGATATGAATGCCTCATATTTTTTTGTCTCATGAAAATGAAGACAATTAAAGTTAAATAAATATTTCATTTTGTATTTTTTTTTTTCATCCGATGTTTGATACGCTTGTAATTATCATACTCATGTTGTCAATTAAGAATTAAGATTTTGTACTCGTTGAAACGAACAGACAGGAACGAAATGAGAATTACGTTTTATGTGTTTTCAACGATTGGGCGATCGGTTTGCCTCAACAATCTGTACAGCAGCTGACTGGTGTTTTTTGCTGAAGAACCACAGAGAGGCGCCATAGCCCTTCCTCTGCACACTGGGTTCATCTCTAGAGTTGTAAGGGGGTTTAATAGTTTGTCGTGACGTCAGCGGGCAGATCTGGGGTCTGTGCTGCGCGTCTCTGGTTGAAACTCAGTGGCGCAGCAGCAGGATATTTACAACACTCTACCACACTCACTGACTGCGTTTCACCTGCCTTTACCTGCTGGACTAAACGCTGCCATGAACCTGTCTGCTGTTCTGCTGTTTCTCATCGCTAGGGTCTGTGCGGAAAGTATGGAGGGGCCAACAGGTAAGACACGAGTGTTTCAGAGAGTTTGATTTCATAGAAACATAGAGTCCAAATCGGTATACTCACACACAATCTGTCCTGGGAAATACAGAACAATCAAATCAGATTTCGGACGCACTTTAATCTCTTATGCGTGAGCTGGAAAGTTCATTAATTGAGTTTAATTGAAAATGTTTGTATAAAGAAATGCGATTAGTTTTGATAAGTGTTGAGTTTTTTATAGGTCTTTTTTTTTTTTACAATAATGGTTTGAGATGGGAGTGTATTTATATGGCGCTTATGAACATTAATCTGAGAAATCTTAATGATTCAGTTCTGAGAATCACGTGAAGACCAATATTAAATTTCCAATATTAAATTATGACAACTGGTTTTTCTGAATGTGCATGGGTAAATGTTTAATGTTGCGATTGGTGTTATAAGTTCAAAATAACTTAATTATGAACTTGGCAGTGTGAATATGAAGCCATGCTTCATAAATGCTCAATCCATCTGTAAGGATTAACTTGCCTTTACTTATTAAAAAGAAGTTCACCTGAATGTAAATTCTGTTATCATTTAGGCTACTCACCCTCATGTTATTCCAAAACCACATGACTTTCTTTCATCTGTGGAACGCTAAAGAAGATGTTAGGTAGATTTGAGAGTCTCAGTCACTATTCATTTCCATTGCATAGAAAAAAAATGCAATGAAAGTAAATGGTGACAGAAACTGTCAGCAGCCTAACAATTCTTTTTGTATTCCATGGAGAAGAAAGAAAGAAGGCTTGGAATGAGGAAGAGAAAATGACAGAATATTCATTTTTGAGTGAACTATTTGTTAAAGAAATTCCTAATCAACTAATAAAAATAAAGATGGTAATAATAATATATGAGAAACATAGAACAATTTATCAGTTAAAAATTATAAATTTTTGTTGCATTGATTCTATTAGATGACCCATCCACTAATTACTATTAGACAAATCAGTTTATTTATTCATGCATTCATGGCTGTTCTAGATTAAATGTAGTATTTCATTTTGGTTCAGACTCTGTGAGTAACGGAATATGAAGAGGTATGCCCTGAGGATCTGCTTCTGTCAGACTCCTGTATATTGCCTCAGTATTTACATTTTCTGCTTGTTTAAAGTCTCTTGCTTTCACTTTCAAGACATCAAATATGATCGCTGTAGCTGTTCTGGCTTTGCTTGTCAGGTCGTGTTGTGATTTGTGGAGGTATTTTTGAGCTCCTGTATCAGTTTCAACTCTGAGCATATCAAATAAATGTGTGAGGACTGTAAAACTGCATAAATCCATCCATCCATCCATCAAACTACTTGTCCTATGTAGGGTCATGGGGATGCTTGGGCCATAGTTGTGAATAAACTAAATAAAAGGGACCGGTACAAACTACAGTTATACATTTCATTGGACTAATTTAAATTAGAAATAATCTGAGCCTTACAATTTATTTTCGTTGATATAACCTAATGTACTGATTCAATCATTATAATAAATGTACTGACTTGTTAAAAAATGACTTTAAATGTTAGCACATGAAGCGCCGTTTCGCTTACATGACAAAACAGTTATTTTTTCCTGTTTGTGCATGCCATGCAGTTTTTGTTGTTTACTATTAACATAATTCCCTTCCGTCTATTCGGTGGCATTTCTATTTTGTCAGAGTACACGTTGGGCTGTTTACTGATGTATTTCTGGGAGCTTTCTGCATGTATTGCGATGTTAAAGTCGATTTTTCTGTGTCTTTGAAGCATCCTTCATACTGTCAGATTACAGCATCACACAGTGGGGTGTGTGGGAGGTAATGAGACCTGAGTGCAAGTTCACTTCACTGACACTCTGATAGCGTGTGTGTGTGTGTGTGTGTGTGTGTGGCTGCGATTGGGGGCGAGAAAGGTTACAGAGGGTCTCTCACTGCAGTAATCCAAATGAAAGTGAGTGGGCATTTCAGAAAATGTGTTCAAGGACACAGAAGGGTTGCACACTAGGCACTGCCAGGTTTTAAAGGAATAGTTCATTCCAAAATGACAATTCTGTCTTTAATTATGTCTTGTAATTAAACCTGTACGGTATTTTTTCAGCATGTTATTCATACATTGACAAGTTCATAGTTACCATGGCTGTCAAAATACAGTAAAAGTAGTCATAATGACACTTTATTCCTACTCTTTGGACGCCATACAGTTTAATTAATTATTCAATGATAATTTTCCACTCTGTTGTAGCTCTGAAATCTCATCCTTCATTCAGCATATTTTAAGACACCCGCATTCTCGCATCAGTTTTCCATGGGCCTTTGGTCATAGTGACATCAAAACTGGCAAGGCCTGTCAGCGTGCAGCTTTTAAAATTGGATATGAATGAGATTTTAGGGAATGGAACAAGTTAATCATGACAGAATTTTCTTTTAAAAGCCGAACACACTGTGAGTTCTTCCCTACTAAGCGAATACAGTTTGGAGACAGTTTGCTCACTCGCATATCTGCTTTGAGTTACACAAGTGATGTAGTACCACCTATTGCTCTTTTTCACTATCTTTTTGACATTTATTGTTGAAAAACACTCAATATGCCTTTACTATATAGCAAACGAGTGAAATGGTTCTGTGCCGTATGCTGTTGTGCTTTGGCCACTTCTAAAGGAAATGCTTTCAGCTTTGCTTGTGATAAACACCACTGTGTCATTAAACTGCCATCTAAAGAATAAGGCATAGCAATAAAAGAGAGGCTTTTCCTGAATGAATAGATATGTGACATTATAATAATAATAATACTAATGTGTCATATATATGTATTCATTACCTGATTCTGTGGAATACTTGAATGTGATTGGTCAGTGCTGACATTTGCAGTCAAATAGTAACATAATAAACACTAAACTGTTTAACTGACTGATGACCCAGGCATGGCTTTGCTAGTTTTATGTTTCTTGTTTTAATGTACTCTCTTTTCCTCCCACATAATGAAACAATTTATACTCAAATCAATGTTTCACATCATTTATTGTGTACATAAGCATTTTCAACTGCAATTCTAACCATCTATTCACCCGTTAGAGCTTTTCTTCCATTTCCACTGCCATTGGTTGAATAAACAGATACTATAACAGATACCAAACTCATGCCATTTGTTGAGACAGTATCAGGCTAGTTGGGACATCGAAGTGTTTACACTTTTTTAGGGGAATCAATATGCAGGTATGCCCCTGCACATTTAGCTGGGATAGGAGAATGGATTAAAAAAATAACACAAGTCAGCTTCCAGGGGTCCAGGGAACCTACAAAATCTGGTTTAGCCACAACCATCCGATACTTTTTTATACGTTTTGCATGACACTGAGATGTATTCAAAGCACCAGGAGACGTTAGATATAAAGGGATAGAGAGATGGGTAGAAAAACTACAGAAGAATGAATTGCACTAGAGCAGTGTCCTGAACCCCCAGCTACCCACCAGAGTCAGCAGAAAAGAGCAAGAGTAGGTGGTTGATATTATGAAGGAGGGCAGCAGAGGGCAATCGCTGGGCTATTCACTCTCTCAAACGCTTTCACTTAGTACAGCAGCCTTACTATCTTTGAGGCTTTGAAGGCATCCCACTCTTGCTGCACACGATTGCATTTTGTTGTTCAAATCTGGTCTTTAGAACTGACCATGCTGAAATTGAATCTTTGTTCAGACATTGTTTTCAATATTTTGGAAAATTAGATGGCATAATTATAGCAAGCAAGTAAAACTTATGAGGAAACTTGATATAATTAACTTGAAAATGCTATACTGTATAAACACTATACCATTCTAAAGTTTTGTTTTTTTGTTTTTTTTCTAGAAAAAAAAAGTACCAGTAATCAAAAATTCTATTTAAAATAAATGCTGCTCTTTTGAACGTTTATTGAAAGAATCCTGAAAAAAAAATGATCACAGTTTCCACAATTATATCAAACAGTTTTCAAAATTGATAATAAGAAGAAATGTATATATATATATATATATATATATATATATATATATATATATATATATATATATTTTTTTTTTAATATTATTTTAGTTGCAATAATGTTTCACAATATTACTGTTTTTACTGTTTTTGTAATCAAATAAATGAAGCCTTGGTGATCATAAGAGATTTCTTTTAAGACGTTTTCATTAAAAAAAATTTACATATTCTTGAAAAGTAGTGATTATATATATGTATATATATATGTATATATGTACAGATAGATAGATAGATAGATAGATAGATAGATAGATAGATAAATAGATTGGGGCGTTTAAGGGAGGCAGTGCCTCCTCAAAAATTGGATTAGAAAATATTCCATATCATACAATTTAAACAATGCAAATATTACAAAATGTGACATTAAAAAGTGTATAAACCACTCGTTCAACAGCGACACCTGTTGGTATAGTTACAGCAGGAGTCCGGGTCTCTCTTGCCTCTTCTGAGCCCACTGAACCTCTAAAGCATGCTGTGTGTTTGATGGGGTAATTGAGAATGAATGGGGGAAGGTCATGTGAGAGGATGCAATAGATGTGTTTGACTTGAAGCAGCGCTGCACAGACCGATCGGTGTGTGACATCAAATTACCATGAGAGCGATTAAAGAGACTTCTCCGTATGCTTTTGAATCGCTCTTGTGGTACTTTGATGTCACACACCAAACGGTCTGCGCAGTGCCGCTTCAAGTCAATTGCAACTAAAGCCTCCATTGTGCTATGACTGGATTTGATTGGCTACAATTGGATATGATTGGTTCATGAGATAAACCCTGACTCTTGTTTTAATGCGTGTTCCGCATTCGTGAATGAGCATGCTGTGACAATGCTGCAGTGTTTGCATGTGGGTGTCTTGTCTTGTCATAACGTGTTGCTCCACACTCATTTTTTTTTGCAGCCGTGCAGAATGCGCACTGATCATCCCCACTTGTGCAGGCTGTGTGTCACCTTCCTGTCCTGCATCTGAATAGACAGCCCTGAGAGATCTCACACCACTGCATCCCTGTGCTGTGCTCACCTGCAAGGCATCATGGGATAGCATGCAGGGCCTGTCAGCTCTCACATCCAGGTGCTGTCAGTACATTGTTGCTTTTGGTGCTCCCAGAAGCCATTACAGAACAGATGGTGTTTTGCCTGCAGGGTTTGCCCACTCTGTCAGATCCCATCACCTGGTGTTTAGGTGCCTACCCACCCTCCCCTCAGCCACATACCTTCCTCACAACTCCATCACCAGGGGAACACTTTTTATGTAAAGGGAGCCTTTAATATCTCCAATTTATTTTCTTTACAGATGTTAAGAATAAAGGCATCAGCAGATGAGGTTAAAAGAACAGTAGACTGACTATAGTTCTCAAAATGACACAATTAATTAACACTAAGATGTGAAAACAGTTATGTAATTCATTTATTGCAATATGCATTTCATAAAACTGCAAATCATAAGCGATACTTATGATTTTTGCTTGGCAATGAAAAGTAGGGTCCTGAAGTAGGGCTACTGGATTTGAGCCTGTTTGAACCTAGCAACCAAATAGCATGCCCTGGAAACTTCCCAGAACAACCTAGCAGCCACAAGCTCATAACCACTCAAATTGCCATGACAACTACCTGCAACCATCAATGACCCCCTAAAAACCACATAGTAACTAGCAGCTGCATGGCATGACCTAGCAAACACCCAGAACACACAAACAACCACATAGCAAAGTGCTTAAAGAGTCAAAACACCTTAGCAACTACAATGCAGTACATTAGCAACCACCCACAACACCCTTTAGCACAAACTGCTCCAATGTGCATAACCATTCAAAACCCCTTAGAAACTACATTGCAGTACACTAGCAACCACCCACAACACCCTAGCACAAACTGCACCAACATGCATAACCACTTAAAACACCTTAGCAACTACATTGCAGTACACTAGCAACCACCCACAACACCCTAGCACAAACTGCACCAACGTGCATAAGCAACTAGAACACCCTAGCAACCACATAGCAATATATTCATAACAACTCAAAATAGCTTAGCAACTACCTTCAACCACATGTAACATTGTAAAACCCAATAGTTACATTCTAAAAATACTCAAATCATCTTGGCAACCACATAACATTCCCGGGCAACCACCCAGAACACCCTAACAACCATATAGCAACATGTTAAACACTTAAATCATCTTAACTTGTGTATAACATTGCCTTAGCAACCACCCAGGACACCTTAGAAATGACATACTGCAGCAACATGCTAAAACACATAAAAACACCTTCACATCTGCTTAACATTGCAGTAACATTGCAATGCCCTAGCAACCACCCACAACACCTTAGCAACCATATAGTGCGTACGCACTCAAAATACCATAGCAACTATTTGCAACCAGCAGCAACACCTTAAAAACCTAGTAACATGTTAAAAATAACAAATGACTGGCCTAACCACAACTTATAAACACACTTGTCAAAGCCACATTTTTTCTCTGTCATTTTGACATTGACAAGCACTGTTAGACTAATCAACAGATCAGCTCAGATTTGAAAGCACCAATGTAGAGTTATTATTAGGCGATTATTGCAAGACTTTTATTATGCACCTCGAAAAAAAAAGGTGGGCCAATCACGTTGCCAACAGCATAGCAACAACATGTTGGGTTTCAGTGTTTTATTGGGGCTTTTTATAGACATGTTTTTTTATACTGTACAAACTGTATATTCTATCACCTAACTCTACTCCTAAAGTTGTGTCACAAAAAAAAAAAAAATATTCTGAATTTACATTTATAAAAACATCATTTCGTTTGATTTATAAGCTGTTTTCCTTATGGGGACCATAAAATGTCCCTTACAAGGAAAAAAAATTCTGGTATTGCCGTCCTTGTGGCGACATTTTTTCTCCATAAAATAGGGCATACCTGAACCACACACACAAACACACACACACACACACACACACACATGATCTCACCATCATCTAGCTGGCAAATTGGCTGAACTCCAGCTGCCACCGTGGCAACATAGAAAGTATGAGAATTAGAGAGTGCTAGGACTCCTTAACTGCAGGAGACACTGGCACCATCATTGCCCCATTATTTCTATAACACACACACACACACACACACACACTTGAAAAAACACACCTTGTCATGTCCTTCAGAGATGCTGATGGTTCTTCCTAGTTTGGCAAGCACAGCTTTACTGCACAGCTGTCTAAACAATTGTCTAACAAATCTAAAGGAGCAGTTCACACTAAAATGTAAATTCTGCCATTGTTTACTCTGTCATGCTACATTTATTGGTGAGATGTGAGACCAGTGATGTGTGATGTCATTGTCATCAAACCTGGCACAATGCACCTCAACACAAGATTAAATATATGCAATCGCAATTGAGATTTGAGATGGGAGAGGGGAAGCAGTAAATAGTTTTAATCACACTATATTGCAGGTTTATTACAGTTAAAGTGCCCCTATTATGCTTTTTCGAATATTACCTTTCATATATTGTGAAATATAGCTGTTTGTGAATGTAAAATGCCTACAGAGTTTCAAAGATCAAAATGCACAACAAATTGAGTTATTGTCTCCTAAAATAAAGATCAGAATCCGAACTGCCTGAAACGAGTTGTCAGTAATTACAATCTTCCTACTGTAGTAGACCTCCAAAACAAAATGAGTAATCTTTAAAATTGCATAATATTAAGATAAAAAATAGTAATAATTTACATTTAGTTAAACTGAATGTATACTATAATAACTAAAGTTTTGACTGAAATATTAACTATATGGATATTAAGTTAAAAAAATAAATAATAAAAAATTGCAAAACACAACTAGTATCAATATTATCAATATATATTTCTCATTTTTGTAGCTATTGTCATTTGCTTTCATTTTATAGAAACAGACATGTCAACATGAAGCAACAGATTGTTTAGTTATTTCATTTGAACATGAAGAAGCCTTCACATGATGTGTCCATAGAATGTTTAAAAAGTGCATTAAGTGGTATTATTTATTCACACGTCTGCACCTTGGCATGAAGTCAGAGGGGAAGGTGACTTTGTTAAGTGTTTCAGCATACTGTAACACCTGGGATAACAGCTGTTTCTTTTTCCCACTGGCGACCCCTCCAGCGGACAGTGAAGTGGGCACCATCACCCACTGAAGAGAGGTCTATTCAAGGGCATGTTGAGATCAGGCCCAGATGTAATCAGCATGTTGATTTGAAAGCAAAATCTCATGGATTTCAACATGGTGTTCAATAGAGCTGAGAGTTCTACACTCTAACTGGCAGCTGAAATCATCATCAAATTAAATAATTGAATAAACAAACACATAAGACACTAGGGATGTTTGGAATTTTGTGAATGATGGGCTTTCTCTGCAGAAATCTGAAAAGATTTCATAAGGCCTATTCACACTGCACCAACAAACGGCAACAAACACCAACAAGCAAGTTGCGATCATATGAACTGCTAAAAGTCCAGTCCAATGTTTTTACAGCTTCAAAACAAGCATGCATCTATAGAGGTTTTATGTTATACATACACTATGGACATAATGAGAAGATCCATGACCTTGTGACCTCACACCCCTCCTCTTCATGTCTGGGGCTTTTGTTGAGGATGTAGTCAGTACGTCACAGATGTTGTTATGACTGGAGACACTATGAGTAAAACTAGGACAGTTACAATGTCAGATATGAACTCATTCAATCAAATCACCACTAAAGAGCCTTAAGCATTAATGTATAATTATATCATTTATAATAATGTATATATTACATTAAAATACAGTAACTACAATGATAACTAGAAAAGTAAAATGTCAAAGCAAGCTTTGAAAGGTGGCTCACCAAAGCTTATATTAAAAGGGTTCTATTGTGCCCTTTTATGAAGTCTTGATTTTGTTTTTGGTGTGTACTAAAATAGGTTTTCATGCTTGCTTTTTCAAAAATGCATTATTTTTCACATTTTACATTATTGTAGCAGCTCTCCTCCCAGTCTTTATCAAACACACCATTTAGTTCCTGATTTGATGAAGACTCTCTTTCCAAAATATGAAATGCGCTTTGATTGGTTAGTTGGCCCAGTGTTTTGT
Organism: Zacco platypus; assembly: GCA_038088235.1. NCBI lineage: Eukaryota > Metazoa > Chordata > Actinopteri > Cypriniformes > Xenocyprididae > Zacco > Zacco platypus. The sequence goes on along the minus strand of CM076071.1, from coordinate 16,146,917 downwards.
GATTGGCGAACCGCTTACAAAAGCGAGAGCTTACAAAACCGAGAGCCCCGTAGTTGAAACACTTCCTCAACACTGTAATGTTAGCTAGCAGAGCCACAAAGAATAATAAATACTTACATTTTGTGATCCAAAACAGCTTGTCTGCCTTAGGAAAGCCAAACAAAGGGGTTTTGCCCCCCCCCCCCCCCGTTTTTTTTCTTCTTTTTTTTTGCAAATTCTGTGGGTGGAGATTATTTAAATAACATTGTGACTTCACTAGATCCTGAAAAAAGGTATTGTAGTCCAGTGGTAGTTTGTTGTAGTTCTTGACAGTGGATTATGTTAAATAAAATATCTCCCTTTGGAGTGGACTTTGAGCTTTGTAACCTTGCAGATCTTTTTATGCTCAAACAGCAAGATTACACACTAACTAAAAAAAAAGTGAAAAAGCATAGGACCCCTTTAATCTGTTTAAAAGTGCTATATATTAAAGGATGTATTTATTTATGTTTATATTCATTTAAATGGAAAGTGTAATATTAATTGTCAAACTTATAATTTTGGATATACACAATATGATTCATATAATATCAATATAATAAATAATTAGCAGTAAAAGATGGGTTATTTGTCTCTAAAATGCTTTTTCTATATACTACTTTAATTTGCTGTGAGAGATATAGGAGGAGTGGCTTTATTGATTGGTCTGTTTTTGTTTTGCGATCTCTAATCCAGAATAAAACATGCCTCAGAGTAAGATAGCTGTGTATCATAAATTGCGATGGACACCGCTAAACCAATCCACCTTCGAAAAAGACAGTTTTCTTTAACTAATCTCAAACTTACTTACCTGGGTAGGAAATGAAACCAGCTTCATGTAACAGGCCTCTGGTATCATATTAGCTTTGCAGGGTCACTATGATGTCATTGACTGCTGTCATTTCGAAGGCTGCGTCCTCTGGAGGTTGCATTTGAAGGCTGCATACATCATTGAGGCAGGCTCATTTAAGAAACAGAACTATTAGATTGCAAAGTTAGAAAGAATTAACAGTATTTTACACCTCACGAGAAATAAAATTAACCTTTATCATGGTTACTTTTAAGACATCCTTGAGGACTTATGCAGCCTTCAAATGCAACCTCCGGAGGACGCAGCTTCTGAAATGAGATGCAGCTTAAGTTTCATTCAAAAATGAGCAACCTGATCATCTTGGAACAGGTGTATTCATGTCAAAATATGCATTTTTAACTGCATTTTTGAATAAAATAATAAATTTTTGAGAAAATTTTACATATTTATACAATGTCAACATGCTTAGTCATGCCCACATAACTTCATTTTTACTACCAAGAAATATCACTACAATGCTAGGGTTTTCTGCTTAGCTGCCAGAGCATTGTGCTTATATTTTCCCCTTTGCAAAGATAATAAAATAATATCACACCTCTCCTCAACAAGCCACACAGCTATTCAGTTACTGTATTTCTTTGCAGTTTCTTTCTTTTTTCTTTTTTTTTGCTATTGCAGATGAATAATTGACCTTTTCTGAGATACTTACTGTTACTCCTGCCAACTTTGCGTAAGTGATGTTAGCAGCCAAGGTGAATCCAAAGGGATTGTCTAATTCAAAGAGAAGGCTGGATTGATTTCAGATAAGACTGAATTTGCTTCTTAACTGCTGATGAGGTGCAATGTTTGAGGGACATTTTTGGAGCGTTTGATGTTCTGACTGGAAGCACTCTGTCAACTTTATGTCATTCATGAACTTGAGCAGTTTGGAAAAGCGTGCTGTGATGATGCAGTCCATGTTTCTTTGTTCAAAAGAGTATTGGGAAGATTGTGGCAAAGGAAGGAGAAAGGATACATAGAATATATAAAGAAATCTTCCCACTTCAGATGCTTTCTGGTACTATTTTTACACCACGGAGGGCGGTAACAAGCAAGAAAACAAAGGTTTGTTCAGTAATAGCATCTTCCTCGAGGGTCTGGTAGGCCGGGTTGCTGTGGAGAAGATGTGACGGCAGTGGGCCGAACCTAGAATGGACTTCAACGTTCAGCCTTTTTGTTCCGGATAAGTCTTCAGCGTTCCCATCTGAAATAACCCATCTTCGTATACCCTCCCACATCACGCACTCTTTTATTGTTTTCATTCCCCAGACAACCCATTATTACATGCTGAGGCGGAAAAGTGGGTTATGTTTTGGAACCAAAATCTGCATTCTCCCAATCTCTCGCTCTCTCTCCATTGTCCGTTACATCCTCATTCATGTGTAGCAAGAAAAAAAGACAAAGCCACTTCTTAATTAAGGCCGCCAATCATTTGGAAGAGAGATTTGGGTGTGGAGACAGATCCACATGGCATCCTAATCACACTAGGCAAATCTCTATTGTCAGCGCCGGATCCTGGGACAATGGAAGTCGTGGTCTGTCACCATTTTATTGGGTGCACAGATTAGGAGCAATAGATTTTTTTTGCTTTTGTTCACTAGCCGTCTCACTCCCATTCAACAGGCAGAGAGAGAGAGAGACAGGTGCAAAGAATCAAGCTTCTTAACCCGCCCTGACACCAATCTGCTCGTCTTTTCGTCTGTAAACCAAAGGATGTCAAGTAAAGCTCTAGAGTCCTGCATGTTTAATTAATAATCTGTTGGAGAGGGATTAGAGAGTGACAGCGAGAGAGAGAGAGAGACGGGAAGTGAGATGAGATAATATCACAGGCTGCATTGTGTCTGGGTTCATGCAGTTAAACTCAAGGATTAGACAAGTTACAGAGAAAAAGGTTGAAAGAAAATTGACCTCAGATCGGTGGGCAACAGTGGGAGTTCTGGAATAATCTGAGGTGAAACTTAAAAAACTTTCTGGGATAAACTGGACTGGAATCATCCAGTGCAGTGTTTTGTTGTTGTTGTTGTTGTTGTTTATATTCAAAAAAGAAAAAAAGGAGAAAATGGTAGTTTGTTTGCCAATTCAATCCATCCATATGTAGTTCAGTCCAATTTTTGCATGATCCAGTCCACATAAAGTTCACATTAATTTCCCTCCAGTTATTTGAGAACCCTGGTGGGGGCAATGCAAGGAGGATTTAGGCCGAGAGGATTCCATAAGTAGGTCTTTATTAAAGGATCTGAGCATAAAATCCAAACAATAGTCACAACTCATAGCCAGGTCACAGGCTTTGGTCCAAACACAGGCAAAACAATCTGATGGCAAGCAAATCCAAAACAGTAATCCAAAAATATGAGTCAACTGGGCAGAAGCAATGGTCATAACAATAAGCAATAATGAAGGCATACAAGAACACTTGGTAAGGCAGTAAACTGGCAATACTTCACAATGTGGCAGTGCCAACACATTGCTTAAATACAGGGTGACAGGAAATGACAAGACAGGAACTGATGTGGCAGGAACTGGAAGACATTCTACTGACTAAGTAGCTTTGCAACTACAACTCAATTATAACTCTTATTCTACTTACCCGAACTCTAACACCAAACCCTAACCTAACCTGTAACAGTTTACTAACAGCCTATTACATTCTACAAATACTCTAATGAGAATTAGTTGACATGTTGCAGAGTTACTTATAGTTCGTATACTGTCTAAAGAGGATCATTGAAAAAAAGCGTAACCGATATTTCATAATCCAATTGAAATATGACTAACACACTTAAATAGGCACCTGTAATTGCAGTTATGGTAGAATTTCTAACAGACCTGTTCTAACTTCGTTTCAGCAGTTCACTTTGACGAAAATACACCAGTTTATGCCTGCAACATTTGATACCTCCAATGGTTTAAAATGAGATATGAGTCATAGGCATAGTGCTATGTTCAAATGCAACCTACACCACTGAGTCACTGGATTTGCCAAAGTTTGCCAAGTTAGAGGCATCCAATCTTTGAAATGTTTTCAAAGTTTTGTTTGAGGAAGTTAGTAATAAGTAAACTTTGTACCATCTTTGTTTGCTTTGTGAAATGTGTGTGAATTCTGTACTTCTCAATGGAATGAATGGAAGTTTAGACACATTTTAATTTCTGTGGTATAGTCTATACAACAACACATATATCAGCTATACAGCTGGAGACTGCTGCACCATTATTTGAATGTCCTACCACTTTTGGACTCTATTAAAATTATATCCTCAGTCAGTTTACCCACCCCCAATAGTCAAATACATACGTAGCCCTACTGTGGCACTTCGCTTTATATGCCAGTCTGCCTGTCTGGGTTGTTTTTGGCTTGGATAAGCTGGAAATTCCTGCCACTTTTAAAATCATGTCAGAGTGATTGTATTTACAAGACGAGTGCACATAAATGGAATCAGTGTCGTAATTGATAGTGAGAAGCTTGGATTTTCTTTGAACCATGGCTGAGTACCAGTTGAAGTAGTTGATGATGGACTGGGGAACAATAGTCATGAAACCTCTATATCCCAACTGCTCTCAGATCAGAGTAAAAACCCAACGTCTACCAACGCACTAGCAAGAACACACTGAGATCTTATAATAAACCAACAGCATCAAAGAATACGTTTGAATCCCTGAGGCTGATAAGCCAGTCTCACAGTCTCACATCTGTCAGAACAGATGCCTTCATCTTAACACCCATTTTTATTTGAAGTTGATATTTTAGATTGTGGCTCTTGGTGTAAAAAGCAGCAGTTGTGTGAGACTCGGTATGAGAAAGACATGATGAATGTGTGCACGTGAAAAGAAGTGCAAAGAGCTTTTACGTTGTTTGATGATGATAGTGGGAGAATATTTGAAATCTTCTCAATCTGCTTTGGAGTGTCATTTTTGTTTGACAGGTGTTCAGTGATTATGTCAGAAGTTTTTTCACTGCATATGATCTTCAAGGTGGAGCCATTTACCACACAAGCACAATGCATGCATGTATGCCACCCAAAAAAGTGGATAAATCATTGCAGGCATATTATGGAGGTAGGATGGGTGAAGAGACTAGCCAGTGCTATTCTTACTATTTGCTGGGGTATTCACTGAGATTTTGTGATGTTGTTGGTTGTGGGGTAACAGTCCCATTAAAACAAGTTTACTTGATGGAAGTTATATTATACAGGTATGCAATTATCTTATTGAATGCTAAAAATATTTAAAATAGTTGAGCAAGACTATGATTTAATAACAGCAGTATTTAAATCAGCAATAAAATGAATAGAACAACCACTAAAAAAGACTAAATTTTTTTTCAGGCAGGATTAGTTAACATGCATGCATAGTCTACACTAAATAAACTGGACCATTAGTTCTTTGAACTGGAAGGCTGGTCTTTAATTCTTGCAGTTGCAATATTGAGTGTTGTAATTACTTCCCCTATTTTTGTTTTTATTCCTCCCCCTTAAAAGTCACCATGTAATCAAAATTGACAGTTCTTATTTTTTATGCAATATTGCAGTGTTAATTATAAATGATTTATCCATTATTTATGTGCCCTAATAATATTTATCCAAAAACATTAGCAACGACATCTCTACTCTGACAAAAAGGCGCACCGAGTAACGGATGGGCGATAATTCCTCTCTAACCGGTCACACACATGAGATTGCAGCAATTAGAAAACAAAACAAAGATCCAACGGTCTAAACAATTCTCGATAGATAAAATCAAGCCCCACCCTAATTTTTTTTATCTTTCTCAAGAAGCCGTTTCACCCAGATATATGTCCCAGTAGGGATAAAAAGACAATCATAATTTCATTTTCATACTATTTTTACTCTCTTTAATGTCAAGTTGGATAAGTGAGTTTCTATATTTCCAACATATCATTGTGTTCATCTTTCTCTCTTTCTTCTTCACACTCGCACACATTGTTTCCAGTTTTGATTTGATACCAATTTATTCTGGCTCAGTGACATCACGGGCACCAGTGCAGAGCGGCGCTACACCATCTGAATGCTGGAAAGCAAAATGCCACAGTGAGGAAAAAAAGACACTCATTATCAGAAACCACAGGAATGAGACAGATAAAAGTGTGTGTAGTGGGAGGTCATTTGAAGGACACGCTTCGTTAGTTATCAGAATGTTCATTGATGCTGATATGTGATCTGTGATCGATGGAGTGTGTGTGACAGTAGAGTCCTTGTCTTCAGAGCTCACTGCAGTCCTTGTATTTTCAGCGCTGTTGGACAGCCTCAATGGCAGCTTCATTCCCATGGGAGGCACTGTGTGTGTGTGCTTGTTTTCATGATTTATGAGGACACAAATTTGTATATTTGTATAACATGGATATTACACTGGTATTATGAAGTAAACATGTTTATGAGGACATTTCATGAGTCCTCATATTTAAAATAGCTTTAAAAACATACTAAACAATGTTTTATTAAAAATGTAAAACTGCAGAATGTTTTCTGTGATGGGTAGGTTTAGGAGTAGGGGTGGTGTAGGGGGATAGAATGTACAGTTTGTACAGTATAAAAAAACATTACGCCTATGGAATGCCCTCACTAAGATAGCAAAACAAACCTGTGTGTGTTCATGCCAAAAGGACTGTCTCTATCAAGGTAGAAAGTACCACACTTGCCAATCAAATTCATAAATGGCAGGACTGTTTGACTGTTAATTTATGATTTGCCAGAGCAATTGACCCTTCACAATCAAACAGTTTGATTGGCAGGAGATCTGACTAATCATAACGCCGAATCCGCCATTTTGTCTGACAAAGCAGTCAGGGGAGTATAGTAGATTAACATTGGTGAACTTGAATTTGAAAAATTGTGTGTATTCACGTCTTTCCATAGTTGAAACAACATTCCTTCTGATGTCCAGTCAAGTTTATTTGATGCTATAAATGAACTAGTTTGAAGAGATGGTTGGTTCACGAGCCACTTGAAGGAGCTACAATGATCTGTCACAACACATTAAAGAGACACTATATGGTATTTATTGTTTAAACTTCTTTAAAAAAATTACAATATTTTAAATATGAAACTGTTTCCTATGTCTGTCAACGTGTTGTCAGTGTCCTCTTTGCTCCGGGATGTATTTTTCACTGTGTGAGAATATGATGCGTCACGTGAGAGCGCATGGCTTGTCGGACATAGCAACAGTAACTAAATGGGGCGGGTCTTTGTGAAGGGTCAATTACTGCAACACTAACCAGAAAAGAGACATAAGACACTGCACCTTTAGTTCAGTTATGAATTTGTTTAACGCTATTGTTATAGCCATGTCTGTTGATGTCTGTTTCCCTGTTCCCCAGTCCTGTCTTTAGTCTCATGTTCCTTGTTTCTAGTTCTAGTTCTGTCCTATGTATCTCATGTTCCTTGTTGTTAGTTCTAGTCTCGTCATCTGTCTCATGCGTTCTTTGGTTTTCATTCGTCAGTCCCTGTTAGTTGTCACATGTTCCTTGTTTTGAGTCTAGTTCTGTCATTTGTCATGTGATCTTTGTTTTGATTTCCCATGTGCCTGTCTCATCATTTGTTCATTCAAGTCAGCTGTGTCTCGTCTGTAATCATGTGCGTCACCTGTGCCCTGCTCGTTATCCTCCTGTGTTTCTGTGTATATATTCCCTCTGTGTCAGTCCAGTCCTTGTCCGTTGTTAAAGTATCGTACGTGGTGTATTCCTGTATCCTGTCAGTTTCCCGATTATCATTAAACTCTTTGAAAGTACTTCAGTCATCGTGCCTGTTCCTGCACACCTACACGTTACAGCTATGCTACTAAAAACATTTTAAAACAATTTAAAAACACATTCCACATTAAATACCATAAATAAATAAATAGTTTTCTTTTTAAAAATGCACATGTAAACTCATGTGAGGTAAAGACTTCAGTCAAATCAGTAGTTTAAAGGTGTGGTCACAATTCTTTATCTCAGTAATCCCAGTGTTATTGGACATGTTCACTTGTGGAATAAATGAATTAGGTTGACTGTGAAGAGAGCTTATAATGTACCTGAAAAATTTCTATTTTAATACATCCACACCGCAAGGTGTTACTATAAGTTTAAGGAAAAAGTTATATTGGCCAGCACAACATAAGCAAAGAAAACAACAACAGCAGCAACAAAAATACATTTAAAGCTGCTGTAAGCACCAAAAAAGTAGCAAAATAGTGATTGTTTGCGAACTGGTTTCCCAAATGCACACAGCCAAACAAGCAGTCCCTTTTAATTTCTGCACTAATTGAAATGATGTCACAGATTGTGTCTATAGAGCTTCTCTTGTACTAATTTTGGGATATTACTTGAAAGTTTGTTAGAGGTTTCAATAGTTAGTGTGTATAAGATCTACCACTTTATTCCAGAACTCACAAGGTCCCTGTGTGTATTCGTGACCTTCAATGAGATTTAACACACTTATCTGGAGACCCACTGTGTTTTTCTCTCCTTACACCAACTCCAGCAGTTTCTGGGACATCTAACGGTAGAAAGTATGAAAAAATTGATAAAATGGGGGCCATCTCCTCTAAGTCGACAGAAGACGGGTTTTATGCATTATCCTGACCCTGGTGACCTCTCATGGAAAATTCTGGGTCAGTGTCACAGAGATAAATGAGAAGACTGGAAGATTCTTTTTTTTTTTCTGTCAGATTGATCTTTTTTCACTCAGAGGATGGGGAAGGGAAGAGTGAAGATGAGGAAAACAGAGGAAAGAGGATAAGATGAGGAAATGAGAACAGACAGATGCTCTACAGCTCAGCGTCTGTCACATCAGGAACATAAAAGCTATTAGGAGCTTTTAAAGCAATTGTTCACTCTAAATTGAAATTCTGTTATTATTTACTCACCCTTATGTTGTTCCAAAACGTCTTTTCTCTGTGAAACTCAAAAGAAGAAGTTTAGCAGAATGTACATGTTGCTCTTACAGTGTGCATGTCCATACATTAAATGTAGATTTAGTGCTTTTTGAACCAGCAGTCTCTTGCTTCTCAGATTTGAGAATAAGAGCGCAGTAATCTTACATGTGCCGCTTGTAGAGATTCAGAAGAGATCTCCACAATTCCTCAAGTTGTACTCAGATACCAAGATACAAAAGTTTGCAATTCGAAAACTATAGATCTCAATATGGACCCAAAACTTTCACGTTAAGACCAAATGATCTGAGCTACTGTATGTAAACAACTGAATCATTTCTTCTTAGGAATTTTTGGAGAAACAATTTAAACTGTATTGTACATAACTGAGAACTTCATTATGTCTTGTGAGATATGAAAGAGCAACTTCTGAAACGTTAACATTTTATGATGTCAAATGACATGTCTGCTTGTTTATAGTATAGCAGTGATTGAGAATGTTTTTCACTTCGTGTTGTGCAGGACACCGGCTGGTCATCCTTACTGGAAGGCTGAACACTTTACCAATTTTATTCCTGTGCGAGCAAACATTATACCAATCTGTTTTCACAGAGCTGCTGGTTCCACAGCCACATGACTACAGCTTATACACATGCTTTAAGTTATTTTATAGAAGCTCTTTTGTAGAAGACTTAACTGAATCATTGTTTCAGATGAGTCTTTGTCTCTGAAATTTTGTGTATTTTTTTCTGAACTTTGGACAAAAGTAACTTATACATCTAAACTGATAAGCTTTGCAGTGTAAAAACTAATACATTGCATGAGATATATAAAAAACATCAGGGCAACACAATATTGTAGAATGTTGAATAGTGTACTAATACAATGCATGATTCAGACTGCTCTCAAATGGCCTCTACAGACCATGAGACTTTACCTCTTCAAATAAAGTGAAATTCCGATTTGGTGATATAGGCATTTCGTTTCTGATGTGCGCTGAAAGCAGTAAACTAATCGCAACTGACTGGGCCATCTTGACCAATCAGAGCAGAGTAGGCTTATGGAAAGGAGAGGTTTAGAGAGACCGTATCTGTGAACAAATCGGACTCTTTGAAAAATTAGGTGGTGAGCAATGTATATTATGAGAAGATTAAAGTGTTTTTGTTGTTGTTGTTGTTGTTTTACCTTAGATGCATGTAAACGTATTGTAGAAACAATAGGAACCTCCAAAACAAAATTAGGAACCTTTAAAATAGCAGTACAACAAGCAGTTGTAAATCAAAGCACATTGCTGCATTGTATTGGATGGAACCTGTAAATGCTTATAATTAATAATTAATAAAGATTATGTTTTGATATGATTTACTATGGATAAAATGAATCTGCAACATTAAACAACCCATTTTTTCTATCTCCATTTAATCACATTGTTTCCTAGAACTTTATTTTTTGATTTTTCTTCCCTGTGGGAGCTAACATGGGCCAATGTACCATCATTTAATCATCACTGAAACAGAAAGCGGAAAGCCTATTAAAGGACAAAAGAGACAAAACCCAGTATGGTGGTTTGTGCCCTTCGATGCGGTAACAACTCTGACTTCCTAACTAGCAGTTACTGTCAGGTTGCTCAGTATTTCAATTATCGTTTGCATTCCCAACAAAACGGTGACCGCGTATCTCAGCTTTCAGTGACAAAGCATATTTTCATGAAACATCCGGAAAACTGAAAGCCAAATTGGTGCTTTTATTGCACATGGCAGAATACGGTACAAAAAGTTCAAAGGTGCAATAAGGAGTCAAAGAGAGATAAGGGGAAAGAAAAACTTGACAAGAGTCTGCAAAGACAGCCCCAGGGAAATATAGTAGAGCAGACAGAGAATTATAAATTATAAACAAACCCACAGTCATATTGAACCTCATGATAACAACAGACCTGAGTGAATCCTAAAGAGGGTTTGACAAGATAAAGCACCATATCTGTGTGAGAGATGTGAGGTTTGCTCGAAACTGAGAAGGTATAGTTGTGGAAAGCCAAGTTTTTTTTCGATGGCAGAACCGTATTAGATCTCAACACAGACTTGCACTTCTCTCACACACATCTACGACTAATGGTCAATAATAAAAAATCAAATCTGTGATTATTCCTGACAACATGCCCTACTGATGCTGTAGGTCTCTGTAATGCTGTTTGTTGGCTTCGTACAACACCACTATAACATCTTTTAGTAGTAGTTGTATTCAAATTCACACCTTCAGGGAGGGGATTCCCACAGCGAAGACGAGCAACATGATTTCATGGTGTTAAAATGATTTCAGAGCTGGAAATTCCACATAGTCGGACACATTTTAAATTCCTCATAGGACAGCTGGCAAAATCTTCCATTTCTGAGTTGTTTCACTTTACTATCTAAAAAAAATACTAGAATTGTTTATGTGTCAGTTATGACCTCTTTATGGGCCTCTTCTTAGAGGTCAATATTAATATTAATATTAACTGAGCTCCTGACATCCTGAGCTATGAATTGTACACACAATTTTTCATAGCTTCATTCTGAAGACTGAAGATGAGAAAGTCATACAGGATTGTAAAGACATGAGGGTAAATAAATGATGATAGAATTGTCATTTTTGGGTGAAATATCACTTTAAGTGTCATCTTTGTCTTACATTTTTGCTAAAAAAAAGGGAAAATTAAACATCATTACGCTGACCTAGAAAACTTCTCCACACACTTGTCTGCTTTCAAAGACAAACTATTCTAACTCAAACTTTCAAATATATATATATTTTTAATAGAAAATGAAAGTTGTTTGAAGCTAAATGGTGGTGACATTGAGGTCATCCAGCCATTGTGTATTTTGTTTATAGCATAAGTTTAGCTTTTAACTTCTGCCGATTGTATGTATGCTTAAAAATTCATAAAAGTTCATCTTATGTTCATTTGTGAAGATTATCATGATGTGCAGAACATATAAGAATCATTAACTTTTGTTGGTCACATAATGCAGTTTATTTTCTGCGATAATCCAAAAGCTAGTGGAAAAATACTATTGACTTTTTACTGAGGGAACCAGGGTGATGCAAACTTACTACAAAAATATTTAGTGCAGCACTCGATTGGTTTTGAGAATGCCATGGTTATTTGGGCATATTTTTTAGACATTACATATTTAAAATTTACATGCAGTTTCATGCTATTACCATCTGATATGTTTAGTGTACCATGTTTGTTTTTTAGTGAAGAATCGTGTACACACACTTTCCCTTTTCCTCTGACCACATCCCATTTCCCCCATGTATGTGTGTTTTTCTCCTAGATCCTTCCCAGATTCGCAAGCCCTAATGAATCAATGTCTCTGAATGAGTTGTGTGTGTGAAAGTGAGCGTGTGTATTCAGACAGAGTCTGTCTGAATATTGATACAGTATATCAGCCCTGTGTGCCTGTGTGCATATATGAGCACTGTTTTTGTTGCTCAAAATCAGCTTTTCCTCAAACACCAGAGGCCAGACGTCTGAATCTTAGTCCAGTCTGGCTTTCTCTTTCTGTTCTGTCAGTCAGGAAAGGCCGTCCTGAAGGGCGCAGTGCCATGCAGCTCTGGAGACATCAGCAGCGTTCTGTCAGGCTTTCTGATCTTGAATCCAGCAGCCCTGACAGCCGCGACACGTTGAACAAATATTCACATCTGAGTCTTTCTCTTATCCACACACACACACACTCCTTCTCCTTCAGTTCTGACAGGAGAATGTGCACCGCTGCAGAACATCAGATGCGCTGATGAATAGCACAATGACATCAGGGAGAAACAAAGCTTTGTGCTGAGTCAGAAGCGCATGGCATCTCATGGCTGTCAGCTGGAGACGCTGAATGTTGCAAACTGCAGCGATGAGGCGTGTCTGCGAGACGGTTTCAAAATCTGTTGATCTCTCCTCTTTTTGAAATTAACATCAGGATCAAGCAGATGGAGACGCTAAGAAGAACTTAATCGTTTTTTCTAGTCTGTTGCATCTTTAGATGAAACTCAAAAGCACTTGCATATCCACAGACCTTCTAAAAATTCCATTTTCTTTGACCTTTTATTCATTTTACCCATAATCCCTTTCTAATGAGTTCCTGTTTGCTCATGTTTGAGGCATGTCTTAAGGGATTCAGCAGTGGGCCTGTAGGCATATCTTGTACCCTATGCTTGGCTGCCACTGCTTGGCCCGGCTAGAGTGATGGATATGTCCTGAATTTATGCTGTGAGGCTGGCCTGAGAGAAGATTGCGATGCGTCTTTGTGGCAATTGCGTCATATAGTTAAGTTTTACCCAAAATTCAGTAAGCAGTTTTTCAGTGAAAAAAGATTACGTCTCATTCGCATACCATCATGCTTAACCATGTGCTAAATATGCTAATTTAAGGTTAGTGACACAGTTGTGCACAATGACTTAAAATCACATCATCTACCAAATTCTAAATTAAAATTCTTTTTGGGAGGCAAATCTGAGTCAGAGTCAACATAAGAAAAACAAACAAACAAAAAAAAGCTGTCCTGATATAATGAAGGAAAAATCCTGTTAAAAGAAAGGAAAACCTAATGTAGTAGCATACATTTGTATTATTTATTAGTATATGTCAGAAGTGTCATGGTGATGAAAAAAAAACATCCATTTAAATTATCATATTGTGTGTATATATGAGCAACATCACAGTTGTAGCCGTGCGAAATGACTGATTCAGCAGTAAGCACGAGGCTGCAGGCTGAGTGCCATAGGTAATCACAGCGTACTGATATACAGCCATATCACACGGCTCCAAGTGTGATACTGCGTTTATACAACAGTTCGATGGCACGAGTGTGTAAAAAAATAATGGTAACTCTTAAGCATACTGTTCCAACATTAATAAATAACTACACAGGAAAAAATGAGTAACGCATTATTAACACTCTAGAAGCTACTATTAACTAACACGAAACTCTGATTGATGAATTAGTAAGTAATAGTGCTCAGTCGAATGTGGTAGTTCACTATTAGCTAATCAGTTACTGTAACTGTTTTTTGCATACCTACCAGAGGACTACTAAGAACTACTATACACAGGTTCATAACATGAATAATGCATAATGTATAATTCATTCTAAAGTGAAGGTCATGGTAATACACTAGTAATGACTGAAGTATTACCAAATCCTTCAGAAGGAATTACTAATGAATTGGATCAGGATTCTGAAGTGAGAAACTGGATATCTCACTAGTAACTACTGAAGTCATTGTAAACTTCTGAGGTTTTTTGTGAGGTTTTGAATTGTAACGACTTAAGTGTTACTACATCATTCTAAAGGAACTATTAATTATTTGGATCAGTATTCTAAAGTGAAGATCAGGATAACCCACTTGTAATTACTTAAGTGTTACCAAATCCATCAAAAGGAATTACTATACAAAAATGTACCAAAACCTCAAAAGTTTACAAAAAACAAATTAAAAGTCCCTTTAAATCCCTTTAAATTAATAAAGTCTCTTGCGACTGGCCCATTCACTCAAGTATAGGTTTGCCGCCATCTAACGGTGTATTAATGTAACTTTCACTCAATCCATATTACACACTAATGGAATCATTCGCAATACCAGATACAACATATTATTTATATAAAATAATATTTATTGAACAACAATATTTAAATGAACAAGAATAACCATTTTAAATGACAACAGGAAATAAACACAATTGTAATATTCAGTCAAACATACAAAAGCAGGGCTCTACTGGTTGTAAGTTAAATATAGCCTTAATATTAAATTATTACATTTAACATAGCCAAATTCGATTTGCTCTGGAACAAGTAATAGATTAATAAGACCAAAGATGGTCCATTTTATGTAGTGAAATGAATTCTATCTCATAACCACTATAAGAATCAGCGGTAAATCTCTGAAGCACTGGCCAAGGTGAAGCTATTCTCGGTGGGTACATGAGCCTGAGCAGCTGCTGATGGCCTGGAACTTGTGTCTCCGAAAATATATATACACACACACATATATAATGTGTGTGTGTGTGTGTGTGTGTGTAAGATATATTTTCCAAGGTGTAAGGATAATATATTAACTTTTTCTTGATTGTTACATCCCATGACATTTTAAGAGTCATTAAATCTAAACCTTTCTTCCAAAGGTATAACGTTTTTCAAAGGTATAACCCTTTGAAATGATAACAATTTAATCACATTTAATTCTGCTTAAATGCTGCACCAAACATGCCATTGAAGCGTGTTCTGAGAGGTCTGACTGAGTGAGGGAAAAGATTAGCTCTGAGCTAAAAGTCATTAGCAGTCCACTTCAGCATCTGTAATCAACTCTACCCTGGGACTCATCAATACCGTGTTTACCAGAGTCCTAATACTATTATTGGCTTATTAGAGAGAGAGAGAGAGAGAGAGAGAGATTGTTTTGCTTGCTGAAAAAGAGGGTTGAGAGCAGATAATTTAACTAAGGCCTAGTCACTCATTTTGTTTCGTAATCAAACTGAATCTGTGACCTGGGACTCAGGAGAGGCTAGTTAATTTCCTAAACTGTTGAAAATCATTAGGTCTTCATTAGTAAATCATGTGTGTATGATGATTGTAAGTATGTTGAAACTATTTTGATTAATAATTTTTCAAATAGCAATGTCTATAAATGTTAAAAGTATTTATTCTTTTTTTTTATTAACACCTTGCTTTGACTCTGAGACTTTGAGTTGTTGGTTCCCTAGTGGAGCTTATTAATCAATAATGGCTAATAAATCAGTTTCGTTGGTCTTTCAATGGACTTGTCTGAGACAACGTATTTGTTATGTACTGTATACATGCTCCTTAATCAATAAACTGGAAGACCATTTCTATTTATATTCTTTGGGGGTTATAGCTTCCACTATTAGTCATTCATTGCCGAAAACAACAAAATCACTTTAAACTTTTCTAAATGTGAATAATGTTGGGAATCTGGTTTGTGATCACATTGTTTATCTGATGTTTGCCATAATGCTAATGTTAATGATGTTAAACGTTCTCTGTGAAGGTTAGATTTAGGTAATAATTGGATTAGGACAAAGAAATATAAAAAACAAGTCTATGAGATGTCCACACTAATTTGTGAGTGTGAAAATATATTACATTTCACTACTTAATATAGACCATTGAAAGAAACAATAAATTGTAGTTCAGTGAGTGAGATGTTAATTCATTAAGATCTCTAACTAAGTGAGTTCATTAAGTAAAAGATTCATTAGACTGATTCAAAACAAGTCTTTTTGATCAATTCATTAAAAGAAACAATTCATAAGAGTCATTTGCTGGTGAATAGGACAATTCAAAACAGTTCAGTTTTAGTTTGAATAATAGTAATTTTCAGCTTCAACTGATTAATTTTACTTAGCCACATTTGCTTATTATTATATTATAGATTAAACTAGATTCAATGCGTTGATACTGATGGACTTAATGTCTGTGGTTAAAATAACTGCTGTGAATTATTATTCTTGTCCATTCTGCATGACAGTTTGCTGGAGCTGCTCGATGTTTTCAATGTATTCAGTTTGCAGAAGAGCCGTCTGGGGTTATGAGGATGAATTAGGGTTGAGTTATTAGCCATTAGACATAAAGCCAGACAGTTTAACGCCCCTGCTGAGCGCTTGTGACAGCAAATATATAAGTGTAACAATTAATAAGAATGTTATTGTTCTGATTCCATATGCTGACACAAGCACTTACATACACATTTATTACATGAGAGTCATTGTTAAGTTTGTCTCTTTTCATTGCATGTTCTGGTGTGTTGGTGACGTTAATGTGCTGTGAAGCTTACGTCTCTCGTCCAGTGTGGCTCATGGGGACATAATTATGCCGGCTGCTGCAGTCCTCGGCCCTGGGACATCATTACCACACCATCCTCACGGCAGTCTCTGGCACATTCTGTATCTCGACCATTAGCAGCAACACCCCTCGCTGTCTATATCACAATAAACAAGCCGTTGGTCTGTTTATGCCAGCACTGGTGAGACGGGCCACTGTGTCTTATTAAGAGGCCCCTCACATACTCAAGCTGAGTCAAGTTTGTTTATACGTGTTGTTTTTCCGTGTGTGGGTTAAATAAAAGGGAAGAACTTGACAACTGGTTGTCATGCTCAGGTACCAACACCTTTATCGTGTCATTAATTTGCGTCTTATTTAGTATCAAGCTCTGACAGACCACTCCCTTTCATTGATTCTCTGATGCATAGGTCACAAAAAAAAGTGTTTGTCAAAAGAGTAAGTTATAATCTGATCGGATGGCTTTATGCAACTTCTTGGCACACTTTTTAGTTCATAAATGTATACTTTTAAGTGTACTTTAAGTGTAACAGTATTTCTTGCTTAAAAGTTTAATGAATAATAATTAAACAATAAACATTTTTATGTTGCTTATGTTGCAAAATTGCTTATTAATAAATGTTCACCATTTTATTGTTATTGTTGCCTCTAGTCTGAATTTTAATTTCCAACTTATTTTGGGTTCATTTTAAGCCAGCCGTACAGTAATTTTTAAACAAAAGTTGAGTTAAATAAAACTCAACTTGCATGTTGGGCAAACATTTAACCCAACTGCTGGGTTTGTCCATTTTCAAACTGTCGTGAACAACAGTTAAGATGGCATTCCAGGGACCAGTTTACGACAGGGCCCCTCTCTAACTGCTTGTGTGAAAGAAGAGGTGCCGCATCGTGATTGGATCTTTGGTGAATGAACATGCATGAATGATCAGCAACATCAGATAAGATGATAAGACAACTGCCAGACACCTCTTCCAGAGAAGGAAGGGGGACCTTCTGCACCCACCACAACCAAGGAGAAGACTTCTCATTGGACGATGCATTGACTCAAATCACCAAACTCATTCCTAAGGTTTAGGCAAGGACTGCCATAAAAATTCCTTCAGGACCTCCTGGATGCAGTAGTGACTGAAATAAAGAGAGGCCATAGAGATCTATCTAAATCCATTCATATCTATGTTTGGAGGCCTTAATTTGATTTAAACTGCATCACATCCACTCCACCTTCATGCAAAGCACAGTTTATTTCAATAGTTACTCACTATTAACACAACAGATCACGGGACAGACACATTTAAAGATAAACAAACGCATGGACAATGACTTAACCATTTCCCATCGTGTTTGGTGTCTATCTGCTCCCTAAAATGCCGTTATTAGGTTAAAAGAGGTTTGGTAAAGAAATAATGTATGGGTAAAATGTTAAAGACACTATTTTAACACGGTACTTTATGCTATGCAAATGAGTTCCACACTAGGGTGAGCAACACCATGGCTGCTTCAGATAACAGTGGCCAATCTCACTCCTGGATTGGAAAGGCGCGACATTTCAATCTCCTCCTCATCAGAAAGGGATAAATATGTCCCCCGGGTAGACACACCCTTGTTCTGCGTTTCCAGCTCGACGGGGAAGGAGACATTAACAGACCCTCCACGTCCTGAGTTTCTGACCTGACGAGGAAAGAAACTTCAAGACAGTTAAGGTTAAGCTTTTGTGAGCAAAACCTTTCACATTACTTCCAGCTGCACTCTAGCTGCAAAGAGCCCAGCATTAAGGGACTTCATCTGAACCTTACGGCTCCTACAGCAGAGCAGCCCAGTCCAGTCCACAAAGGACCTCTGCATCGGCAGACATTACCACACGGCTTCTCAGTAACGCAGCCAGCCTGCAAGAGAACCTGTGAAGATTCATCTGACCCAGCTGCCCAGTCCATCCTTTAAGGACCCTCTTGGCGCATCCGAAGTTCAGCATCCTCTAGGCCACTACTGGATTGCAACTCTGCGCCCTTCCACTGCACACAGCCTGCATCAGCAGTGGAAGACGTCTCTGCCGCCGGATTGGTCACCCAATGTGTGGAACATAAATATAAACTTACCAAACCTCTTCCTAGAGACCTTGGCATTAGTTTATACATGGAGCATATGTTTTTCTAACCTGTTTAGATAACAGTTACTTGTTACAGTTACAACAGTCAGCTTGTTGCAAATAATATGGATATTATTTGTTGTGTGATAAATAAGCCAATATTTATCACCATTCTACCAGAGCCATTAGGTGGTTTCCATAAGAAGCATTCCCATATAATCCTCTTCCATTCTACATTCAGTCAACAGCATTGCATTTATCCATTCTGTGCTCACTTCATGTATTTGTTTCCTTGCTTTAATTCAGTATCTTTCTTTGATTATTAGTTTAGTATTCTTTAGCAGTGCATATTCATTGTTAGCATTATTAGTCATCGTAGTATTTACTCTTGCATATCTATTGTTAATAAATGTAATTGATCTTATTATAACTGTGTCTTTCTTGTGTTGATCAAAGACTCTAATAGAAATAAATCAGATAAATCAGTTGACTGGCTCCCTCCAATTTATATTAATTCTAAATTATAGAACAGCTCTTTTGGAGTGTTCTTAAATTGTTAAGATAATATTTTTGACTGGTGCCCAGTATTACAAAGGGGGGAGGGGTCATCTGATTCGCTCATAACCATATCTTCAGTGACACCATCAGTCACCGGTGAGTGGAGTAAAAATCACTACAAAACCAACTTGGTTTGTTTTAACCAAGCATTTTATAGTGTAGTAAACTTCAAGTACACAACTAGTTTACATTTTATTTTTTGTATTGCAATAATACTGTGAACTACACCACAAGTGAATTTATATACAGGTGCTGGTCATATAATTAAAATATCATCAAAAAGTTGATTTATTTCACTAATTTCATTCAAAAAGTGAAACTTGTATATTATATTCATTCATTACACACAGACTGATATATTTCAAATGTTTATTTCTTTTAATTTTGATGATTATATTTGACAACTAAGGAAAATCCCAAATTCAGTATCTCAGAAAATTAGAATATTACTTAAGACCAATACAAAGAAAGGATTTTTAGAAATCTTGGCCAACTGAAAAGTATGAACATGAAAAGTATGAGCATGTACAGCACTCAATACTTAGTTGTGGCTCCTTTTGCCTGAATTACTACAGAAATGCGGCGTGGCATGGAGTCGATCGGTCTGTGGCACTGCTCAGGTGTTATGAGAGCCCAGGTTGCTCTGATAGTGGCCTTCAGTTCTTCTGCATTGTTGGGTCTGGCATATCGCATCTTCCTCTTCACAATATTTCTATGGGGTTAAGGTCAGGCGAGTTTAAGAACAAGGATACCATGGTCCTTAAACCAGGTACTGGTTGCTTTGGCTCTGTGTGCAGGTGCCAAGTCCTGTTGGAAAAGGAAATCTGCATCTCTATAAAGTTGGTCAATAGCAGGAAGCATGAAGTGCTCTTCCTGGTATACGGCTGCGTTGACCTTGGACCTCAGAAAACACAGTGGACCAACACCAGCAGATGACATGGCACCCCAAACTATCACTGACTGTGGAAACTTTACACTGGACCTCAAGCAACGTGGATTGTGTGTCTCTCCTCTCTTCCTCTAGAGTCTGGGATCCTGATTTCCAAAGGAAATGCAAAATTTACTTTCATCAGAGAACATAACTTTGGACCACTCAGCAGCAGTCCAGTCCTTTTTGTCTTTAGCCCAGGCGAGATGCTTCTGACGCTGTCTGTTGTTCAAGAGTGGCTTGACACAAGGAATGCGACAGCTGTAACCCAAGTCTTGCATTCGTCTGTGTGTAGTGGTTCTTGAAGCACTGACTCCAGCTGCAGTCCACTCTTTGTGAATCTCCCCCACATTTTTGAATGGGTTTTGTTTCACAATCCTCTCCAGGGTGCGGTTATCCCTATTGCTTGTACACTTTTTTCTACACTTTTCCTTCCCTTCGCCTGTCTATTAATGTGCTTGGACACAGAACTCTGTGTCACTTTTGCAATGACCTTTTGTGTCTTCCCCTCCTTGTGCAAGGTGTCAATGGTCGACTTTTGGACAACTGTCAAGTCAGCAGTCTTCCCCATGATTGTGTAGCCTACAGAACTAGACTGAGAGACCATTTAAAGGCCTCTGCAGGTGTTTTGAGTTTTCAGTGTGGCACCAGGCGTCTTAAATATTTAACCTTTTCACAATATTTTAATTTTCTGAGATACTGAATTTGGTGTTTTCCTTAGTTGTCAGTGAAAGAAATATACATTTGAAATATATCAGTCTGTGTAATGAATAAATATAATATACAAGTTTCACTTTTTGAATGGAATTCATGAAATAAATCAACTTTTTGATGATATTCTAATTCTATACTTTTAGTTTATGACAGTACACTTTGAAGGATAGTCAGAGTAAACTACTAGTTTCATAGTTTTCTATACTGCAAGTATCTCATGTATGGTATGTTTTCATTGTGTTGTGTTTCATGTTAATCTTCTAGTCTGGTACTTAGTTCAGGGGTTATTCCAGAAAGCAGGTTATGTGACATACTCAGGTATTAGCCGATAACCTCAACTTTCATTTCTAAAAATGGAGGCAAATGTAGGGTATGTAAGTAGCCATAGCAACTTGCTCTCTGAACATAACCTGCTCTGGAGCAGCTGATGTATCAGGGTTAGTTTGCTTAAGAGATATTCAGATGCTTGTTATTTAATTAGTACAGTTATATTAATGTAACTAAATTTGTTATATACAATATTATATATATATACAATAAAAAAAAAAAAAAAAAAAATATATATATATATATAATACATAATGTATACAATATATATATATATATATGTATAAAATAGTGCTTTATGCCGTATCCATGGCAGCACTATTATAATGTTTAAACGTTTATTCAATTCTAATACATATATTTATTTAATTGTAATCTCACACATGGATCTACTTTTTTCCTTTTTATTACAGGATATTTTCTATACTATAATTTCTATTATAAAATACATATGTGATATCTTATTAAATTATTGCCTTCAAACAAATAATATAATTCTTATTCTCAGTGAGTACTTTAAGATTACTTTAAAAATGATTGAGAAAAATGATTACACAACCACCAAAAAGGTGGCGATGTGCACTAAGTAGGTTATGTAAATCGCCATTAAACAACGAAGAAGAAGGAAGTAGAATGGCATCCTTTTTCTTAGCGTCTGTTTCCATGGTGAAACATCGGTTCGTTGCTCGGTCTTGTGTGTTAACACAACACAAACATACTTTGGGTTGGCTGAACTTACTCCCTGATGCATTTTTGGAACCAGCATACCTCGAGTAAGCAAGGTTTGGGTTAATCAACTGAGAGTTCAGGGTATATGTGACGTAAGTTAACCTTGCTTTCTGGAATACCTCCCAATCCTCCTCTGTTTCTCTCTCCATTCTCCTCTATGGTTTCTATGGTTACTAAGTGATTAGGTTCCTCAGTTCAGGTGTGTCTAGTTAGTGTCTCCTGTTGTCTGCTGTGCATATAAGCCCTTAGTTTGAGTGAGTTCTTTGTTCTGTATTGTCTTAATGTAGAGTGTGTTCATGTCAGTTCTGTTTTCCAAGTTACAGCCTGCATTTTGATTGAAGACTGTGTACCTGCACTTCCACGTGTGTAACTAGAACACGCCAGAACCCATGACAACGAGTGTATTTGTAAGTGTAAGTTTCACTTTAAGGGAATTTAACGCCATAGTTTACTTTTTGAAGTTTAAGTATGTTACTGGGATACTACTTGTATTCATTTTATCTTGAAATATACCTTTTAATAATTAGTCAGTATGAATCAAGTGAATTACAATACCGTCATTGAAACAACTGTTAAAAAAAGAAGCCAAATCTTTGTTTCTGTGGGGGTTAGTTGCACTGTGTAGAAAAAAAGACCAGGCTTCGTTCCAACCATGCACTATTTAATTGAATTGGTAAGTTTCTAGGATAGTATATGAAACACTTGGTAGAGTACTTCCTTAAAGATAAGAAATGTATTTAATAGGCTACTGAAGAGCAAACACAACCACAAGAAAAGTACTTGACTTTAAGTACATCACTGATAAGTACAATAAAAAGACTAAAAGCATACTCTCTCTTAGTTTACTAATGGCACACTTGAATGAATATATTTTATTGTGTCTTTGTCTAAGCTAGTGTAATATCTGGCTACTGTCACAGTCACCAGCCCAGTCCCCTTCTCTCCACTACATCTCCCATCATCCTCATGATAATCACCAGAACTCCGTCAATCATCTGCACCTGCAAACCGTCACCCTTCATCAGCACTGCCATGTATTACCATGTCAATGACAAGCTCCACAACCCAACCCTATTCGACTCACCTGAGTAACCTACCTGTTTGTTCCTGAGCCATCTTCTGTCTTTTGTCTGCCGTCTTTTCATTTTCCCTGTGTTGCCTGCCTGGATCTCCTGTTCACCTGTCACCTGCATCGCATGCCACCTGCACAGAGAACACTGTATCACCATCAGCTAAGTCTTCAGGATAACTTTCATCAGCCATACATCAATACCTGTTGCATTCCCACTCTGTTCTCCCATATCAATAATAAAGACTGATTTTGCACCTGCCTCGCCTGTCCTCTTCTGTGCATGACGGCTGCAAACCTGTCTGCTTTCATCCACCCTCATTCTTGCCAGTCATACTGCAATCATCATGTTGGGGAGCTCTTCAAGTGGGCATCACTTGTGTGATTGATGCTATCTCAGAATGCACCTTGCCACAATTTGCCAGTATTATCTTGGGTTTTTTGTAGAATGTTCATGCTGCCTAATAAAGTCACCAAAAAGGTCGTGGTCGATGGTTATGTTTTGGAGAACATGGCTGATGTCCAATATAAAGCTGATATATGTATGTTGCATATGGATCATTTTCACATTTCCTGGGTTCTCAGAAGTGGATGTTGACAGTTGGGTATTTTGGGAATTATTTATTTACATAATTAAATTTATATACATAATAAAAATAACATATATACATGAAATTATACATAATATGTAAAAGATTAAAAAATCTGCAAAATAGCCATCGCAACTTCTTGATTTTGTAATATTATAGTATTATTCACAAATGTAGATGTTAACACCTTCAGACATGAATTATGTTCCACTGAGCAAAAAAAGTGTATATATATATATATATATATATATATATATATATATATATGTATATGTGACGAGCAGGGCGCGCGAGAGCCGTGAGGGAATGACGCGAGGCCCGTGACGCAAGTGATAATGAGTGTCAGCTGCGCGGTGCACCGGTCTCGTATCTCTCATGGAGGTGCTCCGGAAGCATAAAAGAGGAACTACAACAGTGAAGGACGAGAGAGGACCAGGCCTGGATTTTGTGTTGTGTTTTATGTCCGCCATTTTACTTTTGTTTTGTTGTTTGTTTATTTATTATTAAAGTTACATTGAATTTTCACCGGTTCCCGCCTCCTTCTTCCCATATTTACGAACTGTTACAATATATATATATATATATATATATATATATATATATATATATATATATATATATATACACTTGATATTTGCTCTTATTTGATGTATAAATGAATCTAAAAATGTGTGAAAACTAATTTTAGATTTTTTTTTTTACAGATTTGTTTTAGATTACAAAAAAATAAGTCATATTTTAACCATACAGTTCTTATGAGCTAGAGTTCAAACACAATATGTGAACTGTAGCATTGAAGATTTTGAAAAGAACATTCTGTAACAAAGAGCGACGCAATAAGAATGTAGAAAAAATGTAAGATAAGATGAATTCTCAAAAACTTTTATTATTTATGTTGCCTGTAGTGGGTGGATTGGAATATGCGTGTGTGTTTGTGTGCTGTGTATGCACTCATTTCACATTCGCTGTTTTATTTTTCACTAAAACTAATGAGAAACTGAATGACAGTTTATGATCACAACATTGAAGACATAAAATAAGATACAAAAAAAATTATTATGACCTTATGTCTGGACATCAAAATTAAAACATAAAATGTGTTCCTGTGTTCTTCAGCTCTGAAAGGTTTTCAAATTAACTTTGAATATCACTTGATACTATTAAGATTATAATAGGTGCAAATTGATTATGCTACCGCCATGAGCATAAATCTGCATATAAAATGTAAAAAGGAGCTCCTCCTCGTCCTATCTACTTGGTTAGCCATGCCTGTCTTTTGTGATGCCTGAAGCTCAATCATATTAAGTTATGGGTAATACTTTTATTGTGATTGGTAGATCAGGGACCGATCAGTGACTAGGCAGTACTTGTATTATAAAAACATAAAATCTGATTGGTTTAATCCAAAATCCATGTGATGTTCATTCCAATGGACGCAGGGTCTGAAGGGGTTAAACAGTTGAAAAGAAACACAAATAAAGTTTGTATGAAGAGCAGACCAGAAGTGAACATTCAAACTTTATCCCTCAAAACTCCTTTCACTAGATTTGACATCAATGACGTCAAATGCCATTTGCTTCTTGCCAAATCGTGTCAAATTACTGTTCTAGCTATTACACATGGCTGTGTCCATTAATTTTTCAATTATTTCTAATAAAAGAAGTCATTTACGGAAGCCTCCTGGTGGGCTGCGTGCCACCCACCCACCAGCTGACACCCACTACCTCAAAAGACCCTCAGACCTCTGTAAACTGGCCATAAAAAGGTGTTAGTGAGCGAGAGAGAAAGTGCACAGCAGGTCTCACATCTTCAATTAATCAATGTCAGCACTCAGGCGAAAATAACCGATGCACGGACGCTTCGGGCTGCTTCTCTTTTTCTGTCGTCCTCCATGTGCCACTTCACTTATGTTTGCTCTCATTCAATCTTTCTCTCCAATAATCAGTGAATATTTCATAAAGCGTGCCGATGGTGGCCCGAGGAGGGCAGCCCGGTCCTGCTGAGCTCGCAGGTGGCGCCTGCTGGCTGATTGCCTCTGATCTCCACAATGAAATAGGCTGCTGTTGCATCTCGGGCCCAAATCTTGGTCCGTTCCACACTGGTCCATCAAATCACACAGAAACATGTTGGTGTGTCTCATTTATTCACTCTGCGCACTGCAGATGGAACTGGCTAATGAACAATAAAATAAACCCTGGTCTGAAAGGGTGTGTTGGGAGGTCTAGGCTGCAGAACGCAGTGAAGTGTACGGACCAACATTGGAAGACAGGGATGATCTTTGTTTTGGCACTGATGTGAAGTCGCTCACTGATGCAAAGCAATTTCCTCCCTCAGATTGCATTTTCTGCAGTGTAGGGGGGTTTGTGATGTTTGTGTGTGTGTATTGCATTATGAATTTTAGCTTCCTGCATCTGCTGTCTTGATCTGGAGAAATACAGACATTTTGTCAACTTTTCCAAGCAGGAAGCTGGAAATTTTGACCCTGCAAGTTGAATTGATTGAAATTCTAAATGAAGTCTAAATGTATTTGACTGGCAGTATGTACTTTTGAATATATTGTAATATACCAGTATAGGGGCATGCTGCCATATTAAATTGCATCTTGCTACAACACTCTTGTCGCATTCCTTCTAAATTGTATTGAAATAATAAATTCCAAATAATATAATCGTAATTAAATAAAAAGCCAACATTTTAACAAAATTAAGCACACTTTTATTTTTTTCCTGTTTTAGTATTTTTTCCCCCCTGCATGTTGATTGCATCACATGAATTAGATTTGGCATACAGAAGTTTTTCAAATATTGATGATAAATATATAGTTTTTTTTTTTTTTTTTAATTTTGCATTACTTGCAAAATTCTTCAACTGAAAAAGTTTAAATTGAGCATCACAAACTTCTCTTTCATAATTCAAGAGATTTTGGGCAAAATTAGCTAATAAAACATAGATGAATGATGAATGGACACTTCAAAAATGTAATTTCAGTCAGGATGCATGTTCTTGATGAGGAAAATATGTGAATTGGGGCACCGCAACTTTCCCACCTAAGGAGCGTTTGGCTTTTCTATTCTTTCAGAGCTCATAATGGTAATCAAAGCATGCTGGGATTTGTGGGGCATGTGTTTGGATTTTGGAGATCTGCCCACAGTCTCATTTTTAGAGCAGTGGGGGTTAACTGCTCTGCTGATCAATCTAAACGTCTCAGGTTTTGCCAAGTCACATGGTCAGGATCAGGATAAAAGAACCAATACTCAATCTCTTCATCTTGTTCTGTCCTTCACAGGTTGTTTGTTTCTGATGAAAACTCTGTGCTCCCCTTTAAACAAAATGCAAAGACAAATTGATTTATGCCAACTCTACATTAATTTAACAGTACTTGGTGCATCAAAAATTGACACTATCTCGCAATGTTCTCCCAAATTTCTGCTTAAACTGTATTTCTTTTTCATCTTCATCTAACAAATTCAAAAATTTGGTATCAGTAAGTTTTTTTTTTCTTCCAACAAATAAATTGATCAAAACTGTTTAAATGCTGTTCTTTTAAACCTTTTTAAAAAAAAAAATAAATAAAAAATAAAATAAATAAATAAACAAAGAAACTTGTTTTAAAAATGTTTCTTGAGCTTAAAATCAGCATATTAAAATGATTTCTGAAGGATCATGTGAAAATTCAACTTTCCCTTTTCAACTAAAAAAATATTTTAAAATATAAAACTTATTATATTTCACATTATTTCTGTTTTTACTGTATTTTTGATCAAACAAATGCAGCCTTGGTGAACATAAGAGATTTTTTTTTTCAAACTTATGAAAGGTAGCATATATACTGCATTTCATAATATATGATTTTCAGGGGAAATGTGATAAACATTTTTTGAAAAGTAATGAAAGTTCTATGGATGCGTGATACTTGAAAAACAGTGATAGGGAATGAACCCCTTCTCTTTTTTTATACTTAGTTACAAAACTTTTTTTCAATTGAGCCCTTTGAAATTATTACACAGCACTGTAATAGATGATTGGTCAATCACAACCTTTTGCAGTTAAATTTTCTTCTATAAGGACATTAGACGTCCTTTATAAATACATCCCTACATTGGAATGAATTGTGGAATGGTTTTTGAATTTTTATTTTGTGTTCCACAGAATCAAATGACAGTATACTCTTTGGAATGACAAGAATGTTTGGGTGAAGTTTCTTCTGTAGACTTGTTAACCCAATAGATAAAGACACCACAGAAACTCCTTAGACCCGCACGACTCTGCCTTACATTCAAACCACACTAATTTCATCACTCGCTGTGTCGCTCTCTTCCTCTCTGTAATTTTGCATTGGTTTAATTTGTGGTTGTGGAGCTGTGCTTCAGGGGTTAGTCTAGACATCCCTATTCACTGCCAGAGCTGAAGGGTCTCATTTCCCTCGCGGAGGGATGCGTGTGTACATTATGAGTGAGAGTGGGTGTGTGTATGTGGGACAGGCTAGTTAAATATGCTAATTAGTGTCATTTGCAGATTTTCATGAGGGGTTGAGAGCTCAGCTGAGATCATCCATCTGTGCTTGTATACACACATGTGTGAAGTTTGCAAGGGTGCATTGACCAGGTGACATTTGCATGTTAGAATAGGTCATAGAATTATTATTTACATAATTTAACCGAAGTGATTTACTGTGCATCACAAGTTATGTTTATCAGTAGGGCTGTGCATCAGCAAGACATGGGGGATACAATACGACGGGGTTCCTCAATTAGTTTTCACCAATGGCCAAATTCTGCCAACAATACAAAACCACGGGCCACTGACTAGAGGTCGACGATATTGTTTTTTTGATGGCGATGCCAGTATCTTAGATCACGGTGGCCAATAGCCGATATAAATCATATATATATATATATATATATATATATATATATATATATATATATATATATTTACCTTAATAGGATCGACTGTCATGCACAGAATACACGCGTTCATGCGTGCTACAAACAGACACTTCAGAACTACTGTGGACACTAACTGTGCGTGTCCACTGGCATGGAGCGAAAGGAGCAGTGCGAGTGTTTTCAATGCACCAGTGATCACTCAACATAAGCAATGACGCTGCGTTTGAATGTTTTGCGTTAGAGACGTGCTTATAAACATTACCTTGACAACACTATTTGAGATTAGTGTGCGCCAAACATTTTTCTCTCCGCCTATTGAGGAACCGTGCAATACAATATATTGTGATGCTGTAAGCAAGACAATAGATTGCGATTTTTTTTTATTTTCTTTTTTTTTTTGCAATGGAATCTAATTTTAAAAAATCGTCTATCAATGGTTAATAAGAATCATTCGTTCAAGATGGATTACATTGTTCATGCTGTATGGTTTCAGTTCTCTGCAAAGAACTGGTTCATATTCTTTCAAGAAATGTTTGTGTATTGGTTGTGCTTTACGGATTTGATTCACCAAAATAAACCAAGAATTGAAGAATTGAAAATTTTCTAATTATAACTAACTAATTATATTTTTCTTTTTTTTCAGGAATAGTTTGGACTACATTGATTGTGCTTTATGAGCTCGATTTACTCCAAAGAACTGGCTCATAAGAGTCATTCGTTCAGTAATCAAACTACACTGTTCACTGTATGTTTTGCAGTGTAGATTTAGTTTCAGTGTTGTGATACAGTGAAATAGAAGTGTAAATTAATGTAGAATCAGATCAATTAAAAAATAAATAAATAAATAATGGAACTGGTTTGACTGACAATCAAAAAAATGACCAATTTGGGGGTAGGTGTTATTTTTCAGTTTTGTTTGTTTAAATTCCATCTTGGCTAGGGCTTGGCAAACTACTGTGTTTGACTATAGTCATCCAGTAAAGTAATCGACTCTGCAGGTCAATGTTTACTTGATGTAAATGACTCACCCTACGACGTGCAGCAGCATCAGCAGGTTTTGCTGTTCAATACTGCATTTACAGAGTGCGAGTAAAGAGATTGTCTGAAGAACTTCTCTCTGAGAAACTGAGTCTTTAAATATATCCTCTTTTAAGCATCACCATTGAAGCCTTCCAACCATTTTTTTTTGCTACTGCCTTTAACAAGAAATTTCAAGACAATTACTGTCAGAATCTATTTTTTATTATTATTGTTGTTGTTTATTGTCTATGTACACAAGCAGATGGATGCCTTTGGTTGTTTTTATGTGTCTTATCAGTGTTCATAAGATATTTTAAAAAGCGTTCAAATATTAAAAACGTGTCTTGAGACCAGTTTTGTTTTGGAACACATTGAATCCTATGTGAACAGGCTGAATATTTTGCTATACATTTTGCACATTTTTTTAGGCAATAGCTTATTTAATCATCTAGCTTGACTTTAAAGCTGCATGTACTAACAGTGTGAGAGGAAAAACCACATGCATGAATGCTTGTATTTGCAAAGTATTTTTTTTTAATAGCTGAGCTGTCAAGCTACTGAAACATTTCATTAGGTTAGTAGAGTTTTTTTACTTAGTGATTCTCCAACACTGGCCTAACCACAGTGCAGTCTGCTGTGTTCTGCTGTTATGGCAACAAGAAATTTTCTAATGTTTTTCAGATGACAGATCAGATCATACAGCACATGAATATGTAGATTCATTTTCCAAGCTTTACACAGGCTTGACATGGAGCAAGTGTGTTTGGTTTTCCCATGGCTGGTTGTTTGGAAGTGCAAATGGAGGCATGTGCAGCTCATAACATCATTTATGCAGCGTTTGAACGAAGTTGCATCTGAATCCACTGTACTTGCTTTGAAATGTAGCGCATGGCTCAAAACATTCAAGGTTTCATTAAACTGAGACCTTAGGGAGAAAACCCGCCTGAAAAAACAAACAAAACAAAAACAATAGAAAAAAAAACATTAAAAGCAGATTTTTGACCTGAATAAGCCATTTTAGTCTACGTGAATGTAGTGCTGCCAGCGACTCACGTTTGTTGCTGTTTTGGTGCTTATTGTTCATTTCAGACCACAACATATGGTGATATCCAGCACTAACACCAGTGGCTTTGTGATGGGAAATATATTACACGTTCTTGCACGCACATGTTTCCAGTATATCTGTTGAGTTTGGGTTGATTGCGACTCTGGGGGTTTGAATCAAATAATTTTCCTCATGGCTTCCACATGCTGCGTTTCCACCAGCCATGTGTGTTTCTGAGATGCTGCAGATATATCAGATATACAAACTCTTTTCCCCAATTTACTCTTAGATTTAATATCTTTTATGAGTCAAAAGCAGCTCTGAAGAGCTGGAGAAGGAAGGCAAACGTTATAAAGACACTCTTATTGTTCTCTGTGGATGTCCATGGCAGCATCTGCTCAAGCCATTGAAAATGATGATAATTATAATGTTGTGGAAGTAAATGACTACAATTGACTGTGATATATAGCCTATATGCACCATATAAGTCTGTCTGATATACAGAGCACAGCTGAATGATTAAGAAAGTCAGTGGATCATGTCAGTCCACCAGTGGAATAAGGAAATAAATGGCACCCATAAATGCCACCCATAAATGCCATGTTCAGTGACTTAAGGGAGTGTTTGCTCTGTTGTTTGTCGCCTTAAAGAAGTAGTTCACTCAAAAGGCTGTTTCTTGAGCTTTGGGCATTTTTGTTGAGGGGGTTGATTTTTATCTCAATGAACAGATTAATATATGAAGTTCGCATATTGAAAACTTTGTATGATGACCTATTTTTGCTACTTTTCAAATGGCTTTTATGCACAGATTTGACTGATATAGCATGAAAACGTTATGTATACACACTATTGTTCGGGGTGTCACGATTCCTCAATTGAATTCGAATACTCGGTTAAAAAAAAGTCCTCGATTGCAATTTACCGGCAAAATAATGGAAGTGCAGCATCCAACGAACGAGAATCAATCAACTGCATATTATACCATTTTCTAAGGCTGCATGATGTATTAAAAACATTTTAAAAAACACACTATAGCATAGTTCTATTGTGAATTTACAAAGACTTGATTCAATTAAATAAATATATGCCCTGCAGGTTAAATATATGTGCTTTTATTATTTACATGCGTGTAGGCATGTATGTATCACAAGTAGTCATTTGATATGGCTTTTTATAATATGTTTGGCTGAGAGCCGTGCAATATTCTAGTGATAACAGCATTCCTACCTTTTCAACGTTTGTATCACTCCGCTTAAAGCGTCTGTCATGGCGGCCGAGCAAATCCACCATATTTTGTACAAATACTACACTTTTTATATCATGAACTGTAGTTTTAAGAGTTTTTTAAAGCGAGAATGTATATTGTCTAGACTTGAAATATGAGACTCATATTTAATGATAGCGCCTATTTACAGTTTGTTTAGACCTTTTCGGAGATGTGAGTTCCAGGCCATCAGCGGCCATTCAGTGCTCCTGTACCCACCGAGAACAGCTTCATCTCGGCCAGTGCTTCCGGGATTTGCCGCTGGGTCTTATAGTGGTTAATCATGAGCTATAATTCATTTTCGGTTCATAAAACGGGCAATCTTTGGTCTTATTAATCTATTACTTGTTCTATTACTTGCAAATTGAATTTGCCTATGTGAAATTTAATAATTTAATATTTACGCTATAATTATTTTGATTTAAAATATCATAAATGAAACATATATATACTTACAACACGCATTCAGAAATGGTTAATGGTTTCATTTCATACCAACTTCAAAGAGACACCAACAATAACAATTCTGTCATCATTTACTGGTCCTCATTTTAACAAAGCTGCTTTTCCAACTATTGAAAGTCATACGATGTGACCAGCATTTGCTTCTGAGTTACACTTTTAATCATATATTTACATCAGAACAATAGCTTGTGGTGAGCCATCTTCTCATGATGGTATGTATTGGATGTGTGTGCAATTGGCGCATCTTAATAAGCACATTCACTGTGTTAGCTTATAATTACAGTACATCACACTCTTACTGCGTTAATTGCCAAGTGTTTCTGTTGCAAACACCCGCAACACACCACTTTTGCTTTATACTTAGTTACATCATATTGATGTTATTATGCAAGTCCTTGCAACTTTTACTTTTAGTTTGTGCCATGTTTTGACCCCATCTGGCATGGTACTGACCTTGTGCAGCTGACATCAGTTGTCCATCTCTCTAAACAGGTGTGTATGTTTGTGCCAGTGTCCACCTGTTCTCCCAGTACACCCCTCTGAGAGCCGCAGTTGGTCGGGTGGCTGACCTTGGAGCTGCTGAGGGCATGTCGGGGTTCATAGAGCCAATGCAGCACTTTTGATTGATGGATGCAGCAGTGTGGGTCATGCTGACCTCTTGTTAGGTCATTTTCACATGTGACGTTGATCTGGTAACTAGTCAGTGTGAGTGTTTAAGGCCTTTCTTGGCACTCAGAGCATGTGACTGTATAATGAGATCTTGTCATCATTCAATCAATCTCATGTTTTAATTCTGTGGATTCAGTATAATAAAGTTTATTTCCAAATTTCAGGGTTTATAACAGGCTTTCAGTTTGTGTGTTTCTTGTTGGCACTCAAAGTCTGAAGCTTTAGCCTTTTAGTGCGACTCTTTTTGTTGGCAGAAGGAAAAAATAAAAGAAATGTTCTACCAATGAAAAATTTGGAACGGTTAAGATTTTTTAAATGTTTTTGAAAGAAGTCTCTTTTGCTCACCAAGGCTGCATTTATTTGATTAAAAAAATAATAAATAAATAAAATAATAAATAAATAAATAAAAGTACTACAAGAACAAAATACAGTAAAAACAGTGAAATAATGTGAAATATTATTACAAATTAAATAATTAAATAAATATTAAAATATAATTTATTCCTGTCATAGCAAAGCTGAATTTTCAGCATAATTACTCCAGTCTTCACTGTCACATAATCTTTCAGAATTTTTTCTAATATGTTGATTTGGTGCTATAATCAATTGTTATTGGTACTCAATTATTAATAATGGTTCTTATTATGATCATAGACAGTTTAAAACAGTTTTTGCTGCTTAACACTGTGTAAATCATTAAATCATGAGACTCTCAGGAAGGCATTCAGGATTCTTTGTTGAACAGAAGAACCACATTTATTTGAAATTGTGAAATCTTTTGTAACATTATAAATGTTTTTACCATCACTTTTGATCAGTTTAATCCTTGTTGAATAAAAGTATTAATTTCTTTTACTTTTACTTTTTTTTAAAAATCTTACCCCAAATTTTGGAAATTTTCATGGTTTCCACAAAATAAGCTGCAAGTTTTTAACGTTGATAAAAATAAGAAATGTTTAATGTGAGCATAAAATCAGCATATTAGAATGATTGATTTTTACATTTTGATTGATTTTTTTTAATTTTTGTCCATTTCTAGGTGTCATTGCTCATCAATAAATTTATTTCTAGGTGTCATTGCTTATCAATAAATGTAACTTTTTGATTAATACTTTTGCCTGTGTTATTACTGTAGTCATTTTTGGTGTGTTAAAGTGACTTTTAATTTACAACCCATTATGGGTTCATTTTATTCAATTTTGATTAATGAATATAGCAGTGCGGGTAAGGCTGACCTCTTTTTAAGTAAATTTCACATGGGACGCTGATTTGGTAACTAGTCAGTGTGAATGTCTATCGTCTTCCTTGGTGGTCAGGGCATGTGATTTGAAAATGAAAACTTGTCATCATTCACACCAACATGCTATTTTGGACCTTCTTTTCTGCATACACACCCTTAGCTCTGTACCCACGCACGAACACACACACACACACACACACACACACACACACACACACACACACACACACACACACATCAAAAGATGACATCTTTTTCATTTCCTGTTCTCTTCTTTCTCCTTAATGGCTTTGCATGATTCTACTTTGCTCCATTTCTTTTTTATCACTCCATTTATTTTCACATTTACTTCACTCGGCTCATTTGAAGTTTGTCCTCTTCTCTCTTCTTCTTTGTCCTCTTGCTGACACACACACAGACACACACACTTAGAGAACATGACAGGGCATTAGTCTGTGAGTGCATCAAAAGAGTGTGTTTGGTCACGCTGCAGTACATGTTGGAGGAGGAATTATTGACTGCTGTGTTCTTTGATGCAGAGGAATATGGTCCGTTGAACATCAAATAAATAACTAAAACAATATATATTCATAAATGCATCTAATAATATATAAATATAAAAAGGCATATGTGAAATTTAAACATAAATATTGTAAATAGTGTTGTGTGTCAAGGTGTTTTGGTTAGTAAAAGTAGTCCATATCTCTTATTCTGCCATTGAATACATTTTAAATTCTCACTTATTATATTATGAGTTTAATAACTGATTAGTTGAGGAAACATAACTCTACCTTAAATCCACTGCAGTTTCCCACCGAAATGAACAACTTCTATTCCTTGTCACACAAATTACGACTGATTATGATTGTTTTGCCCTCAAAACACTTTTACCATATCATGATTTGTAAACTCATACATTTTGACATTTGCATCACATTAGCAAACTTGCTTAGTATCTCACCTGGTACAGCATTTAAAAATAACCCTGGTTTAAAAATAGCTTTTGTTCGTTTACTTAGAAATTGTGAATCTTATCTTCCTAACATCTTGTACTCTGTATATAATTCAGTGATTTATTTATTTTAAGCCTACTGCTATTATCACAATCAACAATTACTAAGAAACAGGAAACCAAACAGCACCTGAAAGATGGTGTGACTTCTCTAAATCCATGGTACATTATGTGCTCGAGTTCAAGAGAGAGAACGAGAGAGGAAAGAAAATCTCTATCTGTGCTGTCTATTTGAGGTTATCTATGTGCAGTCTTGAAAAAAAAAGCTAGAAAACAATGAGATAACCTCTCTTTTTTCAAATTATTATGGCACACCATGTGATTATAACAACAGTATAAGACAACATATTACATTTAAATGTGTAAATAGTATTAGATGCTATTTATACTTATAGTATAAATAGTGGCAGATACTATGCTCAGTATATTATAAATAAATATGCAATAAAAAACAAGTTATCATTCAGTATATATTTGTTAAAATCATAAATGGATAGGCACTTTATTTCAGCTTTTCGAATGTTTTCTTTATTCTTATTTGAAAAAACAAACAAACAAAAATAAATAAACAGCCTTCCAAGATGGTATGAGATCTGAATTGGGCAAAGAATGGGATCCTAAAAAAGTGATTTTGTCGCATCAAAAGTCCACTATTCTTACTCTCCACACCACTGATCCTGTTACTGGATTTGTTTCTTTTATAATGTTGTCGGTCTAAACCAGACAGTGATGGGCAGAGTTAGTGTAAATAGACTCTGCCAACATGGTGGGTTATTTGAGGAAAAAAACAAAACAAAATGTTTGCTAATAAGTAGAAACATCATCCAGGATGTAAGAATTGAAATGTGACAGTGATAAGCTGCAACTGAATAATATATATCTGTTCACTCATTTCAGTCCCATTTGCTAATATTTACTGTCCTGTATTACTGATTCTGATCTGTTTACTCATCCTTTCTG
This sequence comes from Zacco platypus, assembly GCA_038088235.1. NCBI lineage: Eukaryota > Metazoa > Chordata > Actinopteri > Cypriniformes > Xenocyprididae > Zacco > Zacco platypus. Next base: position 16,110,792 of record CM076071.1, on the reverse strand, counting down.
AGAGGAAGGTGTGGATTCTTTCCCAGTGTCTTTTTTTTTTCTCCTCTCTGAAATCTTTATATTATGTGTTTCATGCTGGAAAAAGAGAACACTGAGTTGAGATATAATACAGTGTCACATACATATCAACATATTTGAATGTATCAATGACAACAACAACAGCAATAATAATAGTAAATTTTAAAAAAAAAAAGTCATTGTAGTGTGAATGGTGTTACACTCTATGACCAACATGGACAACAAAGTTGATTGTGGTTCATTTATTGTTTAATAAAAATATTGGCTAATAAGTACCATTTTGGATCATTTGGATAATTTTTGGTAAATATATTTTTTCAGCTACTAATAATAGTGTGGTTCAATCCTGTTTAATACCTCTAAACTTGATTACATCTATGCATATTTACAGTTACATTACTTGCAGAAGAGCTGCAGATTCTGCATTGGCCTGCCTGTTATCAATAAAAAATATTATAGCTAAAAATCATCTATTAACCCTTCTGAAATTTGATATATGTGACATGAGAATTTTCAGCTAACATGTCTGGATGTTAATGCTCGATCACTTTATTGAAGTGTCAGTACAATACTAATCCATTTGATCAACATTATAAACATACATTATATGACAGTTTATGTTTGCCTGTCAAAGCATTTGACTTCAACCAGTTACACACTTTTATATTTTGAGTTAAGTCAACTCAAAGTTCCTTGGGAATGTAGACGGTCCCCAATCAAATCCCCCAAATCATTGAGCATTTATGTTATTGTCAATTTGCAAACTACATCCATTTATAAACTCAGGGATAAAAGGGACTTCAGAAAATAAACACATTAAGCAAAATGAATCCATTAAAGTATGCAAATACTCTACTAAATGCTTGCTGTGTAGAATCTCTTGGGGATTTTTGCTTTATTTTAGAACGTCACTAATTCTGATTCCACACAAGAGCTGTTAAAACACTCTTTATTTTAATGTCATGCTCTTAGAAGACCGAGAAATCGAAAACGCCATCACGACTGCTAAATTGTTCACATATTTCGAAGTTAGCAACACAATTTGTTAAATTGCTTTTGGGAATTGTGCGCAACAGTAATTGACGAATGAATTAGCAAGTCTTGTTTTCCAAGTCAAGGAGGAATTATAGTTTATCAAAATAGATTGCACATTAAAAACACATTAATTTCTGTTTGTAAGACAACTTTGTGAATAGATGGATTTTGGTTGATGAGCCATTATATGAAATGTTATTATGGGCTCCTTTAATGGCAGAATTGATGTCAAATTTCACCCACACTCTTGACTGTGTGAATTACATATGCTCCATTTACGCTTGGTATGAACATCCATCTTGGATGATCTGACCACAGTTGTAAACAGTGTCTATTGTAATTCGATCTCTCAAATCGGGTTGCTCAGAAACCACATTTGAAATCTCATTTGTAGTGTAAATGCTAATGTGTCCTAGAGAGCAGCGAAGAAACACTTACTGTATGCTGTATATCATCTGAGTATGTGTGACATGAACATGCAGCGACATGCTGAGGTAAAGTGAAATGTATGTAGTTTTGAAATCAGAGACTCTGCTTTTGATGAAATTCGATCACAAGTGGTCACATCAGTTGCATTTGAAACACATGTCAGTGCCAGGTGTAAATGTCAATCTGTCTTGACTGACCACTTGTGATCGGATCACCAAAGCAGATGTTATTGCCAGTAATAAATGGGGCTGTAGAGGAAGGACAACAGCATTTTTTTTCTCTCACGTTGTAATTTGTGTGTCCTTCATTCTAAACGTTGGAAAAGGTAACCCTGACAACCCTGCAGGGTCTGAAGGTCTGATGGAGAAAAAAAAGATCAATTTTGTGTGCAATTATCGGATCTCTGGATCCGATAGAAGAGTTAGATATATTTAATTGATCTTCATTAACCTCTAAGGAAGAGCTCTTGGGAAAACTTGCTGTTGAGAGAACATGGATATGAAATTATGTATGTAACAATATTTAAATACAGCTGACAGTACAGTCCTATAAGACTGTATAGTTCTCAAATGATTTTTTTTATGTCCAAGATGGTGGCGACCCACCAATATTTTACTGAATTCACTAAAATTGAGATGCAAACATAATTTTATTGTGTAAAGTCTAAATGAAGTTCAACACAGTCATCAAAACATGATATAATCACTTTGCAAGAAAATTTTCAAATTGATTGACATTTCCAACACGAGATTTCCATGTGGTGTTCACGTAAAATATATATATATACATATTTTTTGCTGTTTGCTGTTTTTGTACAATTAATCTAATTCAGTTTTGTGAAGTATATGTGATATATATATAGTTCATATTGTTTTCATGAAAACATAGAGACAATATCCATCATTGCATTAACAGCATGCGCTCAGTTCAGTTCTGTACACACTACCGTTTTAATGACAATATGGTTGTAAGTGGATTTTTCTTAGGGAGTGAATTTTCTTTTCACTGAAAAGAACGAGATTATGCAGAAGTAGAGAGGCGGCTCTTTTCAGCTGCACCGTGAATCTAGCCTATATGACTTGGAGTTGAAATGTGTGCTGTGCAGGGACTGAGATATCTGATTCATACGGTCCAACCATCTGCCGAACTTTATGACAACTGATTTCAGTGGTGACATCCAAAAGAAGTAATTCACTGCATACACGCAGTTCTCAGGTCACTCAACGTGGGGGCCTGAAGAAAATCTTAATGCTCTAGCATAAGACAAGTTTTGAGGGTGGCAGTAAGTGTAGAAGTGGTGGACTCCTAAATCTGAAAGCAGCCACATAGAGACACATTCAGAAGTGCTTTAATGGTGTCAGTGAATAGACCAAGCAGCTGACACCTTTCTAACTGCAGTTAAAAGCGTCAACTCAGCCTCTTTCACCTCTTTTCACAAGAAAGAGAAATACATTTCCCCTCAAGGCAATATGAAAATTTCATATTCACAGCACTGTCGTCATCCTCTCCTTTCGAGAAGCGTGCAGGTGCCAAATAACAGCGGGTGGAGTGATAATGAGTATGATTAGCATTGCATGTTCTTTAATGCTCTATTCATGATGCCTATATGTCTATAAAAGTGCAACGGGGAGGAAGAACCAAATAAAGGTTTGTGTATCTCAAGTCAGAGCTCTAATTTATTTCTCACTGTGCAGAAGGGAAAAAATGAACAGACTAAATGAAAAATGGGAAGGTAACACTTATAATGACAGCCGCGTTTCCTTCCTTTTCCTCTTTTCTTTCTTTCTTTGCTAATGTTTTCCTCCCCGCGGCAGATCGGAGGGTAATGGATGTGAAGCAGAGAGGATGATGCCCCATCTTTCCTGGTGCTTTCTAAAAACACTTTCCCTCAGGAGTTCAGCTTGTCTGCTGACTGAGGTGCATGCCGAGGGAATAAGTGTGCATGCGTGTGTGTTGTTAAATGTTAAAGGGCTATTAAAGGACTGAAAGACTGTTAAAACAGAATAACATTTAAAAAGCCACCTGTAACCAGTCAAGTCCATTCAGTAAAGAAATCAAGAGGGAGAAACTGTAATTGCTACTTTTAGATCACTCTGGTTTTAGTGGCATTTGCTAAGGCAAGCACTATCACTGTTCCTCTAAAACTTAGCTTGGCTTTTGACCAAAACTTTTCTGACTGTTCTAGCCAAAGCCAAAGCAAAGTGATTGCAATTTTTTTTTTTTACGTGTCATTTAAGGGCAGTTAAATCTGGTATCAAAACGATAGATGGCATAATGACTTATATGCAAGTAGTAAAACATCAGACTCTCTTAAAGGGATAGTTCCCCAAAAAATTAAAATTCTGCCATCATTTACTCACCCTCAGTTTGTTTCAAACCTGTATGAATTTTTTTCTTATGCTGAACACAAAAGAAGATATTTTTGAAGACTGTCGGAAACCAAATGGTTGATGTACCCCACAGAGTTGCATAGTATTTTTTTTTTCATAATATGGAAGTCAATAGGATCCATTAACCATATTCTTCAAAATAATACTTGCCTTATGAATACATAAATAAAAAGTATGTATGTAAGTATATTTTGAATATCTGGCAGAACTTGTGCTGAAATCATAGAATCCAGCCAATCAGATTGGAGCAATAATAACAATGCCAGAACATGTATATAAAATAAATTTTCACCTTGGCCCTTTGAGACTACTAGTGTGACAGCAGAAGTTGGAAAAGTGTCACTACAGCAGTCAAGGGAATAGAACAGTCACGAAAAGTTTGGAACTAACAGATGGTCAGACAATGATATGGAGCTCATTTCCAGAACACGTTGTGGAGCTCAGTCGTAAATTTTAATCTAGAGTCTGTGAATAATTGATATGGGGTTGGAACATAAGGTGAGGTGGTGCTGAAATGCTCTGTTCCACAGTCATACTGACACTTGAATTTGGGGGCATTTCTATTCATTTTTGGAGCATTTCTGTCCCAAAGACCCCATTATTTTCCAACGTTACTGATCTTATTGCTTAAATAAGTCATTTAGGTTTTATTTATGAAGCACTTTACACAAAAGAAACACGGTCAACATTTAGCAGTTTGATTTAAAGCATCATAAACTATAATGCCTTCCTTGTGAAAAGGTGAAAGGCACACTATAGTATACTTTTAAAAAGAATATGTATTACATAAATAATAATAATAATAATACAAATAATAAGAAGAAGAAGAAACTTTAAAAAAATATACTGAAGTGCGAACTGAACTGAAGTGCAATTAAAAGAATATGTTATAACAATGTTATTAATACTTTACATGTATCTGAACTTGATTAGGACTTAATTATATGTTTATGTAACTTCTTAATTTTATTATCTTTGGAATATGGTTTAATTTGAATGTACTTTAAATGGAATATGTAAAATGCAAAAAATTTAAATGTAATATAACTATAACACACTACAGTTAAAATTATAGGCCCTTAACCAAGTTTCTATGTGCTTTAGTTTGTTAGTCAACACATTAAAATGTGTACATTTTTAAAGCACAACAAAATATTATTAGAACATGATAATTTTAATGTACTTTAAAGTAAAACTCTTTTAAAAGTGTGATTAAGTCTGTTAAGAAACATACTCTAAGTTGGGTTTTATTTCCTTAATACTATTTTATCTGCAAGTACAACTGGAAAAAAAAAATTAAAATTAAAATTAAAATTTAAAAAAAAAAAAAAAAAAAAAAAAAAAAAAATATATATATATATATATATATATATATATATATATATAGCTTGTGACTAGGTAACCTATCAAGTTTTACAGAGTAAAAAGTTTATAACTCGATTTGCATTGTATCCCACTTGAAATATTTGTTAAATCATTAACTGGTGGACTAGATCTTTGTGTCTCACGCTTCTCTCTGTTCTCAGAGATAAAAGTGTAGCTAGTCTTCATTTTCTATCAGGCAGTATTTTCTCTACATATTTGGGTCAGTTTTTCCAGTCGCTGCTTTGTTGCAAACACAAGCACACAATTTGTGATCGCCATGATAAATGTGTAATTCCCATCTCAGTTCCATCATAACTCTAGCTCTCGCCTCAGACTGACAGCAGACAGAACCTCCACGTTCCAGCAGTGGAAGCACACAGTCTCTGATAAACACCTGGACTCCCCACTGGACTGAACTTACCTCAGACAGCAGGAGCACACACATGCTTACACCTCCGACTGTGAGGAGGCCGAGCTTCAGAGCCTGTGCGAGCTGTCAAATGATAGATTACACTTGCATTGTTGGGAGGTTACTTTGGAGATGATTGAGCAGAATAGACCAGGATTTTTTTTTCTAATTTCCTGTTTCTGACACTTTCTCAGAAGGACAGCTGCTTTTAACCTAAGCATGAAAAACTGACCCTTAATACATACTCCTGGTCTTAATGTGAACAAGTCATCAATGCTCCACCATGTCCTTAAATAGATAACTAACCATAGATGCAGTGTTGTTATTGTTAATTTATTATTAAAATGGATTTCATTAATTGAAATAAAGCTGAAATAAGATAAAATGTAAAAATAAAAAAAATTTAAAAAAATTACTCTTTCCTCACCATTGATGAAATTTTCTGTCATTTACGACAAAATGCTTCCCCACCATTGACAGAAATTTCTGGCAATCCATGTTTTTAATGTTATACAGTAGGGGGCGCTATTACACATATTCTGAAATATATTCTGTGTTTGTGCAGTGTGCTTAAATAGTGAGATGTGATTAGTATCAGGTGTGAGTGTAATCAGTCCAGGTGTGGAGATTTCTGGGAAATGTAGTGCGATACTGCAGTGGGTGATTGGGTGTGTAGTGCATTGTGGGGAGTGAAGTCCAAGGTGAATGTGCCAATGTGTGTGTGTGTGTGTGTGTGTGTGAAAGTCCAGAGTGGAGTGCCCTCTAGTGGACTTCACAGGTACCGATCGTGACACAATCAATAAAAGCATTGGTTATGCACATGTAAAATAACGAGATCATCAAACATTAAACGGCATATAAATGAAAACTACCAAATGTTACCAAATGAAGTGTCGACCCATGACGAGGTATAGGACTGTGAAGCTTTGGGGGTGTTGATGGAAGCGATCTACTCCATCTATATTTTGATGATAGATATGGATGTTTGCCAAAAGAGCGATTTTGTTTAAAATGTTGCTTTTTTTTGTATAAAACTTACCCACATTCAAGTGTGGATAAAAAAAAAGAATGCATAAAACAAGCCTAAATTTGTTGTTGTTGTTATCTAAAAGCAGAAGCTCTGTTCTTTCTTTCAATATATTGCATGTTCACATATTCATTAAACAAAATATTATGGTTGCCATAAAATTTTTGTGAAAATAATCAAAAGTGCGGAGAATGTGTACTAAAATGACTAAAACCAATACTGAAATAAAATTAACGACAACAAATCTACTTAAAAATACTAAGTAGATTTAAGTGTAAAATAAAAAGTTACTAAAACTTAAACTAAAATTGAAATGAAAACTGAAAAATAAAGCTTATTCAAAGTATTTATAAATAACAGTATTTATAAATATTCTGAAATACAATAATGAAGGTTAACTCAGCTTAATAGCATACAGCACATGTTTAGGAAGAAATGTCAGTTGGTATGGTGAAGATGGACTGAACAAGCTACGATCAGCATTTGTGTTGCAACGACTATGCTGAAATAGTTGCAAGCGTATCAGTTCGAGTCAGCCAGAGCTACTCGTACAATATTGACTGATGGACATGTTACGTGTGGGAGCCATAAAGAAAATTAGTTCCCATCCAGCACTGAGATAAATTGTTTAGCAGTAAAAGGGGAGGCATTTGTAACTGTTTGACTGTAACTAATTGTCATTCATAGCCTGTGTCAATACGTACCCATCAACAACACTCTCCGCCCTCAGAGAATCATTTTTTTTTTCTGGCAGAAACAATACCAAACAACAAATATTTACTGTCTTTATGACCCACAAAACATACCAGTTTATCATTGAGGTTAAGCGAGTTACTTCAAGAGAAGCCACAGCGTGGCTTTGTTTTATACTCTAGTTAGCTACCTTGTTATCTATTAAGGCAGCATTAAATAAGTATGAATTAAATATGCAACCTCATAAGTGACTAATTTAAAACACTCAATAGGAGCACTCCATGCATCATATAAATTGTGCTCTGCATGAAAAGCACATGGGAGACTTGAATGGAAAATTCAACATTCAAAATTCAAAAAGCATTTGTTAAAGATTTATAAAATCATGGACCAAACCAACCAGCTACGAGGTAAATCATTACAAACTTTGATTTTGACATCTGATATTCTCCCAAATTCTTACATTCACTTAAGATATAACTGACTATGTTTACGTGAATACTCGCCAAAACTGACATTTCAAAAGAATTTTGTGTATATTTCTGTTCAAGCGCAAAAAGACATGAAACAGAACTCAATTCAGTACTCATGCACTCTCTGAGAGGCAGCTTTCTGTGCGCACGGAAAACTGAACTGAATTGAGCACTCTTTTACATCGTCACACTTGTTCAGATATATGTCCACGCCTACTCTTTTCTTTCTCCCAGACATTTAAATTTTTGAACGCTTTGAGACAAGCAGCAAGTGTATGCCAACTTATGTCTTGCTGGATATCTCAGCAAGCTACAACTCATCTGTCAATCAGGACATCTCATCCCACCCTAACATTTTTGATTCATTTTTATTAGTTGACGAAAATATGACGTTGACGCAATATTTTTGTCATAGTTTTTGTCATCCAGGCTCGTTATCGTCTCATTTTCATCAGTGAAAAAATGTCGTTGATGAAAATTAAAATTGCGTAGAATTGGTCAAAATGACATTTTAGAAAGCAACACATGCTGCCTAATCATAATCAAAGCCCATTTCTCTGTCTCTCATTTTGCTGTTTTTTTTCAGTAGTTTTTATTCCTTTCTTCCATTTTGCTGCAGGTGATGATCAGATTTATGACAGCACTACAAATGGGAATCACAGGACAGATATTAAGCCTTCTAACAAACTATTACCTTCAAAGAAAAGCCATGAAAAAAAAAAAAAACAGCACACACTGTGCACTCTCAGACATCAAAGACTGCTCCGACGCACCTATACCTGGATCTCCACTTCAACTTTCGGGATGCATTGTTCTGCAAATTACTTTCCTTGCTTTCAAAGTAACGGCCACAACATTCACACTGCGTTATTTATTTACGGCACTTTGTTCTGTCTCACCACACCTTGCAGGGTTGTCTGGAGACACGAGACAGCTTTGGCGAAGTAAAGTCAGGCCTTGTTTTAAAGGAGCTTGTGAGAGGCTGTGGCGGCTGGTTTTCATTTATGCAATTTCTAATTAGCATACCACAAGGATCAAAATGCTAAAGAGAAATTCTTCTATCCTAATTTGTCATGTTTGACATTTCAGCGAGAATGGTGCTCTGGGAAAACAGTTCAGGTTTTTCATGTAGCAGATCTCAAAATACTCTTGAAGTGTTTCCTCGGGGAGGTGGAACATTTGTGCCATCAACAACCCACACAGTCATGCAGACACATGAAACGGCAGGCAATCAAACCTTTCCACAAGTGTTTAACTTGTAGAGTAAGTACTGACCCCACAGGAAAGAAAAAAATCACAAATGAGATCTCAGTAGTCTTTTCTAGACAGCAACGTGTTTTAAAAAATGTCGCCTGTGGTGATATTTCCACACAATTATATTATATTGCTCCTTTCGTGTTCTGTGACACTTCAAAGTGAAATGTCAAGTGAGCGGCAGGTTCCAAAAACAGATAAACGTAAATCTAGCAACGTTTTATTATGCTGGTTGTTGTGCACATTGCGGAAGCCCTGAAATTAAATTGAGAGTCCTGCTAAAATGTTACTGCTCATTTGAAACTAACATACCGCTTACACTAAACCTAAGTGTTAAAGTGTTAAGGTGATTGTGTTAAAGAAAATGTGAGATACAAACTAATTTGCTGAAGCAACCATGCAGTTTATCGACACTGGGACTCGATCAGGAGTTGCATTGCAAGCACAATGCTGTACCAGGTGAGCGACTGAGTAAGTTTACTATCAGAAAAGACATAAATATTAGTAGAGCGATCTGCGATGGATCACAAAATTCAGTTTAGATCATGTTATGGTTTTAGAGTCATGGAAAGTTTTGGGCAGGGAGGCTTAAAGCATAATTTAAAAACTTTGATACCACAGCAAAAACTACTAGCCTAATTAATAAAGTTTAAAAACATTAATGAAGAAAAATGAACAGTCAGTAATAAAGTAAGAACAAATACAAACAATTACAATATAAATACAATAGAACAAAATAAGGTAATTAAATGTCAAATAGTGTTCAATGTATGAATTAAATATAGAATAATCTTTGTTAAAGCTGTGATTTGATGTTTGAGCAGCAGGTATTTCACTACAATCCGTTACACCCCTAAAGAATATGGAGCTAGTTATGTGATGCACACATCAAAATGTATTAGTTTACAAATCGTGCACTATAGTAAAACTATTTTGAGCTCATAATACAGTATTTAGCAAGGAAAATATGACTTTATTAATCGATAATCTTTCCCTGTAATCATAATCTTCCATCACTAGTGGTCATTTCAGATGGAAACTGGAGTGAATAGTATGAAAAAGTATGTTTTTGGAGTTTTGCAAAAATGTGGGCATAGAAGCATGTTTTTCCATTGAACAAGTGGTTTCTTGGCCGGTCTAAATTGATCATTAGACCATCTTGAATCAGCAAGAATCCAGTCATTTTAGCTTAAGGTGGTCAGCTGGTGACCGCTTTGTACACAATAATGACCATCTTGCGGTTTCTCAACAAAGTCTCACTCTGTGCACAGGTTTACAATTTAAAATCAATGATTTTGATATTAACGCAAAATGAACATTTCTCATGAAATAATCTAAGCTATTCATCCACAAATTTAACGCTGATTCTATTAAAGGACAGCATTTTAAGTTTCTGGAGCTATGAAAGTGCTACCTCTGAGCAATAATGCACACGAAAACAGTTTTAAATAATTAGAATTTCATTAAATTAATAACTGAGCACTTGAAGAGGCAAAGGACCATGGGTAAAGCTCTCTCTAATGAGGACTACCAGTGGAATGCAGTTAAAAGAGCTGAGTAAATTCTACACCCACTCTTTCAAACAGTGCCACACTGACTATGATGGTGTGTGCTTGTGTTCACACAATCATGCGTTCAGAAACACCTGAATACTACACGGGTGCATAATGGGTGAATAATGCACAGGTTTCAAGACATTGAACTTATTTTAACTTTACACAGTGTTTGCAGCTGTCATCAATGACTTACTAGTGCAGAGTGGTTCTCAAACATGGGGCAGGGGCCCACTAGAGGGCCTCAGCAAACTTCCAACGAGGCTTAAAATCATATTTAAAATTATTATTATTATTATTAAAATAATATAATAATGAATTAATCTGATTAATGTAGTGTAGTAATAATGATAATAATAATTATAATGATCATAATCATAATGATCTTCATTAATTGAAGATCATACAGCTCTGTGAAACTTGAATCTGTGAAATCAAAATGAATTAATTGTGGTTAATTATTTATTTATAAATAAGTCTGTAGATACACTTAAACACACGCACACACACACACACACACACACACACACACACACGCACACACATACTTTGTGATTTGTGAAGTGTCTTGTATTCCTCAAGGCTCCTCACCAAACTGTAATCTTGTGAAATATTATTATTAATTATTTACATTATTGTAATTGCATTATGAATGTCTTTACTGTCATTTTTGATCAGTTTAATTTGTCCTTGCTGGATAAAAGTTGTCATTTGTCTTTCTTTCTTTCAAACAATTTGAAGGATATCAGTTTCCACAAACACAATAAGCAGCAAATACTTTTCAACATTCAACATAAAAATAATAAATATTTGCATCAAATCAGCATATTACAATGATATCTGAAGGATCATGTGACACTGGAGTAAAGGGACTGGAATAATGGATGCTGAAAATTCAGCTTTTCCATCACAGGAATTAATTACATTTTAAAATATATAAAAATTGGAAAAAAACACTCAATTCATTCATTTACAAATTATTTTTCACAATATTGTTGTTTTACTGTATATTTGATCAAATAAATGTAGCCTTGGCAAGCAAAATAGACTCCTGTCGAAAACATTAAAAATAAAAATAAAGAACCATCCCAAAATTGTGATCACTCGTCTGTGTGTGTATATGGCCACATTCACATAGCAGAACATGGTTTTCAGTCCTAAATTTGAGACCTTAATATGGTTACGTTCACACACAGTTAAGTTGTTTATGGAAGTGACAACCGCATTCTATAACAAAACTCCAGCCCATAAATTTTCAGGACTTGCAACCGCATTCTCGCAAAACCCCCGCTCTGTGACTGGACAACTAGTTGTCTGTTATACGTCATACATTGTAAGAGAGACGCTCTGCACTGCACAAACGCATGTCTACACGCATGTGTTGTGGGTTTTTTGTTTGTGGTTTCGCTTTCGGTAACTTACAGCAAAGGAGAAATGTACTGTAGGTCATCTTAAGGTTTTAGATCAAGTCATTATTTTCCAACAGAGCTGCTCCCATCAGTTTTGTGTTCTACGCACGACTCAAATGTTCTGCTCTCCATCTGGATATAAAAGCTTCTGTCGGATAATGAAGGTTTGACAAATGAACTTGCAGCTCGATTAAACTCTTATCATGACTTTTCAGTTTTATCGAGATACTTTGGTCACAATCACTATGGTTATTGGTAAGAGACAACTGGCTTGATTCCCATTGCACGTTCCTACTGACAATATTCAAGATGCTACTGTAAGTTGCTATTTGAACGGAACATTTCAAGCAGTGGAATGCAAGGTGTCAGGTGTATGTATATGTTATTGGTCTGGACAGAATAGTTCAATATGAGTCAACAACTGGACTGAAAATGAAGGCAGACACACCACAGGCAGTTTGAGATGAGCTGTGTGCTCATAATGCCTGAGAGTGGAGTAAGGCCTCTGCATTATTAAAGTAACAGATGGAAAGGTAAACAAACAAAGGGAGCATGGGCCCCGGAGCCACCCTCACCATAGCCCATGATCGGGGTCTGGCACGGAGTCAGACAGCCTCTTTAGCACCTTCAGAAATCAGGCTGAGGCAATGTACTTACTAAGGTCCAAAATAGACTATGCAAAGTAAACAGAAGTGGACAGTACATTTACTTGAGGACTGTACACTTTTTGAGTATCTATACTTTACTTGACTATTGTTTTTTTTTAAACTTGTTTAACTTCACTACATTTGAAAGACAAATATCATACTTTTTTTGCGCGCATCTATAGCCATGTTTAGACAGCATGTTCCAGTATTTAGAAAAGAGTAAAGATTCTTTTCCTTTTGAATGTTTGCTTTGTTTACCGAAAACAAACCACATCACAGCTTACAAAAACTCTCCATCCAACCTGCGGAAGCATATTGAGGTATATCTACTTTTAATATCTGGTAAAAGCTTGAAATGGATATTGCCTGTGCTTCTAGAGCTTAAGTTTCAGTAAAAAGTATGGTCAGGCAAATGATTTATGTATTTGCCCGCTTAGTTGCCATAGCTTTACGGACACTGATAACGTATTGATGATGTTAGTGCATTTCACGTGTCTCTTCTTACTGAAACAAAATTTGGATTATTAACAAAAACTGGATTATAGCAGAGAAGTGACCAAACAGCATTTCCTACTCCAAGTTGATTTTGTGCCTTGAATAAATAAATAATAAGTCATAAGTTGTATAATAAATCATAAGTTGTTAATGCGAGTTTGCCATCAGAATTTAATGATTTACATAAATAATAATAATAACATTAAGAATAATTTCACACACTGCACAACAGGTGAATCATTTGAAAACATATACAAACTTAGGAGTCACTGATTTGAATAAGTCTGGTGAATAAATTAACTCACTAAATTCATCAGTGTTCTGTTACTTAATCGTTATATAATGTTTCTAGTCTACGGGGAGAGTGTGTGTTTGTTTGAAGTAAAACCACTGTGATACTTTCACACCATCAGAACAGAGAGAGACAAAGCAAGCAATAATAATCTTTGACATCGTAATTTCTCTCTCTTCATGGTAGTGGTGATAAAAGCTTTACAGATCTTCTGTAACAATCATTATCTTTGCTTTTCACAGACCGGAGCCACTGCTGATAGCAGTACTGACTCTAAAGCTGTGTTTACAATGACATAGAGTTCCTTCCCAGATAACTGAATATCCTGATTTTAAATGACTGGAGATGGCAGCTGAGGATTATAAACCAATGTAATATAAGCCTGTCTGTGCTATTTAATTTTGACAACTAAAGCAACTTAAAAGACTTTCTTGAAAGCTGCTCTTGTAGCTTTACAGAGAAACAGTGTTTAATCCTGTGATGATGGTTCAAGATGTTAGAGAGCTAAACTTTTTCCACAACACAAACTGTAAAAATGTTCCCTTTCAGTCAGTCAGTCACATTCAACGTTACATTGGATCTGAACTGATGAATTTGAATCTCACCATTTTGCTTGCTCATTCGGACCACCAGACTCGGTTAAGCGATTCAGTTAACCCCCCCCCCCCAAAGAAATGCATCTGTCTTATGGGCCGTAAGCACAGTCCTACTGGCGAGGCAAGCGATGGAGCCGTACCCTCCAGCCAAAATGAAGCCGGGGTTCTACCGCCTGTACTTAATTGTATTAAGTACTCCAAGAAAGGTGGTTGGTTATGACCAATCCTGGACCTGTGCGCCTTGAACCGGGCCCTTCACAAGCTCCCATTCAAGATGTTAACACAGAAACGGATTTCGCAATGTATTCGTCCTTATGATTGGTTTGCAGCGATCAACCTGAAGGACAAATACGTTCATGTCTCAATCCGCCCTTAAGCGCAAAGCTGTTCTTCACTTCATGTTCAAGGGGCGAGCATATCAGGACAAATCTTCCCCTTCGGGCTGTCCCTGTCACCTTGTGTCTTCACAAAAGTTGTCGAGACAACCCTCTTTTCTATGAGGGAAAGAATTCTCAACTACCTTGAGGACTGGCTCATAATGGCCGAACTCACACTTGCGAAAAAAATCAGAATTGCAGGTTTATATCTCACAATTCGGACATTTTTTTTCCTGCGCATTTAGGAGTTTATATCTCATAATTCTGTTTATATCTCACAATTTAAATCTTATTTTCTCGGAATTGCGAGTTATAAAATCCAATTCAGAGGAAAAATGACTGACCGAGAAAAAAAGTCACTCTTTTTTTCCCCTCAGAATTGGACTTTATAAGTCACAGTTGCAAGTTTATGTTTTGTGTCATGATGCACACCGATAATGTTTTTTTTTCTTTTTCTTTCCCTAAGGCACATTTATAAAAGCTACTTAAATGCCCTAATTGGACTAAGGCCTAATCCTGGCTTAATCTAAGCCCTTTCTGTGAAACCGATATCACGCAATTATGACATTACAACTTCAGAGAAAAAAAAAAAAATCAGAATTGTGCGATGTTAACTCTCAATTGCGAAAAAAAGAATTGTGAGATAAAAAGTCGCAATTACCGTTTTTTATTTTTATTCAGTGACGGAAACAAGCTCTCATACCAAAGACACTTTTTAGCACTATTGCAACAAAGGATATGCATTGGTAATTCATGATTCTTCTGGGTCAGTTCTTCACTGTGTATTTTCAATGATTCAGAACTAAATCTGTATCTAGATACAAATATATTAGTTAATATTAACATATTAATTTTTTTAAAAGTATTAATTACTATGTTTTTGGATAGTCTGCCAAGTCTACCAACAAGTACATAAAAATTAAATAAATCTTAAACCGAATAACATTTCAATCTGTACTCACAGCTAACACCATGTCTTCACTGAACATTCACTGACATGCACCAATCAGCTGTGAGTGTAGGGCTACACTTCAGCAGCGGTCAAGCTGAAGTAATCCTCTTTGATTTTCAGCTGTAATCCTTTGGTATTATAACTTTGTGTGTACTTTGTTCTAATTATATGAAAATTTTGTAATTTATTTGCAGCTGTGTATAATAATAGTAACTAGAATGTACATTTCCTGAAGGAAATGTGAATGGTGCTTGCAGTGGCAAAATTCGGCACTCGGTCGCTAGGGTGTTTCTAGGCAGTTTTTCTAATTAATGTGTTTTGGGTGGTTGCTAGGCGGTTGCTATGGTAACCTGGGTGGTTGCTAGGCGGTTGCTAGGGTGTTCTAGGTGGTTGCTAGGCGGTTGCTAGGGTGTTGCTAGGCGGTTGCTAGGGTGTTCTGGGTGGTTGCTAGGCGGTTGCTATGGTAACCTGGGTGGTTGCTAGGGTGTTGCTAGGCAGTTGCTAAGGTACTTGGGGTGGTTGCTAAGGTGTTGCTAGGCGTTTGCTAGGGTGTTCTGGGTGGTTGCTAGGCGGTTGCTATGGTAACCTGGGTGGTTGCTAGGGTGTTGCTAGGCAGTTGCTAAGGTACTTGGGGTGGTTGCTAAGGTGTTGCTAGGCGGTTGCTAAGGTGTTCTAGGTGGTTGCTAGGCGGTTGCTATGGTAACCAGGGTGGTTGCTAGGGCGTTGCTAGGCAGTTGCTAAGATACTTGGGGTGGTCACCACGGTGTTGCTAGGTGGTTGCTAGGGTGTTCCGGATGGTTGCTAGGCGGTTGCTATGGTAACCTGGGTGGTTGCTAGGCAGTTGCTAGGGTAACCTGGGTGGTTGCTATGGTGTTATAAGTTGGTCGGTAGTTATCACAGATAGTTATTATGGAGTTAATATAGGGATCTTAGCATGTTTTCAGCCCACTTTAACACTTAGCTAATGAGTATTAGCGTGTAGCTATTCACTGCTAGCATGTGTAGCATGTTGCAAGTCCAGATTCCTAGCATGAGTCAAAAGACCCAACAACCAAGTCTCTACGATGTTCTGATGCAGAGATATAGGTCTTGCTAAATAGTTGCTAGGGTACTTTGTTTGGTTGCTAGGTAGTGGCTTGGTAGCTGCCAGCGATGATCCTCCAAAGGCTGCTTGTCAGTATGAATGACATAAACCAGCCCTATGATGTTCCAGCTTTGAAAATATCCCTCTTTGGGTTTGGTTGCTAGGGTGCACTAAATGGTTGCTAGGGAATGGCTAGGCAGTTAACAGGCTTAAACTAATAGACTGCATGTGTGCCCAAATCAAAAATGCCAAACTCGCGTGTCTCTATGATGTTCTGAATCATTTAAATGCATCTCATCTATTTTTCAATGGAAGTCAATGGGAGTTTTGTTGCTAGGGTGCTCTAAATGGTTGCTATGGTATGTTTAGGCAGTTAACAGGCTTAAACTAATAGACTGCATGTGTGCCCAAATCAAAAATGCCAAACTCGCGTGTCTCAGTGATGTTTTGATCCATTTAAATCCATCTCATCTCTTTTTCAATGCAAAGTCAATGGGACTTTTTTCGCCGCGTTTTCGTCCGCCGTACGAAAATTGTCGGTTCGATCGCTTATAAAAGTCATAGCACACCTCTCCTCAATGAGCCGGTCGATTTGACACCTCATTCATGGGTCTAGGACAAACGGTGCGGGACGAGTTACGCGCCGAAGTTTTGTCCAGAATAAGAAGAAGAAGAAGAAGAAGAAGCAGAATAATAAGTATGCAGAAGAGTATAAATGGATGCTTTGCCTTTGGCAAGCACCATTAATAAAAAAAGAAAGACAAAACAGAAAATAATGAGCTTGCTTTGATGTGATGGTCAAAAGTTCATAGTAACAACAACAACAACAAAAAAAAAGATATTTCTAACTGAAATCATTTTAACTTCTGAAAGATGAAAACATAAAGCGGTTGGAATAACTTCCATCAGTATCCTTCAGCTGAACTCTTTCATTGAAGACAGCTTCACTGATAATGGAAATGATTTAGTTTTGACATGTAGTAATATGCCCCTTGTATATAATGTAGACAAGTTCTGATGCTATATAGAAACACACTGATTTGTGAGGTAGCAAAACTCTTATACAACATGAATAATGCAACACATTTCTGGTTACTATATGCATGACTAATGCATAATACTAATGACTGGCTAACTGTACATAATTCTGCTAATTACACGGCTACTTACCAAAATAAATGTGTGTGTGTGTGTGTGCGTGTGTATTCATATATATATATATATATATATATATATATATATTGTCACTTTAGGTTAATTAGACAAAAACTACCATTCAAAAGTTTGGGGTCGGAAAGATTCTTTAAAGTTTCTGAAAGAAGTCTTTTATAAAAACACAAGCTGTATTTATTTAAATATTCTTGCAATTTAAAAATAACTGTTTTCTATTTGAATAGGCTATTTTAAAATGTATTCATGTGATTCCTGTAAAAAAAATTCCTGTTGAATTTTTTGTAAAGTTTTTTTTTTTTTTTCCTTGACAGACTTTTGAACAATAGTTTACACTCTTAGAAGAAAAGCTTCTATATAGAACCTTAAAGGGTTCTGTCAGGCGTTTCATAAATGTAAACTTTTAACAGTTCCTATCATGGGATAATTTTATGGGTGTAGTTTTAATTAAATTAAATTAATTTTATTTTATTTTACTTTATCATTAGAGTAATAATGAAATAACCCGCTGAACATGAAAAATATTATGCAATCATTTAAGATTTATTTTTCCTTTCCTTCCTTCCTGGAGGGTTCTTTAAATTTGAGTCAAGAATCCATATAGTATGTAGAATACCCAATGAACCTTTTTTTCTAAGTGTGTATTTGACAAACAAGAATCAAGGAGGCTGAGTGTATATGACTCTATTGAGATATTCTTCAGTTTATGTCAGTAGTTTGGTCCACTTTCCTGGGTCTGGCTATAATTTCAACACCTATAATGTAGCATGAGAGCATGTGGTTGTGATATTGCCTCTGTTTTTAGATCCTACTCTAGATAGTGTATTATTACCTTCTATTGAGAGCATGTTTTCCTACACACACACAGGAGTGGGTCACCTCACACCGGCGATGAGTCTATTACGTGAGTTTTGTGTTTCGTCTCGGTGTCTCTAGTGTGATGTTGATGTTTGGCAGGTGACAGCAATCTACCTGACCCGCCTTTACCTCACCGTCCTCCAAGCCTGGAGCTAATTGAGCCGAAACACACACCTCCACTTACACACAGAGCTGAGGAAACCAGGGTTATTAGATGCAATTAAGGGAAACAAAAAGCTCAGAAAAGCTTTTAGCTGGAGTCTGAGTTCATGTGTGCTACTCAATCATTTGCCTGAGATGATTCCACATCACTACATGCGCTGGCGAGAGAGTCTTTTCGTTTGCACCATTAGTTTTAGTGCAGGCGATTAGCCTTTCTTCACACTACACACACAATTGCAATTGGTTTTCCAAATCCAATTTTTAGGGCTGACTACCAGCACTGTTATTTTACAAGTAATGAACCCCAAACAGATCCATTTGTTTAGACAGTGCAGTCAATGTCCAATAATGTACAAAAAATTACTATTTTATATCCTTTCCTAAAAACTGCTACAGTAGCTCATTCACTGTTAAATGCCCCATGAGAGCATTAATGAGTGAATTTGTGGATTGTAAACTTTTATATGATATTACAGTCACATCAAAACCTGAATGACAAAGAAAGCTGTTGAAATCCACTCTGACTGACTATTCAGTACCAAAAATTCTAACCCAGACCAATTGGAAAAAAAGTGCTAAAAGTGCATTCAGTTGTATCTGTAACAGATGAATGTGAATCTGGCAATGTTTTACTTTGGTTGTTGCATGTATCATGGGAGTTTGTAAATGAAATGTAAGTGAATGGTGCTTAAAGTTAATGCTCTGTTGTGTTTAATGCTACAAGTCTTTGAGTTCTTTTTTCTGGTACAGAGCATGTTTACTATGTCAGAAAAACCAAACATATGGAGCTGGTTATGTAATGCAAATGTTACAATGTATTACTCTACAAATCATACCGTATATTGAAGTCATATTGTGCAAGTAACTGCGTGAAAATAAGTATTTATCAATCCATAATCTGCCCCATCATAAAAATAAAACAAATAAAAGCAGTTGGTGTTTTACTGCCACTGATATTCATTTCAGCTGGAATTGTTGATGTGTTGATGTACGGTTGACCCTTCGCAAACAGTTTGATTGACAGGCGATCTAACCAATCATAACGCCAAATCCGCCATCTTATCTGACAAAGCAGTCAGGGAGTAGTTTATAGTAGATTAACGTTGTTTAACTTAAAATATTGTTTGTACTCACGTCTTTCTGCGGTTGAAACAATATTCGTTCTGATGTATATTCATGTTTATTTGATGCTATAAATGAACTAGTATGAAGAGATAGTTGGTTCACGAGCCGCTTGAAGGATCTCTCTCGACATATTAAGGAGCCACTATATGGTATTTAGAGTTTAAACTGCTTTAAAAATTTACAATATTTTAAATATGAAACTGTTTCATACGTTATCATGTGTCCTCTTTGCTCCGCGATGTATTTTTCACTGCGGGAGAACATGATGTGTGGTGTGAGAGAGCATGGCTTGTCGGGCAGGTTTAGCAGCAGGGGGCAGGTTTTGCGAAGGGTCAATTGACTACTTGCACAACTACTTCCGCATTCTACTCATTACTACTCAGGTTTACTAATGTTTCCGTTAACAGCGTTTAGCGCACCTACATACTGACAGTTATTTATGAGAATGCAGATTACTATGTTTTATGGCAGTGAATTGATTAAAACAATCAATCATGTTCTCTGCCTTAACATGAATTAATTGAACCTGCTGAGATGTTCCTATAAATATCATTTCTTTCCAAATGTGCATTTTGAATAAAAAATAAATTTAATCTGCAGCAGTCCAGTGCTCCTTAACAGTGTTTTTCCTCTTACTGATCATATTGCATATCTATTGGGTTTACATTTTTAATTGAATTTGACTGATAAGGATTGAATTGCTTGTGTGCATTGGTGCTCTTATTCCAGTCTTTTAAAAAAAGTTGAATCAATGAATGTGATGTAAGAGTAAGTTTAAAATATTCTGGCTAAGCCCCCAGCGTGAGTTTTTCAAGACGACTGTTATTTAGATCCTATAATTTTATTGTTTCCATGGTGATGAGTCATTGCTTGTTACATAACGCACCGCAGCCACAGTATATGACTGATTATCTGCTTTTATTTAATTTTTCCTTTATTATTCAAAATATTCACAAATTTGTTCATTATAGCATGAAATATCTGATATTCCGATTGTCATATATGTGGAAGTGGATGTGTTTTGCTGTTTAAACACCTTTATAACGATCGCGTTAGTTAGCTAGCCTACATGCGCGATGGGCGCCGCCATTTTGTGCAGCAGTAGAGAGAATCACATCTGTTGGATTTACAACACGTGAATTGATTCACATTCATCCACCGACATACATGAAAGTAAGTGAGACGGTGAACTGAGAGAAGAATAGAGTAAACTTTAAAGTTACTTATTACACAATGTGTTTCTGATCTGAATAAAACGTGTCGTCCAATTATAATAGAAAGGATTGTTATTGTCGCATAGACAACATTGTGCATTTTACATACTCTAAATGTATTGTTTTGTTAGCAGCCTACTTATAGCTATGTAGTTACATGTCTGAAACTTAAAATAAACATGTGGTTGAAATCACTGCATTGTGATATGTGAAAAGCTCGCGCAATATGGCAAGCCGTTTTGACTTTTATTCATTTTCAGGATATGAACTTGTGATATCAACAATTACAATTTCACTAGTTAAAATGCTTATTCTTGATATCAGAAATTAGATTTCCACTAGTAACAACATTAATTCTTGATATCAACAATTCAATTTCCACTAGTAAAAACTATAATTCTTGATATCAAGAATTGTATTTTTATTAGTGAAATCTCGCCATAGCCTGCCATTCAAATTCAATTGTTGATATCAAGAATTAATTTCTTACTAGTTGAAATTCCAGTTTCACATATCAGGAATACAATTCTTAATAGTAAAAATGTTCATTTCTGATATCATGAATGTGAATCAATTGAATTTGAATTTTAACTAGTGAAAATGTAATTGTTGATATCACAAGTTTATATCCTGAAAATGAATAAAAGTCAAAACATGACTTGCTTGCCATATGCGCACGGTTTCTAGTTTAGCGCCTGTCAAAGTCACGTGATGTATTGAACAAAATAATCACACCGTTGTGATACGCTCCAGTTACCAGTCAAGACTGATCACACGGTGGGTTAAAGAAATGTAACAATGTTAAGTATTTAAATAATCTTAAACAGTACAAAATAATCACACCGTTGACAATGTTACTACATAAATTTTAAGAATTCTTACGTAAATTACATGATTGACAATGAAAAATGACACAGAATAGTGATTCAAATATGTAATACAAATAAATAAAGGTTCTTACTGATCTTATTCATCAAGTCATACACAAGTCACTAGTTTGGTGAAATAATCAAGCACGGTTATCAGCCTCTGCTTTTTGAGATTGGCTTAGATTGGATTAAAATTTAAAGATCCATTGAGCTTGTAAAAAAAAAAAATCTTTACTTATCTATATCTTCATAATATCTCTTCTCCTGTCACTTGATAATATCCAGTTTTTTTTAAATCGTTTTGCTGACACTGATTTTAAGTGCTGTTTAGTCAACTAGATGGCTACATTGAAAATATACACAACTGGCAATACAGTAAATGCGTTGTAGCCTACTATTTCAAAATGGAACTGCGTCACGAAGTGCAAGTAGTTCATTCTTAGCAAATTTTTCTTTTAAGCCGGTAACCAGTCACGTTGGTTCACATAAACAAATTGAATTGACGGTTAGAGGTGAACAGGCTTATTCAGTTCTTTTTTAGTCTGTTATTTTTTTAATAACTTTGAACTGGTTCTTTGGACATACTTATAGGCTTATTTGGTGGTGTGCAGGGAGTGTGCTTTGCTACTTCTGATCTGTGTCTTGTGTCATCAACCTGGAACTAACATTCGATTTAATTTGATTCTGTGAACTGGCTCGACCGGTTACTGGCATGTTCAAGAATCGAACATCTCTACTGGAAACTATAGTGAATTATATGTATACATACGTTTTTCAAGTATTGCAAAAATGTTGAAGTAGAGGCATGTGTTTTCAATTACATTATTCTGAAAAATAATAGTATTTAATAATAATAATAGTAATAGTCCCCAATAGTATTTTTTTCCCTCTGCAATCAACTAAACAGATTTAAGTTGGATATGCCAAAACATCTGATTTTTCTGCCTGTCTGAACAAAGTCTTTCTTCTCAGTGAAATAAACAAGAGTCTTGCTAGATTACAGCTACAAAGTAAACCATATTTTGTGCAGAATATTTAATTACTCTAACACAACAGCCCTGAGGTTCCACTACAAAGCTAGCAAACTAACATAAAGTTATTTACAGAAATACATCATTTGCCTAAAGCAACGATCATCCTACTGTTCTCATAAAAAGTTTTTAGAGTCTGATCAGAAACATGGAGCTTTTGGTTATTTTTTGTTTAAAGAGGTCATAATTGACTCTTAAGAATTTTATTTTCTTCCCTGAAGTCCTTTCTATGATGTTGGTCGAGTTTTGTTGCTCCAAAAACAGCTGCAATTTAGTATCACATGAGAATTTGTCAACCTCCCCCTGTTTTTGTTACTGAAACTTTACGAGTTCTTATTCAAATACTTCTATTATGATTGGCTGACCTCTGCATTTGAAATCATTAACTGTCACCACAGAGTGTCACCATGAACGTGTGCAATCACTGTAAAAGTGTTGTATATTGTAAGTGAGTATGAATTGTGTTGCCCTTTCCCAAGTAGGAATTGATGTTGGAATTTATGACTCTTCAGAATATTTCAAAAGATGTAGACACATACTGAGCTACAAATGCAATTTTTGTTCTAACAATGTGTTATCTCACTCTCTAGCTGGCTGCACGTTTGAGGAAGACTCCGACCCCAGCCTCTGTGAATACAGACAGGCACAGGAAGATGATTTTGATTGGCAGCTTGTACGGACCTATAGCTGGCCACACATGACCTCTGACCTCATAAGAGGTGAGTTTCTTTCTTTCTTTCTTTCTTTTTAGACTGTCCAACTAAAATGTTTCCAACAAACATTCCATAACTTTATTTAAGACCAGATAACTTTGAACAAATTTTCTATTAAAGGTACAATATGTAGAATTTTTATATTAAAATATCCAAAAACCACTTGCACAGTGTTATATATTTTGTTTAGCTGTGTACTTGCATTATCCTAAATGTTTCCAAGAATTTGTAAATTCAGAGAAAATCACAATTTTAAATAGTGGGCCACCCCGGTCTTTTCACTTCACATTGCGCCTGTAAATGACGTAATATCCCTGGGCTCACAGTAACCATGGCATCAGACACGGACAACTGCGTAACGTAAAGCGGCGCGCTGCTGTTGTTTCGTTCAAACATTATGGACCATGGCAAGAAAACTTTGGGACAAAAGGAGAAATAAAACGAGGATCAATATCAGCGTGAGGTTTCCAAGATGGCGAGAGCTTTGCGACAAACTTTGACTTGACAGAGACGGTGCTCTTGCACGTTATTAGACAAGATAAGACTATAAGACTAATCAATGTTATATAGCTCAACACGATGAAGTGTTAGAATATCATCAGTATGATAATCTAATGTTGATCTATCTTACTGTTAAGTCTATTACAGCCAAGAAACTAATACTAAACATTACAACTTTCAACACACTCAAATGCAGTTTAGTATGATAGTGTAACGTTAGACCAAGTGAAATAGCGCTGCGTTACCTCACAGTTTTAATTCATCAAATAAACTGACCTGCATGAGTAGTATATCAGCACTTATGAGTAGTTCGGTAGAATGAAATGTCCTCGTTTCTTTATATCCCCCAGGACTCACTGATGTGTCACTGATATCTGTCTCTCATTAGTAATCGCGTCCGCGATTCTCGTCCATGCCCAGCTTCATACCACAGTCATGTTAAAAACATGCATTCACTCATCCATAAACATTATTAGATCCATCGGCATGACGACAAATTCCATGATCCCATATTCACTGCGTCATCAATCTACGCCTTTGTTATTGTTTTCAATTGTTTAGCGCCCCTTAGTGGCGAAGAACTACGGATTGTACCTTTAATGTTACCGAAAGAATGTTTGTTCATGACTTTTAAAGAAAACCTTGCCAGAATATTAGCTACATTTCTGAAAATGTTCCCTATTTGCTAGATTTGTGTACGAATGTAAAGTTCCTTCGGGGAATGCAATTGTTTCGCAAGAAATTGCAAATGTCCCCTTAGGGGTTTTGTAGTTAAGTACTTTTGTGCTACGCTGCGTTCGAAATCAAATTCTTCCTTACTATACAATATGTGAAAAACAGTATGCCAAAAGAGTAGTATATCTGAATACATAGTATTTGAAAAACATTAGGTGAAAAGTCCAGGATTACCTACTACTTCGGGTGAGATTCTGTAATGTGCATTTTATGGACACTTTACTATGCCATGAGGCCACGGTAGAGGATTTACGCAACTGACGCTGGTAGGTCACATGATAATGACAACACAGCTGATGTAGTATGTCTGGATTACATTCATACTGCACACTTTCATTCTATATAAGAACATACTCTTTAATGATCACAAAGTCATTTTTGGGTGGACTATCCCTTAAAACAAATTAAAAGTATAAGCAATTTTCAATTAATGATAACAAACACCAAAAACTTCACTGATGCCAAACAAATTAGCTTTCTTTATAAAATACAGAATTCACTGGATTATTCAAAAATAGACATTTCCACATGAGTATTAATATAAACTATTTGATAAAAAAACAACTATGTAGTAATACAGTGTACCGTTATTGTGATACTACTAACAATACTGTGATGTAAAATGTTCAGTACCCTGGACACATTCTAGTGGCACGTAATGTTGTTAACTGGACATAAGAAGCTTGAAGCACTTTGTGGCACTTTGTGTTGACATTTCTTTGAGTGGCCGTCCAATAGTGCACTTATCTGGAGGGTTAAATTCCATCAAAGCTGCTAAAGACACTCCAATTGAGACAACAGCTTAGTTTATTGGGTGCTATTTGCTCAATATTATTGATCCATACTGGGGTATGTTCAGCATGTCAATGAAGTGGAACTGAAACACAGAAAAAGAGAGAGAGGAGTAAGGTAGACAAGTATAATGCAGGTCTAACAGAAAAGAAAAGCTCTCTAGAATACTGAAACTTCAGTGAAAAGTCTATTAATCTTTTGCATTTCAAGTTTTCACACTCTTCAAATCACCTTTTCACATTTTGCGTTTAAAGTGCAGTAGTTAATTCTGTCTTGTTTTACGCCTTGTACCACTAGTAAGTAATAGTACTAATGGTTCGCTTTCAAAGGAACTCCAGTCTGCATCGGATAACACATCCCACAGAACCCGGTGTCTGAGGCATGTGTGAAACTAAGCCATTGGCCAATGCAGTGCGATGCACCCAAGCGTATAATACCTGTAAACATATAATAAATTAATGAGTAGCAAATATGCTTCGAATATGTCTTCTAACTCATGCTTGTTCTGGTTTTACAGAAGCAATTTAAGAGGTTTCCCTGATAAAATAACACTGTTAATTAAAGGGATAGTTCACCAAAAAATGAAAACTGTCATAATTTACACAATCTTTTGTCATTCTAAACAAAAACGACCCATAGAGTACATCAAATATGATAAACGGAAGTTCTTGATTGTCTTGTGAGAGTGTACACACAAGCAGGTTTGAACTTCCGTTAGACCCAATGTGTGTCAAGCAAGTACATTCAAGTTTCCATTTAAAGTATTTGATCTGCTCTATGCAGATGCACATTGCACATTGATCAATGTTTATTTATGAATAAAAGAAGTATTGTTTACATATTAAAAGTTGATGCAGAATTTTCATTTGTGGCTTGAACCAGTGACAATTCAAGCAATTCAAACATAGAACCATAGAGAACATTTGTACGTTGAAAAAGAATTTGTGACAAAGAGTTTAGATTTTGTATTGACAGCAAATGTGTCCATAATTACGTGTAAAACATAATAATAATAAAAAATAACTAAAGCATAAGCTTATAACCCACTGACAAGTTATATTTAAGTGTTTTAAAACATTAAAGCTATTGGCTAAAACCTATAATCTGTATAAAGGGAAGTTCATTCCGTTTCAACGAGTGTTTTTGATTTCCAGTGTCATGTGCGACAGCATGTTGGTGATCTTTAAGTCAACTTTATGCAAATGAACAGCGACGCAATGGGAGTGCAGACTTGCGTTTTGATGACTCATAAAGTTGGAGACCGCATTCGAAGAGGAACACCGGCTAGCATACAGCACATAAACTCCTGAGTGATCTTCAGGAATTTAACACCCCTTAAAATGCTTATAAACATGCTGATTGAATTTGGAGTAATACATTCTGTTTGTTGAAAGCACCTCTTTGTTTACCCCCCCCCCCAAAAAACAAAAAAACAAAACAAAAAACAAACAAACCAAAAAACAAAAAAAAAAACTAGATCATTAAAACTAGACATGTTTTGGATCCATATCAGAAGTGTGTCAGGTCTTCAGTTTTTTGAGTTTTACTTCAGACAGACGGGCGGTGCCCTGATCTTTCAACTGCCCCCTGCTGCAAGAATATGTCAACCCTTCTCTAAAACTTTGACATGCCGCCTTTGAAGATCAGGTGCAAAAAAGCAAAAAAAAAAAAAAAAATCTCAGCAAGCACTGCAGAAATAGCTCTTTGCATTTAAATGGCACATTAGCACGGACCAATTTTCCCCTTGTTTCCTGACGAGATTGAGATGCTCATTTGTGTTGATGCGGGGAAGCAGTGCTGTCTTTGATGTCAAGGTGTAATAAGACAAGCTTTCAGCCTATCGGCTTGTTGCTTCGCTCTTTTCTGCCGCTCTTCATGCTGCTTTGTAGTGTGTTGATTAGAGAAATGGATTGAATATATTATTGGAATAAGAGGCAGAGTTAATAAGCTTTAATGGCAGGTTTGTTCTTGCATCAGAATGAGAAAACTTTACCTGTTTGGAGTCATGCTGTGGAATCTCAGAAACTCGAGTAGAATATTTGATGAACATTTGTTCTGGCACTTTCTGTTTAACTGGTGCAACAAACATGGGATTACTGATTTCTGGTCCAACAAGTTGCAAAATGAGCTTGATTTGCAACATTTTTCAACATTAACTAAGCCTACAATATTAATCGTCTATAATATAATAAAAGTAGACAAGACTGAAATGGTGGAAAGAAAACAATGTATAAAAGTAATACTTTCATTTAATGTTGAGTTGCAGTGAGTCAGAGATTATGCTATGCCAGAGGTCTTCAGCTCTGCTCCTGAGTAACCTATGTCCTGCAGAGTTTAGCTCCAACCCTAATCAAATATGTTTGATTAGGTGAAGTTGGTGAAGTTGAACTTCTAAAATTGTGTGTACTCACGTCTTTCCGCACTTGAAACAAGATTTCTTCTGATGACCATTCTTTGTTTATTTGATGGTATAAATGAACTAGTTTGAAGAGATGGTTGGTTCACGAGCCAATTGAAGGAGCTACAGTGATCTGTCACGACACATTAAAGAGCCACTATATGGTATTTATTGTTCAAACTTCTTTAAAAAATTACAATATATTAAATATGAAACTGTTTCATATGTCTGTCGACACATTGTCAGTGTCCTCTTTGCTCCACAATGTATTTTTCACTTCGTGAGAACATGATGTGTGGTGTGAGAGTGCATGGCTTGTCAGACAAAGCAACAGTAACTAAAGTGGACGGGTCTTTGCGAAGGGTCAATTATGGCATGGCGTGAATGCACCTTTAAACTACAACCCTTATTAAACACACCTGAACCAGCTAATTGAGGTCTTCCGGATTATTAGAAACCTGAGGAACACAATACTTTTGCAAGAGAAGTTTCCCCAAGAAGATTTATGTTTACTTGTGGAACTTATGTGTTTTTCCTCCCATCTCATATTATTTCCATCACCACCAGAGAGAACACAGACCTTTTACTAGAGAACGCAACATTTACTCCAGTCATTCTCCAAGTTCTGTGAAAGCAAAAATTAAGAAGTTAGTGATTTCAAGTAAGACAACATTACTGCGATTTTAGCATGAGCTGGAAGGCTGAGGAGACAGAGAGAGATGCCATTCACTTGTCTGATGTTGAAGAAAAAAAAAGTGCAGCGCTAACTTCTCTAAGATGACATGGTGTATCAGACCGGCTTAAATAAATCCTAATTAAACTGAAGGCCTGGGACATTGTGAGAGTTTGAGAATGTCTTTGGAAGTTTTGGAATTCAGGATGGATGAAGCTACTGCTACTGTACTGTGTTACACTGTGTTTAAGGTATGCTACAAGAAGTTTAGATATTTAGGCTTTGGTCTAAGCATTCGGTTTTAGTGTGTAAGCAATGGGCAAAAACTGTAAAATGTATATAATTATTATTATTTTTTTTTTTGTTTTAGAAAATGACCAGTAGATAAGACCCTTATTCCTCAGCTGGAATCATGTAGAGCCCTTTAAAGCTGCATTGAAACTGCAATTTGGACCCTCAACCTGTTGGTTAGTTCACTACATGGAGAAAAACCTTTGATTTTAATAATGTATTAGTAATGTTGAAATTAACACTAAAAGGGTACTTCACCACTGGCAAAATGGGCTTTCAATAAAACTTAGCTGCCTATACAGTAGGGTTTTTTTTTTTTTTTAAATCACATACTGGTAAGAAAGCTGTTGCCATTGTTTCATTTTTACCATAACATTTAAAGTGATAAACCTACTCTTACAATAACTGTTAATAACCAGTGGTGGACAGTAATGAAGTAAATGTAATTTGTTACTTTTCTTAAGTAGCTTTTTCGTGTATCTGTACTTTACTGGAGTATTTCCATTTGGTGAGACTTTTTACTTTAACTTCACTACATTTCAAAGTCAATTATCTTACTTTTTACTCAACTACATTTTGCGAAATCAGTCGTTCCTTTTTATTTATTAGTGAATAAAAACCGAGCTGGTTAAGCGTGTGGCAAACCACCAATCAGGGAACAACGCACGCTCTGTTTGGAACTTGGTTTGGTTGCTGTTTACTTAGCGCGAGCAGTTCAGCGTCAGTGCAACGGCATAACATTGAGAGTACCAGTGCCTTTATCATGGAAGAATCGCGAACTCCTGACTCCAACGTCCCACAACACCCGTGGCCTTATTTGTAGTGGTGGGTAGAGCGAGGCTTCATGAAACACTGAAATAGATGAAGCAAATGTGCCGTATTGTGTCGAGGCTTCGAAACTATACCGAGACCCGTCTCCGCGGTGACACCTAGTGGTCAATTGCACATGTTATCTGAAACAACTTTGACAACAAGCCATTTAAAAAAATAAAAATGTTGTGTTTTTGTTAGTGTGGTGAGTTTTTAACATACTCACTATATAACTATAATATATAATAATAATAACTAGGTTATTTTGGTCATGAAAATGAATAAAACAAATCAATCCACAATGGTCTCATTTTTGTTTGTTTTACAGATTTTTTATAAATGTCACTATATCGTAAACGCTATCTCAAAATCTTTCTCCTCTCACAAAAACCCACGAGGTGAAGGTGCATTAACTCCTCTTTTAAACTTTGTAGGAGTTGAGACAGATGTGCGATTGTGTGATTTGTTCCCGCCCCTGTCAATCAAGCGCAGACTAGGTGAGCATGACACCTGTCGAAACGCAGAAGCTTCGTTTAGCCATAGTCACGTGACATGGGTGTTTCGAAACATCTACGCTTCGGGATCTCGACACTGTGTCGAAACGTTAGTTTCGCGTCAGCCATCCCTACTTATTTGCGCAATTTTTTTTGAAATCGTTGAAAAGAAGAACGAGTCTTTCATTTTCAACTGCCTCGGAATTGTAGAATTTGTTCTTACAAGAATCCAATCCTAGGAAACACGTCGAGGTATGCCATTTTTAATGAGTAATCCAACAGTAGCTTGTAGAAAACGGGTTCATTGTTTATGTTAAGTTTTATTGTTTATGTTCACCGAAGTTTGAAATATTTGAAGCTCAGTGCTCCGATATTGATATTAGCACTTTTTGTTGGAATATAAATTCTATTTTGACTAGTTTTGCTTGCACGTATGATGCTAAAACATTGTCAAGTGGAGTGGAGTGCCCCTTATTAATAGAGATCGCCTTTCAGCAGGGCTTATTTCTAGTCTAGTTTGAGTCGCTTGTAATATATATTTGAAAAAGCAGCGCGCGTCAAACATCTTTCCAGACATGAGAAGCATTTATTAACATCTCGTCCAACAAAAGACAACATTTAATAACATGTTTTTACTCCAAACTCACTTCATAATGACAGTTGCGCATCCTTCTGAGAGATAAGGCAGTCGTGTGTTTATTAGTCATGTTTAATCAATCAAAGCGTTTCAATCTTCTGTTTATTCAGCTATAGCGATATGACGCGTTATCTTCTTCTGCTGCAGCGCATATTTTGAGTTCCTGCGCAAGAGCGCCCTCTGGCTTTCAGACTGCTGATCACAGAGCTGTACTGCTCTGACAAGCTGCACATTAAATAATCGCAACCTTTGCCCTAATATGAGGATTATGAAAAGCTTCAGGAGTCATCTGAACATGGCGCGTCTGCAGCAGACAGAGCAAAGTCAAAAACACACACGCAACAAACATGGCCGAATCATTTAGCAAGAAAGTTCCTTATGACAGGAAAAGCAACAGATGGAAAGATATAACAAACGCTGCCACCAAAAAAACATTTTTGAATGATGCAAAATATCGTCTGATTATCGTTATCGGAAAAGTCTTAGAAAATATTGAGAAATCATTTTTTGTCAATATCGCACACCCCTACTGGCAAGTGTGTTTCTTTCGATACAAAAAACTAGTTCCTGTTACAGTAAATCTGATATGGCCAGTTGATATTTCTGAAGAGACATTCAGATACAATATAGTAAAAGAAAACTCACGTGAACCTGTGTTTAATACAAACTTTTATTAAACTTAAACCTGCAACTGTTACAAATAAACCTTAAAATAAACTCTCAATTCCTGTTATTTAATTTGGTTCTAAAGGAAATTGTTTGGTTTCAAGGTTTTGGGCTCATGGTAATTTTAATAGATATCAGTGTCTGAATAATAATATTCTATTAATAGATCAGTGTGCTAAGAGTAACAGAGTCTTTTCACATAAACTGAGATGATTAAGCAAGAGACTTGTGACAAAAATTGAGGCCATTATAGCCTTAATAAATTATAGTACTTCGAATACTTAAGTACATTCGAAGGCAAATACTTTTGTACTTTTACTCAAGTAAAATTTAAAAGGGAGTACTTTTAATTTTACTGGAGTAATATTTTACCTAGTGTATCTCTACTTTAACTCAAGTACTTGGTTTGTGTACTTCGTCCACCACTGTTAATAACCCTCTCTCAATCCGAGTATCCTGGGCATGGATACAAAAATGTGGAAGTATAATCAGTAGTTTTCACAAAAGCCATGGAGCTGTTAAAAGTCTGCCGGTTGATGTGTCAAATAGACTTTTGCTGACAAATAAGCATGAATTTCTTGGTCCAGGTAACACAAAGAATGAGTAAACATTGTTCATTTTTATTTACATATATTACTGACTTCGTAACAGTACAAAATAGCTTGAAAATCAGCAAAGTTAAAATTTAAGATTAATAAATTATGAACAGAATGCAAGAAATATTTTTTTGTTTCCATACATTCTGAGCTGTTTGTTTCCATACAACAAAACTGGATGATAATTTATACTATCAAGCTCCAAGTAGGACAGAAAAGTAGTTCATACTTCTCATGGTTTCAGATGACCTGAAATATAGTGCACAACATGACAACTTTATTTGAGGAATGAGCCATTCACCAATAGTTTTTTCCTCTGCTAGAGCTCAAGAATCCCATTTGCACTTGTATTCAATTCAAAAATGATGCCTTTGGATGCATTGCACCAGATTTGCTATCACTGAAACAAAACACTATTAGTTCTCACATGTCATGTCACTGATCAAGAAGTGATATGTTTAAAAATGTAACAGCATTGAGAGCTTCTGTACAGGTTTCATTTTGGTGACATTTTTGAAAAAAAAAAATCCTTTAAATTTAGCACAAAAGTTCTCGCTGACTACATTTTGAAGCATTAAGTTCTTCTGTTAACTCTCCCTCATGGCCCAAGGCAACAGCAGTACAATAATGAGCAGATAATGATGGAATTGTGGGCTTCTTGTGGATTTGGTTCATTCAGAGGTCTATAAGATAATCACATTCATATTGAAAAGTCTCTGAAGTCATTGCTGTCTCATCCTTAAGTAGTGAAAAGTTATATGGGTGTTTATAAAGAGTGCATCTATACAAAGTCTACACTTTGCAGGCAAACAATCCGAGCTATGTTTTCCTGCAAAACCATGAAGGAAATTATAAGCTGGAATGCTGCCACTTTGCAGGACTCTAGGAACCTTGATTGTGCATATGAGCTACTGTGGCTATTTGAGAGATTTCTATGGGATTTGAGAGGGAGAAAGATAGCAAGGGGTGGACTGACATCAGAACAGAGATGACTGGTCTTGTCAGGATAATTGATATCCAGGTAGTCAGGTGTATGTGGGCGGATCTGTGGGTGATAAGTGAAGTAATAATGATGGGCTGTTCACTGCCATTAGTGTGAGTCTTACTAAAATGGATGGTCATTTGAATAATGAACCATAAGCCACCTTTTAAGTCACCATGAGTCATTCATACTGATACTAGATAGTTTCCCAGAAAATATGAGATATTTGTCTACTGTTCAGGGTTCAAGGCTGTATCCTCATGTTAGACCACCCATGGTTCATAGATTGATGAGAGATTTTTGTAGGTTAACCTAGAAATCACCTTGGTTTCCTCATCAAAAACCCAAACGGATTTTCCAATTGGCGCTTGGATTATTGCAGAAAAATAAGCTCTGTGACCGACAAAAGTTTTCTTACATATTTTGTTCATCATGGTTATCTTCACAAATGAACGTAACTTTTACAAATTTTGAAGCCTAAATCCAATCAGAAAAGGTTAAATGCAGGCTATAACAAACTACAGTGAGTCTTGAATGTCACCAAGCTTGAACATGGAAGAACATGATTATGAACACAATGAGCCTGTAAAAGTCGACTAGTGAGTAGATAAATTTACCCGTTCATGTGATGGCATTTAATGTGCCCGACAACCTCTGTAGTCCATTTTAGACTCTTGTTAGCAACTTCCTAAAAATCACAAGGGGGCTATGTATTTTAGGTTATAGAATAAATCTTTAAAATATCTTGAGCTTATGCAAACCACAGGCATTTAACCAAAAAACCTTTTGGCTACAATCCTAACAATCTTCAAGTTTTGTTCTACAAAAATACGCCATCCCTGCAGCAGTCTATTTGCCATTTAAGTATGGAATTGCAAGATTAGTCAAGGGCTTTTATAGGAAATTGTAAGCTGGAAGACAAAAAAAAAAAAACATAAGGATATTGTATTAAAATTATTTGTTTGTCTCTGACTAAAAATTACATTTGAATTTTAGGAGGAAGGAAGCCGTCATTAAATGGTCTGTCATCAGAGAAAGAGCCACATAGGGAACAAATAACAGTAATGCATAATCAACGTTTTGTGAACGTCTTAAAATTATGACAGCTCGAACAGACCTTTAGCATGTTTTTATTGCTGTGCAATTTCTGAAATTACAGTGAATATTGTAATTTCCTCAGTGAAGTGTCAAGACCATAAAAGCTATGGAGCTCAGTTATGAGTCCAACTGACATGTCTTATTTGGTCTTATTGTGCAGTGTCACAGCCGGTAATTACAGCTTCAGAATGCATTTCCATTTTCAACAGCAACTGCAAGTGTGTGTGTGTGTGCGTGTTTACACTGTGCTTGTCTTTTTAGTCTGATTATCTTTAATGAAGAATAGTCCTCAAAAATGAAAGATAAACAGTTAATTTCCTCTAAATGACAAAGGAATGTGTTCTGTAATTGCTTGGTGATAGTCTTGGAAGTGTAGATGTTTTAGATTTTCATACATAAATAAATAAACTGGTGTCGTGCCAAATCTTATGTACCTGTCAAATTCTATCCTGCTTCGAGCCCAAAGCAAATTCTTTGACTGATAGTGTTTTTTTTTTCAATGCCTGAACCGAAATCAGAAAAGTGAAAAGGGAGCTATAACACATGGAGAAATCTGTCCATTAGCATTTCCATTAACAAAATACTATAGTATTACTTTAATAATAGATTTGCGTAAATGTTTAACACTATTTTATTTACAGGTGAAGTATGTAGTTTCTATGACTCTAGTGGCACTAAGTGTATTAATACAATATATTTTACAAACACCCATCCTGCATGTTGCTGAATATCTTTTCCCATTTAACTCGTCAGCCCGGTCCCACACCGGATAAACACCCTCTAGCTCCACCTTCTACAGCAGCAACGGAAAAACTGACACTATTACCTCTCAATATTTTGAAAGTTCCTGGGAGGCTCAATGTTTACACTTTTGGGAGAGATAAACTCATGGATGGCATACTAATAGTAGGCAATGAACAAAACTGGGTTAAGAGAATGTATTTTAATAAATAACAAATTTAATAAATAATCTTACATGCTTCACCTTTAAGTATTTTATCTTACACATTTTCGTATCTGCTTACACCCCACTGAGGGTTAGTATTAAGGGTGGATCTTCATGCTAATTTTTTTTTTTCGCCCTAAAAATCTCTTTTGAAGCAAACTGTGCAAATTCATACAAACTCACCAACTTTTCTCATGAGATCAGTTTGATGAGAATAGAAAAAGACAAACCAGGCCCATTGGTAATGCGTACTCAAAATTATTTTGCTACACTTTCAAAGTGAAATGTCCAGTGAGTGGTGCTAAAAGCATTATCCAAAATAGATGAATCTGAAACATTTTTTTAAACAGTTTTTGTACATAGCATGGCAGTTTGAAAATGAAATGTCAGATGAGTGCCACTAAGATATGCCAAGTAATGCTCTATGGTGTTTGAAAATAACGGACCCCCTACATTATTCCGTACCCTAAACCTAACCGATACTCTTAAAGGTGCAATGTTTAAAGTTTTTGCAGTAAAATATCCAAAAATCACTAGGCCAATGTTATATATTTTGTTGAGTTGAGTACTTACAATATCCCAAATGTTTCCAACTATTTGTAAATCATGAGAAAATTGCGATTTTAACCAAGGCTCTGGGACGTGTGCGGGAATAGCCTGTCAATGACATCATATCACTTTTCCACTTTTACTGCCGTAGAAACCATTACAACATAGTCTCATGGACAAATGCGAAAACAGTAGTTGTAGCGTCTTTCAAGCTACTAGCTTATTTCGCGCAGTCATTATGGAACACAATTATTCTTTACTGTTTGTAGCTGGTTCTGTCTACAAAGACAAGTCCCATAAACGTAAACGTCAGCCAAATGACCCAAGAAGATTTTGGGACTAGAAGAGAAAGAAAACAAGGATCAACATTGGTGTCGCAAATGGAAAGAACTATGCGACAAACTTAAACTAGACAGAGACGCAGATCTTGCATGTGTTTTAATAGACAGGTGAGTAACTATTTGGATTACTTAACTGACAGAAAACTTATGATTATTATATCGATCAACAGTGTTATTCTAGTTGAATGTCTTGTTCTTGTCTATGGATATGATGTAAAAAACAATGAGGTGATGTTCACTACAAATACTTAGACATGTTATGAACTTTTGACTGTACTTTTGTTTTATCTGTAGCTTTAGTGAAATACTCATCACTACATCAAATGTGTCAAATGCCAAAACTGCATATGAGTCTGTACAAGTAATGTTTATTTAGGACAGCGTTATTGCATTTGGTTTGTGATTAGTTTGTTGACATTGCCATACACTTCACCCGACATTATAAACAAAGTAAATTAATACAGTATGTGTTAAACATAAATATTAATCAGCCTTTTTGCAAATGATATGGGTACGTTCAACTGTACTTTTACTATGATTGTTTTGAACACATAAAACTGCGCAGCGTTATCACACCAATGAATTGGACAAATGCAGTAACATCTATGACAACCAATTTAATGTTAAACCTTGCTTTACTAGCGGGTAATTCATTATAATGAAATAAAATCATGTCATCAAGTGCAACATTTATAAAACTACTACTTTACCTCATCCATGAACATGAAACATGATTCCCATCTGATTGATTTAAATCAGCGGTGGAGTAAAAGAAGACAATTCCCATAATTCAAGCTACGCCGTTGTTGTTGTTGTTGTTTTGATTGTAATGCCCTCTAGTGGCCATTTTTTTTTACATATTGCACCTTTAACAAAAGCAAACAAAAATGTATATATAAAATGATATATAAAAATGCATAGATAAAAATGCATTTACAGTATTGTAGAGTCAAACAGCCTGGGTAACTATCCAAACCTCGACATAACTTGCTGTGCTTGCCTAGCATATTACAGTGTAAAGTTATTCACACACACACACATATACATATATATATATATATATATATATATATATATATATATATATATATATAGAATGTGTGCTGTCAATGTTAGATATGTTAATACCATATTTCATTCTTAAATCATATAAATATTTAATTGTGAAAGGCACTGTTTTGAGGCACAGTTTAATTTTAAGAATAAGACAAATTGCATGGAACATTTGGGCACAGCAGCTAAAATAAATAACTATATAACTAGTTATATATAAGTATTGCACTGAGATGGTTGGTTTTGTGAGAATTCAATCAAAGTGTATCTCATTTAAATATTTTATTTAGTAGACTTCAAGTGCATATCAAAAAACTAAATGTTTGTTTATGACTACCTGATATCATTGTTCCTCTACATCAGTAAGTCAGAACGGCTTCATATTCCCCAGCGTTATAACTAATGTCTGTTGACACCCATGACGGCATGAGGCATTTTTCATAAAAATCCTGTTTCCTGCAATTCCATCTCTCGCAGCCTAAGTTATTTCACTGAAGATCAATTCTCTCTTCGGAGCCTTTCATATGAGGAAAAAAAAATACAATTTCAGCCCACCCTAATTCTTAGCAGCAGAGAAGGCAATTTAATCCAGCCGTTTTATCGTGTATAGGAGCATTTGACTGACAGCACGTAGGATGAGTCCCTCGATGGCCTACTGATTGAGTCTCTCTTCCCAGACCCACACGGCAGCCCAATTAAAACACAAAAGATGCTTTGTTTCTGCAATTATCAGATACATTGAAATCTTTCTGCAGATAAGACTCATTCAAATGCCATTGATATGCGTTTTGATGGACTCAGTTGCAATTATCACCTCTTTTGTCCGGCCGTGATTGCTGTTTATCTGGTAAAAACTTCAACGTGATTCGTTCTGATTTGTGCGTGGGTGGAAATTTTCACGTCCCTGGCGCAAGTAAACACACTAACAAAAATAAACTTTTTGTAGAATTCAAACATCCAAGCATGCATGATTGTTTGATGTAGAACATGCTGACTTTAGCTGCCGATCAATGGGATGACATTAGATGAGGGTCTGTGTGAACTAAATAGGACTTTCGGAGCTCAATACGCTGGTCGATAAGACAGATTTGAGGAGAAGCAGAGACAGTACAATGGGAGAAAATGATTTTCATTGCTTCTTGGCACTGTCCATAGATGCTACAACAAAAAATATGCCAGTTGGTTTGACGTTAACAAGAATGAAATTCACTTTAAAGTGCAGGTCAAGCTTAAACTTTGAATTTTCTTTTTTGTTGTTGTTGTTGTGGAAGCGGTTCTATGCAGACCTCTTTGGTTAGATTAGTATTAGTCAGTACAGGATTGATCCAAATTCGATACTGTGTGTTACCCCTGGTTGTTACTGTCGCCTTCATGTTGCTTTAAGAGCATCATCATGTGTATAAGCGCTTTTGTGCCGCTCTTTATTCGAGTCTTTCATAGTATGATAGCTTGGGTAAAATATAATTAATATTTAGCCTATTTATTTGTCCTATTGTGTCTATCAGATCTGTTACCCTATTAAAAAGCTCCAATATACATTTAAAAAAAATGCTTTTTATAGAGCATATAATCATAGATTAATAGTTATTTGTAATTGCTATTTTTAAATTCTAAATTTTATCAGTAAGAGGCTGACTTCAGTTGTGGCCAAAAAGGGATGTCCAGAGGGCATATTTGCACAATATTTGCTTTTAATGACTTTTCAGGTTCTATTAAACAATCAAAATATGATGAGTAAGTTATGAAGAAGGATACACTAAACTTGATTAAGGTATTAAAATGACAAAATTATGTGGCAAGAAAGGCATACTCCAACATATAATTAAATATGGGTTTTATTGTATTATGAAAAAAGGCATATAAAGAAAGAAATGCTCATAGAAAATAAAGCATACATTGACTACAATGTGATTAGTTATTAATATTTTGCTGATCCCTTGTTTTATATTACAGTAACCATTCTCCTGGGCATTGACTCACTAAAATTTGCAAATGTTTTAAGCTTAACTTATTTCCAATCCTCCTTTAGTTCTTCCCAAAGTTGAGCTTTATTGAAAGACCTGGGGCCGGTTGCACGGACGTACAACCGGTCGTAAGACTAAGCTTAACGTAAAATGTGTTTTAAGTCCGGCGTATAATTAATACCTGTTGCACCATGTGGGCGTAGCGCACGTCTGAGACTAAATCTTACATCTAGTCAAAGGTAGGTGTAAAGTGAGAAGTTTCCATGATGAAAATAAAGACAAATAAAAACGTTGAGATGATTGAGCGTCTGGTATACAGGCTGATCATATCGTCGTGTTTTTCAGAGCTGTTCTCGGGTCGGGATTATCTGCTAAATTTGAAAACGTTATTAAAATATAACTTCCTCTATAAATTTGTGTAGGCTACTCTGCACACCGTGTAAACAGGTCTAGCCTATAACTTGCTCCATGAATTTGTACTTTGTGTAAACAGCTTATCTTTTGCCACATAAAAATCTTTTTTTTTTATTTGTTACTGAATTGTTTTGCTTGCATACCAAAATATGCATATACTTACTCAATTGCTCAATAATTTTTCTTGTTTTACAATCTGATAATTTTTTTTTTTTTGGCCCAACAGTAATTTTTCATCTATTCGTCTATTCGTTGGAGCCAATAAATTCACATTTGTAACCATAGTACCACGAACGGCGTCTCAACAGTGCAGTAGAACATATTAGCGTGCACGCGCATCGTCTACGCTAAGCGTTGCTGCACCTAGTCGTAGTTTTCGATGGTGCAACAGGTGTAAATATTCTTCGGCAAGCTGGAAGTAACTAAGTCCAGCGTAGAGCTTACATCCGACTTTTTTACGTCCAGCTGGTGCAACCGGCCCCTGCATCGCAATTTAAGTTTATAATTTCCCAAAGGTTTTCAATGGCATTAAGGTCAGGGGACTGAGGAGGCCACTTGAAGTCTTCAAAATGTTGAGCATGTATACTTTCAATCCACACAACTTTATTGAATTCGCTATGTCTTTGGGATGGTTATGATGTTGGAAAATACACATTTGATTTCCAAACAGATCCTCCATACTTGACTACATTGTGTTCAGCAGGATTAGTATTGGTCTATTTTCAAAGTGGCATCAACTTCCATCATCCTTCCAACACCTGCTGCAGACATGCTTCCCCAATACCCCAATTATGTTTCCCCTGCCATGCCTAATGGTGTCACACATACAGTTGATGTTAAAACACTCCAGTCGTCTCCTACCAACATACCTGGCACAACCCAACACGGTTGTTAAATTTTGATTTGTCGGACTGCAGAATGTGGCTCTAATCTCCAATACATATGTTCTTTAGTAAATTCTTTTTTTTTTTTTTTTTTTATAAAGCTTTAGTTGTTGGCTAAGAGTTCAAGTTTAAATTTGAGGTTGGAGGTCTCATGTAGGTGGTGCTATAATTCTGTGGACATTTTGAACATTCAATATCCAAAACTGATTGACCAGATTTAGCCATTTCAACAATTTCCTTCTTGGTTGCAGTGGACAGCTCTTTCCATTAGACCATTTTCACTAAAACTCACAAAATAAAATCTAATAATATAGCTAATACTTGCCACATAGTGATTTATTGAATTATAGGCTGGGTATAAAGAGTGCAAGCTTGGTATGACCCAAAATTATGTTTCACTGAGTCATTGCAAATCCTAAAATTGAAATGTGAAACGCGTACATTAGTTTTACACTCCAGGCAAAACTTCACAACATGCATACAAACTATGTAATCCATTTTTAATAAAGTTTGAAAAGAGTGTGAAGAAGCCAGTTTCCCTAGGTCAGACATTACTTTGGCCACTTCTGTATATGTACAGTGTGTGTGTATGTGCACGTTTTTCTCGTTGTTTATTTACGTAAATATAAGTAATGTAAAGTTAGTGAACTCGGACATGAAAAAGTGGCATTGAGCCATCCCTAATTTTGATGTGATATTTATTTGAGAAAATATTCTAAAATAAAAAAATATGAAAATATTCAATTTTATCAAGTTTAAATCTTTTTTTTTTTTTCATTTAACAATTACTCATTTGTAATTTTGTAAATATCATGTAAAAATAAATATATGATTTATTTCAGCAATTGAAATGCATGTGTTATTTAGTGTCTTTAAATTACATATTGTGATATTTTATTTATCAGCTTTCTATTGGCCATCTGCCATTTAAAAAAAATCCATATTGGTTTTATATTACATTAAATTGCAGAAACGCATGACTGTGAGTTTTGCCTGAAGCACAAAAAAATTCCCTATGCAGATTTAGCTCGTTATTATGTTGATCTTGTGAATTTGGCGCTTTGACCAACAGAACGTTTCTTGGTTTGAAAGTAATATGCATCCTGCATTTCTACACTATTGACAACTTTTTTGAAAGAAATGTCGCTAATCTGATCCTACCTTTTAAGATAATGCATCGGTAGTTTAATTGGAAGAAAATAATTACAATGACTTAATATAATGTTAAAAGTATTAATTGTTGATGCTTAAATGGATTGTGGGTGGTTCATACAATTTTTATAACACAACCTTTTATTTATTTATTTTATTTTTTTTTTTAAATGAAAATAGCACATGCAAAATGACACAGCTAAAATTTGAACCTCACCTAACCAATCAGAACATAATGTGTGACCATTCCTGGACATGGCATCTATTTTCATTGAGACAAGGTCCCAATGTGTGGGGTCTAATAAGGGAGCTAGTTTGGGAAGGTTTCTCTCCTTATTGTCCATCTCCCTTTCCTGAAATAAAGTTGGATGTAGGGAAACATCTCCACCAGACAGCTATGAACCCCTGACTAGCTGAAGCTCTGACAGGACCAGAACATAGGGATGCCATCAAATGGCAAAAGCGCAGGAATATAAATATCAGGAGGTTGAAAGAGACACTTTCAGTGAGGCGTCTGTGAAGGGGAAATGTCAGACTGGTCTTTTCCTGAAAGTAAACAAAAGATCTTATTTTTTCTGTGTGTACAGCTCAAGCAGCAGGATGTAGTTTGCTCTACAAATAGTAAACTTTGCAGGGAGGGTGAGATAATTAAAATCCAGAGCGAGTGTGTTCTATCTCACTGCATGTTGACTGATCGTCACCCCCGGCCCAAGCACGCTCACGCTCCACACTCTGTCTCAAAGTCATTACTCTTTTCATGGCTTTTCCAAAGTCAATGTTTGTTATTTTAATGAAAGCCCCTCGGACAAAATAACAGGGGAACAGACAAATTTCAGTCATTTTCCAAGCCTGAAAGAATAAAAAACACATCTCTTTGAGTCCAGCAGTCTCTCACTGGAGGGCATTTCTTTGTTTTTACTGTTTTATTTTTCCATCTCACATGCTTATTTGCTGGCTTATCTTACATATGTGCTGTCTGTATGACTCTGTCTGTCTCAATGTCTCCTGGAAGTTCATAGAATTCCTAAAACGTCACTATTTGAAACTGCATTACGAGAAACGTTCAAATGCACTTTTTAAAAAAAATTTTTTATTACATTCTCATGGAGACGAACGGTACTGTCTCAAAGTTGTGAACACCCTAATATCTGATCACGGGTATATATAGGATGTGGCACTTTAACCTAAATATGGACCTATACTCATTCACAGAAGGA
The DNA here is from genome assembly GCA_038088235.1 of Zacco platypus. Taxonomy (NCBI): domain Eukaryota; kingdom Metazoa; phylum Chordata; class Actinopteri; order Cypriniformes; family Xenocyprididae; genus Zacco; species Zacco platypus. Next base: position 16,067,959 of record CM076071.1, on the reverse strand, counting down.
TAGGACATTTTCCGCTGAAGAATGAAGATATGAATGTCAGTTATATCAATAGTTTGGAGACTACCTGCTTTGAGGCCTTTAAGATGCTTTGTACAACCATTAGATCTGTTTTTATTTTTGTATCCATATTAAAAAGTTACAGCATTTACAGTGCCTCCATATCCAGTGCAAAGCTGTGTTGCAGGATTTATGGCTCTTTATGCTGCACATAGTCTACTGAACTTGGGTAAAATGACTATGCAATGCATCGTAAAAAATATAAATAAATAAATAAATTAAAAGTATTTTATGAAGAAACTTAAAAACAGAGAAAATTACTCATCCACCATTTGAAAAGGTTGGAGAAAAGATGTGGAAAATGACAAAAACACTTGTTGATTAGTTCTGATGGAGCAAGGCATCACAAACATACTTCCACACAAGGAACATAGATGGCAATTTGGCACAGGACAGAGAACAAAAGGAGAATAATTAGGGAAGGAAAACAGAAGGGTAACAAAGGAGAGCATGTGATGCAAATGAACCAAAAATGAGGTAACAGGATGGCGGGGCCAAGACTAGAGACTGGCAAAAAAGCACATGGTATACAGAAACAAACAAAAAGTCATCTCTCTCTCTCTCTCACACACACAAACACACACAAAAACCCACTGAACAGAAGAGCACGTGGCAGACAAACACACTCGTCCATGTGGGCCAATGTGCTCAAACAGAAAACAAAACACAAGACAAACAGAAATGCACGGAGCATGGATGTCAGCACCCCGACACCGAAACTGAACCAAGACTAGAATGAAGTGTGAGGATCCAGACACCATGCCCAGAACATGCAAGACAGACTTGAGAGTGTACAGCCCAAAGAACAACCCCAAAGTCGAACACACACAAGCAAGAGACAAATGCATGAGTGTCAGGATCCTCACACTCAAGACCGGTAAAGGTGACAGGACCCTGACACTTTTTTACTGAAATGTAAAATACCAAGCAGGTAGTCCTTGCTATGGAGCCCCACACGTAAGGGAACAAATTCTTGAAAATTCTTGATAAATTGTTTATTTTTCATTTTTTCCATGCATGTCATGTGCAAGGCACCATACCTGAAAGTATATATAGAGTATATTTTTTTCACTTTCTTGATTGAATCACAAAAGAAACAAAATTAATACAATATACTTTTGTATATGCTTGTGGTGGTAGTTTGTATGCTTGTGGAAGGATAGTCAGTTCAAATAAAATATTGTGTAAATTTGGTGAGTTTTCCAAAATGATATTCTAAATACGATTCCAAAGATTTTTCATCAAGATTTTTTTTTCACCTTTTCCTCAACAAGCCACATGATTTAAAGTATTGTCCATATCTCTATAGTATAAATGATGCTGGATGGGTTAAAGGTTTGTTCAGATCACTAACCCTCAGTTTAAGCAAGTGATGCTTGCCTTAGCTAACTGCTCTAATAACATTACCTGAATCGTTTACCCAGCAAACAGCCACTATACACAAAAGCCCTGTTATCTGTTAACCTTTGGAAAATACCCTCCCTCAGGTTAATGGTTTTCTTCCCTTTTTAACATCACTTACAGTCTACAGGGACTATTCTGAGAGTATTTACTGACCTCTAGATAATGTTTTTTGTGTGATAATGTCTACATCACAAAATTTGGTCTTCAAATGAAGTAAGCAGACTCAAAATGAACTGCAAATGCTACATCAAAAGGAATGTGAGTTGATTAAATTTGATCATTTTTTATGTAACTCTCCGAAGCATTTAAGATCGTTGAGTGTTGAAAACCAACACTACACCCACAAATGGGACTATTTTTGCTGTTCACTTGGACAAAGTTGTATCTATTCTATCACTTCGCACTCCTTTAGCTTCATTACTTTATTTTGAGGCGCGTGGGCTCTTGAGTGAGCGTCAGTCAGAAACCCTGCGGTGCCCTCGTGCTCATTTCCCAAACAGCCAGATAATTAATTGGAAAAGTAGAGGCAATGTAATCCAGTTCTTCAGCAGCCTAAACTGCTTGCACATATCATCCTCACAAGAGGCTCAAAGGCTCGGACACTTCAAAGCACAACCGTGCGCACTTGTCAGACAATTGGCGAGACGGCGTATCTCATTCTCTTGCCTCACTTTCGCTGTGAAAGGCGGTGTGTGTATCGTAAGGCCATGAAATAGATTCATTAAAAGCATTCAGGCTGCGCGGTGTGGATTAAACGCTTCTCTTCCAGACTCGGTTGGCCTTTAAACGGTGCTAACTTTTGAGATATGTCCTATGTGTTGCTCAGGCCTCCCTCAGGAGTTGTCACTTAGCTTCCTTAGCTCTCTTGGAGAAACAGAGGCACTAGCAGAAGATGGAAAGCTCAGTGTTTCCTCAGAGGAAGTGTTTTATGTAATTTTGTTTGATATGGAGTGAACAAACTCGGCACATATTTTGCATAAATATATAAATCATATATACTACTTAAAGTATCCCTGTGAAAAAGTACATTTTACTATATATTTTTCAAAAATGCACTTATTACATAAATAATATGCGTACATGTCACGCTGTTTTGGGCTTTGGCTCAAGTTAAGTTAATTTTCCCTTAGTCATGTTTCCTGTTTCCTGTTTGTCATGTATTTCCTGTCATGTGTCTCATTGTTTCATGAGTCATTAGGCTTGTTTGAGATGCATCAGCACTGCGCAGACCGATTAGTGTATGACATCGAAACACCACGAGAGCAATTCAAAAGCATAGGGAGTCGTATGCTCTCCAAAACGCTCTTGCGGTACTTTGATGTCATATGCCGATCGCTCTGCACAACGACACTAGCCACTGGCTGGCGAGATCTGCCAGTTGCAGGTGGGGGAGGAGTAGAGGGAGGCCGTCAGGTCGAAGTGGATGCGATTGAAATTCCCTCAATATCAAGATTGATTAAATACAGGAACTTATCTAAGAAAAAACACACAACACACGTCGTCCTTGTCATCACAGAATCTGACCAATGAGAATAAAGTGTGTCGTAATCAAGGCTCTCACAGCTGATTTTGAGCTACTGCAGTGCCTGACCTAAGCCGTGGTCACATTAGACTTAAAACTTGCGAAATTTCATTGGATGCTGCAACAGTCGTGAAATGATGTCACGGTCTACAGTGTCTTTTTTTATAAACATGAATTCAACATATAAGATATAATAATACATTCACAATGTAAAATGTAGCAAATTAGCTCAAAAGAAATATGAATAATTAATCATAACTTGTTATAATTAATTATAAATATTTGGATCAGTTAATATAATTAACTTAATGTAGTAAAATTAATTTTACAACCAGTTATCCTGTTTGTCCATTGAACACTTGGTTAATTGTTTATTAATTCTAAGAAATGTTCATTTCCGGGTTATGGGAAATGACATTCTTACTGTACAGTACTACTCAGAGTAGGTAGACAAAATCTTCATGATTAGGGACTCCAGTATATGAGCATGAAACACAGACAACTTCGCATGTAGCATGCACAAGACTTTATTAACTAAACACTTCAACTACTCTAACATTCACACACATACATACATGCCTCAGTGTACCAAGGGAAAATGAGAGCTGATGCAGAATACAGGAAAGCAAGAAGATATAGTATTGTTTGAAGGTCAACAGCTCAACAGCCTTGAGCAAATCATCAGTTTAGTTCTAACACGTCCCTCTTTAAAAGGGGTAAGGATACTTGATGTATCGAATAATGAGACTAAGTGTGATACTTGCATGTCTCGCCCATTTGAATTAAACTGTCCTAATGCAATTTGTGGAGGCTGAGTATGAATAAATGAGTCTGTGAAAGAATTTATGAAAGCATTAATAAATGGGACAAATTAACTTGTGTACTGTGTTGTATGGTAGTGTTACCGTAGCATTTTTTATGAATCTGCTTCGATCAACACATGCAGCTTTATTCACATAAGCTTTTCCCTTAGTCCTAAACATGAGTTCATGGCTCATAAGCATATATGGTCAGTATAAATGAAGAGAATATTGTGGAATGGTCAGTTGAAGTGCTTGTGAACTGAGAGTTATTACAAATTGAATATGCCCAAAAACTACATGTGTAAATACTCTTTTGCATTATGATTTATTCTTATCAAAGAAGTGAATGACACTTGAAACCTGCGGAATAGAAGCAGTCACATGGTTGTGTGCGAAAACAAAGCTTCGGACATCACAGATAGCATGGTTATGTTTTTTGATACAAGCTTCGGAGCCTCTGTGTCGAACGTCCCATAGTTACAATACATTAAAAGAATATACTTATGTTCAAACTGAATGTAATGTTTTCGGACATTTAATTCCTAACTTTAAAATGTTAAGAAATGACAATATTAAAAACATATTGTTTAAACTGCATTATATTTTATGCAGTTAGATGAACTTTAGACCCACTTAAGTAGAACTTATGTACATCTTTGTATGTAATTTAATATTTACTTTTTTTTTTTTTTTTTATCTTTATTTATATAGCGCTTTTTACAATGCAAATTGTGGCAAAGCAGCTTTACATTAATAAGAAAATGATGTCATTGTGCAGCTTATTCTATATATTATTGATTCATTCCGTTGCAAAGATCAATAGTTATTAGTCTAGGTAATTTAGGTATAGCAGCACTGGAGAAAACAGTGACGTAATCGTCCGGCTCAGATCAGTTCGCATACAACGGCGCCAATACAGGCATATCAAAAACACTGCTGAATATCAAGCAAGTGTCCCCAACTTAAGCAAGCCAAAGGCAACAGCGGCAAGGAACCAAAACTCCAACAAATGGAGAAAAAAACCTTGGGAGAAACCAGGCTTAGTTGGGGGGCCAGTTCTCCTCTGGCCAACAGTGAACACTTGTCCGATATCCAGGCAGAGTTACAGGTCATTAAACTGATTTGGAATCGCAACAGTCAAAATATTTAATCTAGTTCCATCTAATTTAAGATCTTTTTGATCACGCCGATATGGGACGGTTTGTTGGGATATGTGCCGCTGGCTGATGAGTCGGTAGGGTCTTCACAAAGGATGAGCTCGTTCACACGGTCTCCGCCGACACCACAGGGCCACACTGCTGCCGCACACAGGCACAGGTTCCCCGTCCGACCCGGACACAGCCCGGATCCAGCCAATCATGTTAATTGGTAAACCTCGGGATAAGCAGAGAGACAAAAAATTAGCGTAGACGCCATTCTTCTTCCGATGTAACGAGTACATCTGGTGTTATAGGAAGTGTTCCCGGTTCCGGCTGACCTGATCTATGCAGCCTAACAATCCTTTAACGGATATGAGGACAAGAGTTTATAGTGCGTCATGTGTATGCCAGGTTAAATAGATGCGTTTTTAGTCTACATTTAAACTGACAAAGTGTGTCTGCTTCCCGAACAATGCTAGGAAGATTGTTCCAGAGTTTAGGTGCCAAATAGGAAAAGGATCTACCGCCCGCGGTTGATTTTGATATTCTAGGTATTAACAACTGGCCAGAATTCTGAGATCGTAATAGACGCGAAGGACTATAATGCATTAAAAGCTCACTCAGGTACTGGGGAGCTAAGCCATTTAGTGCTTTGTAAGTAATTAGCAAGATTTTAAAATCTATACGATGTTTAATAGGGAGCCAGTGCAGTTTTGACAGAACCGGACTAATATGTTCATACTTCCTGGTTCTAGTAAGGACTCTAGCAGCTGCGTTTTGGACCAGCTGTAATTTGTTTATCACGCGAGCAGGGCAACCACCCAGTAGAGCATTACAGTAATCTAGTCTCGAGGTCATAAATGCATGAACTAGCTGTTCCGCATTTGTCATTGAGAGCATATGTCGCAATTTAGATATGTTTTTAAGATGGAAGATTTACTTCTATTGTGTTTGAAATATGGTGTTTCAAATTTACTGCTGAATATACAGACAAGCATTCATGGGAAACTAAAATATACTTTAAAGCCATTTATATTTAAACTTGAATGTCATGTATTTAAATTTAAAATAATTCTGAACAACACACTACAGTTAAAATTATAATTAAGTATTTTACTTATGCTTTGGTATAGTCAACAGATCATAATAAGTGTAGCTCTTTAAAGCATGACAAAAGATTATAAAAACAACCATTTCAAATCTACTTTGAAATGCAGTTTTTAAAAGTGTTTAAAAAATTGTTGAATTGTACTCTCTTTTGGTGCACTTAAGTGGTCTTTCATATTGGATGGATTCCAGTTGATTCCAGTCATCTCAATAGCAAAAAGTGTAACCCTAATTAATATTATAGTATAGATTTTTTAAACCGTTTAACTACAGTAAATAAACTACAGTACAAGCACATTCAATACAATTAAGCACACATTTTTCACAAGGGTATCCTCTAATAATTTATTTTTTGTACATTGTAAGACCAATTTTCCATTTATCTCCAAAAAAAACTTATTAGAGTATCACATTATTAGCTTAGCAACATGCTAATGTCAAACTCTGTTGGAATCAAATGTGGGAGTTATTTTTGTGGCTTGTGTTCATGTTGATAGTTTAGAGTTCCAAATCAGTCCGTTATCCATCCAGAGGTTCCATTTTAGTTAGGATGTCTCTGTAGACAGTCGACAGCGAGGCAGATCACTAGGATTTAGAGAAAAGCTGTGAATTCTGAGCCAGATTCCCCTCACGCATGAAGACCCATTGACAATAATATAGAGTGAAGTGCCGAGCAAATTTTCTGCCGGTCTTCGTAATTCCTTACGACCGGCCCGTGACTCTGTGTAGACCTGTGACACTGATGCTTATGCTGCTGCCCACAGGTTATTTGTGTGTGTCTCTATGATCATGTGTATATTTTCTTTCTTGTATGAATCAAAGAAAATAAGTGCATAAACCCATACTGGGAGAGAAGATTTTGCCATCTGAATTTTTTTCACATTGGCCCATTTGGTCAATGGGGCTATTTTATTATTGAAATTATTGAAACACCTTAATTCCTGCTTTCTGATGTTAGCATACAATAATCCTTTGTTGTTTTTTTAAATACGTACACTTATTTTAATGACTAATATGCTAAAGCACAAGTAATTGATGATAATTATAACTGTAATGTCATTCGATATTACTTAAAAAGTGAATAGATTTTAAATGCACTAAATTGAATCTTCATCTCAAATGTGTAATTACAAATGGTATATATAAAAACATAACATACACGTTTCAATAGAAATTAACTCTAGTACATTCAGCAGAACACTTTAACTATATTTTAAAGACAATAGTAACCACTTTGTTGCTTGAGTGTTGAATTGTATTTAAAGGAGTGCTGAAGCCATTTAGTGAATCCAAAACATTGCTGGTTATGCTAATTCAGGAGTGATTCTATATTCTGTAATCGCTCACAGCAATAATTTGGTATGTTTCACTAGGTTTTCAAATCAAAACTTCGTAGCCTGTACTTGGACTATGATGAAATGATGTATTATATCATATGTAGCTGCATAGTGTGTTTTAAGCAGATAATAGCATTTAATTCTGATAAAGGTTGACAAACCTTCAAATGATCTAAAGTGTAAGAGCTGTTGAGATAACAGCCTTCAGCAGCACAGGGAACAAAACACAGTCTCATATAATATCACATGAAGAGCAGAAGGCTTTATTGGTGACACCTCCATTTTTTTCAAATGATAGTGATGGGATGGAGTACAAGAACAACAGTGATGAAAGACGTAATGTGTATTTTGGTTTGAATTCAAAGAAAATGATTTAGAAGTTAATCAGACATCTTCATGCACACATGTAGTCTCAACGCTGAAAAAGATAAATGGTTGCCAATGCTGTGACTGACCAAAGAAGCAAAATGAAAACATGACAGGGACTCAATGTAAAGGATAAAGAGCAATTCAGAGGGAGTAACAAGCATGGTCCTTTTTTCCATACCTGCCAATAGGAAAAGTAAGCAAATATACTAGCTTGGGTGCGCAGTATGATCAAAACTTTAGATTAAATATTGTTTCCTCATGAAACTGTATTATTTTCTTTAAAAAAAAATTGACATTATTCTCCCAGCAACAAATAATTTCTGTATCGGTTAAAAGTTTGGAATAATTACAATTTCTTAAATGTTTTAGATGCTCACCACATCTGCATTTGTGCATCATACACACCATTTTTACAATAAATGCTGTCCATTAATTTTTTTGATTCATCAAAGAATCATGAATAAATCATTTCACAGTTTTCAGCACTGAAAATAATAAGAAATGTTTCTTGAGCACCAGATCAGCATATTACAATGATTTCTGAAGGATCATGTGACACTGAAGACTAATGTAATGATGCTGAAAATTCAGCTTTGCTGAATTGATTAATGAATAAATTACATTTTAAAATATATTAAAATAGAAAACAGTTATTTTTTGTTGTATCTTTGAGCAAATAATTTCTAGCATAAGAGACTTCAAAAATTTTAAAACATTGTTAATTATATGTTTAACCGGAGGTGCATTTAGTTGTTTTTGACAGACATAATCATTGTGTAATCATAGATCATTGTGTCACTCATTATTGTTTGTGGGTTTTTTCATGATGTAGCGAGAGAAATATGTCATTACCTGAAGTTTTGGAGACATGAAAAAAAAAGAAGAAAAATTTGGATACATACAATACATACATACAATACCATACATAAGAATATTTTGAATACTAATAAGTATGTAACGCACAGAAAAATGGGTAATTGTGAGTTCTCACAATTATGACTTTTTTTGTGGTATGAAGTTGCAATTGTGAGTTATAAAGTCAGAATTCTGAGATATTAACTCGCAATATTGAGAAGTCAGAATAGCAATTCTGATTTTATGACTTGCAATTCTGACTTTATTTCTCCCAATTCTGACTTTATAACTTGCAATTTTCTGAGAAAAAAAAAGTCAGAATTGTGAGATGCAATCTCGCAATTGTGAGGGGAAAAAAAAGTCAATTTGTGAGATAAAAAGTCGCAATTACAAAGGGACTCACAAATAACTACCACAACACATGAAAACAGTTGTGGATCATCCAATGATGACAGGACAGGACAGATTAAAGGGTCTGTAAATTTTTGAATTGGGCAATTTTTTTTTATAAATGCAGTCATTTTGTCTTGTAAAATATACTGTATGTAAACATCTGTAATGTGAAATAGCTTATTTAGGACAACACTAGATAAAAATAACATGCATTTTTTATGATCCCTCTTATTTTGTTGAAAATATTAAAATGTTGCATATTCTGCAAGGGTATGAAACTTATGAACAGAAATGTAACAGCTTTTTCAGACTAGACTCAGAAATTCATCAATTTCTGTTTACATGACTTGCCCGTCACAGTTTACATGAATGTTTAAATGACATTAAAATTCAAAGTAATCATTTTGTTAATCTAAAATACTTTTCAGATGTAACTGAATTGATTACCACCCATTTAAAATGTAACTGTAATGAAATATACACATTTATATTATTCAAATTTTGTATTTTAAATACGTAACTAAGTTACATGTATTTCATTACTCCCCAACCCTGCATGTAGGCTACTGTTTGACAGAAAATTATCATCCTATCATTATTAACAATAAGTATTACAGTTAACTAAAACAAAAATATTGACTCACTGCCATGAGGTGTGTGTGCAGGAATAAGCACACGGAGAATGAAGACTGAATATCACACAGTTTAATCACGGTTCAGGAGACGGATAGGGAAATCCACAACACAGTATAAGCAACGTTAATGACAAACCAGGACTGGACAGACACAGAGGGTATAAATACACAGGGACACATGAGGAGTAATGAGCGGGGCACAGGTGAAAGACATAAATAATTAAAAGACAAATGAACTAATAAGGTGGCTATGGCATCTAAGGAGGACAGAGAAACTCAAAACAAAGAACACATGTGACAAACAACAGGACCGGGGAACAGATAAACAGACAAAACCCTGACACTCATGGCTCAACAATAAGGATTTTTTCTACTGGCCTGGTAAATTGGTTTTGATCTATGTAACCTTATGATACCAACATTTTTTCAGCCTACCAATGAAATTCTCTATTCCGATGTATGGTCACAGCAAAAACTAATACTAGCCTAACTAATATATTACTGTATGAAGTAAATACTGTAAACACAGATACCTATTAAAGCTTCAGTTATTTAGTTAAGAGCAGTGAGTGATTCTGTCTTTTTGTTGTTTGATTAACATTAGGAAACAAGGTATATGAAGCTCCTATCACAGACCTAATGCACAAATCCGTTATATTGACACACATCCAATATTTTCTTAACTGTTTTTGTTCACTAAACACAGTAACACTTTACAATAAGCTTCATTATTTAAAATTAGTTAACTACATTAGCTAACATGAACTAATACTGAACTGCACTTATACAGCATTTATTAATCTTTGTTAATATTAGTTTCAACATTTGCTAATACATTATTAAAATCTTGTTAACATTAGTTAATGGACTGTGAACTAACATGAACAAACAATGAACAACTGTATTTTCATTAACTAACATTAATGAAGATTAGTAAATACAGTAACAAATGTATTTTTAATGGTTAGTTCATATTAGTAAATACATTAACTTATGAACCTTATTGTAAAGTGTTACCCTTAACACATGCGTTTACGTTTATACTCATCAAGACAGGCATAATTTTGTGTGTATTTGCTTAAGAAGACGCGAAATACAACTCAATTCTGTATTCTCATGTGCTGTGGCTTTCTGTGTGTAGCGTGTTGAGTTCTCTTTTGCAGTGTCCTGTGCTAGAATGCTTTAAAATCACTTGAATATTTTGACTGATAAGACTTTAAACCACTGGCCCGACCATTCGGGTTCTAGTTTTAGGGGGCTACAACAGACGGGGCACTGAAGCCTCCCAAAAAGGGTCTAGAACCGCCCCTGTCTTCAATTAAGATAATTTAACAAAAACAAACAAACCAAAAAAAAAAGCAATGTTTTTTTTGTCCATGTATTTATTTATTTTAAGAAGCTGTGTAATAGCTTGAAAATGTAAAGCCAGCTTCTCATTACAAAAAATAAATCCCAACAGGGTTCTTTTATCACCTTTTTGGGATCTATTTTGTGTTAATTACCAGCTTATGCTATCCTTTATTTATTTTCTTGTCAAAGCCAATTATTACCTGTATTTGGCCCTTGGCGAGTATTAAATTTTTGCCCTGGTACCAGGCCTAAAATAAATGTTTCAGAGGGAGGTAAAATGGGACGAGCAGTTGCTCAGACGCGCTGGTGTGATGTTGATGAGATGAGCGTTGCGGAGCTGTAAAGCACTTTAGTGCGCCACTAATTTATCACTGTCATGAGGGGCGTGGAAAGAGGTTGAGCTCAGTGGAGGCAAGAGAGTTGCACAGTAGCTGCTGATTGATCTTTTTTTTTCCGTTTGGTGCTTCCTTTTCTCAGCCAGTGGTAAAACTCTGTTCAGCCCACTGACAAATACTGCAGAGGTGTTTGTAGGAGTAAAGACCTTACCGAGCTGAAGGAGTCCTCTCGTACTCTTTCATTCGGTACTTTTTCTTTTTCTCTGAGTTTTTACCATCTGTACCTTAAAAGCTCCGTCGGCTGCCTGACATTCCGAATTCTTCTTTTCTTATCGTAATTTATGGCTTTTTTTTTTTTTTTCCTCCCCTCAGTGTTTTCCATGTGCTTTATCTTTTGGCTTCTGTTGTTGCTTTGTTTGTTTTTTTTCTTTGCATTGTCCTAATCTGTCTTGCTTTAGATAGTTTAAGTGTCATTAAGCAGACATTCTTTATCTGAAGTAACTATTAAGAAATTAATAATTATCAGGATAGTTTCTCTGCAGGAATCTGCAATTAAAATGCAAACTTCCACTCACTGGTAATACAAACTGAGAGTTTCCTTAGACAAAGTCCATCTTTAAACCTTTAGCATTCCTGTAAAATTAAACTAAAATGCCTAAAAAAGGCATACCCACAGTAAATTGCATGTTGTTCTTGAACCTTTTGGACCTTTGGAATTCTTTGGAGTATATGCATGGTTTGAAAAGGTATATGTGCCGCGGCCGGTACAGTGGAACGTTTAACAGGTTAAAGAGGCATTTAGTTAATAGTCCTAGCTAGCATTAGCACAGATACTAGTGAGTTTTACGGTCCACACACTCTCAGAAAAAAATGTCCAAAAGCTGTTCCTGGGATGTTGCCTTTTAAAAAGGTTCTAATATGTATCATTTAGGTACTAGCATATACACTTTTGGTACCAATATTTACTTTTGAGGTACTAATATGGACTCTTTAGGTACTGGGTACTGCCCCAGTGACAGCTTTTGTACCTTTTTATTTTCTGAGAGTGCACAATAATTAATTCCCTTAACTGTCTAACAAAAAAAGGCAACTTGTGTATCTCTATGCAAGGCTGTCATCATCTTTCCTCTTTGTGTATGCCATTACAACGTTGGCTCTCATTCTTTTCCTTGTCAGTCTTTCTGTCTTCTGGAGTCAGACCTTTTCTGCTTCTTTGGCTATTGTGAGTTTTTTAATAAGAGCTGGTTTAGAACTGAAGAAAGAGTTTTGAATTTGAGTTTGAAAGTTACAGAATGGTGTTTTAGCACATGAACTCTTTTATTTCAAAAGATCAAAGAAAAAAATTCAATTCAATTTCTCATGACACAAGCCCTTTAAATGTTATAAGTGCACAGAGAACAGTATGAGTTGTATATCACTGTCAATCAAACGTTGACACCGGTGTGTTTTGAGGCCAGAGGTTACAGATGACTTCAGCTGCACTTACTGTAAGGCAAACTCTTATATTGCTCCACTGTTTTTTTGCACCTTTCGTCAAATTACTTTTCACGGTTTGAGTTTTGTGACATTATTTTTTCACAGTTGGCTGTTTCCTGAAAAATGGCACTGGTTTCTTTAAAAGCCATGTTATTCTTTGTTAGTTTCAGAGTTTACCAATATGTTTTGATGTAACGTTGCCATTATACCAGTCCATAGAGTGCAACAATTTCAGTTCTGGAAGTAAAAAATGGCATTAATTTTCTTCATTTGGGAATTGCAGACCTACTGTGCGCTACAAGGTTGTTAATTCATAGTTCATTCTTTTTGCTGAAGCCATCAGTCCACATTATTTCTACATATTCTTGCTGACAAACTGCATTGCCCATTACTTTGCAAAGAAACATTAACCAATCAAAGAATCGCGCCAGTATAATTCTTAAGCACACGCCCTTTTCCATTTCTGCAGTTGATATGAAATATTTAAATGTAGTTGTACATATAGTTGTCACACTTATGTTCATTTAGTTTTCATGGACTTATAATTTGTATTCATTAGTCACATGTGTTCCTTTGTTTGAATTTCCCACCACTCTTTAGTTTCCATGGTTGCAGTCATTATTAGCTCCTTGTTATTAGCTGTGTTTGATTAATTATCTTGTTTGAGTCTTTACTTAAGTTCCGCTGTCTCCTGAGTTCATTGTCGGTTGTTTTTTGTGTTTCACTCCTTCTGTTTCACTTTATTGCCCTTTGTGTTTAATAAAGCTCTTTGATATTTTTAAATCCAGTTGTCAGTCAACGTAACAATTTGTATGCATATATATATATATATATATATTATATATTATATTATATTATATTATATTATATTATGGTGCAAAATAAGTATTTGGTCACCTACAAAAAAGAGAAATTTCTGGCTCTCACAGACCTGTAACGTCTTCTTTAAGAGGCTCCTCTGTCCTCCACTCGTTACCTGTATTAATGGCACCTGTTTGAACTCGTTATCAGTACAAAAGACACCTGTCCACAACCTCAAACAGTCAGACTCCAAACTCCACTATGGCCAAGACCAAAGAGCTGTCAAAGGACACCAGAAACAAAATTTTAGACCTGCACCAGGCTGGGAAGACTGAATCTGCAATAGGTAAGCAGCTTGGTGTGAAGAAATCAACTGTGGGAGCAATTATTAGAAAATGGAAGACATACAAGACCACTGATAATCTTCCTCGATCTGGGGCTCCACGCAAGATCTCACCCCGTGGGGTCAAAATGATCACAGAGAACGATGAGCAAAAATCCCAGAACCACACGGGGGGACCTAGTGAATGACCTGCAGAGAGCTGGGACCAAAGTAACAAAGGCTACCATCAGTAACACACTACATCACCAGGGACTCAAATCCTGCAGTGCCAGACCTGTCCCCCTGCTTAAGCCAGCACATGTCCAAGCTCGTCTGAAGTTCGCTAGAGAGCATTTGGATGATCCACAAGAAGATTGGGAGAATGTCAGATGAAACCAAAATAGAACTTTTCTTCAACTTCTCGTGTTTGGAGGAGAAAGAATGCTGAATTGCATCCAAAGAACACCATACCTACTGTGAAGCATGGGGGTGGAAATCGTTTTGGGGCTGTTTTCTGCAAAGGGACCAGGACAACTAATCCGTGTAAAGGAAAGAATGAATGGGGGCATGTATTGTGAGATTTTGAGTAAAAACCTCCTTCCATCAGCAAGGGCATTGAAGATGAAACGTGGCTGGGTCTTTCAGCATGACAATGATCCCAAACGCACCGCCCGGGCAACGAAGGAGTGGCTTTGTAATAAGCATTTCAAGGTCCTGGAGTGGAATAGAAGATAGCAAATCTTTGGAGGGAGTTGAATATCCGAAAACATCACTGCTCTAGAGGAGATCTGCATGGAGGAATGGGCCAAACTACCAGTAAAAGTGTGTAAAAACCTTGTGTAGACTTACAGAAAATGTTTGACCTCTGTCATTGCCAACAAAGGGTATATAACAAAGTACTGAGATGAACTTTTGTTATTGGCAAAATACTGATTTTCCACCATAATTTGCAAATAAATTCTTTAAAAATCAGACAATGTGATTTTCTGGATTTTTTTTCTCATTCGGCCTCTCATAGTTGAAGTGTACTTATGATGAAAATTACAGGCCTCTCTCATCTTTTTAAGTGTGAGAACTTGCACAATTGGTGGCTGACTAAATACTTTTTTGCCCCACTGTGTATATATGTGACCTTTGGTTTTCTCTCTCTGACCCAGTCTGTCTCACCCTTCACAAGGACACGCACACTGCCAGTGGTTGATAGTTTGAATGGTTTAATTCTCCCTTACTCTGCAAACAGCATTAAAAGAGACACAAATGTAGTGAGTGGCACTTCAGAGCTCCACCTACAGCAATTCTCCCTTGCTCTGCTTCAGATAATTTATGCAACAGAACATTCACATCACTTTGTTTTTTTTCTAACAAAACAGCAAATAAAAATAAGGCAGGAGTAGAGAAACTATATAAAACAATAGACTGTTTTAAACCAAGAATGGAGTGTGTTACAAAACATAGTTTGTACTAAACAATATGGAATGCATACAATATGAAGCGTAAACTTCTTAAACACTCTAATAATTACCTGCAAACAGCATTAAAAGAGACACAAATGTAGTGAGTGGCACTTCAGAGCTCCACCTGATCAAAACACATTTCACCTTTTAGAAAGCACATGGAAAATAATGGCGCACATGGAAAAATCAGAGTTCATGAAAACCGAAACAAAACAATCAAAACAATTGTAAATATGATGGAAAACACACTCTATAAATCAATCAGTGTTTACTGTGAGCAATCCTTTCCATACAGTGTCTAACAGTTACTAATAAATTATATATTTTTAACTTTTTAGCGCGGAGCTACATCACAAGCGACTCACCTACAGCAATTCTCCCTTGCTCTGCTGCAGATAATTTGAACTAAATGGGCAATAGCACCCCCAGCACAACCAATAGAAAGTGCAATAACATTAATGCAAGATTTAACTTAAAGAACCCGCAACTCTAATATTTATATCGTTACATATATATATTAGGGGTGTGACGAGATCTCGTACCACGAGTATCGCGATACTAAAACGTGACGAGATTTCTCGTCGAGGTGAAAAGTTGTCTCTTCGTGCTATCAGTGTGAGGGTGAAATTATTATTGAAGATGCCACCGCCACTTTCAAATCGTTTGTGTGGAAACATTTTGGTTTTCCAGTAGAAATAATAAACGGCGAAAGAATAACACACAAAACACAAACAATATGTAAACATTGTAAGAAAACTATGCCGTACACCTCGGCCAAGGTTGTACAGATTCTTAGGGGCCGTTCACATATCGCGCACATTTTCATTCGCGCAAAATGGAAGCAACGCGGTCGCGACGCACATACGGTGCGCCGTTTTTTCCTGGCACGCCTGTGCCGCGGCGAGATGAAAACATCTCAACTTTTCAGAATGCCGCAAGCGCACCGCAGGTCATGTGACAAGAACAAACCAATCATCTTCGACCTTTCCGTAACAAAACATGGAAATCTCAGCCGAACAGCTGATCATAGCTGTACAGGGGGGTTGTTATATCTCATCTCCATAAATATATCTAGTAGTAAAGCTAAAGCAAGGGCTAAAAATCAATTTATCCCTTGATGAAACTTCCTCATGGTCGTGGAGAGCCCAGTTCATGGTTGCATAGCAACGACAGACACTACAGAAACGCGAGCTCCCGAACGCTTGCAAAAGTAGGAGGAAGCGACGCGGCCGAGCTTTACACGCTTTTTTAGGCGCGATATGTGAATGGCCCCTAAAGAGGCAGAAAGCATCGCTATTACTGCTAACGGTTGGACTTCTCGGTGTACGCAGAGCTATATCACAGTTACAGCCACACAATCAATAGTGACTGGGAAATGGTCAACTTTGTACTGCAGTTAAAGTGACACTTAAAGTGTTATTTGAATTTTTTATTAATATGTTTATTTTATTTATACTGTTTAATTTATGTTCAATCTGTAGCAAGAAGTTCAGTGAGATTTCTCATGTGAAATTATACAGGGCAGAAAACAATGACTGATTTTGTGGCAAAACATTTAGCAGTGTTTGCATGTTGTTTTACTGCAAATAATTCATTAAAATAGAAGTAAAATGACATGCATTAAAAGTTGATTTCAAAATGCACCAACATTTTTGCATTTTATGATTTTCAGTTGAATAAAAGACTATTTTCCCTTCATACGTTTCATTATTGAGGATTTCTTAAAAATACTATAAAAATCTCGTCTTGTGAACCCAATCTCGTGTCTCGTCTCGTCTAGTGGGATAGGGGTCTCGTCACACCCCTAATAAATATATATATATATATATATATATATATATATGCCATGTTTTTTTTGTCTGGTTTTCAAATGCTTTTTTTGGTTAATGGCTTATATACTCTTAAATGAAGACAAAGACTTTTGTTTGATAAAAATGTGCTTATCAAAGGAATTTGATTTTTTTTTTTTTTTCTTCCATGGAACAAAATATTCAAGGTTGTCAAGATGTTAGGTTGCCAAGCTCCCCCCAAAAATGTAACAAAGTAACATAATGCTTCTAGGATGATAACTTTTTTTTGATGATTAACAAATCACTTGGACTGTCTTTGAAGGAGACTTATTTAAGGATTACAATACCACAGGGAAGAATAATATCAATATCATATCAAAAAAGACTCTTTTGAGGTGGGTCATTTAGCAACCATCAAGCAACATGAACACCCTAGCAATGTGATCTTCATAAAATGTAAAATAAGTTTGTGTTTTATGTGTTGATATAAGTATGTGGTGGCAGTAGGATGACTGTGAGTGGCAGTGGGTTTAGCACTGAGGTGTGAGTGTGTGTGTGTGTGTGTGTGTGTGTGTGTGTATGTGGGTCTTCTATTAGATGGCTGTAATCCTCTGAGAGGACCGAATCACACGGAGGTGCATGATTCATCAGAGAGTGACACAACGCCAGCCCTATTCTACTGTCTACACATATACTACACACTGACACACACTGCTGTTAGCTTTAATCTTACAAACGCACACACTTTCATTGTGTGCTTGGGGTGAAGTATAAATGACAGACTGTGAAAACACTACAGGAAAGACAGATGTGCTATGGCTAATTTGTGTTGAGTTTTTGAGGTTACTTTACTGAAAATTGCATCTTAAATCAAGTGTGTGAAATCCATAGTAGATTTAATCACTTTAATTCCATTACCTCAGTCTGGGAAGCGTTCCGCTCTGGCCTGCTGTCCTGAAATTTAATAACCTACTAACAACCAGCCAACATCAGTTTCATAACCACACTGCTCATCAAATTCATATCAAAGTTAAACACATTTATAAACCCTAGAGTTGCATGGGAATCACTGAGACAACGGATAAATCAGAGATTTGAATATGCCAAAAATAGAAAAGAACAGAATCATCAGAAAAGGAAGTTACCAACTGTAGACTGAGTGAATGTGAACACTGAAAAGTTCAAGTAAAGAACATTAGGGAGATGAATCCCGAACTGTTGATCTTTTGCTATGCCCACCTTTATAAATGTAATCGACCTACGTGTAGCAACTTTTTGCATCCACCATATAGAGTGAAAAGTGATGAGTTGTTCAGCAAGTGCATTTTACTTACATTTCAAATCATCTTTCATAGGTGTTCATAAATAATGCTAGAATAAAATCATGGAAGAATATGACCTTTCCTTCAGATGATATTGTTATGCCAGTTGGTGGCAACAAGTGACTTAATTACTGAGTCATTGAATTGTTCATTCAACCAATTTGTACATGAATACAGATTAATTCAGGAATTAAGCATATACTACTACTACTACTACTACTACTACTAGCTCACTTTAGCTCGATAATAACTTTCCTAGAGCTGCCGTAAAGCCAAAATCTCTGTCCATTAATTCTCCTAATATCACTGTGAAGCTGCTTTGAAACAATCTGTATTGTAAAAAGCGCTAAATAAATGAAGATGACTGACTGACCGACTGACTATTACTGCTACTACTACTACTACTAATAATAATAGATAAAGCAACTTGTGCTTTTGGGTCCAAAATATACTGTACTCTTATATTTTATATATATATATATATATATATATATATATATATAATATATACATACACACTCACCTAAAGGATTATTAGGAACACCATACTAATACTGTGTTTGACCCCCTTTCGCCTTCAGAACTGCCTTGATTCTACGTGGCATTGATTCAACAAGGTGCTGAAAGCATTCTTTAGAAATGTTGGCCCATATTGATAGGATAGCATCTTGCAGTTGATGGAGATTTGTGGGATGCACATCCAGGGCACGAAGCTCCCGTTCCACCACATCCCAAAGATGCTCTATTGGGTTGAGATCTGGTGACTGTGGGGACCATTTTAGTACAGTGAACTCATTGTCATGTTCAAGAAACCAATTTGAAATGATTCGAGCTTTGTGACATGGTGCATTATCCTGCTGGAAGTAGCCATCAGAGGATGGGTACATGGTGGTCATGAAGGGATGGACATGGTCAGAAACAATGCTCAGGTAGGCCGTGGCATTTAAACAATGCCCAATTGGCACTAAGGGACCTAAAGTGTGCCAAGAAACATCCCCCGCACCATTACACCACCATCACCAGCCTGCACAGTGGTAACAAGGCATGATGGATCCATGTTCTCATCAGACCAGGCAATATTTTTCCAGTCTTCAACTGTCCAATTTTGGTGAGCTCGTGCAAATTGTAGCCCCTTTTTCCTATTTGTAGTGGAGATGAGTGGTACCCGGTGGGGTCTTCTGCTGTTGTATCCCATCCGCTTCAAGGTTGTGTGTGTTGTGGCTTCACAAATGCTTTGCTGCATACCTCGGTTGTAACGAGTGGTTATTTCAGTCAAAGTTGCTCTTCTATCAGCTTGAATCAGTCGGCCCATTCTCCTCTGACCTCTAACATCAACAAGGCGTTTTCGCCCACAGGACTGCTGCATGGATGTTTTTCCCTTTTCACACCATTCTTTGTAAACCCTAGAAATGGTTGTGCGTGAAAATCCCAGTAACTGAGCACATTGTGAAATACTCAGACCAGCCCGTCTGGCACCAACAACCATGCCATACTCAAAATTGCTTAAATCACCATTTGTCTTTCCCATTCTGACATTCAGTTTGGAGTTCAGGAGATTGTCTTGACCCTAAATGCATTGAAGCAACTGCCATGTGATTGGTTGATTAGATAATTGCATTAATGAGAAATTGAACAGGTGTTCCTAATAATCCTTTAGGTGAGTGTGTGTATATAATATATATATATATATATATATATATATATATATATATATATATATATATATATATATATATATAAAATGAAATAGTAAAATATTATAATTATATTAGTTATTATTTGTAGAACTGTATACAGACAAATGATTTTAACTGAAATAATTTCTTAAGTTAATATATTTTTGTTTTTTGCACTGTCCTCTAAACAATAATTAAAATAATGGGACCGATTTATAATGTCAAAAGCACGTTACTATAATTACAAAAGATACGTATGTAATTATGTAATTATGTCTTGTATAATATAATAGCATTCATTTTAATTATGTAACATATGATTTCTTTTGTTTTTGACCTGGACAGTTCTTTGTGTGACTCACCAAATGATTCAGTGTCATGGAAATCTTTATGTGGTTACTGCTGTTTTCGTTATATCTATTTTATAAGTGTCATTAGCATTATAGTCCTGTAGAAGCCAGGATATCACAGAGAGGCAGAGCGTTACGCCCCATTGAGCGTACTGGAATGAGACAGAGGGAGATATGAACAAGTGTGTAGAAATAAATCTCACAACGAGAGGAAAAACTAGAAGAGAATGCAGAATCGATGGTGAAATAGAGGATTGTTGTTTTCTGTGGACCGAGTCAAATGATCCTTTCAGTTGGGTGGCACTTCAAAACCAGGCACAGAAAACATGTTTGTGACGTTTAATGAAAATTATCTCTTAACATCATGTGCATGATTTCTCGTTTCTTTTTAGGCAATAAAGAGACAAAAGGCCCTGTATCACAGCTATAGAACATTGGTATAAAGAGATTTTTGTCCCACTAGACTAAATACTGCAATCGTTTACTCACCCTCATGTTGTTCCAAACCCATAAGAATATCTGTTCTTTCTTCCGTGGAACACAAAATATATTTTGAAGAATGTCAGGGTCAAAACAACACTGGACCTCATCTACTTTCATGCAACAAAAAAAAAAAAAATAAAACTAAAACTAAAAATCACTGTTAACATGCACCAGGACGCCGACGTACTGAAGCTTCTTTGTTTAAATTAGCTCAAATTTACTTTTACATGCAATGTAATTACAATGACAAACTATACATCATTAAAAAGATCTAAGGCTCAAGATTCAATGTTTAATCTCTGCTTTACTCTCAGTATCGTATATTGAACATAATTTATTAATATGTGTCAGGAGTTATGAATGTGAAAAACGAAGTCGATACCTTTTGAAATTGGGGTGTCGCCCGCATCCATTGAGAAAACTCATGTGAGATCATCATCATAAATCTTGACAAAACAACATCCCTCTGGGCTTTTAGCTCAAAAGCATGCACATTTGGAGAAATATTGATGGATTTTCATTTTTATTCAAAATTTCTATACAGAGGAGTAATATTTATTTAATTTTTTACCCAAAAAGCGCCGTTGTAATCATTATGAACGCTGGATACTCTTATGTACTGTGTTTTACACAGTACAGTGCACATTTAGTCCACAAAATGGAATTGAAGAAGAACAGGCATACCATGTGACAGTCTAGGAACTAACACGGCTTCCAGAGATCGCTATAACATGCAGATAGACACTTTTGAAGACAATAAATACACAGTTGTGACGATATATGGTTTATATGTGTTCTTCATGCCATGTCGGCTATTTTCATCATAATAGATTATATTTATAATGCAATGCTAATCGGAATAGCTTTTCTCATTGGGCAGAATACCATAAAATAATGTATTTTCGGTCAGATTTTTTGATCCGAAGCAACATTACATCACAGAAGGTTATTTAAAACAATCAATTTGATATAAAGTAAGTTTGGAGCAAAAACTTGGTTTTAATCTCATAAATTGTCATGTATTGATGGTGTGCTAAGCTACATGCTAGTAGATGCACCTGTCAAGCTGCCACCTAACATTAGCTGTTATAACGAATAACTTTTAAATGTAAAGCTCACGGAAATGTTTCTTTTTCATCAAGGGCATTTGATACAGTTTCAAAATATGTCAAAATATCTTCTTTTGTGTTCTGCAGTCGACTGAAAGTCAAAGAGGTTTAGGCCATTTGAACATAAATAAAGACAGAATTCATTTTTTAAAAATGTATTTTTTAAAAAATTGTCTGTGTGTGTTTTTCAA
Source organism: Zacco platypus (assembly GCA_038088235.1). Classification (NCBI taxonomy): domain Eukaryota; kingdom Metazoa; phylum Chordata; class Actinopteri; order Cypriniformes; family Xenocyprididae; genus Zacco; species Zacco platypus. The sequence continues at coordinate 16,045,679 of CM076071.1, read as the reverse complement.
GCCAGTTGTCTTTTCATACTCCATATACACCCCTCCCCCAGAACAGCTACCAACTGCTGCACACACACTCACATTCACACACAGGCTGTCAGAGGCGTGTTGAGGAGGCTATTGTAGTCAGTGAGGAGAGACCGTTAGGCCAGCAGTCTTCAACACACAAAAGACAACAGAACAGGCTCCACACACACTCTCAGTTGTAGCAGCACACACCGAAGAAGCGCTTTGATTTCAAGAGCTCAAGATCTGCAGCACTTTGATTTTAAGAGGCTTGCAATCACGTAGTTATATGCAGGGGTATATTAATGAAGGCAGTGTGTTATATTTCTCTAGAATGGTAAATATATATATATTTACACATTTATGTTAGATTTAAAAATGAATTAAATATAAAATATAACAGCAAATGACATCTGTGCTCAAATGCTGCTAGAGCTTTTCTCAGAACTAATTTCACCTTTCTAAGTCATTTTTGCAGTGACTTTTAATCAACTGGTGTCAAGGTGATTTTTAGTGGATCTATGAATCCACAGAGGAACCACAGATGTAAAAAGTGGTAACTTGCAATTGGTTAATTGAGGAGATATTTCTAACCTTTGATATAACATTTCATTTTTTTTTTTTTTAATTTTTTGGTGTAAAAATTTGTTTAGGTTGATTTAGTGACATTAAATAATATTTTTTGACCAATGAATTTACTACCACATAAATCAGATTTCTCAGCGCGCAGGTGTAGTTAATCACATTAACTATGAATATGATCTAATAACATTTGACAACCACAATGCAGCTCTGTTGATCTGTTGATCATTTAAAACCTTTTTTGTGAAATATTTTACTTGAATAGTGGGCCATGGATGCTTGGATGTTAAATCTTTCCTTCACCGATGCATTTTCCCTACATCGTAGTATTACTGACAGATCTATTATAACCCACATTTGTAAACGGCTGATAGATTTTTCTATGCCTTACAAGAGCAGGTCATATTTCTGCCTGTTCCGTTTGCTCAACACACTAATATATATTGATGCTGATTTATACTGATTTTGAGGCCTTATTTGCCTCCCACAGCACCATTAATCATGGGACAAAATTAAAATCCTGTGTATTATTAATGCTCATTTCATTTCAGACAAGTTTCAAATAAATAATGGTTTAAGAACTATAAATTTTGCTTTGGTTTAAATGTTTTTTTTATTTGTTTGTTTTAATTGTGCTTTCTGATTGGTTGCTGTGTTACTCAGGCAGCGAATAGGAATGGAGAAGTGTCCATTTTAAAAGTACACAGGTGGTTGGTGGTCCCGTTGGGCTGCTGCCAGTCCTCTGGGGTTTAAAGGATCCGGCAGTTAATCCGGCGCCGTCTTTTATTCACCAACGCTTTTACATCTTAAATTTCCATTCATTCAGCCGGCCAACCGTCACACCAGCTGACACACTGTGGCTCCACAGATGTTTAAAGAACTCAGGGCAAGAGCTTCTCTGCCCCCTACTGTCTGAAACTGAGTATTATATATATATATATATATATATATATATATATATATGTATATATATATATATATATATGTATATATATATATATATATGTATATATATATATATATATATATATATATATATATATATATATATATATATAATTTATTTGTGTTTGTACATTTGTTTTTACAAAGTAATTAAATGAATAATCAAACAATTCAACACACCGTTGAATCAAAATAGTTGTTAATTGCAGAATAACTACAGCTTTTACAAAAATAGAGACACTGAAATGTGTCAAATTTCATAGCGTGGGCTCAACTGCATTCTAATAGTGTGAATTGTCAGCAGTGAAATAGAGACACTGAAATGTGTCAAATTTCATAGCGTGGGCTCAACTACATTCTAAAGTGTGAGAAAATCTATTAGCCTGTTTTGTTTATGGATGAAACTGAGCATGTGGAAGTCACTGTAGTGTTTGGTGCTTTGTTTGTGCTGCAGTAGTAGACGTCTTCTGTCCAAGCGTCTCTCTTGTGTGTTCTTTCTTTCGTTTAGTGACAGATAGGGTCTTATCAGCGGGCCGGTTTGAAACTCAAATGGCCGGAGCTTTAGTCCAGTCTAGCCTGGAGGAGGTCATCAACCGTTTCATTCACTTCGGTCCAAATCTCTCCTCTGATAGCATCTCTATTCCAACAGCCATTAATCCAAACGCTTCTTCCTTTACTGCAGTCCATCTAAAATGCATTTAGTAGTGGTCAAACGCAGACATCAAATCAGCCAAATGAACAGATACTAGGATGGGATCTGTTCAATTGACTGTGGGTGGAGTTTCATTTTGATTTATGTTCTGGAAGATATTCTGGGATACAACAGCATGTCTTCAATAATAACAGTATTTCAGTCAGGCTCACGTGACTTTTCTCATACTGTTCTCTGAAAATTATTTATTTTTTGACGTTTAGTATTCTCATTTGGTGATGTGTAGTATTCTTTACGAAGAACAATTGGATTTTTACTGTGCATTGTTATTAAAATAAATAAATAAATTAAATAGATGGCAGGGCAGCTGAATGGTGCGAAGCTCATTGCACTCTTTATTGTATCAATGAATTTGCTTTTTGTTCAACCCGACCAGATATTATTTTCGCTATTGGCGTGAGAATTTGTCTTTGATTTGTTTCACTCTTTTTATTTTATATTTGCTGTGAAAGTGCAAACAGTCGTACATTTCCACTAATGTGAAAGAGAGACAAGCAAACTAACTTGACTGACCATGTGGCAGAGACGGAAACAAACAAACAAAAATAATCCCTTCACACTTACATTTCCTCAAAGCATAAAACTGTAGCACATCCACTCCTTTCTTATACAAAGACAAAAGCAGGAGCTTGATGACAGCCATTTGTGAGTTCACAATCTCAACTGCTGTCATTGAAGTGCATGCAGGGATTGCAGATCAATCTGTTTGCGTCATGTTCAGAGCATTTTCAAATTGGTTTCAGAAGTGGATATTATATAGTTTAACCTTAAAGTCTTTGCTTAGTGAAAAATAGTGTAAAAATAAATAAATTAGAAAGCAAAATTTAGTAAATAAATATGTAAAATGTACCGAATTTGACATTAATATATCTTTAAAAAAAGATATGCAGATATGTTGACTTATGCATGATGATGTGGTAAAAAAAAAAAAGTGCATGTTTTTGTTGTCAGTGCTCTACTGATAAACATGTTGCTGACATTTAGACTGTAAGATAGCAATCATTTTGTGTGAAAGGTTCTTTTAATTTGGCTCATTAATTCGATTTCTTAATAATTCATGTGTGATTATATCTGTGCCGCAGGGCTTTGTTGTGGAAATGTCTCTGCGGGTTTGTGGATTATAAAGGTTCAGGAATGCTGCTCCTGTGAGGGCGCGCTGATGCTGAACGGTTCACTCAGCCTCGTGCTCTTCGGCTGTTTATTTATCGGTGGTGTTTATTCAGAGATGTGAGAGTGAAACTGCGGTACAGTCCCCTCATCTGCCTCAGACGGCTGCTGTCAAAGACAATCGCTCCAACTCTACCTGCTTGCTTTGTTCTACACTTTCACCTTTTCTCTCCCTCCAGCAAGTTTAAAATTCTTGTTTTCTGTTAAGTACAGAAAGCAATCTCACTGAATTTCTCTGTGAGAGCGATCGAGAACGAAGGAGTGGCCTTCAGTTGAAGCTTCACTGCATGATTTATAGCATAGATGAATCATTATCTTTCACTCCCTGCATGTTACAATTGCTGTTAAATGAAATCAAATCTGTTCTGAATACGGAGAAGTTGTTTTACCCAGCCCTAACTCACTCCAGACTCTGTCAGTCATGACTGTCCTAACTGAGATGTATATTGTATACTCTGACATAAATAACACGTGATGTTGCACAGTATGCTTCGTATTATTGTACTGTAGCTTCCTCGCATCTGAGATCATATCAATGTGGCATATATTATGATTTCCGTGTTCTCATCTTATTTCAACCCTTAATGCCTGTCATTTTTTCCTCACCTATTCTCTTAGACACTTTCTCACCTCTCTGAAGAGTATCGCAGGTGTCCAGGGAAAGTGTTAGAAAGTGAGTCTGCCAGTTAAAGCAGAGCTGGAGTCCCCTCAGGGAGACAGAGACACTCAGTTTGCTCTGAGCTGCTAATACTCTATTGATTTCCTCTATGGACGAGGACATCCAGCATTTTATAGCTTCAGACTGACATCTCTCAAAATATACCATAACACACACACACACACACACACAAACACATACTGATGTCCTTGCTCTTATACGGTTCTTTGTATCAAATCATGTGCCCACTTAGGTCAGTTTATGTTGAGTGACTTCAGATTTTCAGGTCTTTCCGAACTTCCCCAACAGTGATAAAAAAGATGAATTACTAATTTATTACTAATTTTAATAAATATTTTATTTACTTTCAAAAATGTTTGTATTTACTTTATTCACTTCCAAAAGAACATGTTAATAAAGTATGTATGAAACCACTGGCTAATCAAGTTCAAACATATTTATTCCAGTTAAAGTTTAAACAAAATCCTGTAAGGACATTAGGGATCTTATATGAGTTTTGCTTCATTAATAATTCATGTGAAGATCAAAGTACAGCCCAACTTAAAACTACTGATATATCTAAATGTGTATGTAACGGGGGTTAAATGGAAGGAAGGAGGCAGGAACCGGCAAACGTTCACAAAGTTTAATAATAAAATAAACAAACAATAAAACGAAAGTAAAAGGGTGGCAGTTCCTCACGGCGACTGCCGCCCACACAAACAAAACAAAATAAAACACAACATAACTTCCAGGCCTGGTCCTCTCTCGTCCTTCACTGTTGTCGCTCCTCTTTCATGCTTCCGGAGCTCCTCCGTGAGAGATACGAGACCGGTGCGCCGAGCAGCTGAAGCTCGTTATCTCTCGCGTCACCGGCCTCGCGCCGTTCCCTCACAGCTCTCGCCCGCCCTGCTCGTCACATACCCCCATTGCCCCTCACAGGCCGGGGGGTACCCACGAGACTGCGCTTACTCCCCCCCCGGGGGCCAGTCTTGGCGGCCGCAGCACCTGGGGGTAAGGACAGACGAGACGAGAGCAAAGGAGACAGAATCACCAGGAGCGACAAAGACGAGAGTGGAGAGAGGAAAAAAAAAAATTTGTGGTCCGGTTCCCAGACACACTGCCGCTCGGTCCTCAGCCAGCCGAGAGGCTCTTCCTCGCGGTGCCATGCGATGGTACTGGACGCTCGGTGGACGGCCCGATCCTCCTCCACCCCCTGGCGGCCGGCGATGGCTCCTCCAGTTGAGGGCAGCCGGCAGGCAGCAGGCTCCGGCCCACGGCGAACGGCGGCGACTCCTCCGCTCCCTCCTGGACGGCAGCCATCCCACCTCGTCCCAGGAGCATGGCAGTGAGCTCTCCGTCCCACCGGTTTCTCACTCGCTCCAGCACCACCGCCTCGGGCAGCAACTCGCGGTCTTCTCTCCGCCCACCCTGCTCGTCACAGTGTAATTATGGTATATAAACAAATATATTCAGATGAAGGGAGATATACAATAAACACTCTTGATTACTTACAAATTTGTCAAATATATGCCACTTTTCTAGTAATGAAAGAAAATACCTCTTTTTTTAATCATTTAACTGAACGTAAAGACCCAGATTTACACTTATTACGCATACTTATTACACTACGCATCTTCACATAAAACAAATTCAAAGTTCGAGGTCCATTGACATTTATTTATTTGATGATGCTGATGTTAGATGTGTCAGGTTTGGGTGGTGATGAAAGGATCGAGGACCCAGTTGACCCTTCGCAAACAGTTTAATTGACAGGCGATCTAACCAATGATAACGCCGAATCCGCCATCTATCTTATCCGACAAAGCCGTCAGGGAGTAGCCTCTAGTAGATTAACGTTGGTTAACTTGAAATATTGTGCGTACTCGTATCTTTCCGCGGTTGAAACAACATTCCTTCTGATGTATATTCATGTTTATTTGATACTATAAATAAACTATGAAGAGACGGTCGGTTCACGAGCCGTTTGAAGGATCTGTCATAACACATTAAGGAGAGCCCCCTATATGGTATTTAGTGTTTAAACTGAGCACATGGCACAAGGAAACACATGACAAGCCATGTGTTCACACCAAATCTGACAAAAACAAGCACATGGCCAGTGAAAACAAAATCACAAGCCATGTGCTCACAAAACGAGACATGAACACACAACTATGAGGAACTCATTAGCTGCGTGTTCACACAGAATATAACATGAACACGCACCCAATGAGCACACTCACAGACTGTGTGTTCACACAAAACATGATATGAAAGCACGCGGCAAGTGTAAACAAACTGCGTGGTACACAGAACACGACAACACGAAAGCGGCCTGGCCAATAAGAATAAACCAGGCGCTCACAAGAGCGCAAGGCGAGTGAAATACACACAACCCGAGCGCTCACAATGAAGACAGAACAGGGAGCGCGAGTGACCGAACCCCGACATGGAACCGAACCAGACATGAGTGCTGAGATTCGAACACCATGTGCCCAACATGAAACAAGACACGCACAACTCAAGACCGTACGCTCACACAAAGACAGGACAAAAACAGGAGTGTCAGAGCTCTGTCACAAAACCAAGAAAATAAACTAGACAGAACCCTGACAAGATGTTTGTAAGACTACTCCACCCAACTTGGTGGTATTTGTCAATTAATCAGTTCATGTTTAATCAATCAACTATTCAGCTGATTTAGGTAATAACCTGGTGTCTCCAATTAGTGTCTTGACATGTAAATGTTGTTGACATTTAGCACTGAAGATAGTCCAAGATGGATTGAAACGTTTGCTCACATACGCTCACATTTTTTTTTTTTTTTTAGTGCTCTTTGGTATTTTGCCATGAGCTTTCTAGATCTTGTATAATTATAATACTTGTCGGTTTTATGAGCTCATATTAATTGAGAGAGTGGATTTTGTGAACGTTTAAATATTAATACAGTCACAATTTCTATTATGTGCCTTTACATGTACTTACATAAAACATATTACATAAAAAGTAGGATTACACTTTATTTTAAGGTGTCAGTATTACAGTGTAATAATACATTTAATTACTGAGTAATAATAATTAACTGCATGTACTTACTGTAGGTTTAGGATTAATTGCATGCAATTATGGTTAAATTCTAGTTATTACTAAAGTAACTACATGTAACGTGTAACGATGACAGTGTAAAATAAAGTGTTACCAAAAGTAGTTATTGTGTTCATATTGCATTGCAAAACACTTTTGCTGTTATTGAGGTAGGATACAGGTAATGTTAGGAGCAGGTTTGTTTAGGTTAAGGGTGGGTTAATGTGTAAGGGGAGGCTCAACAGTGTAATTATAAATGCAATTATTGGAATTAATTACAGCCATAATTACAAGCAGGTTTTTATAAGTGCAACGTAAAAACATGTAAGTTCACAATACATTTCGGAGGAAAGCTGAGAAAAGCTGTGACTCACCAAGCCTACTTCAAAGTAGCGACGATTGAATCCAACAGTGTTATCGCCTCGCATTGGCTGCATCTGGTCCAAAAAGCTGCGCTTGGACACACTGCAAAGACTACAGCTGCCTGCCAACAAGCACATGCTTCCTGCGCCTTCATGTAAGGACATAACTGTCCACATCAGCTGGTATCAATAGTCTATATTCTTCATTCAAAAAGGGAAACTGAAACTATGACTGCAGATATACAAAGCGTAAACAAAGCAGCGCTTGCTTATCATTTTGATGAGGCGGGGCCTTGATATTGCAGGGCGATGCTGTGGTACAGTACTTTAAGCAAAATCCTAATATTAAACAGGCCAAACAAGATGGACATACAAATCAATTAGAACAGAGATATGTATATGTATGTTAAATAAACAAACAACAAAACGAAAGTAAAAGGGCGGCAGTTCCTCATTCATCACTCGCGCCACCGGCCTCGCGCCATTCCCGCACGGCTCTCGCCCGCCTTGCTCGTCACATGCCCCCATCGCCCCTCACAGGCCGGGGGTACTCCTGAGACTGCGCTCTACCCCCCCCCCAGGGGCCGGTCTTGGCAGCCGCAGCATATCTTGGTCCGGTTCCCGGAGGCTCTTACTCGCAGTGTCATGCGATGGTACTGGACGCTTGGTGGACGGCTCAATCCTCCTCCACCCCCTGGAGGCCGGCGATGGCTCCTCCGGCTGAGGGCAGCCGGCAACGAGTCCCCCGTTCCCTACTCCTCCCCGTCATGATGGCAGGCAGCAGGCTTCGGCCCCTGGCGAACGGCGGCGACTCCTCCGCTCCTCCTGGACGGCAGCTATCCCACCTCGTCCCAGGGGCACAGCAGCGAGCTCTCCGTCCCACCGGTTGCTCAGCCGCTCCAGCACCACCGCCTCGGGCAGCCACTCACGGTCTTCACTGTCCCGCGCTGCCCGACCTCCTCAGCACCGCGATCCCCCTCAGCAGCGAGGGCTCTTCGACAGCATGTCCCTCCTTCCTCCCGGGTTTCGGCACCAATGTAACACAGTTAAGTACGGGAAGAAGGAGACGGGAACCGGCGAACGTTAAGCGTAACTTTAATTATCAAATAAATAAACAAACAACAAAACGAAAGTAAAAGGGCGGCAGTTCCTCATGGCGACTGCTGCCTTCACAAACATAATAAACACACAACATAAAATCCAAGCCTGGTCCTCTCTCGTCCTTCACTGTTGTCACTCCTCTTTTATGCTTCCGGAGCTCCTCAGTGAGAGATACGAGACCGGTGCACCGCGCAGCTAACGCTCATTATCACTCGCGTCACCGACCTCGCGCCATTCCCTCACGACTCTCGCCCGCCCTGCTCATCACAAATACTAATATATAGAAGGTGCACACAGTGTCATTCACACAAACACTAAACACTATCATTGTAACACATACAATTTTAAAAATGGAATAAATATTAATTTAACAACATTATATGTAACATAATACCCTAATGTACATAACTGATTAGAAGAAAAACTAAGAAAAAAACTGTTATTTCAGTGAAAAATACATCAAATGTGAGGTGTCACACAGGGAATGTCAATTTACAGTTTTCCACTGTAAATTATACAATGACTCGTTATTTTTCACTTAAAAAACTGTAAAATTAATGGTATTTTACGGTGAAATGGCATTATTTGTACCTCTTGATCTATTACAGTTATGCAATGTCTCCAGATGTGTTTTAGTTGAACTTATTTTAATGAACACCGTATTTTTAGAACGCTGTGTCATGCGTGAGACGTGAGTGCAAGGGTTAAACATGTCTAGAGCATTCACATAGAAAAACAATGGAAAAGTACCACAGTGGAATGGAAAAACGTGTTCTGTGTTCATTTTTTTTTTAATGATTTTGCAGGTTTGCCCACTTACAAAGCATGTAGAAGTCTGTAATTTTGATCATAGATACTCTTTAACTGTTAGTGACGGAATCTAAAACAAAAATCTAGAAAATCACATTGTATGATTTTAAATAATTAATTTGCATTTTATTGCATGACATAAGTATTTGATCACCTACAAACCAGTAAGAATTCCGGCTCTCACAGACCTGTTAGTTTTCCTTTCAGAAGCCCTCCTGTTCACCACTCATTACCTGTATTAACTGAACCTGTTTGAACTCGTTACCTGTATAAAAGACACCCCTCCACACACTTAATCAAACAGACTCCAACATCTTCACAATGGCCAAGACCAGAGAGCTGTGTGAGGACATCAGGGATAAATTGTAGACCTGCACAAGGCTGGGATGGGCTACAGGACAATAGGAAAGCAGCTTGGTGAGAAGGCAACAACTGTTGGCACAATAATTAGAAAATGGAAGAAGTTCAAGATGACGGTCAATCTCCCTCGGTCTGGGGCACCATGCAAGATCTCACCTCGTGGGGCATCAATGATCATGAGGAAGGTGAGGGATCAGCCCAGAACTGCATGGCAGGACCTGGTCAATGACCGAAAGAGAGCTGGGACCACAGTCTTAAATAAAACCATTAGTAACACACTACGCCGTCATGGATTAAAATCCTGCAGCGCACGCAAAGTCCCCCTGCTCAAGCCAGCACATGTCCAGACCTGTAGAAGTTTGCCAATGACCATCTGGATGATCCAGAGGAGGAATTGGAGAAGGTCATGTGGTCTGATGAGTAGGGCTGCAACAACTAATCGATAAAATCAATAATAATCGATAATGAAAATCATCTACAACTATTGTCATTATCGATTAGTCGGGTCTGCCCACCATGCACGCAAAACTTCCGCCAGTCTTATCAAATTACAGCAATGAATAACTCATTTCTATTGACAAAATGCATTTAAAAACAATGAAGGAAACAGAGTGAGCTGCTGCGGTAAAGGCGCGTGATCCAAACTGCCCAAAACATGAGAACTCTTTATTTTAAGCTGCAAGCTAATGCATTAGCTCCGTGTTTAACATGGCTTGATCTGTCAGGGACTTGACAGATGCGCGCACTTCCTCAGCGCAAAACGGCTATATCTTTATCAGTAAATGTTTAAAATTCACCCGAGCATTTCCGTTTTGCATAAAGGTTTATCCTGACAGTCTGCGTTAAACTTCAAACTTTACCTAACTCAATGAGTGCCAGCACGTGCCCGCGCAGACAAACGGAACGCAGTAGAGAGGGAGACAGTTCATATTCAGTGCAAAATATTCATTTTGCTGAAATATCTGTTGTTGAAAGTTCAATTTAGGTTTAAAAGTCAGTATGTCATTCAAGTATTTAATGGTAGTAACTGAAGGGATAACAGCATGTAATTGAATAAATGTAAGACGTTTGTCTTATTTACACAGGATAAAGAAATTACAGTAAGAGGTACAGTAAGTGTGTTCCTGCTGAACATTTCTCTTGCCTGTTGGTTAACACTGAGTTTGTATTTTTGATTCTCTTTGTCACCTTATTTTTTAATAGAGATTAAAAGAGAGTAGATATTTAAACTATATTCACTATATACAGTGCTTAAATTTATTATACCATCGCCACTTAAGGTTTGTGCCACAGCTGCCCTAAACAAACGCTACTTTTTAATGATTAAAAAAATCATTTTTATGTTTCTGTAATGGTTAATCCACCAGTATGTGTAAGCAGTTTAGTCGCAGTAGTATTTCTAACGCTAAAATATAAATATTGTTGTCATGAATTTTCGAATTTACTGTTTCACAAGAAAGACAGAAAAAATAGTAAAGCACTTTTTTCAGATGCCCAATTACAGTAAATAACAACAGAGACTGTGGAAAGTACATATAAATCAATGCCAGCAAGAATGCAAGCCGTTATCAAAGCCAAAGGAGGCCAAACAAAATATAAAGTGTTTTGGACATTATGTGTGAATAATGACTTTTTGTCAGATCCCTAAAATATTTGTGTTCTCTTTTCTGTGACAGGTGGTCTTAGAAATTAAGCACTGCATGTTTTCATAGCATTCAATTGGCACATTTGTTTGAAGGACATTGGGCAGGTTGTGCAATAATGTGTTTTTTGTCAATAAAATAAAAAAAGACAGAAAATCAATCATCAGATTTTTATCCAAATAATCGATTAATCAAAAAATGATCGACCAACGAATCGATTATTAGAATAATCGTTAGTTGCAGCCCTACTGATGAGACAAAAAAAGTGCTTTTTGGTCTAAACTCCACTCGCCGTGTTTGGAGGAAGAAGAAGGATGAGTACAAACCCAAGAACACCATCCCAACCTTGAAGCATGGAGGTGGAAACATCATTCTTTGGGGATGCTTTTCTGCAATGGGGACAGGACGACTGCACCGTATTGAGGGGAGGATGGATGGAGCCATGTATCGCGAGGACTTGGCCATATTGCCCAGCGACAACCCCAAAACCTGAAGGATCTGGAGAAGGTCTGTATGGAGGAATGGGCCAAAATCCCTGCTGCAGTGTGTGCAAACCTGGTTAAGAACTACAGGAAACGTAAGATCTCTGTAATTGCAAACAAAGGTTTCTGTTCCAAATATTAAGTTCTTCTTTTCTGATGTATCAAATACTTATGTCATGCAATAAAAAGCAAATTAATTACTTAAAAATTATAAAATGTGATTTTCTAGATGTTTGTTTTAGATTCCATCACTCACAGTTGAAGAGTACCTATGATAAAAATTACGAACTTCTACATGCTTTGTAAGTGGGCAAACCTGCAAAATCAGCAGTGTATCAAACACTTGTTCTTCCCACTGTACATGCATAGCGTAGTACCAGCGTAGTCACGTCACTCAGAGATTGGCTTTTTAAATAGCCTATATTATTTTTTTTCAAAGTCATTAAACCATATTCGACAACATATAAAAACGAAAAAATCTTTAGAGCAATGTTATAAAAAAAGGTGAAAAATTAAAAACATTTTTAAAAACAAAACTTTAAGTCATCTTAACTCCCAATGTAGTGAAACAGCTGTTAGCAGGGGGTGTTACCGCGGCTATGCATGCACTCGTTCACTAAACTGATCAGCCAATAAGAGCAATCTCTCCCCTACGACCCTGATGCTGATTGGTCATGCTGAATCAGGTGAACTTTCCCCAACGTGAGCCTAATGTGCGGAACACACTGCAAAAAATATCTAGTCAGACGCTCACCAACGGCCTGACATTGGCCAATGTCCAGCCGTTGGCTTGGTGTGTCAAGTCCCTAAAGGGGCAGTCACATTACACTTTTCGTTCCATTGACTTCCATTCAAACGCACACAAATGCGTCAGAATAGAAATGCACGCCCATGCGAAAAGTTTCGCATTTCGCTGCGTTCCATATTTCAAGTTTGGTGAACTCTGACCTGTGAATTCGCATCACGTGAAGACATGTGACCAGTAGAAGATCGATACATCACGCCATGACTCAGCTGAATTAAATCAACATTTTTGCAGTAAAGTTGAGCAGATTGTATATTTTTACATTTTGCGTATATCACATGTTAAATGTTGCCTAGTGTGACCGTGGCTTACTGCGCTGCAGGACCAGCTTACAGCGAACATTGAACCAGACTATTTAAATGTTGAACAAGCAATATCATTGACTGCAGGATCAGCAGAGGCCAATCAGTTTGTGCCATCAAGCCTGTGTCATCTGCAAGTTTCACGACTGAACGAGATATGTTACATTAAATCTTATTTAAAATATTGAAAACCCCCCTCAAATTCACATTTATTTATATAAATTTACATTTATGCATTTGGCAGATGCTTTTATCCAAAGCAACTTACACTGCATTCAAGGAATACTTTTGTTTGCTAAAACAGACTAAAACATTGCTTTTTGTTGCTTATCAAGTTATCCAAACCACTAAATTTTTGAAGCGAACAAAATGAATTTCACATCCCACAGAATAGAAGATTTGAGGACTGATCCTAGATCAATATTTTCCTCCGAGACACTTGCGGCGTCCGTGCCCAGATGTGACAGTTTTGTCCAATTGTGCTCTGAGCTTTGAAGGAAATCCTGTTCAGAAACAGCACAATTCAGTGAACACTGTTTTAGAAAGAGATCTGCGATTGTTTGCTGGGGTCCAGAGGGCATCTCTGACCAGTTGGCATTGCCATCTTCACCCATTCTCATACAACTCCCTATTCAAGTGCCGCCTATACAGCCTGCAGCTCCGTAAATGCCAAAATCTGCATCGCCTCCGAGCTCCAAAGAACACAGGCAGTGAGCCTGCAGGGTTTAAACCCAGGAGAGTGAAACAGGAAGGGGAAGAGGATGAAAGAGAAATGAGAATGAAAGCCGAGATGATACAGGCTGAACTGAGTATTTGCTTTTTGTTTTGCAAAAAAGACAATGTTTTTGCTGCGACCTGCTGATGTCCTTCAAATAACATCCAAGGTGACTCTGGTTAGGAATAAAGTAACATTGATCCAAAAAGCGGAATTGATGCAACAAAGCAATTATTCAGTTTTAAACAGTTGGATGAAAGAAGGGCGGGTGAGAGAATAAACTAATGAGCTTATTTAGATCAAGGCTGATTTGACACACAACTGTCACAGCTCTTCTCAAAGATAGCATAATCTACCCTGCCGCTTCCAAAAGTATCAAAACCATTGATGTAAAACAGAGATTAAAATGTACATTTGGTACTTTTTCATCCAATGTTTGCTTCTGTTTGGCATCAATGAGGTGTTGGCACGCCCATTAAACCAGTGTGATTTCCTTAGTATTCATATATAAAGCGTAACTCTAATGCACTTTTTTTGTACATTTGGATTAACACTAAAACACATAATATGAACATAACAGCTTATGAAACATCAAAACATCAGTGTATTATTAATACAACTGTCCTGTTGTTGAAGTTCATAGAATGCTGCATTCATGGAAATCACATTTATTTGGTGTTATTTACAATAAATAAGATTAATTACATGTTTAACGCCATTAAATTGTTTAAATGCGATTACCACATTTACAGTATTTTCTTTAGCACACATTTCGCAGAAATTCATTTATTTGTCATTAAAAATGGGGGCTTTCTCTTACAATGTTGCTTCGTTTACTGATGAAGGTTGAGATTGTATTGAGATTGTATTGGACTCTGCAGATCCAATGATTGTAGTTCAGACTTGTCTTTTGTGAACAGCACAGGTGATTCATTATATATGTGACCCTGGACCACAAAACCAGTCATAAGTAGCACTGGTATATTTGTAGCAATAGCCAACAATACATTGTATGAGTCAAAATTATCGATTTTTCTTTTATGCCAAAAATCATTAGGAAAGTAAAGATCATGTTCCATGAAGATATTTTGTAAATTTCCTACTGTAAATATATACACCACTGTAAAATAGTTTATAAATAGTTTATAAATATATTAGTTGGTACAGTGCTAACCAAGGCTGTACCTATTTGGTCAAAAGTACAGTTAAACAATATTGTGAAATATTGTTACAATTTAAACAACTTAAAATGTAAATTTAATTAATTACTCCAGTCTTCAGTGTCATGTGTTCCTTCAGAAATCATTCTAATGTGCTGATTTGGTGCTCAAGAAACATTACTTATTATCAAAACAGTTTTACTACTAAAAAACAATTGTGGAAACCAAGAAAATATTGTGTAACTTTGTAAAATATTATAAAATGTTGTATAATTATGTATAGTTTAAATAAACATATTGAACTATGTATTATATGTATTATACGACTATCGAGGTGTTGCGTGGCAAGTGCTAGTTACAGCAAGCGCAATTAGTTACTCTGAATGCTATTCCCATCGTTTTATTTCACTTAAAGCACCTTGCCCAATCAGAGTTTTTCTTCAAACAATGTGTAAAAAAATGCATAGTATTCATCAAAAACTTTTGCTTCAAATCCAAAAAAAGCCTCTAAGTCCAAAAAAAGACCCTATCGGAAGACGCAAATCGAATCATATGATTTCAAGATGAATGACGGTGTGCGTATAAGCTGACTTTCGATTGCCAAGCTGCAAGTTTTTATCATGTTCGTCCATCGTTACAGTGGCAATGACAGATTTTTACGAGTAGCAAGTAAACACAACAGTGTTCATTTTGCTGCTCTAAAACTGACAGAAACGGATGTTTAATTATGTCTTGTCCAAAGAGGTGGACTTTTTAAAAAAAAAATAGGGATGGATGCTGTATTGGCCACCATATAGGTATCGGTTGATATACACTACCGGTCAAAAGTTTTAGAACGCCTCCATTTTTCCGGTTTTTATTGAAATTTACGCAGTTTAATGTCTCAATGTACTCTGAAATTAAAGCATAGAACAAATAAACAATTGGAGATAAAAAAGAAATCATGGAATCATTTTGTTTAACAAAATTTAATCTAAATTTTTGACTCATCAAAGTAGCCACCTTTTGCAGATATAACAGCTGAACACACTTGTGGCATTCTTTCTACAATGGAAATCAAATATTGTTCAGAAAGTTCTTCCCAACACTGTTGCAGAAGTTCCCACAAATGTGTTGCACTTGAAGGTTGCTTTGCTTTCACCCTTCTGTCCAGTTCATCCCAAACCAGCTCGATGGGGTTTAAGTCTGGAGACTGTGCTGGCCATTCCATGATTTGAAGCCTACCGTCTTGTTCTTTTCTTCTACGGTAGTTCTGACATAACCTGGAGGTATGTTTTGGGTCATTATCTTGCTGTAGGATGAACCCCTGACCAACTAGGCGTATACCAGAGGGTATTGCATGGCGCTGCAAAATGCTGTGGTAGCAGTTTTGGTTCAGGGTGCCACTCACTCTGTGCAAGTCGCCGACTCTGGATCCAGCAAAAGAGCCCCAGACCATCACGCTTCCTCTTCCATGTTTGACAGTTGGTGTGACACACTGAGGAACCATCCTTTCGCCTACTCGACGGCATACAAAAACCCTGCGTGATGAACTGAAGATTTCAAATTTCGATTCATCGGTTCATAACACCTTCTTCCAGTCTTCAGTAGTCCACGTGCGGTGCTTCATGGCCCAGGCAAGCCTCTTTTTCTTATTTTGCCATCTTTGCAATGGCTTTCTTACTGCCACTCGACCTGTCAAACCTGCAGCTCTAAGTCTTCTCTTCACAGTTGAAACTGAGACTTGCTTACTTCGACCAGTGTTAAGCTGTGCTTGAAGCTGTTGTCCTGTGAGCCGCCTATCACGCAAGCTGTTGACTCTCAGAAACTTGTCTTCTGATTCTGTTGTGGCTTTGGGTCTGCCAGACCTCTTCCTGTCAGAGTTTCCTCCAGTTTCCAAATGCCTTTTGATGGTATAGGAAACTGTACTCACTGACACCTTGGCTTTCTTTGCAATTTCTCTAAAGGAAAGACTTACACTTTTAAGGGGTTATAATGGTCTGTCTGTCTTCCTTTGTTAATTGCCTTTTTCTCGCCATTATGAGAGCAATATACTACTTCCTGCGGTACAATACTGTCCAAATAATGCTTAAGAGGGTGTAGTAACACAGTCTGTTCCAACACTGCTTTATACAGACAGAGGGTTTGTAAGTAATCAACAAAAGTTGGGACACCTGTAGGAATTGTTAGCATCAACTTTCAAGGCTTAATTTACTTCCATTGCTGCAGAACAGCTGTAAGTTGTTAACCCATTACTTGTTCCTCCTTACCTTTGTACAATTTCAGGTTATTCACTGGACTTGAACTGCTTAAATTTCAATAAAAACTGGAAAAATTGGGGTGTTCTAAAACTTTTGACCGGTAGTGTATGCTCATTTTTAATGTTATCGTTATCACCCATAAGAAAATTTGGCCGATATATTAAAGCCGATAAATAATGGATTATTTCCTTCAGATGCGCACTGTCCACCTTGATGGTTTTAAACTTTTTGAAATATGAAATCACTTCAAAAAAGGAACATACAGTAAAGTGTAATGCACAGCATGAGTATAAAGTACATACAATAATAATGAGAACATTATAGTTGTGTGCTGGGGACGTGGCATTTATTGGTGAAACTTTTGTTATATAAAAATTATATTAAAAATTATGGGTTTGGTTTATCGGCCAATATATCGGCATTCAAATATAAAGAATTATAGGTTATCGGTATCAGGCAAAATATCCATACCGGTGCATACCTTAGCTGGTTTAGCAGCAAAAGATTGCTTTTGAAATTGACTAAAATGACATCTTTGAAAATAAGGCATTTCAATAACCTTTTATTGCCATTAAAGTGAAATTACTGAACCATAAACATAGGAGCCTGGTAAAAAAAATGCTCATTTAAAATACAACATCAGGCAGATCAGGTTATTATTGATGGTGGTGGTTGAGAAGGGTTTTTAAAAAAGCGGAGGAGGGAAAATGAAGTTGAAACCACTGCTGCCTTTCCTGTGCCTCTGTGTGTGTGTTTGATAAAATCGTGTGCTGGGCCCGTGGGTCTCGCTCTCAGCGGGGTGATGGAAATGCGCTGCTCCTAATCTCCTAATGTATGTTCCTTCGTCCTTGGCCAGGGCACATGGGAGAAAGATGGGGCCTTATCAGCGTTTATGAATTTATGGAAAATATTTCTGCACTGACAATTTTCAGCCCTCTCTCTCGATTTTCCTCCATCTTTCTCTCACCCACCCACTCGCTCGCTTTCTCTTGCACTTTCCTTTAGTGTTCCTGACAAACTTCATACAAGTTTCAGTGGAGGATGGGAATCTGGCAAAGAGGTTGGCAGGAGTTTCTCTGTATTGGAGGGCTGTTTCTAGAAATAATGCTTCTTTTTAAGCAAACTAATGACGTCGATATGGTCTATTAATACACACTCTTGAGAGGCCACACACTTTTACAATATGAGATTTCATTGTCACAATAAGCTGAGCAAAAGATGACAAGAAAACATGTTAATTGATGAGCAAGGCAAGTTAATGATCTAGTTACCGAACTTCAAATAATGATGTTGATGGTTTTAATTTATAGATTTTAGTATCTATTTTAGTATCAGAGTTAATTTAAAGGAGCAACAGGCAGAAACTACTGTTTGTCTACCAGTCAAAATGTCAACATGTTAATATGCACTGTGTGGTTTATAATAATCTTCATGCCATGGTAATTCTGCAATTGTCTTAAAGTAATGTTCTGGGTTCAAAATGGAGAAAATCCTTTTGACCCTTATTTTGTCAAAACGCAAGTATTATGTTTTCAGTTTTAAAAGCAAAAATGTGCAGCTTGTATTTTTGTTAAAGAATCAGCTGTGCAAAATATGTTTTTGCACTGTAAAACTGTTCTTTAAGAGGTGGGACTTCTGTTCAAGTTGGATGACCTTATGCGTTAGTCAATAGCACAGCAGACACAGGGGACATGAGGGACATTGTTTTAGAAACATTTGAAAAAAGGTGATTCTGTCCACTGCTTTTTTTTCTGTCTGTGTGCTGAACCTCAACTAATTCTTTTGAACATTATTTGTTGTAACATTCTCAACAAAGATAAGATGACTGCTCAGTACAAAACAGGTCATTTTGCAAATGATTGATTGATTGATTCATTCATTAATTGATTCATTCATTAATTCATGCATTATTTGGTGATTATTAGCAATCCAGTCTAAAATGATGTTTAAGATTCTACCAATAAATAATGGGCTGGTATTGCCCCATAGACTTCCTACTTTATTATAAACATAATGATTGTTTTATTTTTTTAACAAACTAATAGACTAGTCAAAATTATTTTCTGTGTTATTGTCACATATGCTGTTTGTAGGTCTTAAAGTAATAGTCAAATAAAAAACTCAAAAATATTCGGATGCCAGCTTGTGAGTCATCATAAATTCAGTCATCATTTACTTGCTCTCATGCCAAAACTGTAGTACTTTATTTATCCTGTGGAACACAAAAGAACATATTTTAAAGAATGTTGAAAGCCAACCAGTTTTGGTTTCCACCGACTAACATTGTATGGATAAAAACAAATAAAAATGGGAAGTCAATGGGAACCAAAACTGTTTAAATGTCAACATTCTTCATATAAAAATGCTCCTTTTATGTTTAGCAGAAGAAAGAAATGCATACAGGTTTGGAACAAGATGAGGATGAAATGAAAACAGAATTTTAATTTTTGAGTGAGCTAAGATGCACTAAACTCAGAATATTATTTTTATGCATTACCATCATCTTTTGGCTCTCTTTATTTGGTACACTGTTTCAGTTCTATCAGGAAATAAGGAACAGTATTGTTTCTGACGTCAGATTTCCAGCAGTGCTCTGCCACGATCCATTTGTCTGACCTCCTGTCTCTCCTCCGCCACCTGTCAGGGCCTGAAAATGGGCTCCAGAAAAATGAGCGTGTGAAAATTTTCATTTGGGTCATGGTCCCTGGCGTTCACACCCTTCAGCTGAGAGGAGGCAGGCTTCTACATGTGCCAGTAGAGTTAGGAAGGGGGAGAGGGAAATTAATAACTTCTGAGAAATAGACCCAGAGCCTCCAGGAAGCACAGTGGTGATTACAGCAGCATGGGTGGCGGGTACGAGTGGCACTGTAACGACACGTTGGAGGTGTTTGTAAGGTTCAGACATTATTACTATTTCATGCTTTGAAGTATACCAAGCTATACTGGCCACCAAAGAGCTCAGCTTCTTAACATCGTAATGTAATATTTCTGAAACAATTTCAGTGTTAAAACAGACAGTTCAGGTTGTCCAATTTATCCATAGAAACTGCTAGCTCACAAAAAAAGCAAATTGCTGATGAATTCAAAGTCAATAAGAAACGCCAATTACAACCCATTTTACTTCCATAATGGGAAATATTGAGTGAGACAGAATGTATTTCAAATGTCGACGTCTTTTGACAGAAGCTTTGTTATGCAAGAAAACATATAAAGTAATTTCAGCTTAAACCACTATTTATTTATTTATTTTTATTGATTGATGTGCATAACCATATTGCAAAGTTACCATGCAAACTGTGGCACATGGATAGCATATGGTAACATGACAAATATTAAATATATAAACTAATATTAAAATTACTAACTGGAAATAAATAAAACCTAAAACTGAACTAAAGGTAAAAAATAATAATAATAATAATAATTATTATTATTATAATAATAATAGTAATAATGACCATGTAAAAATAAAAGCTTATTCAAAATGTAAACTGTAATAGACTATATAATCTATAATATATAAGTAAAACTAAAATTACACTTGCTTGTTTGTTTATTTAGAAAATAAGTAAATGTTGACTTTAAAAGTGAAAAACTCCCTTCACCCACCCAGTAAACCTTTTCATCTCAAATCCATTCAGAATGCTCCATTTAAAAGTGCTAAAATTGTCAGTAGCCTATATTTAAAAGTTTCATTCTGATGCTTTGTGTTCTCCCAGGATGCAACACTTTTTCATTTGTGACTGTCATAGCAATTCACCGCTGGCACTGATGCTCATTCAGGCCCTGATCTGCATAAAGACTGTCAGATGGACTTTTGATTTAAGAAGCTTCTTTTATCCTCTGTTCTCTTTAAGCCGCGGCTCTAAAGTCCGTTCCATGAGAGCGCTCATGCATACAAACCTGACAGTCAGTCTGAAAACAAACGCTCATGTTCTCTTCCGGACGATGGAGCTGCAAACTTGTTCTTCAGCGGGTTGTTGTTTGAAACAGTCAAGCGGAAAAACAACATGCTTTAAATTTAAAATGCAGATGGAGGGCAGCTGTTGACCTTCGACTTAAGTTATTCGGAATGGATGCAATGAAAAAGTACCATTATTGAACCATATGTGCCATGTTTGTTTGTTTGTTTTTTGAAAATGTTCCAAGTCTAACAAAGTCTTTCAGCAAATATGCTGAAAACATCTTCAGATCAAAAAATGGTTGAAAATACCCCTGCAGAGAATGTTGTATCAGTTATCTTTGATGATTAATTTCATTATTTTCTATTATATGTTACTTTGTGAGCTAGGCAGGCTACTGCCCTGGGAAGATCACCCACTTATAAGAGCGAGATGGGCAGTGGTTTAAAAGTTTCAGGCTGACGTAACATATTATTGGTGTATTTAACATTTTTAAATGGTATACAGAGCTGTCAACACAGGAGTGCGGGCAATTAAAACCTGTGTTGGATTTCCTGATAACGTTGTCTCTTAGCACGCTAAAAAGACTCTAAAGGTATAACTTAACTAAAGTTATACCTTTTCTAGACATGTTCCCTGAACTATACCTTAGGAGACTGCTTAAGGTATACCTTCTTAAGTACGACGTGGTCGTACGGTGGTAAATTGGCGAATTGGTTGATATCTATGGCTTGAGAATCAATAATTCACTCAATGCAAGGGGCTGCATCACTGCCAACTGACATTCAGGAAAATCTATATCTTTTATTTCGAATATATACAAATTTAATTTCTGACTTCTATTTTTACAAGAAATTTAAAGTGCAATTTTTGCATTTGCGTACGTGATCTAGTACGTAAGTGATTGAATCTGGACATAAAGCAAAATAACAGAGACAAATGAGAATTAGTCATCAGATGCCATGTCCTTATAATTTATAGCAAAAATTTGACATTAATTACATCTCGAACAGATTAATTAAAATAAGTTATTACTCTACCACCTGCACGACATCATTAACCAACATGGTTGAACGACAAATCCGTGACAGTATGGTTTTGTGAAACTTGTCACTAGCTAGTTGATTTCTTCAACGATGCATTGATCTATGATATTTAAGCAGTGAGTTACTTAATTGTGCAGGAAACGCACACCTGAGCGGGATGCAAACCAGTGTCAACCGGCATGGGAGATGACATATTAATAAGTAGTGTGCCACTTGAGGCTAGAGGAATGAAGTTTTGCCTATACAGCTCTTACAAGCTGTACGCCTACCCCCATCCGGGTCATGTCACTGATGTCCTATTTGCAACACTCTTTAAGCGGAATTTGAACCAGTGTTAAATGACATGGGAGGTGGGTGCTAAAATGTACGCTAAAGACTGGCATATTTTTTCAAGCCAGTGGAGTAAAGTTTGCTTATACAGTTCAAACTAATTGGCCTTTGTTACACTCACCCCCATCCGGGTCACAACACCAATATCGTATTCGCACCAATCTGAGCAATATCTGAACCAGTGCCAATCAGCATGGGAGGCGGGTGCGCTAACACAGACACTGAAGACAGTAGCTTCTAACATCAGCCGTTAGTGCGCCTCTTGAGGGCAGGGGATGAAGTCAACAGCTCTCACATGCTGGCATCCGTTACGTAAGGATTGTCTCATTTTTTTTCCTCAAAAATGATTGGGATCCTTATTTTTATTTCTTTAACTCCACTTTTCTTTAACTGTTCTTGCTCTGTGTCTCATTGAATTTATGTGGGTTCTGTGCAGTTCTATATGAATGAAAATATGTTCTTTAGTTGATAAATAAGGCCAGCTGAGCAGGAGCGTGACACATGTTATAACAGCTTTGGGTTAATTTTTATGAATTGCAAAAAACAATACAAAAAGCAAGAGACTCAAATGTATTGTTAATGGCTGCCACCTGTTTTGACGATTGAAAACTGTAATTTTGCTGAACTCCAGCCCAGAAAACAATGTGTCGAGGTTCAGAAAAGCAATCTGAGAAACACCATTAAAGTTTTTGTCTTTATTCAGATCTGTTATTGTGTATAAGTTAAGTATTCTTCTTCACTTTGTCATCCAGAACCATTTTTTTTCTACAGAAATAAATCAAACCTTAACCCATGCTACTTGAGAAGTATGCTGTTACTGATTTAAGCAATCAGTCTTTCAAATGTTGAATGATAAATCTAGCGAAACAAATCCCATAGATTTACATAGAAGAAGGGACCCGAGCCATATGCAGAGACTAGAATAGTTTTGCACCGACACTACTTACATTCTCTTCCATGAAATGTAAAAATCTGGGCAAGAATGAATGAGAAAAAAAAAGACAGCAGATAATGTCCTCAAGACATTGAGCAACCAAAATATTTTTACTTCACTGTGCCACAACACTCACTATTTTGCCTTTGTATTATTTGTTGGGGTTTGTTTAATTTGTACCTGTTAGTTTTAAAACTGTGTCTCACTGTATGTGATGTAGTTTGTGTGGTACCCTGGTGGCAGACATTAGAGGTTTAATAACTGTGTCAGCATGATTAATAATGGTGGAGTGCCCGAGCAGAGCTGCCATCATCACTGCACTGATTACACCTGCTTTAAACTACATTACCCACAGTGAACTATGCTCTGCCCCAACACCACAGCAATCATTTATACTCACTGTGTCTAAATTTGAGCTTAGCAACAGCTCCATCTCAGTTGCCCAACATAAAAGTCGAAGTATAATTTGTACGTGCATTAGTAGTGGGGGTTTTTCAGTGACTCTTTCTGTCGGTTACATGCCAGCAGGTGGCAACAAGTGACTTAATGAGTGAGTCATTGTATCACTCACTCAACGGTTTCATTCAGAAACACTGAATAATTCAGAAATGGTACACCACTTCTGAGTACTGCTCGGAGACATGCAGTAGTTGTTTATGTTTTGTCTGTTTGTTTATGTTTTTTTTTCTAACAAACAGTGCCAAGTAAATAAAAAAATAATCTCTCTCTCACTCTCTCTAGGCTCCTACATGTTGGTGAACTCTTCTCAGTATGGTGCAGGACAGCGGGCTCAGCTCATGTTACGTCCGCTGAGTGAGAACGACACACACTGTGTGCAGTTCAGTTATTTTCTGTACAGCCGTGACGGACACAGTCCCGGGAGCCTGAGTGTGTATGTGCGTGTAAACGGTGGCTCACGGGGAAATGCTGTGTGGAATGTATCCGGCTCTCAGGGGCGTCAGTGGCATCAGGTGGAGCTGGCCGTCAGCACCTTCTGGCCCAGCGAGTACCAGGTGAGACGAATATATAACATCACAAACATGCCAATGCACATTGACTTTACCTTGCAAGTTACATGTCACAATCCTATAACCTAATTATTTTTCAGCCCTACAAATGAGAAAAAATTGAACTGTGTCATTGGATAAGTACAGAACCGTTTGATTCATCAATGGTAATCGTTTGGCACAGTGGTGGAAAAGTTTTTGGTACTTTAACTCTTCAGACCTTTATATGTAAATTACCATCTTTGGTTTATATGTAAATTAACCATCTTAATTGTTTATTCTGTCATTCATCAACTGGATCATGTTCAGGTAAATTTTAAATAGGCATTTATGTAATGACGTGAGTGATCATATGTTATTGTACTCATTACAAATCTTGCACATTTACATTTGATTTATGGCTTTATTTATTTATGTATTTATTTTGCTGCAAAAATACTACTGATTAACAGTTTTTTGGTGAAACTTTAGCTAAAATAAATGCCACTGAAAAGATGGAAAACTGGTGACAACAATCAAAATTGATTTCTACTGCCAAATTGTTCACTGATGGTTCAAAAATGAAAATTTGAAAATGCTATCTTTATGGCATAGTTTCAAAAGTTTTGGGGGTGGGTGGGGTGGACTGGAAAGTGACCTTGTGTCAGCTTAGTACATTAAGCTGTTTTATTTTAAAAGATAAATATACATACAAACACACAGACACACTTTTTTCCTACCACTAAATAGTCTCCTCAGCTCTTGGCTTTGGTCAGCAGTGTGTTATTGACTCACTTGTTCCACTGATGGTTAGTGCACAGAACACTGTCACCTTGTTAAAGGCTATGATTAATAACTTGCCCCTCATTTGCTCACCAAAAAGCCCATAATGACCATTAAGTTGAGTGTGTGTGTGTGTGCGCGTATGAAAGTGCACAGTCAATTGACCCCCGCTTTTGTGTGGAACTCACTTGAAAGAGGAGGTCCAGTGTGGTTTCCACAACCCTGACCCGTATCTCTCCTCTCTCCATAAATCAGAGCAGCCTTAATGAGATTACAGCCCTGCCACGATCAATGCACGCACACACACACGCACACACACACACACACACACACACTGTGCGCCACAGGGTTCCCAGACAGACAATGTGAAGAAATTATCTTAGCCCTCTGGTTCTATTTTTCGCTCTCCGTCTCATTTTTTTGTTCGTTGTCTAGTTGGTTCAGACGTGCCTTGGTGGAATACACAGAGAATATGGTAAATTTGAGGTGTTTTGGAGATGTGGTGAGGCATGTTAGTCAACTGTAGTTAGTTTGCCTGCAGTCATTTATGACACTGAATTCATTATATTTAAAAGTGTGATGAATGTTGTGTGTAAATGTGTAAAGGAACATGGACAGATACAAATGCACATAAAGAAGCAGATAAATTTCTGCATTTGTGTTGTTAGGAGCATGTTATGAGGCAGTGGAGCAGAGCATTCAGAGGAATACATAAACTCTGTTCCAAACCCTGAGCTGCCTACATAGAGAGGCGTTTAAAGCTCCATAGGTGCACTGGCAATATGAAGGCTGTTCTAAAATGTAGGCAGCTGCCTTCTAAAGGTCTTTTCACACCAAACGGCCACAAAAATCAAAACAAACCGATGACAAATGGACTTTTAGCACTAAACAGTTTGTACAAATGTGCGTCAGGCTGAAGGACACACAAATTCATGTTTTTACAAAAAAAAAATATTTTTTTTTGTGGAAACAGTGATGCATTTTCTTTTATAAATACTTCAATGAACAGCAATTAAAATAAAAATCTTTTGTAACATCATAAAAGTAATTACTGTCACTTATGATCAGTTTTTAGCTAGGGTGTGCACTTGTTGTGCTCTAGCAGAGCCCAAAGAAACCTATTTCCATGGCGACGCGTCATGCAGGCACAATAACGCTGTGTGACATATCTAGCCTATCACTTTTATTTTATTTTTCTGTTTTATCCAAAATATTCACAAACTTGTTAACTATATCATAAACTATATGATATATTCCCATTGTCAAATATAGGTAAACTAATGTGTTTGTTGTTAATGTCTTTTTTGATTGTACTTGATTTAAATGTCTGAAACATAAAATAAGTTTTATGTGGTTGAAAACAATGATTTGTCAATAGGCTATGAAAAGCACTGAGTGCGTCTATCTCTGGCTCAAGAGTGGTGCTGTGCTGTGAAAATACATAGGTTGACAGGCAGGTAGGACATCCTATCAGTGTGGACTGAGTGCAATGATTGGACAAAATTTTTTGGTACTGTAGTGAAAAATGTGAGTGTTAGAGATCGGTTAGGCTCATTCACCAACCAATCACGACGCGCCCCTTCACCGGAGTACCGATCACCATAACCTGTTCTCAATCACCTCATTACCAACTCCCCTTCATAAGCACACACTTCACATCAGCACTTCGTTCGGTCTCAACTTTGGAAACGGACTCACTTACCTGCGATTCTTAATGGATTATCCTGTTACCCTGTCGTCGCTGCTTCCCTTTTTCTCCTGTGGATTATCATCTGTCTCAGTCTTCGTATGCTCATTCCTGCTGGTACTCACCTGTCCTGCCATCCTTGTTCTGCAGTGTGTGCTCTGTGCTGTGTCTTCTCCTTCTCACGCCAACATCTACAAACAACAAACAGACTATCAGTATTTCTATCTATCTCAACCTGCTATAATACTCTCTCATTACTACTCACCATTGTTCTCATCATCCGTTGTGTTCAATAAAAGATTATATACTAACCTGATCCTCTGTGAGTCTGTATTCCGTTACAGAAGACCGGACCAAATTCAGTGATCATGAACACAACGGATCCCTTCCAGGACATCACGGATTCTCTCCAGAGGACACCACAGAGCACACCTTCCGCACCATCAGTTCCGGTATTCCCTTCTCCATCTGTGGCCTCCAGTCCCGTGGCCACACTGGCGCCCTACTCTGGTCTGGCGGAGGATTGCAATGGATTCCTTCTACAGTGCTCGCTGGCCCTCAAGATGCAATCAACCTGGTTCACAACTGAAAGAGCGAAGATTGCGTATATCATTACTTTGCTACAAGGAAGAGCACTGCAGTGGGCCCATACTATATGGTAACAAAATGGAGTAGTAACACAAACCAACTTTATTAATTATTTCCGTGAAGTCTTCGGAATACCTGATGGGGAAGTTATACCACCTGTCTCAAAATAACATGTCTGTATCAGAATATGCTCTCCATTTTAGAACATTAGCCACAGCAAGTGGATAGAACGAACAATCGCTCATCACCACATATTGTCAAGGTCTGAACCCCCGGGTACGATTGCATCTGGCTGCATACGATGATTCCTATGGCTTAGAAAAATTAATCCAACTCTCCATTCGTACCGATCGTCGTATGCAGCCCTGCTTTGAAGATCTGCAGGGCCAGCCATCTCATCTCCTCCAGCCAGACTATGCCGGCTCTCCAGAACCAGAATCCATGCAAACAGATAATTATCATCTGTCAAGAGCTGAGCGGCAGAGATGGCTGACCCACGGGTTATGTCTGTACTGTGGAAATGGGGGACATGTTATCTCAACATGTCCCATTCGTCCGTCACGATCCAGGGTGAGACTTTTCCATTCACATATTGTCAATCACACCCCACTCACTGCTGAGTTAATCCTTACTACCTCTGATGTTTCGATTCCAGTACGCGCCCTCCTTGACTCTGGGTCAGCCAGGAACTTCATATCAGGGCAACTCTGCCGTCAGCTCGAACTCAAGAAGATTCCCATCAAGAAACAATACCAGATTCAGTCCATCAACGGGAAACTGATAAGCCGTCGCAACATACAACATGAAGTTGGTCCCCTTCAAATTCAGCTCGGATTTCTTCACACAGAGGAGATTGCGTTTCTGGTTCTGGAGAATTCCACCGTCGGTATAGTGTTGGGGCGCCCATGGTTGGAACAACACGATCCCGTAATATCCTGGAGAAATGGAGAAATCCTGAAGTGGGGCGACAATTGCTTTCCTGGCTGTTTTCCCAACCTTCCATGTCCTGTATCTTCACTTCCTGTACATACCACGTCTATCGACAGTCCCAAAGAGAAGCAATCCATCACCATTCCTAACTGCTACGCCCCCTTCAGTGATGTTTTCTGTTCCCTACGGGCATCGTCGTTGCCTCCATACCGGCCATGGGACTGTGCCATCGACCTCATTCCGCATGAGCCAGTGCCCCATGGTAAGATCTACCCATTTTCACTTCCTGAGCAGAAGGCCATGGAGGAATACATTGAAGAGGCCCTTAAACAAGGATATATTCGTCCATCTACGTCCCCTGCTGCTTCCAGCTTTTTCTTCGTGGCTAAGAAGGATGGTGGCCTTCGACCTTGCATTGATTACCGTGCCCTTTACAAGATCACCATCAAATTCCGGTACCCACTTCCTCTCGTCCCAGCAGCCCTGGAGCAACTTCAGGGAGCTTCCATATTTACCAAACTGGACCTCCGCAGCGCGTATAACCTCGTGTGAATACGTGAGGGGGATGAATGGAAGACCGCCTTTGTGACCCCTACTGGCCATTATGAATACCTCGTCATGCCGTATGGCCTGGTCAGTGCCCCCTCTGTATTCCAAGACTTCATGTACGAGGTGCTCTGGGTGTTTCTACACAAGTTCGTCCTGGTCTACATAGATGACATTCTCATCTACTCCCGGAGCGAGGCCGAACATCGCCAACACGTTGCGGAGGTCCTCCAGAAGCTCTGGGATAACCAACTCTACCTCAAAGCCAAAATATGTTCATTCCACCAATCCTATACTCAATTCTTAGGTTACAACATCAGTCAACAAGGCATCCAGATGGACGAGGGGAAGGTAGAGGCTGTCCGTGATTGGCCACAACCCACAACTATTAAAGATCTTCAACAGTTCCTTGGATTTTCAAACTTCTACCGACGCTTCATCAAAGAATACAGTATCATCACAGTACCACTCACCAACCTCCTTCGCCGAAAACCCAAGTCTCTCAACTGGACTCCTGCTGCCACTTCTACCTTCCAGAGGCTCAAGGACGCTTTCACCAATGCTCCACTTCTCATTCATCCAGACCCCAACAAGCAGTTTATTGTAGAGGTAGATGCCTCAACCACTGGAGTAGGAGCCATATTGTTACAGCAGCAGGGGACACCACCTCGTCTTCACCCATGTGCCTTCTTCTCCAGGAAATTCGCCCCGGCGGAGGTAAACTATGACATTGGCAATCGTGAATTACTTGCTATAAAACTCGCATTGGAGGAATGGCGTCACTGGCTTAAGGGAGCTCAAGAGGAGTTTGTGGTACTGACTGATCATAAAAACCTTCAATATCTCTGTGATGCAGTTGGGCACTGTTCTTCACCGGATTCAATTTCAAGATCTCCTACATCCCAGGTAGTAAGAACATCAAGGCTGACGCTCTCACTCGCATTCACGCTCCAGCAGAACACACCGAATCACCAGAACATGTACTTCCCACTCAAATTTCAGTATGTCCCATACAGTGGGATTGGGACTGAGAACTCGCTTCCTCCAATGCGAATGTTAGAGATCAGTCAGGCTCGTTCACTGATCACCATCACCTGTTCTCAATCACCTCATTACCAACTCCCCTTCATAAGCACACACTTCACATCAGCACTTTGTCCGGTCTCAACTTTGGAAACGGACTCACTTACCTGCGCTTTTTACTGGATTATCCTGTTATGCTGTCGTCACTGGTTCCCTTTGTCTCCTGTGGATTATCATCTGTCTCAGTCTTCGTATGCTCATTCCTGCTGGTACTCACCTGTCCTGCCATCCTTGTTCCGAAGTGTGTGCTCTGTGCTGTGTCTTTTCCTTTTCACGCCAACATCTACAAACAACAAACAGACTGTCAGTATTTCTATCTATCTCAACCTGCTATAATACTCTCTCATTACTATTCACCATTGTTCTCATCATCCGTTGTGTTCAATAAAAGATTATATACTAACCTGATCCTCTGTGAGTCGTTTCTTAATAAACATATTGATTACAACTTCTTTTTTTTTTTCTTTTTTCTGATTTTTGATCCTACACCAAACTTTTGGTTGTGTATCATGTTTTCCACAAAAACAACTGCTTACATATCTTTAAACATTGATAAAAATTAACACCAAATCAGCATGTTACAATGATTCCTAAAGGATGATTTGACACTAAAGTCTGGAGTAGTGGCTGCTAAAAATTCCACTTTTAAATCACAGGAATAAATAACATTTTAAAGTGCCCCTATTTTGCTATTTTAAAAGTTTCTAATTTTGTTTTTGAGGTCTCCTACAACAGGTTTATATGCATCAAAGGTAAAAAACAATTTCATTTTCCTGTAATATAGTTTGCAGATCACCACATCTTTCAATGATTCTCAAACAACTCGTCCGAAAATTTAGTCTCTCTAAACCCCACCTCTCCGAGAGCCTACTCTGCTCTGATTGGCCAGATGGCCCAGTCTGTTGTGATTGGTCTACCACTTACACTGTGTTGGAAATGAAACATGCATTACCGTAACTGAATTTCAGCACCAAAGGCTTCTTAAAGCTCAGCAATTGTTCACACTGTAAACACAGTAACAACGGCATCAATTTTACCGTATCAATGTGAGGGGTGTTGTCCGAAAGCGGCTGATGAAACATTGGAAGAATGTCGTTCTGTCGAACTAGATATTCATCCCAAACGTCCATTGCAAGGATGATTTGAGCAGGGTGTTTCTCAGTGATACACTACTCAGTTTTTTGTACAATATGAGATGTTGCAATTGTAATTCTTCACCATCAGTAGTTAATACAAGTGCGGTGTCCATGTGGGAATCAATAACATTGTGTATCAATAACAGGGCATACATTAGCTGAGCACTAATGCGAATGACTGATGTAGCATTAAAGTTTGTAAAACAAATGTTGCTCCATCTTTCATCCATGCTCAAAGTAGAAAGAACGACAGACAGTCTGCATTAATGGACACAATTTTAGGTAGTAGTGAGCCCACTGCTGATTCAAGACAGTAATAACACAGTAACGTGAGTTAGCCGAGGGTCTACACAATATAAAACACAAAACTATGTATTTTGAACACCCGGTAGAAATATATAGATCAATAATTAATCATACTTACAGTTTGTGATTCTGAGGAGCAAGTCGGTCCGAATAAATTAGTATTTTGTAAATTCCATAAAGGTTCCTGTTGTATCGCTGCTTTAACCACTGACTCTTCACATTCTCATTCTTTGGAAGTGTTTTCAAAGAGAATTTGCTTTTGTAGAACAGAAGACAATTTCTTCTAAACATGTACACAACATGAACCAGATACAGTGTTTGAGGGCGGGTCAAAGCAGGCAATGAAAACCATTGGTGACCATACAAATGTATCACTGTGTTACATATGCAGGTCTTGGAAGTGAGACTGGGATTCCTGATGACTTGTTTAGTCGGTCCATAGTCGATTCTTTGGGAGACAATAACTTTATTTATCATGCACTTTAAACTTTGCAGATCGTTTACATTCACAGACAGCTTTATTACACACTGCATGAAAGTTAAATTTGAAAAAAAAAAAAAAAAAAACATAATAGGGGCTCTTTAAAATGTATTATATTTTTTCACAATTACTAAGACACATTTTTGTGAAACCTTCACCCATTTCTCACAACATTAAACACAAAACCAAAACTCTTCTAGCAAAATCAATCGACTCAAAACCATTTTACGTGCTCTGAAAATCAAAGAATGCTTCCAGATCATACACACAGCCAGTCAATATATAAACACTACCGAACATTTATTTGACAACACTGTAAAAAAGAATTGGTGGTTTAACTTAAAAAAGGTAAGTTACCTGGTTGCCTTAAAAGTTTGAGTTCTTTGAAATTAAGTTACTACAATGAAGTCGATTGGTTTACAGTTTTTTTTTTCAATTGCTTACGCACAATTTTGAAAACGGGGCCCTGTTTTCCAAACCCCCTCACACAATTAGCACAACAGTGCACCAAAGTAGCACAACACCTCAGATAATTTGCAAAATGGAACATTTTTGTCAAAACTATACAATGTCTTATAAAAATCTTATTTTGTTGTCATAACATAAACACAACCATCGTATGGTCTGATTCTGTTTGAATCAGTTAAAACACTCCTGTGCTCAACCTAAAACACTTTTAGCATTTTCACAGAGAAAGAGAAACACCACATGACACCAACAGTAATACTGTAAAATAAAATAAAAACCTAAACATCTCTCCGCCTAGCTGAATCTGGCCACAGGGCCTCGTCAACATCACAGGCTATATTTTCATTTGCAAGGCAACATGGGAAGAATCTTTTGGAGTGACAAATTCACCCTTGTATGGATGTTGCTTCAATTTGATCACATGCTTCCTCCATAGCTTGAATGAGGATATAGGGCCGGAGATCATAACCCTTCCACCGCCATGCTGAGAAGAACTCCTCTATGGGGTTTAGAAAGAGGGAGTATGGTATTGAACTGTAATTTGTGGGTGTTAATGAAACCAGTTTTGGACCAGAGCAGAGTGATGGAAAGCTACATTGTCCCAGACGACAATGTATTGCATCTGGTCCCTTTGGTTTGCTGCTGTGATAATATTGTATAATCTGTCTAAAAATGTAAGAATGAGGTCAGTGTTGTAAGGACCCAAGGTAGCATGGTGGTGGAGGACCCCGTTCTGTGTAATGGCAGCACAAAGGGTAATGTTACCCCCACGTTGCCCTGGTACATTGACAATAGCTCTGTGGCCAATGATGTTTCTTCCCCGTCTTCTCACGGTTGTCAGGTTAAATCCAGGCTCGTCAATGATATAAATATCAAAAGACACTGCGTCAGCTACTGACACTATGTGGACGTTCCCTCGCGGAACCTGCTGTCTTAGACACGTGTCCAAACATGCCATACACTGGGCATACATACGTAACCCTAGACCAGGGATGGGCAACTGATGGCCCGTGGGCTACATACGGCCCGCAATGTCCATAAAATCATGCAGGATTTTCATCAATCATGCTCCGCATCCATTTGCAAAACTCTCTGAAAAACAGCAGAATATCACATTGTGTAGATCCATATACTATAGGTTTGCTATACAGTTAAATTACATGTACAGTAAAAAGATTATGTGTGCAGTACACAGTACTAGAGTCAGTGAACAAAACGTACCAGCACATATTCACACCGCAGGACTTTCACCCTGTCTGAATTTCTTTCAAATGACACTTTATACAGTTGTTTCATCAGAACTTGATGTTTTTTAAGGATGTGGGCTATTGTTGACAGTGAGACCTGTTGGACATTATTGAAAATTTGGTGATCATATGGGCTTGAATTGTTCCAAGTCTGATAGCATTATTGGCCAAATCGAGGTTTATGATCTCTCTCTCTCTCTTTTTCCTGTGTGAATATGGGGCCCCTCCCTCCTTGGTCTTCTTGATGTTCAATCCTATGTTGGCCAAACAGAATCCAAAACTGTTGATATGGTAGATTCAGTAAGCTATGGATTTTCTGTTGACAGAAGATAAGTTTGTCACCTATGCTCTTGACGAAATGTTTGAAATGTTAGTACGAACTATTGATGCCACCGTGTACCTGCTTGGGTAAGGCTGTACTCTCAGTCCAGCCTCCCTCAGTGTTAGTCTGTGGTTTATTACATGGTCCACAAGTGTAGCACGAATTTCGTTACACAGATTTGGTTGTCTTCTTTGTGCATGTCCTACCCCTCCTCCAGGTCTTCCTCTCCCTCTTCCACTTCCTTGGCCTCTTCCTCCACCTTGTTCTCTCCGGATTCCCCCTCTCATCCGCACTCTCCCTCTTCCTCTGGCACCGTCCATTTTTGTTGAAGACAGGTGAACTTACCTGTTGGCTTTTTATAGTGCTTAAACCTGATTGGTGTGTCTACAATTAAGCACCAGTGTGTGTGCACATCTGGTGACTGTGTTGAGCCAATTGGTTCATGGGGTGTGTTCATTTGAAAGCTTTGCTTTGAAATTGCAAAGAAATTGCATCATGATAAATTTCTGTGTCAAATGCACACAAGTGTGTTTAGTGTTTTGCAAATCACTGTGTTTAATGTTTTGCAAAAAGTGTGAAGCTGACAATGTGCTTACAGTTCTGCAAATCTAGGCCAGTGTTTTGCTCCTTGAGTGTAAGGTTTTGCTAATTGTGGGAAATTTTTAATTTTAGTGTGTAAGCAATTGAAAAAACAAAACAAAAAAACTGTAATCAACAGAAACTCAAAATATTGTTGACTTGACAAAATAAAGAATGTTGTGATAAATCATGAAAAGCATTTTTTTACGGTGTACATAAAAAAATAGAGAACGCAGCATCCAGAGCATGAAGTATAGAAATAATCACAGCCTACTAAGGTACTATATGTACTGTGAGTATATATTGTATTGAATATTGTATACTATTGAATGTCTGAATATTCAGCACTTTCATATACTGTAAACATACAGTAGTCCAAATGCAAAAGCCCAAAAGGTCAAAGAAAACTCTAAATACACTCAAAAAAGTTGTGCAACTACAAAATCAGAGTCAATGAGAGATTCATTCTGCCTCAGCATCACATCTTCATGTTGGGGGGCCTGATGACTTTGTTCACAACCTTGACTAACTGGGGCCCAGGTCAGGAAGCAGACAGACTGGCTAAACCGACCGTCTGCTAGCTGTCTCACGTCACAGAATTCAGATAAATCCCAACACATAGAGACTATTTCACCTAGATATTATCACATAGAGACTGTGTCTGTACCCCGAACTAATAAATACAGAAAACTTCCAAACCCATTTACGGGTGATAATTTAATTGATGTTCAACAAGTAGTAAACAGAGATTATAAAGATAAACAGATGATAAAGCTTGGGTTGCTGAATATTCGATCCCTTTCTTCAAAAGCACTTAGTACCGGAGTTAGTACTGGCTGTGGATAAAGTCCTTATTGTTGGTGATTTTAACATACATGTAGATAATGAAAAAGACGCTTTGGGATTGGCATTAACAGATATTTTAAGCTCTATTGGAGTTAGACAACACGTGTCAGGACCAACTCATTGTCGTAATCATACTCTAGATCTAATATTGTCACATGGAATCGATATTGATGCCGTTGAAATTCTGCAGCAGAGCGATGACGTCTCAGATCATTATCTAGTCTCATGCGTGCTACATTTAACCAAGGCTGCAAAACCGCCTGTCTGCCATAAATATGTTAGAACCATCACTTCCACCACTAAAAACTGCTTTATAAATAATCTTCCTGATCAGTTTCATCAACTTAGCAAACCAGACAGCTTAGAAGAACTCGATGTTGCAACAGAAACTATTGACGCTCTCTTTTCCAACACTCTAGACTCTGTTGCTCCTTTGCGCTTAAAAAAGATTAAGGATATTAGTCCAACGCCATGGTATAACGAGCACACTCGGGCCCTTAAGAGAGCAGCAAGAAAAATGGAGCGCAGCTGGAAGAATTCAAAACTAGAAGTTTTTCGGATTTCATGGAGAGAGAAAATGATGGAGTACAGAAAGGCCATAAAAACCGCTAGATCTGCTTATTTTTCAAATCTTTTAGAAGATAATAAACACAACCCTAAGTATTTATTTAATACAGTGGCTAAATTAACAAGAAATACAGCCTCAACTTCTGATGTTTCCAAACAGCACAGCAATAATGACTTTATGAACTTCTTTACTTGCAAGATTGACAACATTAGAGAGAAAATTATAGCCATGCAACTGTCTACTACAGTATCACATCAGACAGTGGATTGTAGTATCCCTGAGGAAAAATTCCATTCATTCGCTGTTATAGGAAAGGAAGAATTGTCTAAACTTATTAAATCATCAAAATCAACAACATGTATGTTAGACCCTATACCGACTAAGCTATTGAAAGAGATGCTTCCAGAGGTCATAGATCCTCTTCTTAAGATCATTAATTCATCTTTATTACTAGGTTACGTACCGAAAAATTTTAAGCAGGCTATTATCAAACCTCTTATTAAAAAACCACAACTTGATCCTGGTGAATTAGTCAATTACAGACCGATTTCCAATCTACCTTTTCTGTCAAAAATGCTAGAAAAGGCAGTATCATCTCAACTTAGTTCCTACTTGGAAAGAAATGGTATCTGTGAGGATTTCCAGTCAGGATTTAGACCGTACCATAGTACTGAGACTGCTCTCATTAGAGTTACAAATGATTTGCTCTTATCATCAGATCGTGGTTGTATCTCTCTATTAGTGTTACTAGACCTCAGTGCTGCTTTTGACACTATCGACCACAATATTCTTTTGAATAGACTAGAAAATTATGCTGGAATTAGTGGAAATGCATTGGCATGGTTCAAATCATACTTATCTGACCGTTATCAGTTTGTAGTAGTAAACGAAGAGATGTCATTTCGATCACAAGTTAAACATGGAGTACCACAAGGCTCAGTTCTAGGACCGTTGCTTTTCACTCTGTACATGCTACCCTTGGGAGATGTCATTAGGAAGCATGGCATTAGCTTTCACTGTTACGCTGATGATACTCAGCTCTATATTTCCTCGCGCCCTGACGAAACCGACCAATTCTCAAAATTAACAGAATGCGTAGCTGATATAAAAAATTGGATGACTAGTAATTTCCTACTACTAAATTCAGAAAAAACAGAGATTCTAATTATTGGACCAAAAACTTCTGCACATAATAACCTAGAATACTGTCTAACACTTGATGGCTGCTCTGTTAAGTCGTCTTCGTCAGTTAGGAACCTGGGTGTGCTCTTTGATACCAATCTTTCATTTGAATGCCACATTTCTAGCATATGTAAAACCGCATTCTTCCATCTTAAAAATATATCTAAATTGCGACATATGCTCTCAATGACAAATGCGGAACAGCTAGTTCATGCGTTTATGACCTCGAGACTAGATTACTGTAATGCTCTACTGGGTGGTTGCCCTGCTCGCGTGATAAACAAATTACAGCTGGTCCAAAACGCAGCTGCTAGAGTCCTTACTAGAACCAGGAAGTATGAACATATTAGTCCGGTTCTGTCAAAACTGCACTGGCTCCCTATTAAACATCGTATAGATTTTAAAATCTTGCTAATTACTTACAAAGCACTAAATGGCTTAGCTCCCCAGTACCTGAGTGAGCTTTTAATGTATTATAGTCCTTCGCGTCTATTACGATCTCAGAATTCTGGCCAGTTGTTAATACCTAGAATATCAAAATCAACCGCGGGCGGTAGATCCTTTTCCTATTTGGCACCTAAACTCTGGAACAATCTTCCTTGCATTGTTCGGGAAGCAGACACACTTTGTCAGTTTAAATCTAGACTAAAAACGCATCTATTTAACCTGGCATACACATGACGCACTATAAACTCTTGTCCTCATATCCGTTAAAGTATTGTTAGGCTGCATAGATCAGGTCAGCCGGAACCGGGAACACTTCCTATAACACCAGATGTACTCGTTACATCGGAAGAAGAATGGCGTCTACGCTAATTTTTTGTCTCTCTGCTTATCCCGAGGTTTACCAATTAACATGATTGGCTGGATCCGGGCTGTGTCCGGGTCGGACGGGGAACCTGTGCCTGTGTGCGGCAGCAGTGTGGCCCTGTGGTGTCGGCGGAGACCGTGTGAACGAGCTCATCCTTTGTGAAGACCTTACCGACTCATCAGCCAGCGGCACATATCCCAACAAACCGTCCCATATCGGCGTGATCAAAAAGATCTTAAATTAGATGGAACTAGATTAAATATTTTGACTGTTGCGATTCCAAATCAGTTTAATGACCTGTAACTCTGCCTGAGTATCGGACAAGTGTTCACTGTTGGCCAGAGGAGAACTGGCCCCCCAACTAAGCCTGGTTTCTCCCAAGGTTTTTTTTCTCCATTTGTTGGAGTTTTGGTTCCTTGCCGCTGTTGCCTTTGGCTTGCTTAAGTTGGGGACACTTGCTTGATATTCAGCAGTGTTTTTGATATGCCTGCATTGGCGCCGTTGTATGCGAACTGATCTGAGCCGGACGATTACGTCACTGTTTTCTCCAGTGCTGCTATACCTAAATTACCTAGACTAATAACTATTGATCTTTGCAACGGAATGAATCAATAATATATAGAATAAGCTGCACAATGACACCATTTTCTTATTAATGTAAAGCTGCTTTGCCACAATTTGCATTGTAAAAAGCGCTATATAAATAAAGATGACTTGACTTGACTTGACTTCACATCACAGGGAATGTTGTCTCTACCAAGCAAAACCCTTTGCTGTGCTAGATCCAGCCTTGACAACACTCTACACATTGCTTTGTCTTGTCCTCATTCTGTTCCTCCTTGTCCGCCACCTCTTGCACATACTCATGCTCTTCTCCCTCTCAGATTGTTTCCATCCATTGTTGGTATCAACATTCAGTGCACCTGTGCACTCTGAGCAGGCTTTATTGTACAGTTAGTTTCATCAAATCATTAGAAACAATAACTGTGAACAATTTTGAGCCATTGAGTGTAAACGATGACAACTGTGTTGTATTTGTGTTTAACCTTTTCCACTTGTGATTACTGTTTTGCTACACAAGTGCATCACAGTGCAAAATGTGTTTTAGTGAGTGAGAATGTGTTAAGAGATTTGCAAAAAGAGTGTCTATCTGCTAGAACTTGTTTAAGGTTATACAGAAAGAGCGACTTTTTGACCAATGGGTTTAGGCCTTTGAGAATTTGGTTCACAGAATGTGGTTTAGTGTCTTAGCAATTGGGAAAATCTGTGAAACAGAAAACGGTCCTTTTAAAATGTTAGAATATTTCGTAATATTAAATATTTTGCTGTATTTTTGATAAAACAAATGCAGACTTGATGAGTAATTATCCTAATCTTTACTGGTGGTGTACATTCATGTTTCACCCTCTCTTTCCTCCATCCTTTCATTCTATAATCTATGTCCGTTTGACTTGTTTGTTCCTCATCCCTCTCCCGCTCTCTATCTCTCTCAGTTATGGATCTTGGGTCACTGGAAACCTCTCGGGCATCTTCACCCGGCTCACATAGATTAAATCAACTCACGTATGCTCCCTTTGGGTGACAGCAGAGGAAAGAGAGAGGAAAAAGAAATGAATGAAAGATAGAATGAAGGAATGAGAGAGCACATGAGTGCTGCGTTAGTACCCGTGCGGGTCTGTAGAGATGAGATCAGCAGTCAGGCCCATGGGGCGGCAGCTTGTATTAAGGATATCATTTCCCCCTCCTCCTAATCTTACCTGGGAAAACACAAAGGATCTGGATCATTTGGCTCCAGCATTCGCTGTCACCCCTAAGACTGCTGTAGAGTTCTCCCTGTGAGGCTGATACAACACATTTGTGAAACCAATTTGAGCAGTTGCCTGCAAACTAAGGGCTCTATGGACGTCAGGCTTAGCAAAGCTGGCCGTGTTGATGCTTTGCTTTAACATGGAGGTTTTCAAACTTTAATAAGTCATGCTCCCCCCAGAGCGATATGACTTCTAATAGATGTGAGAGGAGGGAGGTGACTGAGACTATCGTTCACCTAATGCTTAGCAGTACTATTTTTTATAGTTTTACCATTTATTAGTCTGCTAATAAACTCTTGTGCAAATAAAAAACTACAGTTTACAGTCACTGTTGGGACTATTTTTCCCAAAATCCAGGCTCGTCAATGATATAAATATCAAAAGACACTGCGTCAGCTACTGACACTATGTGGACGTTCCCTCGCGGAACCTGCTGTCTTAGACACGTGTCCAAACATGCCATACAATGGGCATACATACGTAACCCTAGACCGGGGATGGGCAACTGATGGCCCGTGGGCTACATACGGCCTGCAATGTCCATGAATTAAAGCGTAGGATGTGCAAGCTAATATGAAAATTTGACAATAAAAATTGTATTTTCCAGTCAAGATGGTAAATGTATTATATTTTTACCAAGGGGTCACCCATATGTTTGGTTTGTTTGGAAATGAAATCTGTAAAGATTTTAATCTCTCCATAGCTTGCTAAACATGCTATTTGAGCAACGTGAATACAAATTAATCATTCAATTAAAAGAAATAACTAATAGTAACCTCCATAACGCGGTTACTATTTACATAGTATATTGTAAACTCTTTCTCATTTCTTTGTATCTCATTTCTATTACATTCTAAAGAGCTCTGTTATCAGCCCTACAATGGAACGGTTATGCAAAGAGAACAGTTTGGCTAAATTCATGATAGATATGTATGCACTTAATTATGTTCTTATATATTTTTTAAAAATAGTATATTTATTCGTGGTAATATGTGGATGTGGATTATGGTAATACCATATTGTCACACCGTCTACGTCATCAGCACGACCAGCTCCACCCACACGCTCTCAATCACCGAAATTCTGATCATCTGCACCTGTCTTCACTCACGCTCACGCCTTATAAAAAGCCCTCACTTCCTCTGTCAGTTGTCTGATCTCGTCTTTGATGGACTACAGACTTACCCGTGTCCGCTTACCTGTCTGCTTCGATTTCCTTGGATGTTACTTCGTCTTCAACGATTCACAATCAGGCGTGTGCATGAGCCGCTGGACTGTACTCACTGGACCTACCAACATAAGAAACCACACATCAGTTCGTCAGTTAAGTCACCATTTGCTTACTGGACTTGTGCACTCACCATACCTGACCGTTTACCTGTTTGTTACCTCCATCTGTTAAATAAAATCCTTTACTTAACCTTACCTCCTGTGTCTGGGTCTTACAGAAGATCAGACCACATCAAACAGCATGCAGACGACCGCTACAACCAGCACGACGAGCACATTCGCCGAGTCGGTCCCAGCGGGTCACGCCACACTTCCTGCAACAAACTCAGTGTCTTCCTCGTTGCGCTCAGCTGCCTCTGCATGTCCCGTGGCCCGACCAGCGCCCTACTCCGGCGAGGCGGAGGACTGCAATGGGTTCCTCATGCAGTGTTCACTCTTCTTCGAGATTCAGCCCCATCTGTTCATCTCAGAGAAAGCGCAAGTGGCATTCATGATTAATCTTCTCACCGGCAAAGCGTTACGGTGGGCTCAGGCCCTGTGGCAGTCCAACGCGGCCATACTTACATCTCTTGCTGCTTTCACCAGCCATTTTAAAGAGGTCTTCGGACAAACTACCTCATCACTCTCCGTATCCGATCAGTTGTTTCATCTGCGACTAGGATCTTCGTCAGTTGGTGATTATACACTGCAGTTCCGTACTCTCGCTTCACATAGCGGTTGGAATGAGACTGCCCTCCTGACTGCGTTTCGACGAGGCCTTAATCCCGAGATACGTCAACTGATGGTAGTATACGATGATACTATGGGGTTAGAAGCCTTTCTTCAGAAGACTATACGAGTATCCCAACGTCTTACAGCTTGTGAACACTACCAACCCGTTCTGCAGTCCCCGTCTGCCAGCTTGCCAGCCGCCCTTCCAGTACCAGAGCCCATAAACGTGGACACGTATCGCCTCACTCCATCTGAACGACAACGTAGAATCTCACTCAATCTCTATCTGTATTGTGGTGGTGCCGGTCATCGTCTACTCAACTGTCCCGTTCGACCCCCTGGGCCTTCGGTGAGTACAATCCAAATACATCCCAAAGTTTCTCATTTGATCCGAACCACAGTATACTTCCTCATAGATAATTCCTATGTTTCAGCACAAGCTCTGGTTGACTCGGGGTCCGCCAGTTCCTCCGGACGCAAGCGCAGTGACCGACCCATGAAGATACACACCATATTGGGAAAGCCGTTGGGTCAAGGGGTTATCAGTCACCACTCACCACCACTAACACTCCACATCGGATGCCTTCACCAAGAGAAAATAGCGTTCATGGTGCTGGAAGGTTCGACCACCAACATCATCCTGGGGCGCCCGTGGCTGGCCGATCACAACCCTATATTCGACTGGAACACCGGTGAAATCCTTAAGTGGAGCCAACATTGCAAACTTTCCTGTCTCACCCCTGTCAAGAGGCTTCCTAGATCTTCTTCTGTCAGAACCTCCCTCCGTCCGGACCTCTATCTTAACTCCACCTCGGTAGAGAGTCCGGAGACCACTCATGAACATACTATTCCTGTCGAATACCGGGCGTTCCAGGATGTATTCAGCAAGCGGCTGGCAACACAGTTACCTCCACATCGGCCATGGGACTGTGCTATCGACCTTCTACCTGGGTCCATTCTTCCAAAGGGTAAGGTATACCCTCTGTCCATCCCGGAGCGGAAGGCCATGAATGAATACATCTCTGAGGCTCTCCAACAAGGCTTCATTCGTCCATCTACGTCCCCTGCCGCTTCAAGCTTCTTCTTCGTGGCCAAGAAGGATGGAGGCTTGAGGCCCTGCATCGACTATCGAAGGCTCAACACTCAAACCGTGAAGTTCAGATATCCCCTTCCTCTGGTCCCAGCAGCGCTCGAACAACTCCGTGGCGCCAGTATCTTTACAAAGCTGGATCTGCACAGCGCTTACAACTTGATCCGAATACGCTCTGGGGATGAGTGGAAGACCGCCTTCATCACACCATCGGGGCACTATGAATATCTTGTAATGCCGTTTGGCCTGGCGAACTCACCATCCATATTTCAAAATTATATGAATGAAATCTTCAGAGACCTCCTCCATCAGTTCGTGGTAGTATATATATCGACAACATCCTCATATACTCCCGATCCCTGCAAGAACATCAGCAGCAAGTTCGCCAGGTCCTCCAAAGGCTCCGAGACCACCGTCTCTATCTAAAACTGGAAAAGTGCGAGTTCCACATCCCCGAAGTCCAGTTCCTCGGTTACTATATTAACCAGCACGGAGTGAAGATGGACCAGAGGAAGGTGGAATCCATCAGAAAGTGGCCAGAATCCCACACGGTAAAGGAACTTCAGAGATTCCTGGGATTTGCCAACTTCTACCGCAAATTCATCTGTAACTACAGTCAGATAAGTTCACCACTTACCTCCCTGCTCAAGAAAGGGCCCAAGTCTCTGTCCTGGAACCCTCAGGCTAGCCAAGTCTTCCTTACCCTGAAGGAAGCTTTTAGTACGGCACAGATCCTCCGTCATCCTGATCCTGACCTGCCATTCCTCGTTGAGGTAGATGCCTCTCAGACAGAGGTCGGTGCCATCCTTTCCCAGCGGCAGGGTGACCCCGCTCGTCTTCATCCATGTGCCTTCTACTCTCACAAACTTTCCCCGGCGGAGCAGAATTATGACGTCGGGAACCGAGAGTTTCTAGCCATCAAGCTGGCTCTCGAGGAGTGGAGACACTGGCTGGAGGGAGCCAAACACCGATTTGACGTCATCATGGATCATCAGAATCTGGAATATCTCAGAGACGCCAAACGGTTGAACACCCGCCAAGCCCGTTGGGCGCTCTTCTTCATGAGATTCAACTTCACCGTTACCTACCGGTGCGGTGAAAAGAATGTACAAGCTGACGCCTTGTCCCGTCTCCATGCTCCAGAGCTAGATGCTCCCTTACCTGAACCCATACTCCCTCCAGCCATGATAGTCAGCTCTATCCAGTGGGAATGGGATACCCGTATTCGTAACGCCCAAGAAACTGACCCTGCTCCGCCGGGAGTTCCAGAGGGGCTGATGTACGTACCACCTACCTGTCGTCAGCTCCTCTTGGAATCCTCTCACATATCTCCAGGCTCTGGACACCCAGGTAGCCAGCAAACCCTCTCGCTCCTACAACAACGCTACTGGTGGCCCTCTATGACCCAGGACGTCTCCCGGTATGTCAGAGGATGCTCTGTCTGCGCCATTACAAACACCCCCCAACAGCTCCCGGCAGGCAAGCTCCATCCACTTCCTATACCTCACCATCCTTGGACTCACCTGGGAATCGATTTCATCACGGATCTCCCACCATCCAATACTTACACCAGTGTCCTTGTAACGGTCGATCGATTCTCGAAAATTTGTGCAAGTTAATTCCCTACAAAGGACTACCCACCGCATTCCAGACAG
The DNA here is from genome assembly GCA_038088235.1 of Zacco platypus. NCBI lineage: Eukaryota > Metazoa > Chordata > Actinopteri > Cypriniformes > Xenocyprididae > Zacco > Zacco platypus. The sequence continues at coordinate 16,001,296 of CM076071.1, read as the reverse complement.
CAAAACTGTTGTTTCTACATGTGTTCAGGAACTTTGGCCTGCCTGAGGACATCGTATCTGATTGGGGTCCTCAGTTCATTTCCCGGGGATGGAGATCCTTCTTCCAGCTTCTAGGAGTCACCGTCAGTTTATCATCCGGCTATCATCCTCAGACCAATGGGCAGACAGAGCGCAAGATCCAGGAGATCGGGAGATACCTGCGGTCATACTGCCACCAACACCAGTCAACTTGGAGCCAGTTCCTTCCCTGGGCCGAGTACGCCCAAAACTCTCTCCAACAATCCACCACTGGTCTAACACCTTTCAAATGCGTACTCGGCTACCAGCCACCTCTATTCCCGTGGTCTGGAGAGCAATCCGAGGTACCAGCCGTCCAGAACTGGTTCCAAGAGAGCGAGAGGGTTTGGGACTCAGCTCCATCTCCAAAGGGCAGTGCGTAGACACCAAATATAGGCCGACCGACACCGTGGACCCACACCTATCTATCTCCCGGGCCAGAAGGTCTGGCTCTCGACGAGGGACATTCGTCTACGCCTGCCCTGCAAGAAGCTGAGTCCCCGCTATATAGGTCCCTTCACCGTGCAGAGGCAGCTGAATGAGGTTACCTACCAACTCAACCTCCCTACCACGTATCGTATAGCTCCTTCATTCCATGTTTCACTGCTCAAACCTGTCACTGAACCCATGTTTCCACCCACAGACCAGGAAGTCCCAGATGTACCTCCTCCTCCTGACCTAGCGGAAGCTGAAACCATCTACCAGGTCCACGAATTCCTAGACTCCAGACGGACGCCGGACACGCCTTGAGTACCTGGTCGACTGGGAGGGTTACGGCCCAGAGCAGAGGTCCTGGGTGGCACGAGAGGACATTCTTGACCCAGCACTACTCACCCAATTCCATCTGGATCATCCCGGTCGACCAGGACCCCGTGGACGGGGTCGCCCCCGTCGTCGCCATCCTCGGATGTCAGGATGGCCCCCCCATCTGTCACACCGTCTACGTCACCAGCACGACCAGCTCCACCCACACGCTCTCAATCACCGGAATTCTGATCATCTGCACCTGTCTTCACTCACGCTCACGCCTTATAAAAAGCCCTCACTTCCTCTGTCAGTTGTCTGATCTCGTCTTTGATAGACTACAGACTTACCCGTGTCAGCTTACCTGTCTGCTTCGATTTCCTTGGATGTTACTTCGTCTTCAACGATTCACAATCAGGCGTGTGCATGAGCCGCTGGACTGTACTCACTGGACCTACCAACATAAGAAACCACACGTCAGTTAAGTCACCATTTGCTTACTAGACTTGTGCACTCACCATACCTGACCGTTTACCTGTTTGCTACCTGCATCTGATAAATAAAATCCTTTACTTAACCTTACCTCCTGTGTCTGGGTCTTACACATATAGAACAACTATTTTTTGAATAAGCACTTTTTAAAGTGTTTTTTTAAGTTTGATTTGAGAATGTTCTCTGGCTTGTAATCAAAAATAGACTGTAAAAGTTGTGATTGTGGATTAGTAATCTGGTCCCTTGGTTTGAAGGAGAAAAAAATGTTGGCCCTCATCACTATCAAATTTGCCCATCACTGCTCTAGACGTTCCCTTTCGAGGTAGGAATAACACATTGCGAGGCCCACTTGCCTGCAGAAACACTCGTGGCTTAGGCTGAGGCCTCTGAGCTTTAGTGCATATAGTCTGAGAACAAGAATCAGGCATTGGTCAGCATGATGTAGTTAGTATGGCACCCATATAGCATCAGCAGCTGATACAGTGTAGATGTATGTAAGTAAGTAGGAAAGAAGTAAAGAAAGAAGCTGATGCAGAGTACATGTTCCCTTAAAAGGGAACTAAGCACATTTTTGAATTTAGTGAATTTAGTTTTACTATTAGAAACTGAAAGCATGATTAAAATTACACACTAAATTACTGTAATTTTTATAATTATTATTATTACGTCAGGGAATCCTGTACACAATGGATTTCCAATATCCACACCAGATTTATTGATGGTGGATTTATTGTGCACCAAGAGACATTATGCAGGGAGAACACATGGTGCAAAAGACAGGTCTGGATAGACAAAACAACCGAAGTGTTCAGGAAAGGTCAGAGCAGATTCCTTTTCTTGTGGGACTTTCATTGTTTCAAAAGGTTAGAATAGAATTGAATGTTGATTTATCACCACACAAACCGGTTCAGTGGAGTTTGTTTCCACTACTTTCATTAGGTGCTAGGAGAAAAATCAGATTCCACACTTGTCCAAGACAAGACTGACCGTGAAAATATGAGTTCAAGGGCCACCTGGAAAGGAAAGTTTTGTTAAATTTTCAATGTTACGTTTAAGGTATGTAACCTTGGTAGCTGGATCTTACTTTATAACACACACATACTCACACACACATACACACATTAGGTTTTCATGTTTTATGGGGAATTTCCATAGGCGTAATGATTTTTACATTGTACAAACTGTATATTCTATTCTACTTTTAACTTTTTTTAAATTTTCAAAAAAAAAATCACTTGGTATGATTTATAAGTTGTTTTCCTCATGGGGACCAAATATATCCCCACAAGGACAAGGATTTTGTATATCTTTGTGAGGACATTTCCCATAACATAGAGTAGACCTGTATACCCCAATAATCGGTTTTGGCCATTTTAAAACAACTAATGTGCTTCCTTACTTCTGATAAGAAACAAAGTTAAATTTTGATACTCTTAAATGTGACAGATAGCTGTAGCACCTCAGTTCAAACAGCAGTGCGGAGTACGAGTTTTTTTCGTAAAATAAATTACATTTTAAAATATAATAAATTGTACCATGGTCTACAGTACAGTATGTAAAGTGTGGGTATTACTTATTCTACTATGATAGGCAACAATCTTATGTTTGGGAGTAATTTAGCGAGAACATACACTGAAAATAGTTTTTGTAATAATACTGTACCAATACATAAAGGCTTTTTTAAAATTACATGTCAGTACAGTATTTTTTTTTTTTAATTTTAGGAAAATATACTGTTGTTCCATGTAGTTACAGGGTAAGTGGTGCTTGTCACTCTCTTGTTCTGTGAAGTTCCAGGAAGTTCTTGTTCCAGGAAGAAGCGTACTAGGGAATGAAGTCCTTTAAATATATAACTTTTAATAAAGAGAATCACAGGGAGAGGATACACAAACACCATGGAACTTCAAACGACGCAAGACAAGGACTAAATGAAACACAGCGTTTATATACAGGTAACACCAGGAGATAACGAGACTAATGAATGACAAACACCTGACACGAATGAACTAATGATGACTAGACGAGTGGCGGGAGAAAACCAAACAAAGAGCACATGTCTGAAACTAAACAGAGTCCAGAACACACATACACGTAACAGTGACATTGCAGGCTGTAAATTAGAGTGGTACTTGTTCTTCTCTTGTTCAATGAAGTTACTGGGTAAGTTCAATAAAAACACATACACACAATCTAATTTCCCTGATTTGGAAATATTTATTTGAAAAACAGCTTAATTCAAAATAGATTTACAACCTTTTTCATTGAGGGTTGAGTTCACGCTTGACTTGAAGTGTAACGTAAGCTCACCCAGAAACTCACAAAAAGTCACAAGGATGCAGTTTATATATATAATGCTCACAACAAAATACAAACAATACAGATAATAACAATGTGAAATAAACAAGACAGGAAAACAGGACAGAAGAACGTGCTTACGTCACACTTCAGGTTGCTCTTAACAGGTTTACGTCAAACGTGAATGAGACCAAGTTGTCACCAGCAAAATTAGTAAATCACGAGAACATTTGTGTGCTGGGATTCCTTTTTAAAGGGCATCTATTATGCAAAATCCACTTTTACATGGTATCTGGACATAAATGTGTGTTGGCAGTGTGTGAACACAGCCACCCTACAATGATAAAAATCCACCCACTCCTTTTATTTTTTAAACCTTATTAAACCAAAGCATTAGACAAGTCATTTTTGATGTGACGTCACACTGCTCAAGCCCCGCCCACAGTCGCTGACTGACAGTTCTGCTTTACCATTGTTTCCGCTTCAGCAAGTTGTGCGCTTGCCGCCATTTTCTGTGCGCTCAAGCAGCTGTAGTGACAACAATGTCTAGTAAGTAAGTCGTGTCCTAATGGTGAGGGAGTCGGGCTTGTAACCTGAAGGTTGCCTGTTCGATTCGCACGCCGGCAGGAATTGAAGGTGGGGATTGTGAATGAACAGCACTGTCTCCACCTTCGATTACCATGACTAAGGTGCCCTTGAGCAAGGCACCTAACCCCTAATTGCTCCCCGGGCGCTGGAGCAATAGCTGCCCACTGCTCCGGGTTTGTGTTCACTTTGTGTGTGTGTATGCATTGTTCACTACTCACTGCTGTGTGTGTGCACTTGGATGGGTTAAATGCAGAGCACAAATTTCGAGTATGGGTCACCATACTTGACAATACATCACGACTTAACTTAATTGAGATGCTGCATGTAAGAGTTAGGGATGGGCGATACCAATCGTTTTCTTTTTGATCCGATACCAAGTACTTTCAAGATCAGTATCATTGATATCGATACCGATACGATACTTCTATTAAATATTTTTATTTGAGCGATTTTATAATGCATTTTGAAAGCCACCTTATTAATTGTAGAAAAGGCCTATTGTACAGTGATAAAAGTGAGGCTTTAGCACCCCCTTGTGACTTTAAGATGCATTATGCTGATGACGCAATATATTGCCCATTAACGATTAGTATTAACAGGACGCTGTTCAGAGTGCACAGAAAAGACTTCATAGGGTCTGCGGTTGTTGATATTGTTGCAGAGTGCGTTCATATACAAAACCACTCACTCATACCAAAGCTATACTTAAGACTGCTCAGTTCTACGCTGCCATATCCTCTGCTACTTGTTCACTCATCTACCTACCAAGACTGTAAATGCCTCCATAACCTCCAGTCATTAAAGTATACTTCGTCTCTGACCGGACGACTTATGTCTGCTCACTATCCACCAGCACCCACACTAGTCTATCTAACATTAATATTAAATAAAAAGGAATAGACTTTACTATTTTATAAAAAAAAAATTAATTTATGTAATCATCACTTGGTACCTGGATAATGCCTGCCTCTCTGATAGGATTCTGCTAGAGAACTCCATAGACATAATAAAATACAGACGCTTGACACCTCTGGATCGTACGTCAACGGCGCCGTCATATTGTGCAGGTTAGCTGTGAAAGTTGAGTTTAAATGATTTATATTATAGTTCTTTCTACCGTATTTTATCTTATTTTATAAACTACATTTCTTGAAATTTAAATATAACCTAAACCGACTTTTAAGACAAGCACTCGTTTCGGTTAGGTGACATTGTGAATTACTGTAACGTTAGTTAGTTAGTTAGTTAGTTGACTAGCTTACTTTTCTCACACATTGAAGGTTTCCCTGAGACAAAGAGTTGAGGAGACAGTGGGAAGTAGCTATGGGAAGGGACGTTTTTTTCCGCAAGTGAGTTTTCTGTTATGCAGGACAGGTCTGTCAGGAATAGGGATGGAGCTAAACCATCGGTATTAGTATTATACATATACTATGCAACCGGTATTATCAATATATTATTGTGATATTATATTATTGTACTTATACTATTGTATATTTATACTATTCATAACTATTTTATTTGCTGTATACTGTTTATTGACAATATTATACAATTTATTATTGACTATATTATATTATACATACATTTCCTCTATATATATATATATATATATATATATACAGAGGCGCTGCTAAGGATTTTGGGCCCCATGAAAAGAATCTTGACAGGCCCCCAACACAGCTGAGACTTTTTTCATATTAATTTACATAATCATTTCTATCTATAATGTCCACAGGCAGTCATTTTGCGCTGTTTAAATTGAGTTTTGCCGAGTCGGTCTGGATCAGATAATGTGAAAGTACAAAGATTATAAACTTTGTTTTACTTTACTTGCTGATATCTGTAGAAAGATGTACAGTAAACATAGGGCACAAGTACATTTATTTACTTATTCATGTACACTACCAGTCAAAGTGTACAAGAAAAACAGTATTATTGTGAAATATTTTTACAATTTAAAATAACTTTTTTTATATTTGAATAGGGTATATTTTAAAATGTAATTTATTCCAGTGATCAAAGCTGAATTTTCAGCATCATTACTCCACTCTTCAGTGTCACATGATCCTTCACAAATCATTCTAAAATGCTAATATTTGCTGCTCAAGCAACATTTATAATTATTACCAATATTGATGATTATTATCAATGATTTGTGAAGGATTTGTGAAGGATCATGTGACACTGGAAACTGGAGTAATGATGATAAATTCAGCTTTGATCACAGGATATAAATTACACTTTACTATATATTCAAATAGAAAACAGTAATTTTACATTTTAATAATATTTCACAATATTACAGCTTTTCTTGTATTTTAATAACATAAATGCAGCCTTGGTGAGCAGAAGAGACTTCTTTCAAAAACAACCAAAATAGTTCAGTTTCCAAACTTTTGACTGGTAGTGCATATCTGCATGTATTTCAAAATGTAGGCCAAGTATTTATTTAAAAAAAGGAAACATTAGAGCCATATTGACACAAATTATTTACAGGAGAAAGCACCATTTTAAGGACATACAGTAGGCCTACAATGAAATTATAATTGAACTGCTTTGCAAATAGTAATAACCTTCCTCATCACAAACCTGATGGTGCAGTACTCGATCCACATTGATCCCCTTTCTGTCCCTCTGGCTGTTCCTCTCTCTGTCCCTGTATGTTTTCTTCCTCCTCACCCTCTTCTTCATCCTCCTCACCCTCTTCTTCATCCTTCTCACCCTCTTCTTCATCCCTCTCACCCTCTGTAATTTCCCTCTCTGTGTCAGAGTCCTCACTTACATCACCCACCCTCTCTCCAGCCTCCACTGACTCCTCTGGCTCTCTCTCCTTCTGCTCCTCAACTCTCTCAATACCTTGATTTGTTTCTCTCACTTTTTTGTTTACTGGGGCAAAAAAGGACGCCATGTCCCTTCCTCGTTTCATGATAACTATCACAAAAAAAAAACGTGCATTACATTTCGTTGCCTAACCATCCCTCCCTACTTAACACGGGCAGATAGCAGGTTGATTACTTTACTCAAATGTATGTTATCGCAATGCAACAGCCAAGACAGATGAAGTTACGTGGTTAACATCACAACATTGTGCAGGAACAACCAGAGATACAAGTCACTTACGCGTCCGGCGCCGCTCTAATTTACCCGTGTAGAACGTTGCGTCGCATTAGCTCCGCTTTTGGTGTTTGCGTGTAAAATCATAATAAATTCATAATTAATTTTTTTTTTTGGTCAGCACAGGGGGGCCACAGGGGTGGTCAGGGACATGTCTACAGAGGCACGGGCCTCCCTAGGCCTCCGTGTAGAACCGCCACTGATGTGCACCCGCTGCACCCTGCTCTATCGAAATGTGCTAACTTGTCGAAAAATGCTACCGTAGAGACCTGGGGCCTCATGTACAAAGCGTGCGTACGCACAGAAAAGTGCCGTAGGCTACGATCATTGTCACGGGCGGTCCACTAACAATTTAGGCCTACTTACAAACCCACCTTTTTTTATGAAATATTGGGTAACATACTGTCGACCCTTTGCCTCTTTCACTTCTCTTATTTTTTTCTCTTTCCGTTTTTGACTTCCAGATTTTTGAGGCATTTTCACTTCCTCTTCCGTCAAGTTGATATTCTGCGCTATAAGTGAAGTCAAGCTGTTTGTGTTGCCTGGATACAATTTTATGATAATCGAGAGGGGGAGAGGGGCCCACAGACGTTTGTGTTTCCAAAACAAATAAAAAATTTTGACACCAGGAAACAGCAAATAGAATAATTTAAAGTTAATAATTTTTACTATCAAATATTTTTTTTTAGCACCACAATTTTATTGGGGGCTTCTCTGGGCCCCCTCTTGGTCATGGGCCCCGAGAATCGTCATCGTTTACCCCCCCTTTACACAGCGCCCCAGTATATATATATATATATATATATATATATATATAATATACAACAAACTATTTACTATTACTTCTCACTATTTCTTTTATTAACTATTTGCATTCAACTGTAGTTGTACCATATATGTATTAGCGTAAAGGATCCATCAGTTATCTCTGTTATTGTATGTTTTGGAGTATCTATCTGTAAATATCTGTATCATTTTAGTGCTATAAAATACAAAAAGCAGCGTGTGTGAGTTGTATTTGACGATTTGCTTCATTTTCACAATGAGGAGTGAAATAACTCCAGATTGTGCTTCTTTTTCTTTCAGCCATCATGACATCATGTGTGCTTTTATGCGATTATGCGCTGTGTGTGCTTTGAGTGAGAGATCGCGGCGCTCAACTCTCTCCCGCTGACATGAACACGTGATAAGCACAGACACAGCGGAAGAAGAAATAGTTCCCATTGACGGGAACTCCCATTTCATATTTAAGTAAATTTATATACTATACGGCCTGCTACTATTATAAACATATTCTAAAATCACATGTTTAAAAAAAATCCCAGGTAGGATCGATATTTAAATTTGAGAATCGATCCTTTTGATACAATGCCAGTATCGAAAATATTGATACTCTAGGATCGATCCGCCCATCCCTAGTAAGAGTCTTCATTTACTCCTCACATCTGAGCCGCTGAATACAGTGGATTAGTTTTCATTTTGAAAGGAATGTGCCACAGATCAAATATACACATACAATTTTTGTAACGTTTCCTGCTGTTTTCTTTCACAGACATAACTGGCATAAGAAATCCATTAGGAGTTTAAAGTCGTATAGCTCATAGCTTTAAAACGAGTAGAAATAATACACTAATTAATGATGAAAGAAGAACTATGCTATCCGTGAGAGTGATTGCGATATAGATGATAATCAAAACCAAACAAATGTCTTGTCAGAATCCGATTGAGGCAAGAGCTGTGATCGTAAAGAGGGGCGGGGAACAGCAGCTCATTTGCATTTAAAGGCGCATGCACGAAACAGTATTATTCTTGACTGCACTCATCAATAACATCTTGTAAGAAGGGACATACTATGTGCCCTTTAAGAATCATCAGTGGAAAGAACAAAAAAGAAGAAGTGGAACAAGGAGGAAGAAGAAACAAGAGAAACATAATATTGCACTGTAAACATCAGTGATAGCTTTAACTTGTCATTTCTGGCAAAATGGTATAAGTGGGAAAATCCATGACTAACTGTGCATTAAACATTTTGAATAGGCTTTTTGTCAGGTGGTTCTTTGCCTCCACACTGTTCATTAAAATCGTTTAATGCACAGCTAGCCATGGATTACCCCTTACAAACAGTTCTGTTAAATTGTAATAATAATAAAATTTGTAATTATTCCAAACATTTTTGCATAGAATTATGAAATGAAGAATTCAGTTGACTTACACCAGCTATAGAACTAAACAAACAACATATGATGCGCATCAAATGACGAGGGGGTGTTTTTGGCTTGGACAGTTATAAATTAATAAGAACAACAGAAGGAAAGACAAAGAAGATAACAACAAAGAATAGAGTGAAAAAAATAATGATAAAGAAACAGTTGTGAATATTCAGTGGGTTTTGCAATCTGGCTGTTGCAAGCTGTTGTAATAAGCTTAGGAACAACTTTGAGTCTTGTCCAAACACTTGCCCAGTAGATGATTATTTATCTTCTTTCCCCTTAACTCTTTTTACATGACTGTCCCATCCCTGTCCCATTCCCATCGGTCTTTTCTTGGCTCTCACTTGTCTTCATGGTTCCATCTTCCATCATTTTAAGTGCCAAGTGCAACCATGTTTTGCTAGCTGATTAGTAGAGTTTAATTGTTATGTGGTACCTATTGCATTATGTTTCTGTGTCTTCAGAGCACAGCTGTACAGATAAATCAAATCAAATGTTCAATCAAATCATAGTTGTCCATAAACGCCTAATATAAGCTCAACAACAGTGCCTCGGATGGAATCCGCTGTGGGGCACAGTCTTTCTGCCTGCACACATACTGCATACAGTATGTTTGTGAGTGTGTCCCTTTCAATAGCTTTCCGTTCATGATCCAGCTCAATGAGCCAAGAAACCTGACACATTTTTTAACATGCTTTGCTAATGGATGCAGCCAATCATTAAGAAAGATTGAACATCTCCCTCCCCATCCTTCAGTTTTGAGTCATCAACACACCAACTGTATGTTTTAGGTTGAATGGCAACAAATATGCAAATAACGTCCCCCAAACGTCCATAATCCAAACATTAACCACTCTGAAGTGAATCTTTGTCGAGAGCTTTTTTTGGTTTGGTTATGACAGGGTTTAGCGTGTGGGGTCCAATTCATGTTGAGGTGCATGAGTGCTCTTGGAGATTCACTAGGGGTTTGTGCGAGACGTGAATCGCATTGTCAACATTCCTTGGTTTTCCAAGGCTTTTGTAAACATGAAAAAATATCTTTTCCGTTATTTGTGTTTGCGCTCCTGTGCTTGCCCTGATAAAATGGATCCATATGTGGTATGCAACAGCGTCCCACTGGTGTAAATGAGACGCTTCCGCTTGTATGACAACAAGCAATTGTTTCCTGCCTGCAGTATTTTGATCATTTTCATGTTGACGCTCAAGACATTTGGTGGGTTGAATATAAGAAATAATAGCAATGAGATAAATAGTTGACAGTTACTATGAGCTGCAGATTTAAAAATCCACCTTTCTCCTTTTGATGTGTATTGTGCTCCTGTCAGTGCTGTTGGTGGTGGAGATGACATGCAGGCTTTATCAAATATTAACAATGCTACCAGCCCTTCTGTTTCTTCTAATGTTTTGTGCAAGCATTTTAAACATATACTGTACACATATCAGGGACACGCACAATGGCCCAAGCCACTACCTTTCTACTTCTAAGCTGAGGTGACCAAAAGATATATATATATATATATATATATATATATATATATATAAACATGCTGTTTTCACAAATATGTGAAATTACTAATTAATTAATTACTTTTTTGAAAATTTTAAACAGAAGTTTTTTGCTCGTTCGATGAAAAAAAAAAAAAATCCAACAGCACAGTTTCCGAGCAGCACACATCAGTGTTTCATTAATGCATGAATCAGCTGCTTTGAACGAATCATTGAAAAAATTATTCTGTGACTCACTCATTAAGTGATTTGCCACCACCTACTGGTGGTTTTTGTCTCATATTTATTTATATGTTTCCATCATATTTCTATATTCAAAATTATATTTAAAAAACAAATGTACATTTATATTTGTAGCGATTCAAATGCAACATGTGTGTCTCTGTAGTGCAAAGATGAATTTCGTTGTTTGCGATTTCATTTGTTTGGTAACAGCTCTATATAGTGTCTTATTATTTTAATTATTTTTATTTTATTAAATATAAGACATTTCTCTGGCTGTAAATGTGGATATTTCAGATGAATTTGAGGCGTGCTAGTCTGGTCTCTGTCTTTCTGCCTTGGTCTTTGTCTCAACCCCTTAAAGTCTTGGTCTTGACTTGGTCTCTACACATTCTGGCCTTGGTCTCGGTTTAAGTGCTCTTGACTGTTGGTTGTTTCAAGGAAAATCATCTCATTCAATCACTACCATTCTGTTTTAATGCAAAAGCATGGTTATTGCTTCACATCAGCAGCTTTATTCGGGTTTCATCTTTTACATTTTATAGGTGAACTTCAATACAATATACAGATTTACCAGCATATTAACCATATTTCATCAATGAATAAAATACACAGTAACACATTGTGCCAGTGGAAAATAACTGTTGGAAATATAAAAAATAATAGTTTTTGAGTTTTTTTTTATATATCTTAAATCGTTTAAAACCACATGCTGTAAAGAAGAAGGTATTCTTTATTGCGACGACTCTTCTTGCCTGACTCATGATGGTTCAGCCGGTCTGCCAGTGCCACCGCGGGAGGAAAATGCTAGTTAGCACGGCTTAAATGGGAAATGAGCACCCGCTCTGGTGCTGTGTATCCCATAGAGGTCCATTGTAAGTTAAAATTGTATTGTAACACAGTTCATTTAATTAATTTAGCCTCTAGTCGGGTCTTTATTTATTTATTTATTTATTTATTTTGTTGGACATTTTTTTTTTTCGTTCTTTCTATCACTCTCCTTCCGCAAATGACTCTCCTCCACTCTGTAACTCCCTATCAGTGACTTTGTGTCTAATCTTAACTAGAGAGGGTTTGGGCATAAATATGACCAATCAATACAGACTTGAATCAGCAGCTAATCTACTTCTACTTCATATCTTGCTCAGAAGAAAAAAAAATGCATTTTTAAATTTCCTCTAAATAAATGTGAGTGGCACTTGCATGTTCCTCACTTTCACAGTCTGAGTGGTTTCTAGGTTGTTGGTTGCTGTGAGATATTCTTATGGCCTGATGTTTAATACTTAAAGGGGTTAGGGGTTTGTTCAAAACTCCACATATAAGCAATAGTAATAGTTCTGCTTGCTTTAGCAAACATCACTAAATATGTTTCTGCAGATAAGCACAGTGTGCACAGAAACCCTGGTGCACTGTCAGGACTCTTTGCTAGCTGCAGCTCAGATTTGATTGGCTGGCTGTTAGCGGCGCCAGCTCATTTGTTGTTTGATTCAGAGCGGTAGGACATCTATCAGCTATCTGTGCCTGTACAACAATGAAACAGCCGGGGAGGCAGTCTTCCCTTTGTTAGGAGAATGGCTAAAGGTTGTGTAAACGGATGAGTGATGTGAGGTACTTGCAGTGTAATTGGCCACTAGAGAGGAAGATCTGTATTCTCAGCAGAGCACAAGTCTTGAGTCAAATTCATTGGTAGGTCAAAACAGGCAGATTGTTGTGCTGAATCATGATGCCTTTAGCACAGCGAACTCTGGCATAACATTTTGCATGAGAAAATGCTACCTTGTGGGTAGGCAAAACTGCATGTAAGTATTTGACTCATTTTGTATTTGAGTTAGCCAAGATTGTATTGTTTATTGAGAGTGCAAAGAATAATGAATCTGTTTAAAACATTGGAGGCAGCATTAGAAATACTTTTGGGAACAGACACAGTTCAATCACTCACACAAGAACACATGCAGGCCTGTTCACACCAAGAGTAAAATTAAAAAGCAAAACAAAATAAAAAGAAGAAGCACTTTGCTCATTCACATGCTTCAATGCAAGAAATTATAGAGATAGTGTGATATGGGAACATCTGGTATAATAACAATCACAGGGATGTTGTATTAGTAATTATTGTACAGCTGTTGTGCTCATAAGATGCTAAAACAGATGTGTTTATCTAGAATATCAGTCCCACTACCCATTAGTTCATATGTTATTGATTTTTTTCTTTTCTTTTCTTTTTTTTTTTAAATATTCAATATTCATGAATGAATGAATGAATTCCACAACTGGACAAATTTAAATTCATCCATATACATTTTTTTTATTTAAATAATAATAATAATAGTAATAATAATAATATAAACTTAAAATATGTATAAATTATATATTTTTTCAGTAACTGTTTACAATTTTTTTATGTATCTATAATAATAATAATAATACACATATCTGTGATTAAATGTTACCATATTGCAACTTTGAGGAAAAAGTTACAGCGATTTCTTCTTTTCCTTCTTCTTCTCCTTCTTCTCCTTTTGTAATTCAAATGTGTAAAGGTGAGGTTGGTGAAATTTAGGCAAACTTAAGACAAACTTTAAGACAAAAAAAACGTCCATTTTCAATAGTGTAGGGATGTTTGCAGCTTTCTGTTCAGTCAGATGTGGCGAACTTGACCATGTTGAATGTGACTGAAAACTGCATGGGGAACATTTCCACCTCACATAGATTCCTTTTGAAATCCCTGGATTTCACCAGTGAAATTTTGCTGAGCTGCGATAAATGTGACCCCACATGAATTCAGAATCATTTTGATGCTAGTTCAAATCCTGCTTGGAGTGGCACAAGTAGAACCAGTTATGTTGGTGCCATGACCCGGATCGAAAGCTCCCTGGCTTCAAGAGGTTTCCTTGTTAGAGTGGCCCATAGCAGGCCGATTTGGACTGGTTACAAATTCATAAACCTCACAGCATGTCTTGTTCACATTATAATTTTTTAGGTGAAATTTCTATAACACTGTCCTTTCCTCTTTTTTTAATCTCACTTTCTCATATCTTTCCTTGCAGATTGTTTTTGAAGCCACAGTCTCATCTGAGCAGAAGGGTTACATCGGCCTGGACGATATAGTGCTGTTAAACTACCCCTGCTGTAAGTTATGTCCCTCTGCACACAGAAACACACTCTTACTGACCTTTTCCAGCATAGAGGGGGGCGTATGACCAGGTCGGCCCACCTGGAATGAGGAACAAAGGTGGCCAATTTCTCTCATCAGAGTCTCAGGGTACTTGCTTTTGATCTGAATAGCCATCATAAAAGACAATTATCCACTGACACTTTGCCTTCCATTTCTCTTGTTCTTGCTCACGTCCACTTCCTGTGGCTGACCTTTTGTCCAGATATCACTCCATCTCTCTGTCCCAGTGGTTGCCGTCTTAGATTTATTTATTTTCTGGGGGAAGAAGAAAGAAAAAGGGCTTCTCTCTTTGGCTTTTGTGCCCTGTGTGCCGCTACTTAATCTGTTGCTTCACTCAGGTGTGAATAAAAGTGAATCTCCTGTGTCCATCTCTGTGCTGTTATTTTTCTCTCTTCTCACTGCTCCTCTGTCCTCACTCACCTGCTGACCTACACTCCATTAGCTCTGCTGGAAGTTTGTGTTCGTGGGCACAGCATAATTCTGCTCCAGTAGTTTGGACTAGGGCGCTCGAAGCCACAGCCCACCGTGGGTCTCGCTACCTGCTGATTTCTGGGAAATGCAGTGCAGTCATGCCGACAGGAATGCTGGAGAAAGGAGATTGTATGCGGATGGGCATCGTGCTGTTGAATTGTGAGGCTCTGTGGGCTGCTTTAATTCGATGGAGTCGACAGTAGGCCTCCTGCATTTCAATTTTACACCCCACAGCAAGAACGTAATTGCAAATGCTCCAGAAACAGACACACAAAGATTTTTACTCAAATTTGTAAGCCCAGTGTTGAGCTTTTACATATATTTAAAGAGTTATTTTTTTCTGCATGAGTGCAGAGACGCACTTATGAGAGGGAGACATTGTGATGAACTGAACAAAACTTTGCTCATTAGTTGCAAAACACTGCTATTACTATTACTTATGCATAAGGTTAATGAATTGAGCAAGCTCTCCAGCTCGACAACACTTGGGGCACATAACAATGCCACAAATCATCTTTTGAGATTAAAGTTACTTACATTTTCTGGTTACATTTTCTGGGCTGGAAATAAGTTGATCGTAGAGAGAACATTGTTAGCAATGGTTTTCGTGATCAACTCGGGCTCGCAGTGCTTTTGGGAAATGCATCTCCGGACAGTTTAAAATGCTGTTTTAGGCTGATAAAAGTTTTATTATTGAATTTGAAAAAAATAAAAAAATAAATACCCAGAGGCTCTGGAATGTGCAAGAACCTTTCAATTGATTTTCTTGCTGTACAATTTCTTCCCTACACATTCGATAAGCTTTCCTAGAATCTGTAATTGCGCTAAAATCATTGCCGTCTACCCACACATAAAAAAATGTAGACGGGGCTCTAAGTGATCAGCTCCACTTAAAGCCACTGACACTAGATTGACATCACAATTCTCTGTAGAAGTCTTGGGGTCAGTGAGTTTTTTCTTTTTTCTTTTTTTTTTTTTAAGGAATTAATACTTTTATTCAGAAACAGTGAATGTTAAGACGTTTTACTTTTTTAATATTATTTAAATAAATGCTGTTCTTTTGAATTTTCTATTCATAAAATAATTCTGAAAAGAAAACTATATCATGGTTTAAAAAAAATAATTAAATATATATATATATATATATATATATATATATATATATATATATATATATATATATATATATATATATTTATTTATTTATATTTAGCAGAATTGTGTTCAATTGTGATAATAAGAAATGTTTCCTGAGCAGCACATCAACATATTAGAATGATGTCCGAAGGATAATGTGACACTGAAGACTGGAGTAATGGCTGCTAATAGAAATTTTAAAATGTTTTTAAAAAAATGTAATAATATTTCACAATATTGCTGTTTCCACTGTATTTTTGATTAAATAAATGCAGCCTTGGTTGGTCTAAAAGACTATTGGCTTGTTGACCGAAATCTTTCCTCCTTTTAATATGTTGATTCCATTGGATAAATGCTGAAGATCTCTCTGTCTGTCTGTCTCAGTATCTGGCTTGCTTTGATTTGGTGATGCATTATTAAAATGATTGCCAAAGTATCCCAGGATGAAATCAAATCAATGAACTCTGAGGTTTAGCTCGTAACACTTTATGGATGGGAAAATATCAATTTACTGATAACAGATGGCGATGCTTTCTATCAGCATTTTTTAAGTTGCATTACTATTTAAAAACACTCAGTTATATCTATTTTCTGAATTCTACTGTTGTGGTGTATATTACAGTAACAGTGAACTTTAGAGACACATTGCTGATGGAGACCAACTGCAAACATGGCAAAAACTGCTGACAGTCTCTGCAAATCTAAAATAAATTGCTAACTGATAACTCTATATTCCCTGACATGACATTATTTGCTTGCTTGCGTGCTTGCTTGCAAATAGTATTCATGTTTATATCAACTAGTTATATGTACTGCAGTTTTTATTATGCAGTCATTAATATATTTTCTTTACTAAAAAAACAACCAGTGACACGTAACACTTTATTTTACAGTGTCCTTGTTACATGTGCTTACTACAGTAATAATAGCAAATTATGCATAATTACATGCAACTAAGCCTCAACTAAATCCTAATCCTACCCTAACCTTATAGTAAGTAGATGTTGTTAATTAATATTACTCTGTACTTAAATATAAAATTACACTGTAACAATGACATCTTAAAATAAAGTGTAACCCTTTGTTTTATAGAGCCCTTACTACATAGTTACATGTACTTACTGTTACAATGTTCAATTTATTTATCAAATACATATTAATACAACAAATGTTGACCACAGTACTGTACATGGTACAAGGCAAAATAACAATGAAATCAGTCAAGATCTTTGACACAATTTTACTTAATTTTATATTGTTGATTAGGGATGCCCCCAACTAAAGATTTTTCTATTCAACTAGTAGTTGTTCATTTAAGCCAACTAATTGCACGTTCACATTAATAAGCCATAAATCATAATAACCAGCTTTTAATTGCCTAAATATATAAAACTCAGCGCTGAAGCGCAAGCATGAAGCTTTCCACAACGCACCAGCAAAAGTAATGATTATGAGTGTGTCGTGAAAAAAAAAAAACGGAAGGCGACTGTCTAAACATTTTAATAATTTATTGTTTTCTGTGTTTTTGGCTAGACAAAGATGCTGACTTGTCATCTCCACAGTTGTGCATGTTTCATACGGATTACATAATCTGAGATTAGTTTTTTTTACATTGGTAAAAGTAGACATTTCAAGCTTTCTATAGATACATTTCTCATGTTTCTGAAGCAAGTATACACTGAGTTTCGGTTCATTTTGTGCTCAAGTTCACGGTGATCAAGACAACAGAAAGCGCAACCTGATAGTTTTCATTATTTTACAAATGCACAAGGTTTTAGTACGAGTTTACAGAAATAAAAGGTAGACCCTTTACAGTTTTCATTACTCTTATCTGTATGACTAAAATGACAGAGTATTTCAAAATGCAAAAGTGATTGCACCGGCGCATCCATGTCATGCATTAAGTGTGCTCTCCACAAAAAACACTTGGATATGCACCTAATAATAGCGCACACTGGTCTAGGACTAGGCTAACAGTCGCTACTACTTACATGTTTCAAGTGACAAGCCATATTTGAGGTTGATGAATAATTTCCTACCATTAACAATCTGTCCCTCTCAGACTTCACCACTTCGTGGATATTTTTTTGTTTGTTTTTCTGCGACTAACCAACTAATTAAATCTTGCTCGACCAAGCCTCTGCTAATCTACTAATTGTTAGTCGATTATTAGGGGCAGCCCTATTGTTGATATTTACGCTTTAATTTCTACAAGCTTGAATTGAGTACTAATATAGAATTTACTTTTTTTTAAAAATTCTTGCCTGAATTTATTTCACCATCAGTGTAATAAAATTAAATTATGCATAATTACAATCAACTAACCCTAAACAAAACCTTCCCCTAACCCTAAACTTAGTAGGTACATGTAGTTAATTAATATTACTCAGTACTTATTTGTGAAGAATAATTATTCATTATTAAAGAATTATTTGTAACAACATCACACTAAAATAAATTTAAAACCGGATAATTGTCCCTATAAATTTGCAGTAATATAAACAGATGCGTGCTCACATTTGTGTAGCACACATTTCAAATCAATCACTAAAGAAGTTTGATTATTTGAAGTTAATTGACCATGTAGGCTGCACAGCAGCTCACTAGGTTTTGAAACAGTTCTTTTTCTCACCATAACTAGCTAGATAATTCCGACAGTTGTAGCATATATAATTTCTTCTGCAATCTTCAGATGGCTGTGCATTACCTGTAGTATAATCCTCATTACTGGTAATGGATGACAATATAGGGTGTTTCTAAGAAATTAAAAGGGATTGAGACATACTGTCTGTTCAAGACAATCTGATTCGCCTAAGAACTCACCTAAGAACCGTTTCTCTCTGAAAAACTCACCCAGAGGCCTTTACCGCACAAACCTCACCTCAAGCAACAAGCATTTGTCGTCTTGAATGGCAATGGAAGAACCTGTCCCAGGGTCAGGATGAAAGACCGTCACCATGGAGACAGGTTTCCCAAAAGCACCAGATCACTGTGGTCCTCTGCAGATGGAGCAGCCCAACAGATATCTGTTCACACACACTTTCACAGAGGCTGCGTGACAATCAAACTGCCCAACCTTAGGTATTCACACTTCCCCTTTCCAACTCTTGACATTTTTTGTGTTTATTCTGGTTGTGTTTATAGCACGTGTTCTTATGTGTTCTTTGTTAGGCCTGGGACAAACTAGATGATTTTCAAATCTTAACCAATTTTAAAACCATTTGGGGACCACAGACATAAGCACAGTTTAAACGGATTTTTAACATTATAATCCTCCGAACACACACACTAGATGATTCATCCAGACCACACACCTGCTGATTGTAGTAACAATTTTCACAGTGGCAAGTCAAAAGACACGAGATCTCACAGAAACTCACATGCTCAAACGTGAAAAAAACAGTAACTTAAAAAAGTAAGTTACATTATTGCCTTAATTTCATTGAAATTAAAAATTTGAGTTAATACAATGGAGGAGATTGGTTTAATCAACAGAAACTCTAAATATTATGTTATCTGAACCACATTAGTTATTTAAGAATTGTGATAACAAATGATAATAATTTTTTACAGTGCATGCCTTTTCCTTGTCGGCCCTGTTGTTATAGATTTTCATTGTAAAAGCTCTAGTACTGTTGCCATAGTTGTACAAGTCGATCTTCTTTCCCAACATCTAGTTGGTGAAGCTTGCTTGCTCTCATTGGCTATTTGGGATCACTCTGAATCAGTTGGGAGCCATAAAATAATTGTAATGACAAAACAAAATAGTGGATTTTTTGGACGAAAAAAAGTCAGTTGCAACAAACCTCGAATCGGAGCACACCCCCCGATCGTTTGGGGGATGGCCAAAAATTGTGCTTAAAACTTAAAAGTGTGTGGCCATCTGTAACGAATTTTGAGTGAGATGCCAAGTGCAGTTTTATGTACAATAATCCAAAGTGAGCAAAGCAAACAAAGGCTTGACTAAGCATGACTTTGTAAGGACCACCCGTCAGCCCAATGGCGGAATCTGACGGCCTGGCGAAGGTACAACGCGTGTATGTCTTTTCAGCGCCCGCGTTAAATTCACATAAATTTTTAGGATTTAGTTTATGTTTTCCTTTAGCTGTTCGTTTAATCTGACTCCAATTGTAAACGATCTCTAATTGGTAATGTTTCTGATGTAACATTAATAGCTGATCGCGCGGTTAAGTATGAATTAATTTAGATCTTTGATTCTTTAATTTCTCTTAATTTCAATTATCCTTTCATTCGGGCGTCGGGCCGCTTAAAGACTATGGCCAGCTGGAAACCACGCCTTACGTCACATTCCGATTAGTTTAGAATCAAAACAGAGGAATAAAGCGTTTACTAAAAAACACAAGTTATGGAATCGCCACATGCTTATTCTCATAAAAGTGCCAGTCGATTTAGTCACAATACTATAACATGTTAAGTCATAATAGTCAGAAATCTAAAACCTTAATATCGTGCTCATGCTCCGTATACTACGATTTCAGTATGATCTATCCTAACACCCAGAAATGCGGAAGCCTCGAAAACCACATAAATCTACCGGTGATAATGATTTCAGACGAATTCAAAATAAATCAAGATGTAACAATTTATTTATCAGTTAAAAATGTATCAATGCCAATTACATAATTACACAATTATAAACCAATTCAAATACAATAAATACATAACATTAATTACTCATTAATCTTAATTACATAAGATTTCTCTAAGAGTATTTAAAAGTTATGCATGCACATAGAAATGTGAGTGGAAGACACTCATCAGCTCCATGTGGGGGTTCTGGCTACAGAATATCCCGTCTTGCTGCTGTGTCTTTTCCCCTAAATACCCATACCAGAACAAAAGGACTGTAAATATTTATTGTCCCCGCACCTGGTTTTGGGGGAGAGGAGGTGGTTTTCTTGAAGAGAAAAGAGAACAGAATTCTCCTAAGTTTTCAAACTTTCTCATAATACTAGTGACTGCTGTGAAACTGAGACCATTTTACCAATCGCACTGAGACATTTAAAATGATACTAAACATGAAATTGGAAAATAATAGATTCACAAGATACATCATACATAGTACATATGCATTCTTGGAGAACTTCCGTGACTTGAATCAGGGGGGAGGTAAGGAGTGCAGGGAGGGGGGCTGGTCGCATAGATGAGTGAGGGCAGTTTGGGCAGGGTGTTGTCCTGTTCCTTTGAAGTCTTCTTTCCAAAGTTTTATTGCTTTATTGCAGGATGCATGATCTGAGCTTTATCTTAGCAGGAAAATCAAATCTTACAACTTGACTTGACAACATAACACTCACCAACAGTGTGTTACATAGAACAAAGCTAGACCTGAGAACAATAAAACATGAGGACTATTCATGCAGAGAGACTGATGAGCAGACAAGGGACACCTGTGCACAATCAATTTAATGAACCAATCAGAGAACATGACACATGACCAGAATAAACCAATGTGAACATGACACAAGACTACGAAAGCATAAGACATGACAAGAACAAAATAACAGACATGGAACCTATGCATGAACAAAAACCCAAATCAGACCAGGATTAATAGCATGACTTGACAAAACATGACTAAAGAAACTTTAGAATGGACTTGCTTATTCTTGTTTTGCATAAGCCTTAGTTAATTTGTATTATTATATGTAAATAAAAAACATACATGTAGTAATATATATATATATATATATATATATATATATATATATATAAATTCCAAATCAATTAATTAAAAAATCAAATATCAGGAAGCCATTTTGTTGCCATGCAAGTACAAAGTGATAAAAAAACCAAAAATTGCACTACAGAGAAGACCCCTGTTGACCCCCATGACTTTGTGCAAGGTTCAGTAAGTCTTATGCAAATATAAGAAATTGACAAAATTAGTTCCAGTTTTCAAATATCATATGGTAATTTATTTTTCTTCTTTTTTTTTCTTTTTTAGATTCAGGGCTATCTTGCTTCCATAATATGTCTTAGTGGAAAGAAAACATCCATTCAGACTATCGGAGGATTCCATTAAGCAGTTTTAGATTCACTGATCGGTGGCCAGATTTAGGATGTCAGTGAACTATAGAGACACTGTGACAAAAACAGGTCATTGTGTTTACCCAGAATCCTGTGCTTTTGCCAAAGGCAGCGCTGTGAGATATTTTCTCAGATGCCACACGGTACCACTAGAAGTACAGCAAAATTATGCCTCTGGAGTCACAACCAGAGCAGATAGGCTTGTCTGTCCTACTTTTTCTTTGTTTGCTTTACGGATATTTTCTAAATCGTCTAGACAAAGGATTGTCCAAATGTCTGAACAACTAGTTAGCCTCAAGGAAAAGTTCAGGTTCATGTTAACAAGACACCAGTTGTTTCTTGAAGATCTTTCACATAGGAGGTGTTCTTATACAGAGGGTACGGAAAGTATTCAGACCCCCTTAAATTTTTCACTCTTTGTTGTATTGCAGCCATTTGCTGAAATGATTTAAGTTAATTTTTTCCTCATTAATGTACACACAGCACCCCATATGGAGAACAAAAAAAACACAGAATTCTTGACATTTTTTCAGATTTATTAAAAAAGAAAAACTGAAACATCACATGGTCCTAAGTATTCAGACCCTTAGCTGTGACACTCATATATTTAACTCAGGTGCTGTCCATTTCTTCTGATCATCCTTGATGGTTCTACACCTTCATTTCAGTCCAGCTGTGTTTGATTATACTGATTGGACTTAATTAGGAAAGCCACACCCCTGTCTATATAAGATCTTAAAGCTCACAGTGCATATCAGAGCAAATGAGAATCATGAGGTCAAAGGAACTGCCTGAAGAGTTCAGAGACAGAATTGTGGCAAGGCACAGATCTGGCCAAGGTTACAAAAAAATGTCTGCTCCACTTAAGGTTCCTAAGAGCACAGTGGCCTCCATAATCCTTAAATGGAAGACGTTTGGGATGACCAGAACCCTTCCTAGAGCAGGCCGTCTGGCCAAACTGAGCTATCGTGGGAGAAGAGCCTTGGTGAGAGAGGTAAAGAAGAACCCAAAGATCACTGTGGCTGAGCTCCAGAGATGTAGTCAGGAGATGGAAGAAAGTAAAATACTGAGCAAAGGGTCTGAATACTTAGGACCATGTGATGTTTCAGTTTTTCTTTTTTTAATAAATCTGCAAAAAATCTTTTTCTGTCAATATGGGGTACTGTGTGTACATTGAGGAAAAAAAAAATAACTTAACTGATTTTAGCAAATGGCTGCAATATAACAAAGAGTGAAAAATTTAAGGGGGTCTGAATACTTTCCGTACCCACTGTATTCAAAAACAGAAGGACTGAGGTCAAATGTAATGTAAAAGAATGTCTTGAGCCATGATTTAAAAAGTTTTGCCTTGATCATGTCAAGACATGATGGAAAC
This sequence comes from Zacco platypus, assembly GCA_038088235.1. NCBI lineage: Eukaryota > Metazoa > Chordata > Actinopteri > Cypriniformes > Xenocyprididae > Zacco > Zacco platypus. The sequence goes on along the minus strand of CM076071.1, from coordinate 15,977,862 downwards.
GACAGTAAGAATGGTCAACATTGTCACTGAAAAAAAGTTTATGAAAACACTGCTTTGTTAGCTGTAAGTGTCTTTATGTTAAAGGGGATACATTTAGTGATGTAACTTATACCTTTATTGGATAGTATAGTGTAGAGATCAGACCGAATCGGCACAGAACATTGAGTCAGAATTTTAACTTTGATGTCCCTTATATTACTTTTTTATCCAATGCAATGTTTAATTAAAATAACAATAACAATAACAATAACAATAATAATAATAATAATAATAATAATAATAGCAATTATCTACTAGTTAAATTTATTTCTTTTCTCTCTCTCTCTCTCTCTCTCTCTCTCTCTCTCTCTTTTAAAATAAGTTGATATTTAATTACATTTTTTTTAAATTATTACCAACTGAACAACCCCATGCATCTAAAAAAGGTTTATCACAACACCATGCGATTATAATCATATGATATTTACTTCTATGGTGGACACTATGAACATTATTGTTAGTGTCCTTTCAATTTTTCCAAAATTTTATCTACAATAATAAAACACTGTGTTGGGTACATTATGGTTAGCAATATTTTTGTGATTTCAATTCAAATTGGACCATCCGACCCATTGCTAGTCAGCACATTGTTTCCATAATGGCACTTTTTTGCTATATTGGAGCTTGAAGTTCTGTGTGTCAGCAGTGCACAAGCACTCACAAGTAGAGAAACAAAGATTTACTCTCCTCTGAAAATTGCTGAAATGTTTTGCACCAGACTTAGTCATCCTTAAAATCAATGTTATTTTACTCTTATATTCAATAACAGGGAATGCTTCAGTGGAACCAATGCACATACACAGTATTACAGGAACAAAAATGGCAGTTAAACTACCAACATCTTGATTCAAATTACAAGTTACCTATTAAACAGCCAATAAAACACCATACAGCTCTGGCCTCGCAGCTCACTCAGGCAGAACAAACTGAGATTTCATTGTATCCATTCACATCTGGCTTTTTAAAATTCCTGCTGTAAGAAAGCCATGATTAAACTGCTTTAACTTCACTTATTAGTGACATGTTAGAAGACTGATGCAATTATAGATGATAGCTAGAAGGCCACTGAAATGATTTATTGTGTGGAAGCGAACAAAGTGATTTTCAAAAACCCTTCTTTATGGTAAATCTATAGAATTTTCTTTAGATGGTGGTTTGCGAGTGTTTTAAGCATTCAGCACTTGGAGGCTTTTCATTATGATGCTCTGAAAAATACAGAAGGCTTAGAGGAACGGAACGTCTACTTCTTGTCTGGTTGGCTATTTTGTTTTGCATTGGTCATGTTGCATTCGCTCAGATTCACTCTAACAGAAAATAAATGTGGCAGTGCTTGTATTTTCAGCAAAGTGTCGGGAATAAGTGAAGTGCAGTCATGTTATGGCACCGGTGCTCTTGATATCGAGAGCGTGTAATGATTTGATACTGAGCTGACAAGCACAGGCAGATAAGAACAAATGAGGCATTCTGTGGGCATGAAGACAAAACATGACGCTTAGAGATAAGTGATATGAATGGACTGCATAACAACTGGGGAAACGGTATAAATCATTTTTTATTTTTTATTTTGCACTTTATTGGAAAAAGGTGAGGGCTAAAATGATTTAAGAATTAATAAAAGACAACAAATACTACAGGGAATATTGAAAAAAATATATCCACAAACACATACAAAAATATTTATTAAATTAATATGAATAGAAATGATATGCACTGCCTGTTATGCCCATGAATAATACTGTGATGATAGTAATTGAGCTTGTCACTACACCAAATTGTTTTAAATTGAACAAAACCTCGCCAGTTTCATAATTCTCAATATCACCACATAATGAATTAAAAACTGAAAATTAATGAATAGTTAATTACAAATTATACAACTACTATAAGTATATCGAACGTTATGTCCATTGAAATGAGAATGATGGTGTAACAAACCCAAGAGCAGTTTATTAACAACTGTGAAGATCTCGAAACTTAAACATTAACATCATCCAATACATGAAACAAAACAAATCATGAAACTTGAGATGGACCTGACTATAAACAATGACCTGAAGCCTCATTTATAACCATTGCGTACACACAAAATGGGCATAGAAATATGTGTACGGAATTTTCCATGTACATATTGGGATTTATAAAAAATAAACCTGCAATAAACGTGCACACCGTATGGAAACTCTAGACCATGCGTACAAACTCTTTTACTAGAGTGAGAAAAGTAATGAAGTAAACAGAACGATTTTAAACTCTTTTTGATATACACATTTACATTAACATTCTACTTTCATTAATGGCGGTAAGCACTGAAATTACATAGTCATTATGCAGACGTTAAACTAAAATGACATGAATTTAGATAGTGGATGTGCTACTTTTGATCACTTTCCTGTGACACGCTGTTTTAATGATAGCAAGGAGTGCTAGGTGCATATTAATTTAAAAAAACTAAAAACTAAACTGCAGATCTCATGTTATGACAAAATATTTTTACCGAGAATGATGATCAATGATGCACACTTCGATATTATGGCAGACACAGCTGGATTTGGTGGTCTAATGGTCCATTGTCCAGTTTGAATAGGTCCAATGATAATAGCTTACTGGTGTGAAGGCATCTTCAAACAATTATGAAAAATTACAACTGTATTTAAAGGATAAAAATGGAAGAAAACAGTGAGATTTGTTTCCTTTTTAAAATGCTTTGTCAGTGACGTGTTGAATCAGACAATTTTATTGTATTTAGTTTTACAAATGAGACCCCTGGAACTTGGAACATGGAACAGCATACGCACTTCAACACACAACTAGGACCATGGAAAACATTGGGGCTTAAATAAGAGAAAATGGGTAATGCCGAGAACACACATATATCTCCTGTAGATCCACCTGCAGTGACTGCCTCCACCGGGAATTTAAATGTACCGCTATTTTGTCAGTTGACATGCCCCTATATACACACACTTCCGTTATTAATTTTCCTCTCCTCCAATCCAGCCAGAGTATAATTTGGGAGGAGGAGATGATCGAAAATGAAAGTATTTAAAGGGGCAGTTACAAAAATGTCTGTATTGCTACACATTAACATGACCTCAGTCACATTAACAACCAATGACAAAACAGAACACAGGCAGGAACTTAAATAAATACACAGTGATGCTAAAATACGAACAGCTGTGAGGATGTGTGTTAGTGTCCATTGTAACTGATGAGTGCCAGGAAACTAGAACAAAGGAACACATGTGACTAATAACAACAAAGGAAAAGTCCATGGAATCAAAACAAACTGAACGTGACTGTGACACAAATAATAATATCGGATTAATTGTGATTCATTTGATTAATGAATCAGTATGTCATGCACTTAACTTGATTATAATTTTAATTTGCTTAACATAGTAATAATTGTTACTTCTCTTTTTCCACAGATAAAGTGCCTCATTTCTCCAGACTCGGGGATGTGGAGGTGAACGCAGGGCAGAATGCCACATTTCAGTGTGTGGCAACCGGACGATCTGCTAAGACTGATCCCTTCCTCATGGAGGTTAGTGTGTGTGAGGGAATTTGAATTTTAATAAGTTGCTATTGCTTAATGAAGCAGCAAACTTAGAAAAAACTATATTTAGGATGTTAAACTGCTGGAAGTCGGAAACATGTGACCTTCAGAAAAAGAGGAAGAAGGGAAAGAACACTCATTAAAATTCAGCGCACTTCCTTTTTAATTAAGCGGAGGCAATTGCACTTCCCGGCCCTATTTGATGTGTCGAGGATAGATGGAATTATTTTATTATTAAACGTCATTTATCTCTACATTATGCGCAGTGTTATAAAAATGAACAAAAGTCATATTTGAATAACAGTGATTCAAGTAAAATATTTTACAAAAATATTCAGCCTTGAATTAATAAAATATCTAAACATCTTTATAGCAAGATAAGTGTGTTTGGGAAGAAAACATAAGATGACATTTTTAGGCAGTACACTTTGAATTCTCTGTGTATTTTGGAACTTTTTTCTGTTGTTTTAAGAAAAACATTGCTAAATTTATTATTTTAAGTTTTACCTTTTAAGAAATTTTAAGGACATCGACAAAGCGCAACCCAAAATTGCCAACATGCACGTTCCTTTTAATACAATATCTAAAAATCCTTGATACAAGATAAATGTGGTTGTAAATAACATTGCATAAGATATTAATACCTTTATATTAGGCAATACACCTTTTTCTGATCTTTTTCTGATAACGATCATCATTTTGACCAATTCAGCTTTATTATTATATATGGTTCCAGTCACAAAAATAACAAAAACGTCTAGGGAAATGTATCCGTGGAGAAATGTTAGATTTCCTTTCATAATGTTATGGAACATATGGAAGCTTGTTTCCTCAATGGAATAAAACATAAAAGATAATTGCGACCCCACTAATTTTCACAATTCTGACTTTTATTTCCTCATAATTACAAGATGTAAACTTGCAATAGTGAGTTATAATGACAAATTGTGAGATATAAAGTCAAAACTGCAGGATATAGACTCACATTTGCAAGAAATAAAGTCAGAATTGCAAGATATAAACTCATATTCTGACTTTTTTCTTTATCTGACTTTTTCCTCAAAATTGCGAGTTTATATCTCGCAATTCTGACTTCTTAGTTATAAAGTCACAATTGTGAGTTATGAACTCCAATTGTGAAGAAAAAAAGCCTGACATTTTTGACAGACATCGCGATTCTGACTTTATAACACGTAATTGACTTTATATCACTAAATTGTAACTAACGTAACTGTACTTTATATTATGTGTCACTGATTCACTTCCAGCTCACCACACAGAATCCTCTTGAGGAATTTTATCTAGTATTCTCTTTTCACATCCAGTTCATGATTTATGGTGAAACTATTAGGTCTATAATACGTGGAGATACCCATTAACATTCTCATAAATCTCAATGGCAGTTGCTTGTCTGATGCAGGGCAAGAAGCAATTTGAAATTTGAAATCTGCCATCTTTGCTCATGGACCACAGAATGTTTTGAAGCAACAACCTTAGCCAGAAATGCCACATAATCCCTTTACAGGAGCAGGAAAGTGATGCCATGGCTATGATTATTGGCTGGTGGCACCACACACGTTGCACTGCCCAAAACCACTAGTGAGCAAAATGAGATGTTATTTCAAAGGCTCAGAAATTTAATTTCACATTTTTAAGAGCCACCATGCTAACCAGCCAAACCTTGAGCCTTTGGTGTAGGACCTCATTAGAGACAAAAACGTAAAAAAAAAATATATATATATATATATATATATATATATATATATACACATATGCATTATCTTAGTCACTGTATTGTGTCTTTTCTATGACAGCATGTCAAGTTAGAAAAAAAGAAAATCTACAGATACATAATATACATCAATATATATATATATATCCTTAGACACTAAAAGTGGTACTTGCAGCCCACTCAATGAAACCATTCACTCATACACATCTTTAGACCAAGTCTACAAATCTACAAGAACATTATGTGTTTTAAACTCAATTTGTTATTTCAAATTATGCTGAAATTAATTAATTTATTATTTTATTTATTATTGAATTATGAATTAATTTCTAATTAGCTCTAACAAGACAATAGTGTCATTATTCAGCCAAAGTCAGTTCAGTATAGATTCAGTTCAGTTCCATAACTGTTAAATTCTTCAGTTGTGCATACATACAGTATATACAGTGTATTTGTGCACATGTATGTGTGAGTGCTATGACAAACTCCTGCACACTGTGAACAAGCAAAAGACACAAAATAGCAGCATTTTACATTTTTTACATCTATGTATTGTTTGGCATGTATATGGCTAATTCAGTTTATGTATGTGTGTAGAGTTACTATGCAAAAATAGCATTTTAATAGTTGCTAAATAGTTTTTAATGAAGAGTTTGCTTTTGCAAGATATGTGTGACGTTTTGCATGTTTGTGTGTTTTGAGTTTTGAGAAATGGACCCATATTTTCAAGAAATGTGTAAAAGCAAACACAAAAAACAAACAACAACAACAACAAAATACTGTAAGGGGTCGTTCACATTTTTTGCGTGCTCAAATTCGTTATGTCAAATATATTCATAATGCTCATAATGGAACCGACGCGGTTGCGGCGCACATGCGGTGCGTTTTTCAGGCGTAGCGACAATTCCGCAAACGCACTGCAGGTCATGTGACAAGAACCAACCGATCAGCTTCGGCCTTTCCGAAAACAAAACATCAAAAATTCAGCCGAACAGCTGAACATAGCTGTACAGGGTGGTTGTTATATTTCATCTCCATAAATATATCTAGTAGTAAAGCTAATGCAAGGGCTAAAAATCTATTTATCATTTGCTGAAACTTCCTCATCGTAGTGGACAGCGCAGTTCATGGTTGCATAACAACGACAGACGCAAAGGGAGCGTAAACGCTTTGGAAAGAAGGAGAAAGGGGCGCGGCCAAGCTTTCCACACGTTTTTAGACGCAAAATGTGAACGGCCCCTAAAACTGTGGGATTGTGTTCCATTGTAATGCGCTTCTACTTGTTTTTGAAAACAATAATGAATCCAGTGTGAATGCCCCCTATCAGCCCGATATATGATGGATCTGTTTTCTCTTTCAGTTTTTATGTTTGATATTAGAGCTCAAAAAACTGCATGAGGTCTCACCCCAGGCCATGTGGATTTTTGTTTTACAACCATTTCACTCCTTTATTTATGTTGTTGAGAGGTGCAGTATAATTCCATTACTCTGGAAAGGTCACAAGTTTGAACTTGGTTGTATTAGAAAAGTCCAGTATTAAAGCTACAGCAAATTGAAAATCCACTCTGGAAATTCTGCCCATGTCCAGAAGCAGTGCATGACACTAGTTGTATGGTGTTAAAGGTACACGGAGTAATTTTTCCATTTTCCCCAAAAATTTTACATCTAAAGAATTTCTTTGTAGTGGTATAAACAGAATGAAGAGCCCTTTCTATGAATAAAGCAACTGTGGTTCAAGTCTCATATTCTTTTGAGAGAGAACTATTAGATATGCGAGATAAACCATTATCTAACATAAAGTGAACACAGCATGAAAAGTAGGTCATTTTAAGCACATTAATTGTCTGCATTGCCTCCAACCACACACACACACACACACACACACACACACACACACACACACACACACACAGTGATGATGGCTATGGCTGTATCCAGCATTTAAAATCATGCAACATTATCACAACTTTGTCATAATCTGTTCAATTGCTGAAAATCAATTTTAATTAATAACATTTAAATTTGATTACCATAATGTCATATTTTTTCTGTTATAGCATGACAAAAAAGTAACATTTAAACAAGCAAGCAAATCTCCATGACTCATTATGCATCATTTGATGTCTTCAAACTATTAATACATTTATTCAGCTACTATAAGACCAAACAAATATTGTTTGGTAGGGATGTGCCAGAAGCCGAATACCTTATTCTGAAAGGCATGGACAATGGCTTCAAAGTGAATAACAAATTCTAACAAATAATATAGGAGAAGTATTCGTCGGACTCAGCTCTTATTTTCTGGTGAGCCAGGGGATAACGTGATAGTATAGCTAAATAAACCTTTAAAATCAGTACGCAGTAAAGAAGTGAATGAGCGTAAACACTATGAATGAAATGAGCACAATGATTGCAAATCAATAGCTGCATTGCCGTCTCTGCACATCTTTCAGAAATCAAAGCCTATCAGGAGTAATATAAAGGAAAATAGATCTACTGCTTAATACTTATTTTCTATTACCTGATATACCTATTTAAATGTTTTAAACATTGTATAATATTATACACAAAATGAGTGTAAACTCTATTAAATGAGTGCAGTACGGCCACAAATCAAACAGCCACTTTGCTGGATCTGCATGTCTCTCAGAAATCAGAGCTTGACAAGAGTAATATCAACTGGGATACAGAATCATACGCATTTTCTACAACTTGACATCTATTTAAATATTTTAAATCTCGTAGATAAGATATTTCATATGTTCCTCTGTCTCACTCTGTCTAGCCGGCAAGCATTTTGTTTTCTTTAAAAGTTTTAGGAATTTTCAACGACTGAGTATTTTCTTTCAACTTCCACATTCTCTAATCAGCTATTATAAGTAAGAAAGATATATATATATAAAATACATATTTCATTATTGTTTCATTATTGAACTATTTTCAAATATGTATATATTTAAACAAAATTTATTTATTTTTATTATATATCTTTATAAAAATGACATTCAGTATTGCATTTGATACATTAGGCTTTAATGGCTCATATGGTATGATATAGTGAGAATTTGGGGCTCATACTCGAGGAAAATTTGCAGTTTGGTGCTATTGCTGAGATGAAATTCCGATTTTTAATGTAATCTTTACTGTATAGCAGACTGCTCTGCTCTGTAGTTTTTAACATGAGGGACAAAAGTGATGTATAGATAATCAAGAATATCAGAATACGGTAGTCGTATGGGTAGTCGTGGCCTAATGGTGAGGGAGTTGGGCTTGTAACGTGAAGGTTGCCGGTTCGATTCCCACGCCGGCAGGAATTGAAGGTGGCGATTGTGAATAAAAACAACACTCTCTCCACCTTCGATACCATGACTAAGGTGCCCTTGAGCAAGGCACCTAACCCTAATTGCTCCCCGGGCGCTGTAGCAATAGCTGCCCACTGCTCCGGGTGTGTGTTCACTGTGTGTGTGTGTGTGTGTGTGTGTGTTCACTACTCACTGCTGTGTGTGTGCACTTGGATGGGATAAATGCAGAGCACAAATTTCAAGTATGGGTCACCATACCTGACAATACGTCACAACTTTCACTTTCACTTTTCACTTTCACTAAATACATGAAATAAATTCTCAATAAACATTCCTCAATAAATTATCAACCATTTGATTAACAAAGCATCTAAACTTCAAAATGCATCACATATTGTTTTAATGGCAGTTTTCTCTTTACTGAAGCTCCATTTTCTTTGTCCCAGTGTATAATCTCTCTCTCCAGGCAGGTCAAAGTGGGCTTGAACTAACACTGAGTTCTTGCTCCATCATTGACTGGATACTCTCTTTATATACAGTAGTTGTCAGTGCTTACACATCTGAAACATTTTCTGTGTGACTGAAATTGCCGGGGGCCCTTTTGCATTTTGAGTTTTTGGCAACAGGCGTGAGTCCCCAGGCTTTAGTTAAGATGACTTTTTTTGTTGTTTGTTTGTTCCATTTCCTTTTTTTAATTTCTTTCCAATACATTGGTTCTTTTGTATGTAAATTCAAATCCTGTTCCTTGTGAGCTGAAGCTAGTGAACCTCTTTACTACTGCATATTCTCAATATAGGCAGCTTCCTTCTAAGGCCACATCCTAATTATGATGGAACCCCGTGATATGAAACAGTTTACCTACTCAAAATACAAAGCATGTGTACTGGTGATGTTTTTTTTTTTTTTTTTTTTATTTAACTATTTTAAATCTATTCCTGAAAGTATTGCATAAAATATAAGCACATTTTAACCAACACTTCTCTTGACTCTGTTTATTCACTCATAATGGGATTGACTTATCTGAATGCTAGAATATGGCCAACACTATGTTCTCTTTGACCTAACCTTTGCATTGAGAGCTCACTTTTGATGTTTTAAAATAGTGTCTTGTGCAAAAGCTCTTTCTCACACATGCTATTACACACAAGGGGGCACAGGTAAATAACATAAAATAATGTGAAGATGTTTGTTTCCTCACATTAATCATTCCTTTATTTTGCTTTTGCAAACAGTGTGATTTACACATTTATTAATATAAACACACACACACACACACACATCACATGAGACTCACACACTCCCAGCCTTTAATTAATGTCTTTAATGTCTTCTTCATGTAGCAAATTAGCTCAAAAGGGAAATATTAATAATTATTCATAACTAATTATGATTATTCATTATGATCAATTATGAATATTTGAATCAGTTAATCAGGTTAACCTAATGTAGCTGCATTCAAACTACAATCAATCGATCTGTTCATCCTGTGAACACTCAATGTTGATTATTAATTGATTCTAAGAGAAGGATATTTCCCCTGACAGAAGATTAATCTTTCTGTCCCGTTTCCGGTACTTTTAAAAACATGTATAGGGTCAGAATCATTTAAGTGACAATTCACCTGCGTAGGCAGAGTCAGAACCAAACATGTATTGTGCACAAATTTTATTAACTACATCACGACCACATAACTAACTAACAAACACATACTGTACATACACACAAATCACGCGTACAGGGGTAAAAGGGGAAGTGAGAGTGAAACCGAAAGTGGGAACAGGAAATGGAGTTAAGTCAACAACCCGGAAGGAATCATTAGCATTCATTACAAAGCTCCTCTGTGGACAAAGGAGGTTCACAACTTTAACTAACTAGCAGCAATTTAGTATATCGTACGATACTTGCATTCTGCCTCAGAGATGGAAGACCGTCTGAATATACGGTTGCAGTAGAAAGTCCTGAGTTCGGTCCGATGGTGCTGAAGTTGCAATCGATGTCTTCAGTGTTGAATGAAGGAACGATAACAAGCTTGCATTGTTGCTGTCTTCTCTTTCTCATGTGAGCACATGGCCGGGCAGGGCCGAGGCCTACCGGCCTGGCCTGGGAGGCCAGGCCGCAGGAGCTGTCTTTGGAACAGTCGACGATAAGAGAGAGCTTGATCTTGTGATCAGTGATTTTTAAAGTGTGAAGATGTCACACCCTCTGGAGGTGACTGGGCCAATAAGGATTAGTTTCTTCGGAGGGAACTTTTATGACCCTTTGTTCTCTAGCAAGATATTTGCATAAGACATCATATTGGATGGATGAGAGAAGAACCTTCTAGATTCCTATTATACTTGATGTGTCAGAGTTAACAAAATGTAATGTAAATTAAGAGCTTGGGAGCGAAGATTGGAGTCCAGAGAGACCAAACGTGCTACCCATGTGATTATAGTTAGTCATAGTATGCAACTCTGAAACATTAATACAAAAAGTTCAAAAGAGAGAATTAATACATAGGTCAAACCCTATAAAAGGAAAATTATGAGAGGGAAAAATTGGATACACGTTTATGCATTTCTCAAGTGGTTATATATAGAATATATATAGGATTAAAACGGTTTATTTGTCCTTCTCAACAAGAATGAAGTCAGAGTCCTCTGCACATTCTTTACGGTCGTAAAACCCTATCAGATGGTGTCCATGGGGGAGGGTTCCCCAGACCTCAGAGTGAGTTTTTAGAGATTATTTGTTAAGTATGACAAATAATCGTGTCTGATTTGTCTCAGTCGTTACATAATTCCCCCCTTTCGATCGCTGTTGTCCTTCCCATGGGCAACAACGAACGACGTTTAAGGTGTAGAAAGATCAGACACGCCTCTGGCACACAAGGTTGGAAGTCCTTGTTGGGCTCTGGGTGTTTGGTGTCTCCTGGAGTGGTGGTCGTTCCATGGCGGATGGTGTAGACAGTAGACAAGTTCATGTCTCTGAGCTTGTGCTGAAAGTGTCGAGGAGGCCAGTGCCTGACAGTGTGTCATTTGTCATCCTGAAATTTGGGCAAGGTGTTTGCCTGTGGTTGCAGGAAGTGGTTAGGTCTCTGTGTATCATGACGAGGGTTTCAGACTGACCTAGTGCAGGTGGCAGGAGGTCAGCAGGTGCTTGTTGGCCTCCGCTAACAAGAACTCACCAGAAGTTTGAAGGTTGGAGTGTGGCTTCTGCTTTTGTGGCAGTGCCGACTTGAGTTTACTTGAGCTCTGATGGGCAAGGCGTCGGAAGCTTGTACTTCGCAGCACTCCTCAGATGAGTCCTGTTCAGGTAGCTGTTTTCCTCGTGTCCACAGCTCCTGTTTGCCTGAGATAAGGTGTCCAGCTGTCCGCGTGCAGCCTCCTCTTGACACCCGTGTGAAGGGTGTGGAGGAGGATGTTGTAGTTGACGGCTGTGGGATATCCTGTGGTGTCTGCAGGTTGAGAGTGCTGTTTTCCATGGCTTCTCCCCGGTGTGGCTGGAACTCTGGCTTGGGTCATGTGTCGTTGGTCTTCTCCTCTCCTCTTATTGTCCAGTTGCGCTTGGCCCAGGTGCTGTAGGTCGTCAGCAGCCGTGATGGCTTGCCAGTCCTTTAGGTCTCCCGTCTGGAAGGTTAAGCTGAGCATCTGCAACATTTTGGCACACTTGTGGTGAGAGTAAGGGTGAGGGACTAATGCATGACCGTAAAGAGTTCATAGCTTAAAGTTTAATGGGTCAGCTAGGGACATGGCATACAGCTTGATGCTTTGGGCATAGCTTGCCATCAAAATGAGTCTCATATGATCACTATCTTAGCTGTGGATCCTGGGATGCTAAGATTTGGGTGGTTCGGAGAATGTTTCGGAGAGGAGTAAGCCGTGATTTAATAAATGACTTAAGATGATTCTTATGGTCACTTATTTCTCAGAATCTCCGGATGACTCGCAACAGGCTAGGTCTCTTAAGAGGTGAAAAAGGAAAAAGAACAGCTTTTCTATTCAGATTATGTTCATTACCAGTGCTCCAGACTATAGTTGTGCCCTAGTAATTACTAAGATTACTTGTGTGGCAGGGGCATAGAACTTAGTACACTTGTTAAGAATAAACAGAATCACAAAACAAAAAGTGCCTCTGGTTCCTTTTGGGCTCTATGGGGAAACAAATACCTCACTAGAAATAAGGGTAAGTGTGAATAAATCAAATAGGTAAAAGAATACATGAATGAAATAGTTGACTGACTACAGGGATTCCTCTCTAGCTAGGCAGTTTACATGTAATTAAGTTTGATTTAATTAGAGCAACTGCAAATTTAGGTTCAGGAAGGAGTACCCCTAAAATGGTGAATGTGAAATTAGCTGAGAAGAATTCAAGGTAAGGAAAGAGAAAGTGAGAAATCATAACCCCGAAATGGAACTACGGGAAAATGATTTAGCTCACTTTCACACTGCCTACACACAGCCGTAGTTAAAGGCTTCAAGTAAATGATGCTAACCGCAACTGTAGAAGTTATTAGTTAGCTACGCCTTAGCTGAAAGACTGCTAGGTTGTGTTAGCTTAGCTCCCTAGCCTGGTTTGTTTACAAAATGATGTCACGAGGTGATGAGTTTGCACTTCCTGTGACAGGTTGTTTTCATGGGAAGCAGTGCATGTTGGAGCAATTCAACGGTTCATGACGAGTGTCCGCGCTTTTTGAAAAGAGTTATGCATCAAGTTAAAATACTTTAAGATGTTCAAAAAGATTTACATTCGGTAAAATGCAAATATGGTTTTACATTTGCAAATTTTACTCATGTAACCTCTTCTCTTTACTCTGAACAACTTCTTGTACTTGTACTTGTTTAAAGAGTCATTAAACAGATTTGCCGCAATTCAAAGCTTGTTAAGAACGCAGAATTACATCCATGTCATGAATGAATACTGATGCTTCTATAAGCGAATACAACTTCTTGTACTTGTTTAAAGAGTCATCAAACAGATTTGTCGCAAATCAAAGCTTGTTAAGCACGCAGAATTACATCCATGACGTGAATGAATACTGATGCTTCTATAAGCGAATGCAAAATAGTATTGAGCACCAGATAGCTATGCTTGTAGATGCAGCTAAAGTTTAGATGAATGACATCAATCTGACTATAATTCCTAAAGCCTTTACACTGTAGAAAGGGGAGTATCACCCAAATCTATATTTATATAGTACTGTACTGAGATTCCTTCGTCAGAAACAGGTTAAGTAATACTGCAATTGGGATTTCCTCAACCAAAGCAGACTAATCAATTCTGGTACAGTTTATATGCTGCTGAGTTGAGATTCTTCGTCAAAACAGACTTACGCTTTAATACTGAAATTAGAGTTTCTTTGCTAAAGTCAGATTAGCCTTGTACTGATACCATTTGACACGTTAAGATGTGTTAAGACTCTTTCTGTTACAGCAGAGATGTCCATTCAAGCTATTGTTTTATCTGCATCTAACAAGCCAGCAACTAGCGATCTATATGCGAATCAAACCTTGTGTCAAATGTCGGAACTATCAAAAGCACACTTTTAGGTGGACGGTGGTTTAAGCGAATGGCTCAAGGCCGTACTAGCTTAATGAGCTCAATCTGCCGTCACAGTGGCGTATGCGCTATGTGGAGTTGGCGTTTCCTTTGAAAAGTCATTGTCATGGAAACCAATGCGCAGCAGTGCTAAATCAAACAGTGTATATCAAATATCTGTATGTTTCAAATAGCCATGCGTAGTCAGAGACAGTCATAGGTATTTGAGGACTACACATTCAATAGAGGTTTTCTTTTGATCAGTAAATTCAAATTTTACTAATGTAGACTCCTGTTTCTCTGCAAACACACATTTTCACCTATTCTCAAAGCCTTATGCCCTAGGCTGACTAGGAACTTTGTAGAAGCTATGTAGAAGGGATTGTGGCCATGCTGGGTGCCTTCTGCTACCTACTCTGGCTTCTGTGTTTTGCAGTTCAAAGTCATTGGGGTCTTAAGAACCACTTTTGAAGGGTCTTGTGTGAACACATGACTGGCATGGTGTGGGGGCAGGCTGTGCTGCCTACAAGGTAACTAGCTGGTGTCGGAGACAAAGGCTGGTGTCCTCCTTCCATTCCAGGTCTGTCTGAGTCTGTGGTAGTAACATAGGAACTTTCAAATCTGTCCTGCTTGGTGTCAAGGGCACTCAGTCCACTTTCAGACTTCTGGGTCTGAGAATTCCTTTATGCTGGTTGGATTCAGCTGCTGGTAGTCTGATTGGAGGTTTTCTGGCTGCCAAGCCAGAAAGCATTGCGACTCTGAACTGCACATGATCCAGAAAAGGAAGTCTGTCTTGATTTGTCACCCCAGTCACAGACTGTGGTACAGATCGAGGTCTCGTAGGTTGGCGTGGATGTTGTCTCCTGCAGACTCAGGTGTGAATGCAGGGATGTGTCTGGCCATATGTCTGATGTCTTTGAGTGTCACTTCATGTGTCAGGTGTGTTCAGGTTTTGTCTGAACTTATTCTTTTCCTTCTGCGGCTGCAGAGGTTCTCAGGAAGCTGGCAGGTGAGGTGTTAAGCCAAGAGCTTTGGCTCCTCCCCCCTTTGTGCAGGGCTGGGAGAGCTTACACTGCTGCGGTGAAGTCCATCAGGGTGCGTTTTCCTTGTGTGGTCCATTTGCAGTTGGTGGGAGTGTTTCACTCCTCTTTGGACCACAACAAGTTCGTCTCTAATACGGCTGAATTGCAGAGTCAATGTTTGGATTTTGGCTCGGACAGCACGCAAATGACCTTTAAGGGCCTTAGTATTAGTGTCTCTTTAACTTCAAACAGTTCTTTATGTTCTTTAAGAGAAAAAGTTCTCCTGTCAGGTCTTGTTTGGTGGCATGTTTCAGCTGCTCTCTGTGTTCAACAGCTGTCAGAGCCTCCTGAAGACTGGTGATCTCCCTCATTTGCTGCACTCTGCCAGGCTCACTGCATCTGTCCCATGCTGTCTCGCGCTGAGCGGGTTGGTTTGCCGTGGAACTCTGTGACTCGCAGCGTTAGTTCATTTGCCTCCTTTTGGAAGCCCGTAAGAGCATGGGCTAAGGAGAAGCTGAGGCTTTTTGTGGCTCAGGCTGGGTGTCGAGTGTCCGCTTGTGTCAACATCTCGCAGTTCCTTCCTCTACAGTCACAGGTCGTTGGCTGCCTTGGTCTGAAGGAGGTCCAGCACACGGCTCTGCCGGGTCTCCAAGGGGGTACTGGGTGGCAGGGCTGGATGTCCTAGGCCAAGTGACACAATTGTGGGGACACGAGAGAGAGAGAGAGAGAGAGAGAGATGGCAAAGGCAAATGCAAGTTCAAGTTCGTACCAGGGGGGTAAAGCTATCTGTTTGGGAGGACGGCTATGTAGGCCGTGTAAGGTTTGAATAGCTGAGGTAGGGGAGCTAGTATGAGACTTAGTGTTGGTGAACACAACTAAGTGGTTTGAGTATCTTGGTTGCCGGCTGTAAGCTGCGTCAACTGATGACTAGGCTGGTACATGTCGTCAAACTATTACTCGGAATACTAATGGTTCCTTCCACAGGTTGTCAACATGCAGGTAACAAACAAACTGAGATAAACAATGAGATGAAATCAGAAAGGGGAAAGGAAGAAGAGAGGGTTTTACCTATTTAGTTTTGCTAGGAGATATGGCTAAGCAGCTGTCACTGGTTCAAGTAATTGCTGCCGTCAAGTCATAGACCTAGAGTTAGACTGTCAGCTAGGCTTAACAGAGACACCAAATACCTCAAGGTCAAAAGAAAAAGAAACAATCGGAAGTGTTTCTAGTTCTTTCTGGGACTTCTAGTGCATCGGACGGTGGCCATACTTCATGTACTCGGCCTGGCACTAAGGAGTGAGGAGGGGTAGCGAAGAGATAGGAATTAAGATATTAATAACCTATAACTCATTATACCTCATTAAGGAAATAACAGAGTTACTGTAATCCTATAACAAGAGGGAAGATGGTGGTGGTAAAATAGCTAAAATAGGTGAAAAGCAGGAGGTCCCTTTTAGCTCTAGGGAGCTAAAGGGGAGGTAAATACACAAATTGATTCAATTAAATTTCAAATTTAATTAAATTCAACTTGACTGAATAGAGATATTCAGGCTTGAACAAGGGGAGGTGAATGAGATCAAAATAAAAATAGAGGAGGAATAGAGTTGAAATAAAAAATAGCAGTAAAGTAAAAAAATGAAAATGAAATTAGTTTCCTTATAGCTCTAGGGAGACTAAAAGGATAGGTAAATGAACAAATTGATTTAATTAAACTTCAAATTTAATTAAATTCAACTTGGCTGAATAGGGATACTCAGGCTTAACAAAGTGAGTGAAGGAGCTAACATTACATGAAATAGAGGTGGGAAAGGTCCAATACACAACCACACACACACAAATGGTTTAAACCAGTGATGGGTGCCTTTGAGGCATGCCTTGCGAAGCTTCGGGACCCGTGTGAATCATTTGTCTTAATTCAGTGATTCGAAGCGTGTATCAAACTGCTAAAGTTACGTGATTTCAGTAAACGAGGCTTTGTGATGCGTCATAGCTGTTTCAAAAGTATTTGAAATTTCAAGGATTCATCTCTAGGCCTCATGAATCAATATCTATATATGATTTGTACATGAAATGCGTATAACACATTTACATGATAAATTTGATAAAGAGAAGAGACATATTTAAAATTCTCTTATTTGTCTGATTAATCCAGCTTTCATGAAACGAGCCCTGCAGTTTACTGAAATAGCACGTCTTAACAGAAACCTCATGTTTAAGGATATTAAATGATTCATTGATCGCCTCAATTGATTACATCTTCAATAAAACATTTGTGACTGGTTTATTATAGATGTCTCGTTGAGTTAAATTTCCGCTGCACTTACTGTTCTGACCAGCAGGGATCACCAACTTGTGGCACTTTTAGCGGTTCGAAACAGTGAATCATTTGTGACGCAATTGATTCATCTGATTCGGAGCTTCACAAAGCTTCGTACCCCATCAATAGTTTAAATCACAATCCCTTAGTCTAAAGTGTCTTTGGTTCGAACGATACACTCTACGCTCACACGTGTCTAGGTGTTAGCAGGATGCGAACAGCTTTTAGTCGAGGTAGAGGGCTTTAACTTGTAGGATATACGTGTAGGCTACAAAGCTAGCTTTGGCTACATACGTTTGTTGTTTGCACAACGGTCTGTGAAGTGGGGGCTGCTATCAGATTATCAGAAGTGTCTGCTCACACTCTGTTGTCATGCGCTGCCAAGAGGCCAATGCCAGCCTACAGCACAACACGAATAGAGCAGTATTCGTGCCGCGCTGCGAGCATGCATTGATAACTCTAGCGTGGTCAGTCATGACGTATCGCGCATAACTCATAAATCAAAACGGCACATCACTTCACAGACAATGGTGAATTACTAGTTAGCTAGGCTAGAATTTACACCACAAAATCGACGTGATTGTTTCATGAGTGGTCCGAGACATCACTATGAATACGATGACGTAACGAATGATAATAAGGCCTTTAATCAGTGACTGAGGAGCATCGCTCAGATCACTTATTATATACACTGTAGTGAGATTTCTTCGTCACACAGGTAAATTTATGCGGCTAATCTGGAATTTTTTCGTCAGAAAAAGACTTACGCATTCGAACTGAACGTGGAGATTTCTTCGTCCACGCTCAGGTTAGTTTATTCTGGTACCATTTATCCGCGCTACTACTCTGGGATTTCTTCGCCAGAGAAAGGTTTACGCTCGTTAAACAACCGAGATTAGGATTTCTTCGCTAATTTCAGGTTAGTTTATTCTGGTTCCATTTATACGCGCTGCTACTCTGGGATTTCTTCGCCAGAGGAAGGCTTACGCTCGTTAAACAACTGAGATTAGGATTTCTTCGCTAAAATCAGGTTTCTTATCGTACAATTTAAACATGCATTATAGCATTGAGAAACCTTCCTCTGTTCATAGGAAGGTGCATTCAAGCTATAATTTTACTGATTTTATCAGAAACTTGTACGTGCATGTATAGAGTGTCAATAAAGCCTATGCACAACACGATTGATTACTGGTTCTGCCCGCAAACAATTGTTTAAAATGATGCCCGCATTCTCCACCAATATGTAGCAAATTAGCTCAAAAGGGAAATATTAATAATTATTCATAACTAATTATGATTATTCATTATGATCAATTATGAATATTTGAATCAGTTAATCAGGTTAACCTAATGTAGCTGCATTCAAACTACAATCAATCGATCTGTTCATCCTGTGAACACTCAATGTTGATTATTAATTGATTCTAAGAGAAGGATATTTCCCCTGACAGAAGATTAATCTTTCTGTCCCGTTTCCGGTACTTTTAAAAACATGTATAGGGTCAGAATCATTTAAGTGACAATTCACCTGCGTAGGCAGAGTCAGAACCAAACATGTATTGTGCACAAATTTTATTAACTACATCACGACCACATAACTAACTAACAAACACATACTGTACATACACACAAATCACGCGTACAGGGGTAAAAGGGGAAGTGAGAATGAAACCGAAAGTGGGAACAGGAAATGGAGTTAAGTCAACAACCCGGAAGGAATCATTAGCATTCATTACAAAGCTCCTCTGTGGACAAAGGAGGTTCACAACTTTAACTAACTAGCAGCAATTTAGTATATCGTACGATACTTGCATTCTGCCTCAGAGATGGAAGACCGTCTGAATATACGGTTGCAGTAGAAAGTCCTGAGTTCGGTCCGATGGTGCTGAAGTTGCAATCGATGTCTTCAGTGTTGAATGAAGGAACGATAACAAGCTTGCATTGTTGCTGTCTTCTCTTTCTCATGTGAGCACATGGCCGGGCAGGGCCGAGGCCTACCGGCCTGGCCTGGGAGGCCAGGCCGCAGGAGCTGTCTTTGGAACAGTCGACGATAAGAGAGAGCTTGATCTTGTGATCAGTGATTTTTAAAGTGTGAAGATGTCACACCCTCTGGAGGTGACTGGGCCAATAAGGATTAGTTTCTTCGGAGGGAACTTTTATGACCCTTTGTTCTCTAGCAAGATATTTGCATAAGACATCATATTGGATGGATGAGAGAAGAACCTTCTAGATTCCTATTATACTTGATGTGTCAGAGTTAACAAAATGTAATGTAAATTAAGAGCTTGGGAGCGAAGATTGGAGTCCAGAGAGACCAAACGTGCTACCCATGTGATTATAGTTAGTCATAGTATGCAACTCTGAAACATTAATACAAAAAGTTCAAAAGAGAGAATTAATACATAGGTCAAACCCTATAAAAGGAAAATTATGAGAGGGAAAAATTGGATACACGTTTATGCATTTCTCAAGTGGTTATATATAGAATATATATAGGATTAAAACGGTTTATTTGTCCTTCTCAACAAGAATGAAGTCAGAGTCCTCTGCACATTCTTTACGGTCGTAAAACCCTATCAGATGGTGTCCATGGGGGAGGGTTCCCCAGACCTCAGAGTGAGTTTTTAGAGATTATTTGTTAAGTATGACAAATAATCGTGTCTGATTTGTCTCAGTCGTTACATTCAAATCCTCACCACAGGAAAAACAATTCACATTGATCTTTCCTTATATCAGTTATCGGTAACAAACAGCATATTCATTTTAATGATACCTAATAAGGCTGTTACAGTTTTATGTAAGCACATATAACTTGCACTTACACTGCAGTTATTGCAAGTGTGCCTGTATAACACTCGCCCTCATGTTTTTCCTCACCTATGTTACTTTCTTCTGTTCATGCTGGACACACAAATCAAGAATTTCTAAAGAAATATACAACTCAAGTTTTAAGATTCAGATTTAGTGCAGATTCAAAAATAGCATGCCAAGATTTAGTGTCAGGTTTGACATGACAGATGTATGTGTCTTAACCAAACATAATACACTATTTTGAAAATACGGAAATGAGAATGAGATACAGAGAGCTACCATTGACTGGTTACTTGTTATCTGTGAATTTGTCTTTAGTGGTTGGGATAATTGTTCTACCTGGTCAATAACAGCAGATATCAGCAGTAAGGTAGTGATCAGTGACATTACTCACTCTGCTTTGATGTAGAATGTCTATATCAGTAAGACTGGTTCCATGTGATATAATTAATATAATTAATTTGTGTATGTTTAAAATGATGAGTGGGGCTGGTGATGTTTTGCTTGACACCAAATGAGTTTGTACACACAAATCCTATCTCATCATTTGTATTATCTGAATGTTAAAATCTCGGAAAATCAGAGATTTATTGACGTTGACCAATAGGTCTGAGTGAAAATCTGCAAACTCAACATAGGGCCCTGGAGGTCTATACACTATATCCAGAGCAAGAGAAAGAAGGGATTTTTTTAGCCATTCTACAAACAAAGAAACTTTCCAACTACATGTCAACAACAGTCATTAGAGTATTAGTAGACTGTCTGCTTAATACCTGCTAACACTTTATTTTGATGGTCCCCTAACAGACATTCTACTGTCTCTAAGTTAATTTGCAACTATGTCAATTCATTCTTCTAACCAAATGCTAACACCTAACCCTTACCCAACAGTCTACTGATACTCTAATGAGAGTTAGTTGACATGTAGTTGCCAAGTTACTTATAGTTAGTAGAATGTCTTAACATTTTTAACCTTTTGCCTGTAACCTTTTATTTCTTATAAAGTCTAACAGCCTCCAGCTCCAACTGTGCCATTTTGCAGCTCGAACATGTCCTCGTCTGCACTCAAAGATAGAAACACATCCGATATATTTGCCATTAGAACAGATAAACAGTAATTTTCTATTAGAAGAGTGTAAACGACAGTAGCCGAGAACACGCTAGTGATGCCAATGGGCAATATGAAAGTGTACTGAATGTTTTTGATAAAGAATTCTATTGGGGATATGTTCACCCTCTGTTGAAAAAGAAAATGATTGGTTATAAAATTGATCTTAAGGAGAAAACAGAGGATTAAGAATCAACTTCATTGAGCTCCAAACTCAAAACTACGCAACAGTAACAAACAGGAAGTGACAGTCCATCTTGCCTGTTCATTAATTTAACCTGAGGTCTCTTGTCAAGCGATGGCGGTTCAGATGCTTTAATTGCCGCTTCTGTTTTGATTCTGTTTTGGCTTTGAGCAAATCCTCATTGGACTGTGATTCTCTATTGGCTATGTTTGCACTGCAGTTTAAATAGTAAAAAAAAAAAAACATCTGTCTGTGTACATCACTAGTTCACTAGCAGAATCTTTGCCTCCATATTCTCAGGCAGAGGGGAATAGTTCAAAACATGTGCTGACATTAAAATGTTTGCTTCCCAGTTAAATTGATGTGTATTATATATTTTGGTGCTCTGGCATGGACGTAAGGCTCTGTGCGGTGAGGCAAAAAATGGTGATATTTACTTCATTTGTGTAATTGCCAGCCATTTCAGTCTTCTGTTTATTTTCTCTTCTGCTTTGCCAGCGTCACGGATGCTTCAAAGCAATTCAAGACAGATTAAGGCTGTTGAGAGTGCATTTTCAGGCAACAAAGGATGTCGTGTTGTTAGATGTCTTAAATTATGTGGGATTTAGGAATAGGTCTCCCAAAAATGTAAATCTTGCCATCATTTACTCACCCTCATGTTGTTCCAATCCTGATTTTGAATCCAAAAGGATATATTTTGCCGTGTTCCTGCTTTGCATTCTAATGAAAGCTGATGGTGACCAGGGGCTGTCCTGTTCCTAATAAGAAGACATAAATACCATAAACATATAATGAAAGTAGTCTAAATGACTTATTCACAATTTTCCTAGTCTTCCAAGCTTGTGTTGTTCTTGATATGTGTGGTTCTACAGTGGTTAACTAAAACTAAATATATTAAAAAATAATTTTCTTTATTGAAATAAAGCTAAAATAAAACATACATATTCAATGAAAAACTTAAGCTTAATAAATTGAAATGAAAATGAGAAATGCTGCCTTGGCACCTAACTGAAATAAAATAAATTGAAGTTCTAAAACTATGCCAGAATGAAGGGTTCTTTTTTTAAATCTCTTTTTTTTGAATGACAAGCTCTTTCTTTGATGTTCTCTGAATTTTGGGATCACTTTCTTTATGAGCCAATTCTTCGTCCAAACACCTGGAGGGTGTGTGCATTTAAAGGAATGCAGGGACTATGTGTTCCTTCGCTTTCTGAGGGATCTGGATCACACTTTCTGAATACAGCACTAGTTTTATGCATTTGACACCTTCTGCCCTTATTCTCTCATATTATAGACTATTCAGAGATGCTGTTTGTGCTAATGGAGGAAATCAATGGTTCCCTTTCGAGGGAACTTCAACGCTGTGTCAGATGATGCTTTGGGAACGCGACAGCGTGAATGCGGCTGATGCTTGAATGTCAACTTGCCAACGGCGAGAATGAACATCACAGGCGGATGACGTCATGACCAGGAAGGATAAAAGCACATCCGGAGCAATCGCTCAATAGCTTTTTTGCTTCAGCAAAGCGCTCTTTGTGTGAAACTGTCTGTCTATTTATTGTTGTTTGTCCTCAAGCATTAGATTATATTTAGACAGGAGTTTAATGGCGAGCAAACAGCAACTTGAGTCATGTGCTCCTCCCTGCCCTGGCTACTATTACGAGTGGGGATACACACGATTCATGTGCTGTTTGTCGGGAGCAGGGCAAGCACGTCAGCTCTTGTTAAAAGAGAAAGATTGAGCTTGACGTGCAGAAAGCAAATGTAATCGGTAGCTTTTAGCTCTGTTCCACTTGGCTTTTTTCTTCAGGGAATAAAGGTTTAGGCAGTGCGTAGATTTCGGGTCTGCAGACTGCAAATAAAGATTCTAGTGACTCTCATCTCGCGTCTGCTGAGGCAACGTGTAAATTTCGGGTCTGCAAACTGCAATAAAGAATCTAGTGGCTCTGATCTCGTGTCTGCCGATGCAACGCGCAGATTATGGGTCTGCATACTGTTGAACATTATACATATTTAACCTATATCATTCTGACCGTGTACACTTGTCTGAGGATTTATGGCTGAATTTAATTTGAAGCTAGATGTCTGCATTAATACTCTATTTTAGCCTTTCATCCAGACATTTTTTTTTCTTGTCTGGTTGATATATGGCTGCATTTAATTTCTCAAAATTAAATGAGATTAGATGTATTAGTATGTAGTTCGCTGTATTTAATTTTGAGGAATTAAAATGTTGCATGAATCTGACTTTCAGTAGTTAGGTTCAGGTATTAGTTCGTCTGAAAAGGAATCTGAGGGTAGTTTTACGTGGTTCAGGTCACCGAAGTGGCTGCTCTAAGTACACCAGAGGTCAACCTTGGGAGGCTGGTTCCCTTAAAAGATTTTCTGGTAGAGTGGAAACGTCTACCAATTATATCTCAATGGGTCCTGCAGACAATAGAGAAAGGGTTCAAAATCCAGTTTGGTTTTCTTCCTTTTCTATTCAATGGGGGGCTACTATCATTAGTGTATCCCCGAGCAGGCTCTGGTGATGAACAAGGAGTCAGGTTGTTATAGCCGTTACTTCATTGTTCCAAGAAAGGATGGTGGCTTGTGTCCTGTATTAGATCTTAGTCATCTGAATTGGGCATTAAAAAGGCTAGATGCTGCCATTAAGTCAAATTGTGACTCAGATCGGATCCGAGGACTGGTTTGTCACAATAGATCTAAAAGACGCATACTTCTATGTCTCCATCCTTTCACAACACAGGAAGTTCCTGAGGTTCGGTTTCTGGGGCGAAGCTTACCAATATCGTGTTCTTCCATTCGGCCTAGCTCTTTCACCCCGCGCGTTCACGAATTGCGTAGATGCAGCACTGACCTCGCTCAGGCTGCAGGGCATTCGCACTGTGAATGATACAGACGACTGGCTAATATTAGTTCAGTCAGAGCAAATGGCGGTTCAGCATCGAGATGTCGTCCTCGTTCACATGCAGAAATTGGGGTTGAGACTGAACGCCAATTGTGCTTTCTCCGGTACAGAGAACCACCTTTCTTGGTGTGGGATTCAGCGACGATGTGGGCTGTTCTTTCGCCCACTCACATTGCTGTTTTTCGATCAGGCGTGATAGAATAAGCTAGGCCAGTCACTCATCGTAAAACAGTTTCAAAGACTGTTGGGTCTGATGTCAGCTGCATCCAACGTGATGGCTTTTGGCCTGCTGTACATGAGACTCTTACAGGGCCGGCTCAGGACCAGAGGGTTTTCCCCTGGAAAATCAAGATCACGTGGCGAGCGCTCCATGCCTTGGTTATATGGAAGGAGAACTGGTTCCTGTCCCAAGGTGCTGTGTTAAGAGATCCTTGTCAACAAGTCACACTGACCACAGATGTTTCTCTCACAGGCTGGGGAGCGGCTATGGAAGGCCGCTCAGCTCAAGGTCTCTGGAGGGGTCATCATCTTTAGTGGCACATAAATTGCCTGGAGATGCTGGCTGTCTTCAATACATTGAAGTTCTTCCTCCTAGACCTGAGAGACCATCATGTGCTTGTCCGCACAGACAACACATTGTTGGTTTCTTACATAAATCGACAGGGAGGTCTGGGTTCGTGTCCACTTCGCAAACTGGCTCACCAGATCCTCCTGTGTTCCCTGGAGAAGATGCTCTCCTTGGGAGTGTTCTATATTCGAGGGGCCCAGATTATAGGAGCAGACATCCTGTTGAGACAGGGGCTGAGGCCAGGGGAATGGAGACTTCAGCCTAAGATGGTGAGGTTCATTTGGGAGTTTTATGGCCAAGCAGAGGTGGTTCTGTTTGTGTCTCAGGATACGACGCACTGTTCACTTTGGTTATTCCCTCACACATCCAGCTCCTCTGGGACTGGATGCCATGGTACAGACATGGCCAAGGCTATATCTGAACACATTTCCCCGATTGTTCTGCTCCCAGGAGTTCTGGAGAAGGTCCGCCAGGAAGTAATAAGTCTACTGCTAGTAGCACCTACTGGCTGAGCCGAATATAGTTCTTGAACCTTATCTCTCCTTGACTACTCTCCTTCGGAGATTCCAGTCAGGAAGGACGTTCTATCTCAGGCGGGAGGTGTGATATTTCACCCCTGGTCAGGGAGTTGAAACCTGTGGGTATGGCCTTTGAGGAGGCTGAACTCATAGAATCTGGTCTCTCAACTGAGGTTGTAGAGACAATACTGCACTCCAGAGCTCCATCCACAAGGAAACTGTACACTCTGAAGTGGGAATTTTTCATTTCTTGGTGTAATATGCAACAGTTGGATCCAGTAAACTGCCCAGTCGATACAGTGCTAGAGTTCCTACAAGGTCGCTTTGTATCAGGTCTTTCCCCGTCCATTATGAAAGTGTATGTATCAACTATCGCTGCTTACCATGTTCTTTTGGATGGTACAACTGTGGGGAGAAACCCTTTGATAACCCGTTTCCTTTGTGGCACTTTCTCCGAACCGGACCAGGAAAAGCTAGGATCAGCTGTTTGTTTTGGATCGCCTGCGTCCAAACAGACAGCTAGCGAGTGGATAGTCGAGGCTATCAGCCGCGTTCACGCTGTCGCGTTTCCAAAGCGTCATCTGACGCAGCGTCTCGTTCCCTCTCTCAGGGAACTAGGGTTACAGTCGTAACCTGAGACATTTTCATTATAACAGCAAAACACATAATCAATATATGACATTCTTTTAAGAGAGCTCTGAGTTTTGTTTTGCTCTATATGCATCAGAAAACAAAATAATAATAAAAATAATAATAATAAAATGTGAATCATGGATATACAACCCCTTAAAACCATATTGTAAGAAATACTAATAATGATTATTGTCATTATAATAAGGATTTTCATTGCCATTATTGCCTTACCTTACCAAATGCTACTAATAATTGCATTTATTTTATTTATTTAGTTATTTTGCTGCCTTCAAAATGGCACTTTTGAAACTCGTACCTCCGAGTGGGGCATGCACGCATTCCACGCATTCAAATCAGTAATATAACATGGAGGTACCCTAGCACAAAAATAATTTTATTTGAAAATTAAACCTAAATAACCACATCTAAATGAAAAAATACATATTTTTTATCAATATTAAATGTTTACATTACATAAAGCGAATTGTGAAAGCTAATACACATATTGCCCATCAGCTGTTCTGTATATCACTACTTTGAAATTATTAAAATATATACACTAAAAAATTTACAGCATGTAAAAAGAGACTTTTGATAATAATTTACAATACGATCCTATTAGTTACTGTTTGAATTTGCCTTCCCATATGCTACCAATGTGAGAGATTTGTGGAGTTATTAATCATGAATATCAAAGAGGGAAATCTTTCACAAAAGTTTTGTTGTCGCACATGGATCTGATAGAAATGTTTGTTTATGCTTGTGTGTCATTGTTAAACTAATTGTTTCTTTGGTCCAAACAAGAGTGGTCCAAACATTTGCTGACACCTAATATAAATTTGTTAATGACTTGTATCTCACTGATCATGTTTTGCATATCCATTTTTATGTAATATGAATTTTTGTTTGTGTGAATAAATTTGATGAAGATTTACAAAACAGTGAGATCCCATGGAGGATAAATTCTGAATCACGTACCTCTCTCTCTTTCAGAGGCGTAATGGTGTTTTGATGTCACCATACTCAGTGACGTCATCAATAGGAGAGCGTCGATTGGTTGCATGGTTTCAGGTGGGCGGAGCCCAACGTGGAGAACAGGACCTTTACCGATGCATCACTCAGTCAACATATGGAGCTGCAGTGTCAAACTTTGCAGAATTAATCGTCAGAGGTACGGCAAATGTTCCATCAAATTATGCCCTAGGTTTACTTTTTTACAAGTGTGTCTTTATAAATAACTTAAAATTCGTTATATACGTCTACACTGTAAACCCGAATAAAAATTTTGAGTAATCTGTTACATCGTTTTTTTAAGTTAAGAAATTCAATGCTAGCAGAATTGGCTTGTTTCAATTTTTTATTAAATTAATTCATACATTTAACTTAAAATTATCATGTAATCTCAACAAATATTTTAGTAGTGGAAATTTAGCTAGTTATAACTATTTAATCCAACAAATGCTAATTGGAAACACAATGCTTTGATAACATTAGGATTGCAATTGCTGAAAGTATATTATACCTGTTCTCAAACTAAGCCCATGCTCCTCTTGTCACCATGGTAACCCCCCAAAACCCCACATAACAGAAACTTTTCTTAATTAGCATAGCAAACACTAAACACTACTAAATCTCCCTCTTAACATTAATCTCTCTTTCTCACACACACACACACACACACATGCACACACACAGGTTTTGCTATCAAAGTGAGGACATTCCATAGGCGTAATGGTTTTTATACTGTACAAACTGTATATACTATCCCCCTACACTAACCCTACTCCTAAACCTACCAATCACAGAAAACATTCTGCATTCTTTTTCATTATTAATAAAACATTGTTTAGTATGTTTTTAAAGCTATTTTAAATATGAGGACTCATGAAATGTCCTCATATTTCATGTTCTCATCATAATACCAGTGTAATACCATGTCATCATACAAATTTGTGTCCTCATAAATCACAAAATGCACTCATGCATGCCCACACACACACACACACACACACACACACACTCTCACTCACACTCACACTCACACACACACACACACACACACACACACACACACATACACAAAAACATTATATTACAATTTTAGCATTTACTCTCCCTGTCAAGTGCCAAGGAAAAGCATGTTGGGAAATAGAAATCCGAGCCCTGTTTCAGGTAAATTTAAGTCTAAATTAAAAGAAACAAGTTCATAAAAATTCAAACGAATTCATTTAAAATGTGTCAGTTTTGTGAGCTCAAAAGAAAAAGAAAGTAAAAAAAAAAGAAAGTCCTCATAAAAATTAATTTGACTGAACATTTTTTTTTAAATTGAGTTTGCCCTACACAAACAAATGAATAATTTTCAGTATTAGAGGATACAGTGTTTGCTTGGAGCTGTTGAATGCTTTATTCTTATTGCTGGATGTTCTAAGGTGTGTAATTATAATATATATTTAAGACCATAGATCTGACTATGTGAGAGACTGATTTAATCCCTTTTCTTTGTGTGACACATTGACATTACAGTAATGGCTCTTTCGACATCAGCCTGAACATTGTATAAGCATTCATTTTATGTTTGAATGGAAGAAAGGCTGTCAGGAGTGCACATAAAAATCACATCTTTTTGATTTTCCCAACAAAAAAATTCCTTTTCCTTCAGAGTCCTTCAGATAAAAATCAGTCTACAGGCTTTCATGGACAACCTAAGAAGTCGGGGAATGTCTCGTTTTTAAAGTTTCATTACAAGCTGTTCACACATTGGCAATTCAAATGATGACAGATATAATATGATATAAAAGGTGAGAGAATTTACATTTTTCGGTGTACTAACCCTTTAAATTATGCTGTTTTAAATTAAATATTTAACCAATGTCAATATCTAAGTAGAATGTTCTCTACTAGAATAATGAACGATAAATTCCAGACTTGATACTTGAAAAAAGAAAGGTTTTTGGCCAGTACCAGTAATTAAAAATTCCAGATATCATCCGTTTTATCAGGCTAGCAGTCATCACCCATTATTCTTTGCTATCACCAGGTTATCTTCTTAAAGCACAGAACATTCTGCAATCTTCTGATCCCTCTGAACATCCAATCAAAACACAACACCTGTGTGTGTCTCCCTGATTCACTGTAACATCACATCCCCACTTAGAGATCTCTTCAGCAAAAGCCTGAGTGAGTTGTAACCTCTTTGACTAGAGCACTCGAGAGACCCGGTGGACTGATTACGGTCATCTCCACCAATCAGAGACATATCTCACCCAAAAATAACAGAATTACTGGTGCAATCAGTTATGCAAATGACCTCATGCTGCCTTGTTATGGCCCTAGTAATGAGTCCGCTCCCTACAAGTGCCTCTCGTTATGGTGGCATGATTGAAAGAGAGAATGACTCATATTTCTACTGGAACTGAGGTAATGTCACTGAAAATCCACAAAACAAAAGGATTAATCACTGTTGTTGTGTTCTATTTGGGCGGGGTGAATTGCGTACTTCAAATTTGGCTATGTACGTTTTATTATTTAACTTCCGGTATCAGCTGCTGAAGTATGCTGTATTTGTGTCACAGTGTACCATTTGATCACACTCGCACACACGTACACGTGTGAATAATAGAGCAACAGGCCAAATCAAACCCATACAGATTTGCTGAACTGCTCCATTCAGGCAGTTTCCTGTCTATCAAAATAGACATGCTGGTATTACGCTTTATTTAACTTATGAACACTAAAATTCTGATTTGCTTAACACACAACTCAGTAAGTGGGTAGAGTGGATGAGTCATTGATTCAAACTGAAAATTCATAAAAAAATTTATACTGATTGAGTCTTTTTTTTCATAGTCAAAACTTAAGAATAGGCCTCATTTCTTTTATTATTTGATATAAAACTTTTATTAACTGCTGGCATTTTAGTAATCCATTAGAAGCACATGTGAATAATATATATATAAATATAATAATATTAATAATATTTATTTAATTATTTGTTTAAAAGTATAGTGATAATGTTGTGAAATGTTGTGAAATGTTATTACAATTTAAACAACAGTTCTTTCTGATTCTCAAATCTGATTGGCTGAGAGGTCTTTCCAGCCATGCGGTATTCTTCGAGTATCGCACGGTGATCGTTTCACTATTTCAAGTTTGAATCACTCCGCTGTCAGCATTTTCACAGTGAGTGTAATGGCAGACGAGCAAACCCACCACATTTTTATAGCTACTACTGATATTTTTTAAACAGAATGTTGCTTTAAGAGTTTTTTGGTCAATATAGTTGTTTATAGAATGTTTTAAATGTTAAAAGGACTAAAGAGCTTTCCTTAGCAGACATTCAAATTGATTTTGTGATGATGTATATAAGATTGATCTCAAGGCGATTTCTTTCGCTCTCATAATACTTATTACAATGAGTTTCAATGAAGCGACTCAACGTTCCTTCATTACTAGTTCTAAAGTGACGTTTTAGAATTAGTAACAGAGGCTTGGGGCTCAACTGTTAAACTGTCAACTTGAGATTTGAATCCGCGGCGGAAGGACAATCCGTTGTTATTTCTTATTTCTTATTATCTTATTTCTTACACACTCGTGTCATCTAACTGTTGTATAAACGCAATATCACACTTGTAGCCATGCAATATGGCTGTATATCAGTACATTGTGATTACCTACAGCCCAATCACAGCCGTGCTGATATACAGCCATATCGCACAGCTATTCGTGTGATATTGCTCATTCAAAATAGCTGTTTTCTATTATAATTTTAATATATTTTAAAATATAATTGTTCCAAATCCAATACCTAGGCTGGAAAGTTTTTACCAGAATATTAGTAACGCATTATAATAACGTTGCATTTTTTAAAATCAACAAACAAAATATTTTTAAAGCATTAAGGATATTAATCTTTCAATATTTACAAATGCATACTATTTAATGGACCTGAGATAACGCGTAATGAACAGTTGTAGTTTTATTAACTAACATTAACAAAAGGTTATTAAATACTGGTACAAAAACATTGCTCATTGTTAGTTCATTTTAGTTCATCCATTAAAGGTACACTACGTAACTTTTGTCCCTTTAGCTGTTAAAGACAAAACTGCATGTATTTTGCAAAAGAGTCACGTTCGATGTCGACAGTGAGATTTGTATGCCGAGCCACACCTACCCGGACATACAGTTATAAATAGGACCAAGATTACTCACTCCATTCATATTTTGCTTCGGATCTAATAGATCATTCTTTTCCAGTCATCTTCTGATTCAAGAGCATGATTTCTTTAAACAGAAAGAGCAAACAGCAAATTTAATTACTAAAACCATGAGTTATCTCCAACAACATCAATTCTAATTACTTTGCTTGCCTGCAGCTCATCGAGGGAATTCTCTGCCAGTGTGACGGCACATCAAGTGATGTTGACCAATCCAGCTTGCTGTGCACAAAAAGTGCAGCGCTTCACCCCTCGGTGCTTCTGCGTTCAGAGAGGTTTCCCTAAAAGAGCAAGCATGGGTGATCAGGATCTTTTTCAAGATGTCTCACTGCGAGAGCATGTCCATGTTGGAATTGTGGTCATGACTCTGCTTTTTTAATATGTTTAATAGGGGGGCATGAGTCCCCTCTGCTACTCAGCCCCCCGCCGCTTCTTGTAGAACTGTGAGTCTGGTTAGCACTCTGGTAGACCTGAGGGTTACAGTGGGAGCTTCTTCATTGGGTCTCCCACTGCTCTAGCATGCCATGTGCCGTTGAGTTTGCCAAATGTTGCTGCAGGTCCCTCACGTGAGGCACCTTGTATCTCATTCGGCGCTCTGGATGTGGATCTGTTGTCGCTCACTGCATTCTGCATCCTATCCTTTGTAGAGGATGATGAGGCTGAGCTGCCTAATCCACTTTCGCTACCCTAGATGGCGGGGCCACCAAGGGTTACGCGGAGATTCCACAGGTGGAGTGTGCAATTGCGGTTCACTTACAGTATGTCTGTAGTCTGCCATCACTGGGTGTAATCGTCCGTGCCTCCCTATGTG
This sequence comes from Zacco platypus, assembly GCA_038088235.1. NCBI lineage: Eukaryota > Metazoa > Chordata > Actinopteri > Cypriniformes > Xenocyprididae > Zacco > Zacco platypus. Next base: position 15,945,617 of record CM076071.1, on the reverse strand, counting down.
TATTTTCCACTCGTTACCTCCATTCAGGCAGGGTGTGGTCTCCGTAGTGCACCCCTCCTTTTGGACTGGGTACTAGAGGTCTGCGCAGGACTGTTATTTTCTGTCCCGCTCCCACAAGGTTCTATTCCCTCCCACTTAAAATTCACTCTGTGATCACCCGCTATCCGCTTATAATGATTTGCTTCCTCACCCAACAGGTCCCGAAAAATTTAGATCATTTCCAGAATCTCACATTTAAACTTCCCCGAAAGAAAGAGAGAGAGATTTGGTATTGCCTATACAAGATTTTTATTTGTTTTTTGTCTTATGATGCTGTCAACACAGTTGAAAAAAATGTCACAACGAAAAATAGGGTAAATGTCAAAAAGAAAATAGGAAAATAGAAAATAAATTAAATGCAACATCTGTCCCTCAAAACTATAGGCTAAGCCAAAATATGAATAAATGAAAAAAAAAAAAAAAATCTTTTTTTAACATCCATGCAAGAACAGAATGTCACTCACTGACGATGGTTTGAGCTGGCTACTGAATGCCTCTCCTCCAAAATCCGACCACAAAGGCTTAATGTTCTCTCTGAAGGTGCGCTCGTAGCTGGGATACAAAGAACATATCTTGCCAGGTTGTAGAGGGCAGGGAAATTGGAACTGTGTGAATGCTATCACTGCATAAAGTTTTGTTCACCTCAAGTTCAAGCGCAGATGCACTGTTGTTAAAGGATCTTGGGAGCAGCTGGGTTATTGTCAGACCGCCCGCTTCCACCCAAAGTACACCAGAGATACAGACCGCTACCAGCTTTCAATCAAAATTTAATCCCGGGCCACAATAAATTTTATTGGGTCCCACGGTTCTCCAGTGGGAATGCAGACCTCTACCGGGTATGCTTCCCCAGCATTTTGGTCATGCTGAAAACTGATGGGAGTTCCGAAGCACACTTCTCTGGGGTAGGAACAGCAGCTTTGACCTCCATGGTAAACCCTGTCCTGTTCATGCCTTTCCGCATGGAGGACTTTCCCTCTGGTTTACTTGGGGTGCTGGGTAGGTCAAGACATTTGAGACAGCAGTTGTGAATAGGATACTATAAAATTAAAAGACATTTAAATGTATATTTTTTTGAGGTAACAACATATGATGGATAGGACAGAACAAGATAGGCTATTAATATTCTTTCATTGTGCAAAAGTACTATAATACGAAAGGCTTCAATACAGAGTGGTACAAAGTGCTTATGCACATCTTGTACGCAGAATGATGCCCCTGAAGCAGCATGGAGTCACAGCACGCAGTGCTGTGCTTCTCGTTGGAAAGTTCAAAACACCTTGTCTTTTAAATTTTAAATTTCACTTACTGAGCACGTGAAGAACAATTCAATTCGCTCTCTACTCCAGTGTTGTGATCGAACTGGTAGAAAGTAATATGATTTAGAAACAGCAATAAACTCTAGTAAGATTAAGTCCTTTTATCCAAAAACCATAGACCATTATCTATTGAAGCACAAAAATAAATAAAAGAAAGAAGACTCAATTCAGCTTTAGTTTGAGCACAATGTCATAATTTTTATACATTTTGCAGATTTGCCAAGCTGAGATGTTCAACCAGTTATAGCTTGTTTTGTGCAATACATACAGTAACAGATCAAGTCCTGGAACATCTCATGAGATTAGAAGAAAAAGGGTCTATTAAGTGCAACTAAAAAAATAAAAATAAAAAAAAGCCAATGGGGTGGTTTTGAAATTATTGTCAGCAGGCAAGGGTGAGGTGCAGATATTTTTTACTCATTCTCCTTGTGGAATTAATTTCATACTGGCCAGAAATCTTGTAATGGAACTCTGTGTTTAGGTATGTTTATCTGCATTTATGCTCCCATTAACCTCTTGATCCATATTTGCTTTATATGCAGCAGTATGATTTATTGCAATATTGAAAGTCAAGGTTTCACAGTCATACTGTTACTGATAGTGCCTCATACAGAGATGATGATTAATTTAAATTGAGAGATTAGAAAGACTAAGCAATCGTGATACAAGTTTAATTCATTTGAATGTGACACTCTCAGATATCAGTAAAAAAGCTGTCACCCATTAAATTTTAATGTTATGAGAAATATGCTAAACATGCTTTTAATGCATAAAAGCTGCTTCTGTCTGACCTGCCACTGCTTTTTTGTAATTTCCTTTAATCTGAGATTGTTTCATTGACACATTCTATGAAGTCCATGCTCAGAATGAATTATACACTGTTATAGTATTAATTTGTCAGTCTTATTGTTCCATTATTGAATTTAAACATTTTTACAATGTTATTATATTATAGTTTACAATTATTTATTACTAATGCAGATTTATTTCAATGCCAAATAAATGGATTCTTCTGTAATACATGATGAGCACATCTTCATGTAAGGGATAATGTAAATCCAGCAAGTTGTTATCTCCGTAATAAACCCTGATAGGGTGATCTTGCATCCCCCTGGGGTTTATTTTGAGATAGCAACTGGCTGGATATACATTGTCCCACTTATTACATGGGTACTTGCCAAATAAATAAATAATTAGACACCAAATATGGTAACACTTTACTTGAAGGGGTGTGCATAAGACTGACATGTCTGAGTTGAAATATTTTATTAGTTCTTTAAACGCAAAGCTTCCGTGAAGAGAGCAGTTGCTAGCGCGGCAAGTTCAAACTTGGCGGTCATTTAAGGGTTATGGTACAGTCACACCACTTATTAAACAGCATTTCACCACAAAAATAATTATGGGGATAAGAGAGATTGATCTGAGATGAAACTGTTTTAAAATCGTACCTGTTTGTTATCTTATAATCCAACAGTGTACAAAACAGTTACAAAATGGCAGGTGCTACGTCTGTATGAAACGAGAGAACGAGTCCACGATACTGGATGGCATTAAATAACTGTACACAAAATATTCATTTGACTGAGTTTTAATATATTATTAGCTCACCAAATGCAAAACTTCGACAAAGAAAACCTGTTCCTAGCAAACGTATAGTGCTGCAGACTTCTGTTACATGGATGTTTTCTGTATTGGATCCTATACTTTCTCTTTACTTAAAGAACCCATGGGGTGAAAATCTAGTTTTTTATATTCTATTTTT